>JAJTUV010000642.1:887500-1503705 GCA_021653895.1 Mastomys natalensis
TGGCTTGAACTTTTTTATTCCCTGCCTTTATCAGCTAAATGCTGTGACTATAGGCATGTGGTACTTTACCCACTTCATTACTGTGGTCTTATATGAGTGTTGTATGTGCAACAGACTCATCAGAAACTCTTCAGTTCATATTAGGAACATACAACATATGTTCTCATGTCACATTAATTATAGATGTGTGCATTAAAGAAGCACTTCTGTGCAACCTACAGAATCATGAAGTTTTAACCATAAGTATGCAGCCTGGAGTGGGAAAGAGAATGTCTGTTGAGTCAATGTAAAGCATGCTTACATTTGAGTCACATCCACTGCAAAATAAATAACTCCCCCTGAAAAAGACATTTTGAATTTTAAAGAACCACTACTGATTTCCAGCTCACAATATAACTCCTTCCTCTTCTGCTGACTCAGAAGAATGGTCAAAAATAAAACACTCCAGTCCCTACACCTTCAAATATCAGTGGCTTTTGCTTCAGTTCTTAGACTAGTCATTTTTGTTATCTAGAAAACTTGCTTCATTTTTCAGCCTGGTCATGTTTGTGAATCCATTGTCTGGGAAACCAATCATTTAATTGATCAGCTCTATATGCCTGTATTTTTCTTTCTGTTTATGAAAATAATACCGACTACCAGCAGAGAAACTGTAATTCTGTCCTTGAAATGACTTCAACACTGGGAGTAAGAGGATGGAAGAACCATTTTCACAATAATTAAGAAGAGAAAACACACATGGGGAGAAAGAAAAAAGAGGAATCTTTTCCAGAGCTATCTGTGTGACACCGGGTTTGGAACTGTCCAGCGAAGTCTGGTTCCTAGTGGATTTGTAAATAAAGACAATGCCTCTTCCTTTCTGAGGACACATCAGTAAGTAACAGATCATCAGGGAGAGTTAGGGCCTCATGATCCCTGTTCCCACCCATGACCTTTGTCAGAGCAGGTCTTGTGCAGACCCAGCAAGCATAGCCTGCTCTGTGTAGAACATTGAGGATGACATTGACATTCCAGTAGTTGAAAATCGGGTGGGGGATAAGAAAGGCTGGGCATTAAAGCAATTGGTATACATATACATGTATGAGATATCAAAGAACACACTTGGTTGGTAAAGTTATTTTTTCTAAAAGACAAATGAGTATTTAGTTTCTTAAAAACTAAATGAGTATTTAAACTTATCAAGTCTTTGAGAGCTTTATAAAAATAAAATAAGAACTAAACAGAAAGACATCATGATACAGATTTCCTGTTCCACTGATATTTTTCCTCTACCAGCACCTATAAAGAACTACCAGATGAGCACACAGAAATCACCCAAAAGTGCAGGTCACTTTACTCAAGAGGGTAACTCTGGGACTGACTGAAGAATCCTTAGAACCCATCAATGGAGACTCACACTCTCATAACCAGTGTGCAGGCTAGTTTTTAGGCTTATAACTTATACTAATAAGAAGGAATCTGCTATACTTTAGCCATTATTAGAATTATATTTCACTTCAATGGTTATTAATATTATATCCAGTCAGCTCATGAGGGAAAAATAGTCTTTAGGTTGTGTAAGAACTGTATAAAAGAATTGAGCGAACACATAGTAGGTATGAAGGGAAAAAACTAACTCTGCCATAAGGAGATGAGAAAAGTAGAAAATGAACTCACCTCTGAATTGAGCATTTGAGGCTGTAAACAAAAACAACTCTAGGAACCCAAAGAAGGTATTCTACCAACAAGGAGTTTGCTAAACAAATCACCTGATAATGCCCCTATACCAGGTAAAAAACTTAGAAATTAACCTTCAGGCAGTGCAGACTGCTGAAAAACTCTAACATACATTTGGAATGGGTACAGCCTAGAAGGTAGGTGGAAAAGGACACAGTGGATGCTGAAGGGCAGAACGGAGTCATCCACTATAGCAGAGAAGATGCTTGTTCATTACGTGGGTCAGCAGCTTAGCAGTGAGAATAGCTAAGATCCAAGCTGAAATAGGAGCCAAGGGGGGAAGTGAAAGGTGTTTTCTACAGACATTTCTGAGTAAAACTGACTAGATATTGCAGTTGACAGAAATGTTAATGTCATCTGAAAATTGTGCCTGTCCTTGAAAATCTACAGCTATACCAAAGTCCAAACCCTTTCTGCTTCATGGTGGCATCTAATTTCTGCTTGCTTAATTATTCATTTATTCTCATCTGCAGAGTAACTACAGAGTAACCTGTAACTGGGTACATTCCAGGTAGCTGTTCTACTGTGCCCAGCTTCTATCTGATATTTCAATCAATAGTGAAAAAGTTAAACAGAACTTCAGAAAACTTAAAATATTTACTAAGTTTATTACATTCCTTAATTGTGGGATACACCTGCCTTGGATTCATTCAATGCATCTCTGACTCATGCATGTTCTGGAAGAGAGCATGTTCTCAGAGAATGCACTACCTCTGTCCCCAGTAAAAATTACAGCTGACTTGGAACAAGAAGGACTAGAAATAAGGCTGAAATTCATGGTCATAATTTAAATGCAAATCTTAGTTTTCATAGAATACCCAAGAGTTCAAAGACAGCATCGATTACGTATATAGTAAGAGTCTTGCTCCAAAACCCAACTAAGTAGGTAACCAATAAAAGGAAAAGAGAGATAGGTAGATGGATAGATAAAGAAATAGGTAGCTAGGTATGCATATATATATAAAAAGATAAAAGTTAGGTAGAAGATTAGATGGATATATAGAAAGATGACAGATAAGTAGATAGATGATAGTAGATAGGTAGATACATACATACATACATCATACATACATAAGTACATACATACATAAGTACATAGATACATAGATAGAAAGAAAGAGATACATACTACATACATACATACATACATACATACACACACAGGTAAATAGATACATAGGAAGAAGGAAAGAATGATACATAGATAGGCACATAGATAGATAGATAGATAGATAGATAGATAGATAGATAGATAGATGCATAGATGCATAGATATATAGATACACAGATAGAAAAGGAAGGAGAAAAAGAAGAAAATAAAAGAGCCAAGTTGCACATTGGTTAGACAACTTGCCCAAATTCCAGCATTAAATTTAACTTGCTAGGAAAGAAAACTAAAGCCTGTCCTCTCCTATGCTGCGTTTGCAAGGTTTTTTCATTTTTAAAATTTTCCTCCCTTCCTCCCTCCCTTCCTCTCTCCCTTCCTCCCTCCCTCTTCCTTCCCTCTCTTCTTTCTTCCTTCTTTTTTCTTTCTTTCCTAGGTATGGTTGAAATACAGAAAGGTGTACTAATTTAATGTATACACTTTTATGAGTCTGTGATAAGAATATAACTGTGATGTCATCATCATAACGTGTTATGAAGATATCAACCACCTCCAGAATTCTCATCCTACTTGTGTGCTTGGGCTAAGAAACAACATAAGACCTACTTTATTTGGAAGTGTTTAAATGGGCAGCAGACTGTTGTTAGCTGTAGGCACTATGTTGAGCAGCATGTCAGAGTATCCATCTTATCCAACTGAAACTTTGCTCTGTGGACTCACAAATTCCATGCTTTAAAATTAAAGTTCCATGGGCCACTTTCCAAAGAAGACACACTTGTTACTTCTTACTGTACATCAATCTCTAAGCACACTTTTTACATTGGGCTACTGAAGTAACTGATTTTTTTTGTTTGTTTTTTTCTTTCGAGACAGGATTTCTCTGTGTAGCCCTGGCTGTTCTGGAACTCACTCTGTAGACCAGGCTGGCCTTGAACTCAGAAATCCACCTGCCTCTGCCTCCCAAGTGCTGGGATTAAAGGCGGGCGCCACCACCACCCGGCGAAATAGCTGATTTTTTTAAAAGTCAAAGACAGGTATCATTTAAATTCAAGATAAGGAAAAAGAAAGGAGTCTCCAAAGGTTACCTGTATTTCTAGCATCTACAGTGCAGTGCCATTCTCCACTAGTTACAGTCGAGGTTTGATGTGAGAAGCAACTTACTCTCTATCAGTGTGCTTTCATAGCAAGACATTAGTGAAAGTCAGAGAAACACTAGTTACTGTTTATGCACAGAGATGAACAGGGTTCCAGCAGCTCAGCAGAGTGGCCAGCAAAGAAACACAGCCACAGCTGCTGGCTACTTAGAACTCACATCATGGTTGGAGTAAACTAATCCATTCTCTACATAAATACACACTGGACTTCAAAAATCTAAATCTTGAAGAGAGAAAGTAAATATCACTGTATTGTTTATGTTGGAGAATTAGATGAAATCTTAAATATATTAGGTCTGATAAAACATTTGCCCTCATGTTTCCTTTTATCACATAGCCCCTAGAAAATTTAAAATATGGTTGCATCAATTATCAATTGAGTAGCCTTGACTTAGACCATCAAGAGCCTGACTTTGGGGCTCATGTGATCTACAAGAAGTGTTGGATGAGGAACATGTTAGTGAGAAACAAGGAAAATGGTGCCAGTAAAGATGAGAGCACAGAAGAAAACAAAGAAAAATAATTGGACAGAGAAAGCAGGCCAATATCATTTTAGTCAAACAATCACCATTTATACACTCATCTTCCTATTTCAAATACAATTCATTGTTCAAAATTATTAGGCTGCATTTACCTAAGCAATGTAAGAATAATATAAAATAAGCTCTAGAGAATGTGAGATTTAATATTACAAATAGTGAGCATTTTTAAAAGTTAGAAAATATAATTTTTAGATTTTTTCTATTATGACAAGTATTGTAAACTCTAAATATCAAACTACACATTTTCCTGATGTTTTCTAACCACTAGGTGCCTTGAGAGCACAATTTTTTGAGAGAAAGCAGAGGTAACTCCTAAGAAAGTGCATAAATAAGAATGACCTTTTTTGATATTACTAATCGTCTCTTCAAAAAGCTGGAATCAATTACCACGGTTATTTCCTACTTCATCTTGCTGTTTCAGGTTCCTGAAACATTCACAATAACATATAACTTAAGGAAAATGATATTTTAGAGAAGCCATTTTTCAAAATTTAATGTTTTCAAGTCAACCTTACATCTCATAATTTCTCCTACAGAGAAAATTAAAGATCAATTCTGAAGCTGTAAATCTCAGACAAAAACAGCAAAACTGAAAGTTTCTCAATATCATGGACAAGTTACTATTTGTATCCTTATAGGTGGTGGTGGAAGAGACTTTGTTCCAAATCTATGAAAATGTAAACTGTTCTATTCAAAACTCTTTAAATATAGAGAATAAAGTAGAAATTACTGTCAGCAACACTTTAAACTTGTTAGCTTTACTTCAATTTCAAACATGAATGTTCTAAGTGTGGATCTGACTGAACAAATGATACTTAAAGGACATTGTAAATCAAGATGTCGTGTATACTTTGCAAAGTCTCTTTTATGACTGGGTGGAATAAAATTGAAGAATAGCCTAATACCGCAGAACAGTAATCGTCCTATTTTTTTATGTTCTGAAATAGTAAAAATTATACTTCCTGAAATAGCAACTATTATGTGACTTTTTCTCAATTCATAACACAAAGTTTCATCAGTTTCAAAGAAAAACTGACATAATCTCCTTTAAGTACTATATTAATGCCACAAATGCATATTCCAAATGCAACATTCAACAAAATAAGCATAAAGATTATAAAAAGTGTTACATGTACATGTGAGTGCATGCTGTATACTGCACATACAGATGTGCTCACATACATATGAATACAGATGGATGCATGAAGGTACCACACACAACACACACACACACACACACACACACGAAGACAGAATAAATAACAAAGTGGAAGTTTTTCCTCCTCTGCAGTATTTGTTTCTGGTGCTCAGTGTAGGGGCCTTGGTTTGGGGAGGGAGGTTAAACAAAATCACACACTAGGGAGAAATTATGTTTAAGTGGAAAAAATCCTAGGTCTATAACTCTCGATCAACAACCACCACCACCACAATAACCTTCCAATTGTTTGATAGCTTGTCACAAGGCTGTGTGCTTGAAAAATAACTTATTACAATAGCACAGGAAAATAAAACATAATTATTTATGTACTGTTCATAAGCATGGAACCAGATGTCAAATCAAATCAACCCTTAAAATTCTCCTACATCTATTTTCCTTGGCTATGCCATAGTCCTTTGTCATCTGCCAGAAATACCACATGCCCTATGAATTATTTAGAAATATTTCAACCCTCCCAATGGTATGTTGTTTCATTATCACCCAACAGGGCAAAGGTAATTCAGAACTTAAAAATGCCACAAGAGGAATTGAGAGATGCCATAACGTATTGTATTATAGCTCAGGGGGAAAGTTTCCGTCCTACACCCCCTCCCTTAGTGTGGAAACAAGACTAGGTCCTCCATTTTTAAGAGCTTATATAAAATACTGCGGTTAAGTGTTTTTAGATGGACTTGTTTTCTCCTTACAAATATGCACAATAAATATCAAAGCCATGTCTCTTCCTATTTCTTGTTTTTTTTTTTTATTTTGTCTTTTATTGACATTTACTCATTAATTTTTAAAGTCCGGTGTATCATGAAAAAGGCACAATTTATTATCACAAACAATCTGAATGGTATATTCTGCCTGAATTGCGAAGTGCTGTGTAATGAACACAATACAATTTTGGTTGAATCTGCTGCAAACAAAGAAATATAGCTTATCGTACTGAGCAATCACAAGGAAACAGGCAAGAATAATCCCCCACTTTTGCATATCAGCATCTTTATTGCTAGGTTCCCCTCTGTGGAAGAGAAAATATGATTTTTCAGGGCTAATGTTTTAAAATAATCTCAATAATTTATCCTCAACCCTAAGTAGAGAAAACTCGGTAATGTTTTGGCAACGTCTTCTACACCACGACGCGACGCCCTTTTCAAGATATTGGAATGTTATGGCCATGAGGTTAAGAAAAACTCTCCCATTTATCACAACCTGCCAAGAACAACAGGATCCAAGCAACTCAGCCCTCTCCTGCTTAAGAGAGTCAGCTCCTCTTAGTCGCAAAGCCTCAGAAGAATTTGGCCATGGGCACAGATCACACATCACATTTTAAAGTGTAAATATCAGTTACTGTGTAAAATGCTCTAGTTCAACTACCATCACTTGCCTATTATGTGTAACTGATAACTGGCCCTCCCAAAATGAGCAGCTTGCTGGAGGGATAGTTCCTGTTGGGAATAATGATAACATTCTTGACTCCATATGCAAATCTCTCTCTCTCCCTCTCTCCTCCTCCCCTCCTTCTCCTCTATCTTTTGTGAATTCTGAAAAACCACATTTTTAAATCATACATTTGAAAGCCTTCTTAATGTAGCAAATAGAAACATCATTATTCTGATACCAACTAGGAAATCCTTTAACATTGAAAACAAGTTTGTATGATGCAAACAAAAATGAAAAGCAATATTAAATTGTAATTTGATAAATTTATTTATATTCATGCAAGTATTATTGTACAACACATTGACTTAAAGGTGTATACATAAAGACTCTCGTATTTTCAAATTTTATCCTCTTGATCTATTAAAATGGCTATTTAAAAACATTCTAAAAATGTAGAATGATTCCTTAGATTTAAATTTATACCACACAAAAAGCATGTACTAACAGTATGGTACATTTTTAACCCATTTTCTGCAAATATTGTACAATGTTCTAAATTTTTTGGAATCTATTCTAGGCTAATTTTTCATGAAATGTTTCTTGGATCTCAATTGTCATTTTAAAGCAAACCCTTTCTCCCTAATTCCTAATCTAAAAATGAAATTCTTCATTGACAGAACAAATACAACACAGATGATAGTATAATATACACTCTAAAAACCACAGATAACATGTTTTCTTTTTGAATTGTTTTTCTATCAAACTAATGTAACAATTTTAATTACCTGCCAACAAGGATCCTAAAAGGAAACTGATCTGCAAAACACAAATATCACACATACAACTAGGGCACCAGAAAAGAGAACACCATTAACCATATAACTTGAAGTAGTATTTAATTAGGTTGCTACAAAAACCTTTACAAGTGGAAGCTACTTTGATTAATGGAGTGGTATTCAGTCAGTTACTGTCACAATTTTTCTCACTCTAAATATTTGTCGATTCTAAATACGTGGATATAGACTCCCTCCTGACTGGACAACACATCCACACAGCAGAATGACTGATCGGGTCTAACTGTTGTGAAGGTCTCATTCTAGGTAAACCTAATAAATAATTGAGATACACTTACAGTTGTTTCCTTTTTGACCTCAGTTAAGACAGTTTTCTGAGATCTGAGTCGAAGTGCGATTTATCTGCTTCTCTCCGTACATACTTCTGAAGTCATCTGGCTTTTGTACTTCTCCAACAGCTATATTACCTTTAAAATTGCCTTGCACTGTTTCCCTAAAGTAAATGGTGTGGCTGCCCCTGGACTCTGCACAGAGAACCCTTTCCTTTCTGAGTGGTGGCACTTTGCTCCAGAGTTGCTGTTCGATTTTAAAAGATTCCAAGAACATTTATAAAGAATGTGGAGGAGGGTAGAGAAAATTCAAAATAGAGAAAACAAAAAAAGATCAGCGAGTCCTATTCTCCCTTGCCCCTTAAGAACACGTAACCAAAGAAGTTATAACACAAAGTACTATGTACACCTGTTGGTATTTGCTTTTTGGAATCATTTTAATAAGCATATTTCAGTAGTTTAGTAAACATTTATTACAAGATAAAAATCAAAATAATTGTAGTCTTTTGGAAAATAGTAATTTCAGTTCAGAGAGAAGCAGGAAACAGCTAGGGTCAGTGTGAGCAGCTCAGTGGATCCCACTGCAGACCACGTGAGAAAGATTATTCTCCCTTTCACCTTGACGGTCCCAAACTCTCTAAGTTTGGCAGTAAATCAGTTTTCACAGATACTTAGAACCAGGGGACATTTTCTCCTCTTGAACTATGGTTTATGGTGTGTGTGTGTATGTTTGTGTGTCTGGGTGAGTATGTGGATGTATGTGTGTCTGTGTGTGTCAATATGCATGTGTGTCTATGTGTATGAGTATGTGTGTCTGTGTATGTATCTGTGTATATTTGTGTGTCTCTGTGTGTATGTGTGTGTGGTGTGTGTCTGTGTGTGAGAGTATGTGTGTGTGGGAGTGTATGTCTGTGTGTGAGAGTATGTGTGTGTGTGAGAGTATGTGTGTGTGTGTGAGTGTGTGTCTGTGTGTGAGAGTATGTGTGTGTGTGAGTGTGTGTCTGTGTGAATGTGTGAGTGGTGTATGCGTGTTTCTGTGTGTGTGTGTCTCTGTGTGTGTAAGTATGTGTACGTATGAATGTATGTTTGTGTGTATATGTGTGTGTATCTGTGTATGAGTGTGTGTGTGTGTGTACGGAAGGAATAAATGAGTACACCAACAGCACACCTTCCTTAGTTGCCATCCAACAAATCTTTTCTCTCTCATTGTGTTAGTTCACCACCTCTCATGTCTTTAATATAGCAAACAGTAGTTTATTTTCTTTTCATCTTGTGGCCTCCAAACCTAAGGTTGTGTTTAAGTGATTTAAGACGAAGCATTTCAAAGGTTTCTACATCAAGGTTTTAAATCAAAGTACACACTGTCTGAAGTTTATTTCCAAATACAGGGAAATAAACAATAAAACATTTTAAGACTTTAGAATTTAAACTTGTTCATATAATGTAGTTCCAGAAAAATAAAAAAAATAAAATATCATTAATGGAAGAAAATATCCATCCTCTTAAGTCTTATAAAGTGATGATTATTAAGATGAACACACTTCAGATCTCATGAAAGGCAAAACTCCTCTTCAGATTCCAAAACAAGTTACCTAGAAAATAAAAGTCTTCAATTTAAGTGACAGGGGATAGATTTTAAAATCTTGTAAACTGCAACTGTTAAGGAATGTCTTAAGTTGTCTGTTACAGTTTTCTATTCTTATGAATTATCACCTTACCTTCCATCATTAATGTAATTAGAGTTTTTAGAGTAAACAAAGACAAATTCTATTTTCTACTTGAAGTATGGACAAAATAAGAATTTTTCTCAAATAGACTTCCTTGCCCAATTTCTAGACATATTTATTCTATCATGTTTACTCTAAACATATTCGTCTTAATTAGAAAAAAAATCTGCTCTGAAATGGAAGTGCCACAAGTTAAATGCAGGTTTAGTTATGCCACACAATAACAGTATGGATAAGGCTTCTGTCAAAAGCTAACTATAACTTACCTCGAGTTCCAAACTCCTGAAACAGATTCCAATTGTATCTGGAAGTGAGTTTTGTGCATGTGTGTGTGTGAAGTTCAACAGCCAATAAATTCCATTCTGCAGTGTCAGGAAAATGAAGCTCGGCCCCAGAATTACAGCACATTGAGAAGTTTATGGTCCCTAGTCAACATTCAGGTAGCCTTAAAAATACTTTCCTGAGGCATGAACCCTCTGGCTTCCTGAACAGTGCCTCCATGTAGGTTAACTAGACAGAGGCCTGGGGACTCCACATGCTTGGCTCAGGATGTTGGCTTTCCACACCCTTCTGTGTGTTATAGTAAGATGACTTGCTGGCTGACGCTGAGGCTGAGCCCATCACAACTCTGAGAGCTCTATAAGATCTGACGTGCAGCATTTATCTGAAAGTACTTTGACAAAGCCACATGGCTTGGTGGAGTCCCCAGGCTCTGTTTACCTGCTGTCACAGGACACATTCACAGCCCTTTGTTGTGTGTCTCACAGAATTAAAACCCTGTATTAGATTCTCCAAACGGCACATTTCACTTGAAATTTTTCTTAAAGCAACATAGCTTGTGGAAAGATAACCTCAATTAGGGTGACACTCTTTATAGTTTCCAACTTACTTTGCATTTGGATTTGTTTTCAAAAGGACGACAGATCTTGTGAGATTTCAGTTTCATTATTCTCTCCAGTTCTCATACTCAAAAGTGTTCTTTCCCCTTTAGCACACAAGGCACAAAAAGGGAGAATAATTGCATTCTTATTTAACTCACTTTTATTGCCAGTTCATTAAAGGCAGGAGAAGCTCCTGCAGTTAGGATTATGTGTAAAGGGTCATTCTTCTTTGTATGATTTTTTTCTAAGATAAAGCCTGTTCATATTTACAAACAAGAAGGCATACAGTAAATTTCAGTGGAACACAAACAGATCAGGAACATCTGAATTCTAAACAAGTTTATTACTGAGAATTGGTCTGCCTTTTTTTTAAGAGTTTGCCAGATCATTATTTTCTTTGCAGAAAGAAAGTAACATGTCTTTAAAAATGTATCTCACCCGTTTAAAAATTCAACTCATCCCTTTAAAAATGTAACTAAAAACAAAGAGTTCTTCGTAAATTTCAGCCTAGACTTTTTAAGCATTGAGGGAATTACTGCCTCCAATTTGTTTATTTGTTTATGCAATTCTCAGATAATTGATCTTCCTCTTTTTTTTTTTTTTTTTTTTTTTTTTTTGCTTGATATTTTCAGCTAGGTGCTGAATGATTCCGTGGCCTGTAGGAAGGAGTAAATGGCTCATCTATATAAACCACAGCCTGGAATCACTTTTATAGATTCTCCTTCTCCAGGGAGGAGCTGATAAAAGGCAACTCTGGGCCTTGGAGACAGAAACCACAGAGCTTCAGCAACTGAAGTCGGCGCTGTCTACCAACTAATGCCGCTGCTTCTGCTTCTGCTGTAGCTGCAGAGATGGGCAAGCTAAGGGAACACCTTACAACTGTAGCTGGCACTAGCCTCCAGACTTGTGTCATGGTAATGCTTAAATGACGAAGAGATGCCTAACTGTATTCAAGTTCATGAAAAGTGTCTGTTCTGTGGGAGTACCAGAGAACCTTTGTCAACTAGGACAGGTCTTCCTGCTTAGTATGTTTTGAATCACTAAAAACAATGTCTTATATCCAAATCTTCTCAAGGAATTATATTTTTAAGTACCAGAAAATATGCTTTGGAAACATCTACTTTCTTAAGGAATTGTAAGTCATTCAATATTTACTGTACGTTTATGGCTGCAGCAGCATTCATTGGAGCAAAGTATTTGTCTGTTGCTGGTACAATAGGGACTCACTCATCCACACCTAAAACTCTAAGAAGGATAAAGTCAGCTCTCTGTGCATTAAGTTGTTTGTCATTTTTTTTTCTTAATCACATACAAGTGGACTCCAACCTCTATGAACATTGATGTAAAAATGAGTGTTTGTTCAGTTTGTCTTCTTAATGAATCAAATAACTACAAACTTTCTGATAAGAAATGAAATCTTATTTGTTTGTATCATGGCTTACTAAAGTGAGTGGTATGCCTTTATTTATGCCATGATATCCAAGAAAGAAAATGGCATTCGAGTTTTGTTAACACCTTGTGAAGAGCATGTATTGCAACACTCTTCTCCATCCAACACAGTAGCTAGAGCATGGGCGGAAACAAATACGTGACATTATTTCCAAGTGTTAGTTTCCCTCCTACAAAATGGTGGTTTTCATCAAGACCACTAGTGGGAGCCTATTTAATTTTTCAATGTAAACAATAGATTGTTGACGATTTCTTTTACCAAATGTTTCATGTAACAATATCTTTTTCATTACTTTATATTTAAAATTACTTCTAGTTCTCAGTCAATGCTGATAATTATAATGAGATTGTAGGGACAAGTGTGATACTAAAGTTGCCCCAGTTAAAGAAAAAAGCAGCTGGGCCATTTTATTGGTAAAAAAAAAAAAAATAAAAAAAAAAATAAAAAAAAAATTGCTTGCTTTCCATTATATTTTATAGTATGAAACTGCCATGCTGATCTCCCAAGATTATATTGCCCTTCAGATTCTATCTGTGAGGGTGGAGGTTTGCCTCACATTAGATAAGAGTAAAAATATTACAAACTGCTGACAGCTGGTCCATTACACGTAGTGATTTGCACAGTATGAATGCCACCTGGCATTTGTCAAATGCGTGACTTTCCTTCAAAGGAATATACAAAGTAGAATTAGGTCTAGCCAATCATGGCACGTGTTAGGTTTGAGCAAAGTCTCGACAAACTTTGCTTTGAATAAACAAAAACAAAAAAGATCACTTACTGCAGCTTCCTGGCATACCCCATTTATTATCCCCTTTGCTGCTCAGTGTCCATAACTTGCAGGAAACTGACTATGCTCACGCATTTGCTACACTTCCTGTCTTCCCCACTTTGTGCCACACAACCCCCTTTGCATTATCTGATGCCTTTCCACTCTAAAATGATGAAATATCTTCAAGACCTTGTATAGCATTTCACAATTAACTATGAGAAACAGTCCTAGATAATTCTAAGAAAAGATACTTGAAGCTGAGAGATAAATGTAGGACCGCCGCCATGGGAAAACAGAGAAGTATAGTCACGTAATTTTGACAGCAATTACAAAATGACGACAGAGAGAAAATGACTGAAGCTTGATCCAAGTACAAATACCATTCATAATTGCTAGCTGTGCAATGATTGTGTATATAAAAGCTAAATAGAAATCACAAGTGAGGCTGCTTTCCTCAGGCAGGTGTTAATGTGATGTCTATAGAATATAAACTCAAGATGGAAACCTACCTATACATAAACTTTTAGAGAGCCATCACTATGCTACTATGTAACAAACAGCATATGGTATCAAGGTGAAGATTATATTCACTGTTTGTTTAATCACTTTTGCATTTTACGACTGACACACTCAACAAATATTGGGAAAACAAATGATAATTTCAAAGAATAAAAACAGGTTGGGGGGTGGGATTATTGACAACACCTTAACTGCTCCAAATCATTGAAATGTCACACTCATTTAGATAATTATTATTGTCTTACATATTCAATACTGTGTCTACAAATTGTAGACTCCATGATTTTTATAACTACCAGAGATCTACCCTCTCACATCTTCCAGTTTAATTCATATCTCTATATCAATATCTCACATTCATCTCAAATCTAACAGTTTCAGTGCCTGGTCTTTGGGGTTTCTCTACTGGGCCTAGTTGTACCACACAATCTTTCCCACACATGTAAAGTCTGCAAGCAGAGTTACTGGGTTCTCTCTAATACCTCTACATCTAATTGCATCTTCAGAATTAGTGACTGTGACCTTTAAAGTCTGTCTCAAATATGCTTGCCTCTCTCGATTTCCTCAGCCATAAAGCCTTGTTTTAACTGTGTTTTCATAGTATTAACTATATCCTTATTTTCTATATTCTGATGTTCTTGTATTGGTTGTCTCCATGACTGGGTAGGCACAACCCTTCCCAAGACTAGTGAATTCTTAGAGATAAGACAGTACAAGGAAGCCTGCTGTTCACATAGAAATTAACAAATCACAGCAGTAGGGCAAAACATGACAGTATACACTCAGCCACCTCCTTGATTAGTCCTTCATACAAAGTCATTTTCCTGCATTAACTATATTTTCTGCCACTGTGGCAGAAAGCATCTGACAGAGCAGCTTGAGAGACAAAGAAGTGGTTTGATCCATGGGTTCTGAAATTTTAGCCAATCAAAAGCTGGAATACCTTTCTTTAGTTTCTTCTCAGATATTTGTTTATGAAAGTGAGAGTCATAACTAATACACAGATCATAGAGATACTCGGTGATATCTTTACTCAACTATATGAGTATTCCTATAGTCTAGAATAATTCAATATAACAAGAAAATTGAAATGGCTAATCCAGAATAAGTCTGACATTTGTTTTCTCCCTCTTGTAATCAAGCTGCCATCCAGAAACCTCAGCCCCTCTCCTACTGACTGTTCTCATAACACAAGAATGGGATGAAAAGGGAAGGAAGGATCATTGAACAAAGACAGACAGATAGCTTCTTATTTAGTACACAAGATACATTTACTTTCTGGTTTTTTAACCATCACCTATACCATATTTATTTAACATATTATACTCAACCATTAAAATTTCATGCTCATTAAATATACTTTCCTTTTTGGTTTGGCAGTAGGCTCAGGGATCAATCTAAAGACTAATGTTTTCAAACCATGCTATGCTCCATATTGTATCAGCAAGATCACCATTACTGACATCATCTAGTTCATCTGGAAACCTCTTTTACTCATGAGCCATTTGGTGGTTTGAATATGCTTGGCCCAGTGAGAGGCACTATTAGGAGGTGTGGCCTTATTGGAGGAAGTGTGTCACTGTGGGAATGGGCTTTGAGAGATCCTCCTCCTAGCTGCCTAGAAATCAGCTTTCTCCTGTTTGCCTTTGGAACGAGATGTAGAACACTCAGTTCTTCCATGTCTGCCTGGACACAGCCATGTTTCTCGCCATAATGATAATGGACCAGAACTGATAATCGAGCCCCAATTAAACATTGTCCTTTATAAGAGTTGCTTTGATCATGGTGTCTGTTCACAGCAGTAAAACCCTAACCAAGACAAGACATAGCTACATGGTGGTTTTTCTCTTCAGAGGACCAGAGTTTGGGTTTCTCAGAAACAGAATTTTTATGGAACATGTTCTCCTTGAGGTCTGTTGCTGTTTTGTAGAAACGGCAGCATCTTACTTTCCCCATGTTTCATCAACGGAATTATGATAGTTTTTCAAGGCAATGAGATGATGCCGAGAATGTCTATGGATCCGTTTATCATTTTCCAATATGTGAAGTTTGGATTAATGATGTACTCTTTCTAGGACAGTAAGAGTTCAAATATTAGTGAGTACTTCACCTATCATTTTCTATGAGACTTTTTCTCTTTCACAGAAACTCCTCAAGAAAGCCAAGATTCCCTTTAAAAGCCAAGACCACTCCAAGAAACTCTTTCCTCTGGCCTTCTAATGAGTCTAAAGTTGACAACATAGGTTTAAGGAAGGGCTGAACTCTAAAATGTCCCCAAAATGTAAGAACCCTAAGGACAAACATTTCCTCAACAAGAGTTGCTCACCCATTACCTGCATCCCTCTTGGTGAACTAGTCAGTGTTACATATATTTACAGTAGTTGCCAGATTCTCTCTTTTGTGCTTAAGGTGTGAGACTAAAATCATAACTGAAGAAATTTTAAACTTCCTTTGAGGTAGGGTGGATCATTGGACCACATTTCCCATCAGGTACACATCAAGCGTCCTTGTTCTAGTATGAAGGAAATCTTCACATCTGGAGTAAAGGCAGCAACATCCAGAACATCTTAATGACAGTTTACTTTATGTCACTTCCAAGTACATGCACGGTGTAACCTCAAATTCCTCCTCATTTTAGACCCTTGAGTATATAGACAAAAATAAAAGAAGCTTCAGGCCCACTAAGCTCTTGGCTTAGTTAAGATACAGATGGTCATTAGGGGAGGGTGTACAGCATGCTGTAGAGAAATACATCCTCAAATATCTCAGTTTGTAAAGCCAACCACTAGGACTTAGGCAAAAAGCTGCTTCCACATGCAATCACTGTTATCTGTAGCATCTAGAGGCAATGATACCTCGTGTGTGCTTGGAAAATGGTTATTGTGTGATCTGCTGATTTTTAGAAAAGGAAAAGAACTTAAAAAGAAATCCTGCAGACAGTAGTTAGTATAGAGGGGACTCAGAACCTCTGTCTTTCTCCTACCATCTTCTTATTGAGACATCTGTTTTTCTTAGACTGAACATGTATTTATAGTACTCATTATGAGAAATGAGGAAACCAGTGCTCATTATGTTGCTATGGATTGTCCTCAATAACAAAGCAAGAAAAAGAAATCTTCTGGCCTTAGGCCCATGAACCATGTTGCTGGATTTATCCTACCTGATGCTAACACAAAACACAGTGCTTGCCTGTGTACTGCTATCCAAACAGCATCAAATGGTTTGACACAGCTTCAATATTGAGAAAACTGTTTGCTTCCTTTAACGATATTTATATCCCATTCTAAAAAAAAAAAAATACTTCCATGTGAGTATCAGGCACCATGTTCTTCTATGATTAGTGAGGGAAAAGGGTCCCTGACAGGTAAATCAGCCATTCCCCTGATGTTATATCTAGATGCTGCCTGTCTGCAAGGTGCCAACACCATGTCTTCTGCATTTGAGGACAGGAATCTGACTGTATTTGTTAAGCTCATTTTGGATAAGTATGCAGTGTGCTCACTTTATTTAGATCTTTGGTTCCAATACAGCTCTGCAAACAGGCATTATTAACAATACATTCTGAAGCTATTAAAAATTTATTGAAAAGATTTTAAGGAAATAGATGATAAGAATTTCCTAAATGTTAACAATTTCATAAACAGTATGGCTGTCATTTGGACTATGCTTTATCTCATAGGCAAAGATTTCAAAGTAAAATCAATTTTATAACTAAGAAATGTATGTCACTGTTTCATCAACAAAATCTTGAGAAATGTGTAATTCTAATTACAAATACCAAAACTGTTTCATCTCTCTAATCTTAAACTCTTTTCCATTTTGCCAACAAGGCAAAGATAACAAAGGCCAAGGTTGGCTTTTGAAGAGTCCAAGCAAAGCAGTCAAGGGAAGGTGTGAACAGGACAGCACACAGATCTCTTATTCAGAGATGATCTACACATGCTTTGAGAACAAAATATGCTCATTTCCATCCTAGCAGCTCTTCAAAAGCAGACAAGGGATGACTGGCATCAAGTGAGAGAAACATCAAGAACAGAAAACCTAGTATTCAGATATGTGAATCCAGAAGATCTTTCTGCAGAGGCAACTGTAACTCCAAGCTCTGACTCTCCATTGTCAGAGAGAATTCCAGATCAAGATGACAAAGACTAGACCTCTTATCTTGCTTACTGTCAGTCAGGGTGAACCTGGGCAAGTCATCCTTAGTTCTCAATATCTGCCTTAGAACCACATGATCAATCACTTCTCCCTGTCCCTGACACATAGACATGAAACCAGAATCTTCTTCTGCATCTCTAATGATTGTTGTAAAATACTCTTTATAAATGTTCATTAGTTTTTATCTGTCAGCTTGACATACACAGTTGTTGGGGAAGAATCTCAATGAGTTGGCATGTTTATGGGTGATTGTCCTGATTATGGTATTTGATTTTGGAAGACCAACCCCACTGTGAACAGTATCGTTCTGTAGGCTTTAGTCTTGAAATATCTATAACTATATCATCTATCTAGATCTACATATCCAATATAAAAATAGATATAGATATAAATATATAGAAAAATAGATATCTATATAGATATATGGATATATAGATTAGATATATAGATATATAGGTAGTAAATAGATATATATCTACATAGACATATATGTTTATAGGTATATAAATACATTATATATATATATATATATGATAGATACATAGATAAATAGATGATAGATAAATGATGGATAGATAGATAGATAGATAGATAGATAGATAGATAGATAGATAGATAGAAATGAGTGGAGACAGTGAGAGTTAGCCAAGCACTAGAAGCACATGTGAATTCATTTCTCCGTTTTTGTCTATGGATGCCGTATGTCTAAGTTCCTGCCACCTTGATTTCCTTGCAGGGATGGACAGTAACCTGGCATTGTGAGCTAAAAATAAACCCTTTCTCCATAAGTTCCCTTTTTGTCAATGTATTTTATCACAGGAACAAAAGTGAAACTAAGATGATAAACATGCTTTTAAAAACGACAGAATTCTGCATCAGATGTCAGACCATTCCTTCCCCAGGGTGCTGTGCTCCAGTCACCCTGTGTCCTGCCAGCATCCTGAAAACAAACTCTTCTCTCCTTGAGACACCTGGGACACATTCTGTGAGACTGTCTCTGTTGTCCTTGAGTCCTTGGCTTCAATTTCACTTCTGTATAAACTGCTTCCCTGACCACTTGCCCTGAAGCAGTTTTCCTCAATACCATCTTATTTTTCTTCTTAACAAACACAGTGTGAATGTCACATCTTTGTCTGATGTCTCCCTAGCTGTCAATTATACACTCTGTGCAATCCAGGCCCCTCCTTTATCCTGTCAACTTTCTCACAGGAGCAATGTCGGGCAGTCAACAATTGTTTATGAATTCCTGAATGAACAAATACAGAATGTGAGACAATATTGGCACTTTTCACAAAGCAGACAAATGGGAATAACTTTTTGGAAATATTCCACTTCAATTTCAACTAAATTTAGCATTTCAACTAAAACAATACTTATTTGGTGTGTTGAATGGGTTAAGCCTAGGACATGTGAAGCCCCAATTAAATCCAGTAAGTTTGACACAGAACTGTAGTTTTGGATTAATTTCCTAACAATGAAAAAAATTAGGCTCACCTATTCAGTTTTTTATTTGATCCTTGGAATATTTCTCAGATTCACTGAAAACACTACTTGAAAATTTAGATGTTTAGTGACCTTCTGAAGTCACAAACATTTTTCTTATGTTCAAATTAGTTTCAGACATATGGTTTCTGCTGTGTTGAAGCCCAAACTTCAATAAAATTTACAGTAAGTCAACAGCAGCTATGAAGTTAATAGTGGGGTTCATTTGCCTTAATTCAAACCATATTGAAAGGGAAATGACATCACAACAAGATTTCACAGTCCCTCATGTCAACGGGGCTAGTGCTGTGTAGGGATAGATACATAGGCAGATACACCACCCAACTGTTTCCACAATACATACTACATATGAGTAACTTTATATTATATCTACATGATTACATACATATTTTAATTTATTAAAACATCACTTTCTCTAAATAACATTAAATATTAACCAAATATGAAATCTATGCACCATAAATGTCTAATTGTTTTAAAGGTTTTTTCCTTTCCTTAACTACAAAACAAACAACACTCACAAAGATGGTGAATTCTAGTCAGAAGACAGCTTCTGCAGTGTGGGCTCCTGGGTTTGAGAAGAGGACTGACTAAGAAGCTGTTGAGATCTTTGACCTGACCTGGAAGAGAAGTGTTTCCGTTTGTTTGTTTGTTTGTTCTAAAAAGTATAAAATAAGAATGTGAAGGTACTACAAAAACTAGGAACAATAATTTCTCCAGTTCAAAAGTCTGGAAGATAAAGTGTTTGCATTTGTGTAAGTTTTAAAATGTATAAAATAAGAATGTGAAGTCATTACAGAAACTATGATCGGATCGATTTCTCCAGTTCAAGAATTATCTTGCAATATTGTTAAGTATCCGTTTGATTAGACTGGGAAACTCCCCTTTGCAATGTTTATTTGACTATTTTAACAACATTCTGCTGTTTCTGTAAAACTGAATTTTCTTTGAGAAGTGGAAAACATTTTCCATTTTATTGGTTAGCAAATATGTAGAAAGGAGACCAGTACAACTTTTTCTGTCTTGTTATAATACAAAGCAAACTTCTAAAATAAATCACTTGAGAACAGAAAGGCTTAATCTAGCAATACTACAAAAAGAAGAAGAAATTTAAAAAATAAATAAACAAATATTGTTTAAGGAACACTACACAAAAAATCAGTAAGTATATATACTAGTTCTACTTTAATAATTCTTAATAAAGTGTACAATAAATGATGAATTAAAATAGAAAATTTGATACCAGAATCACAATTTAAGAAGCTGACTCTCATCATTAGCCTAAGTTTAGGTTTTTTTTTTTTTTTTTTTTTTTTTTTCTAAAAAAAAAATTGATTCCAATTAGTTACAATAAATAGTTGGAGGTGATTTAGTGACTACTATGTAAGTGTATATTGACTGTTTTCTTATTACATTTTTCTTCTACTAGAAGTTTGTTACATCTGCCATGGTATGGTGGTACAATCCTAGCACTTGTGAATTGGAAGTAGGAAGATGAGGAGTTCAAAGCCAGCCTTGGCTACACATTCAGAATGAGGTAAGCCTGGGCTATATGAAACCCTGTCAATAAATAAATAAATAAATAAATAAATAAATAAATGGAAAAAGAGATTTATTGTAAAATGTTGTAATAGAAGTTCTTCCTTTAGAAATAAATACCTCACCATATTAATTAACACTCTTCATTCCCTCTTTAAAACACAGTGCTTAGTGCTTTGGCTTCTTGTAGAGACTAGAGTAGCCCTGAGTAACTTTATACATAAGCCCATCTAAGATATGTAGTGATAGCAGCCTTAGCTAAAGAAGACAGCATCTCCATACTGTAACCTGTCATTGAGAATTGTACTTCTGATGAAAGCATATCTTTTATTTTGTCTTTATTACTTTTTATATTGAAGATCTAGAATTGAAATAATATAAAAATATCTTTCTACACACGAGCCTTAATATTCACAGAAGTTTCTAGAGACCTTACTAAAGGGAGTTTTAGGATATGCCAACGTAAGCAAGCTCAGAACAAGGGCTGCTGGGAAATCATTGACTTCAGTGGTGCAGGCACTGGTGAGTAACCCATGCTCCTGTTGATAGCTCTCATGCCTTCAGGAGTAGCCTTGGGTAGACCTGAGTCACAAAGGAAAAAACCAAAGACAAATGAAAGCAGGATGGAGACTTGGTCACAGGAGGTGTAGTGGGTAGGGAGGTAAAAGTGTAGAGGGGTGAACGTGACCAAATGTACTACCATCTCATCTGTCTGTCCATCCAATCCATCCATCCATCCATCCATCCATCGATGTATGTATGTATGTATGTATCATCTATCTATCTATCTATCTATCTATCTATCTATCTATCTATCTATCTATTTATCTAATCTATTTGTATGTTTCCATATAATCTGTATCTATCATCTTTATCTCCATCTCTATCTCTACTATTCATGAAATTATCAAGCAATAAACTTAAGATTTAAAGGGATACTTCACCTCTTGTACTCAGAAGAAGCTGCAATTACAGTGTTTATGCATTTTTGAAATATTTGTATTTAACTTATGTGTGAGAAATGAAACCCAAAACTAAACAAGAAGTTCACTCATGTTTAATGTGTAGGTTATACACGAATTCTGAATATATTTCTTATGTGTTTAATTCTCTGAATAAAATAAATTTTCAAAGAGAACATTTTTCTTCAAAATGATTTGCTAGAATATTTATTAGATTATCTATGGACCAAAAAGATAGACTGTCTAGTCCATTGTCAAAAACTAATTTTTTAGTAAAAAGCTGGTGGCTCTGGGAAGAAGCTAAGTTCTAAAGAAGGTTTTGTTTTAAGATTTACCCCCAAACATCACCTCCTCTCTCTCTCTCTCTCTCCTCTTCTCTCTCTCTGTCTCACACACACACACACACACACACACACCCTAGCTCAATCTGTTTTCAATGGATTTGTGTCCTCACTTCATACAGAAGCTACCTTCATAAACAGAAATGTTTTCCACATCTTTATTTTTTCTCTGGCATGACTTTTAATAAATTGCAGAACTCTATTCCTTTCTTCCCTTACAAACTATTCTTGTTCCAAAAGCCCTCCCAGGAATGTAGTTTTAATTTTTTATGGAATTTCTTATAAAAGACTTGGCGGAAAAGAAGCAGTATGGGGAGAGGAAATGTGCACACATTGGAATTGGTGAGCAAAAAATTTTTTATCAAATTACAAGACAGTCTGCATCCGAAAAATTACAATAAAAGACAAAACCTTAGTTACTGGGAGGAAGGAGATTAGCATAAACCATACAGCATGCAGTAATGACACTCGCTAGTGCTTTTCTTCTACCATAACTACTATGACTATTTTTGTCACTATAAATTTTCAAAGATGGCACCCATCACCCCCAGTTTCAAATAATGATAATAAAAATGGTGCCTATTGTATTTGTTGGATATTTTCCCTAGCTGGTTAAAAGATTACAGTGTTATCTCTCTGGAGTTTGTAATTATACAACTCACTCAAGAATGGGAGACACTTGGTCACAGAATCAACAAACAGGGATTTCAGGAGCATATATAGAACAGCCCTTACTTAAATTATCTGGGACAACAAGTGTTTTAGAATTTGGAGATTTTATTGGATGTGAAGTCTCTTGAAAAATGTAACCAAAGTCTAGAAATGAAATTTACATTTATGTTTCAAAGTTACCTCATAGCACAATAGGAATTCTATATAATATTTTAAAATTATTTTGTGTAGAAAACAAATTTTTTTAAAGTGTTAAATTTTCTGCTTATGGTGTCATGCAAACACTTAAAGAGTTTTAGAACAGAACTCAGTAGTAGAGAGCTTACTGATTATGGACAGAGCCCTGGGCTCAATACCAGTGCTACATTTGGGCTTTGATTTTGGTTTCTCATATTAAGGACATCTAAACTACCCATCTTTAGTACTGCAAACATACATGCTCTTACCATGTCTTCAACTTTCATTCAGATACCATGAAAATGCCATGTATTGGTATAGGCACTTAGCTGTCAGTGTAATTTGGTCCTATAAGCTTTCTAGAAAAGACTGGGATGGAGAGCCATTATCTTTATCATTTTACTAAGGTGGGTACTACAAGTCTCCAGTTTCACTAGCAAACTTTCACTAGCAAACAACTTTATAAAAATTAGAGTACTGTTGTTAAGTATGGCTTTTCATTGATGAAAACTTTGGCCTTTTGACTCTGAATGACAGAAATGGTCTCACATGGATAGAATTGAGAATAGGCAAAGGAAATTGATCACTAAAGGACTGTACTCAAATTTTCTAACCATACACATATAAAGTATAAAAATTGCAGAATGCTCTACTACCTGTCCAAATTGTGGGAGTTTTAAAACTTCAAAGCTATGTATATAGAAGACTAAATTGTCTAATGATGACCATACGGCAGGAAATCCTGTGTGGAATTTTGAAAGTTATCTGAGCTGCAGCTTTCACAACTTCTTAAAGGACTTGGTGGTAAAATTTTTTAGAACCTACATCAAAAACTATAGAAATGGTTTCTTGCATATTTGCTAATAAATATAAGAACAAAATTCTATACATCTGGCAGAATTTGACTTAATATTTCTTTCATTTTTGCCTTGGACCAAAGTTTAGGCTGGACAATGGAGTATCTCAGTATTAATAAACAGAGCTAAAGGACTTTTTCTTACATGCACAAATGGATGCATGCTTGCACGCACACATGCGTGCACCCACATGCATACATACATACACACACACACACACACACACACACACACACACACACATCACACAGAGATAGATAGATAGAGTCACACAGAAAACCACTGCAGAAACATGTTCATAATCATAAGCTAATGCTTATTGGAAGATGTTAAAATGGAATATTAATAAGCAATTGAAAATTTCATGTTTCAAATTGATATGAGAAATAGTGCTTCAGCCTCTCAACAAATTATTCTGGAAAATTCCCTCCATTGCAGGAGAAACTGATACCTTCCTTGAAAATTCTAGCTGAGATTTTTTTAAAAACTGCATGTGATACGTATGTCAAACTAATGAAATTACTGTCCACAAAATATATATTATAATATTTTTCTATTTAAAATATTCTATGGACTCATTATCATGAACTTGTAGATACATGTCCTAAATATCATAAGTGTTGGGAATAAAAGAATAATCAACTTATTCCTAAATGTCAACTGTGGTATTTTTTTTAACTGAAATGTGGTGCTTTCCTAGTGGTATTGAATTTGTTGGTTTAGCTATGGCTGATTGACTTTCCAACTTCTATGCTGTTTTGCAAGGCTCCTCCTCTTGTGAACTTTGGCTCTCACCTCAGGCCTCTGTCTGCCATATTTCTTTCCAGGCAGCTGCATTTCTGCCCTCATGATAACCATGGTAAGTTTGTTAATAACAGACCTATTGTTCTCTGTTTACTCTCAATTTGAATTTACAAATGAGACATGAGTAATGGCAACTTTTCAAAAAATATGTATATGACTATATCATATTACATGTTATTAAATATTAGAAAGAACTCTACACACTCTCATTTTCCTTTTAAGGTAATTACCAAGGGCTGAAGCTGTAGACCTTTCGTGTATTTGCTTACTATACACAAGACCCTGAATTCAATTCCAGCATAATAAAAAATAGAAAAAAAAAAAAGAAATAAAGAAAAGGGAAAAAGAGAAACTATATTTTCCAAATATTATATTACTTTTAAGTATACATGTAATATTTTATCTATTTACTTAAAATATTGAATAAGTGCTACAAATTAAAATTTGCCAAAGCATGTTTAATGCAATTAATTTTTATTATTATGTAATTTAAGCTATTTCCCCTTGCTATCTCATGTTTGTCTGTTTACTTTTAGAATGTTATTTCTCAGAAAATATTCATCATAAATTCCTCCCTGGACATAGATTACTTGTAAAACCATCTACCAAACTGTGAGGTTCTGATGTGTGGTCAGTTTTGGCCAAATCAGGTTACACATACACAAGACAATACTTAAAGTCCACAAAATGTTTGAACTATTAACCTATTCCAAGTAGCTATGCAGGAACAAGATAAAGATACTTTCAAAATATATATTTTAAATTAATTTGGTTCTGTTAAAATATTATACTTAGCTGTAAGGTTTCTGAAATAAGAGATTAACAAACAATTATTCAAGAATGAGTATTAAATGAAAAAAATATATTAAGAAAGTGCCATTTTCTCTAGTGCTAGTTTTTTTCTTTAACACTGAATTGTCTTACCATGTGTTCTCTTAAATTATTCTTGATAATTTATTTAGAAATAATTTAGGTAGGTGAGGAGAAAAGGAAGCCTGCCAAGCAAACAACTTTGTTATTCTGCGATTAGTGGTTAAAATGAATGGTAAGAGTTGACTGGTGTCCTTTTTTTTTTTTTTTTTTTTTTTTTAACTTTTGTATGCATTTCAAATTGCCCATAAAAAATGCTATGGGAAAAGGCCAGGAATACAGCTCCTAATGTTGATCAATTTGTACCAGGAAGGTTGCCTGTGATAAAACATCTTTGTTTTCTTTTTTCATGTTATTTTTATTATTTGGGAATTTCATATCATGACCCTGGATTTCCAATTTTCCCAGATCTGCTACCCTAAACTTCTAGCTCACCTGTTTCCCCCACTGAGAAGAAGAAGAAGAAGAAGAAGAAGAAGAAGAAGAAGAAGAGAGAAGAGAAGAGGAGGAGGAGGGAGGAGGAGGAGGAGGAGGAGGAGGAGGAGAGGAGGAGGAAGAAGAAGAGGTACTACAACTAGAAAGGTGGAGGAAAAGGAAGAGAATAAGAGAGAAAGAGGAAGAAAATGAAGAGGAGGAAGAGGAAGAAGAGGAAAAGAAGAGGAAGAGGAGTAGGAGAGGAGAAGAAGCAGAAGAAGAAGAAGAGGGAGATGATGAAGGGAAGAAAAGAAGAGGAAGAGGAGATGGAGTACTAGGAGAAGAAGGAAGAAGAAGAAGGAAGAAGAAGAGGAAGAAAGAAGGGGGAAGGATCCAATTTGTGTTGCCCATATACTCACTGGAGCATGGTCAAAATCCTTGTGCCCAGCCCCATAAAGCAGACTGAGTCTTTCCCCACCCAATCCCCTTCTAGAAACCTTCAGTTGTGGAGATTAGATTTCAGCATCCTTATCACGGTTTTTAAGAGTTCTCTATCTTATGGCTTTCTGTCTAGGCTGTTACTTTCATCATTGTTTTCCAATGAAAGAGAGAAAGGAAGGGAATGGATTTCGGTGTACAGTGTGAGTATCTGTAAGAAATGGTTGAGGGGGGAATTGTGATAAGATATTGTATGAAAAAATCTATTTTTAGTTTTTAAAACGAAAAATATATAGATGCTGGACAAATGTATGAAAAATGGGGGGGTTGATTACTAAACAAAGACATCAGACCCGTAATGCAGGGTAGGAGAATAAGAATATGAGCACAGCAGATCTTCCTACTGCCCTTTGGAGCTCCTTTCTCAGCAGCAATGCATAGAGCATAGAGTCTTAGTTAAGTAACCATACAGTTTTTGTAGTTCTGGAAAGTTAAGTTAGCTAGAATGCATTGGGAAAAGGAGCTGGGCACAAATGAGCCCCAGAGATTTACACAGGGTCTCAACCACATAGTTGTCCAAAACTAAGCTACACAGACTTAGACTCTAACACGGTGTTGGAGATATTGCTTAATGGTAGAACCCTTGCCTCGGATGCATAAAAGCCTTGTATTGAATGCCAGCCCTGTGGAAAAACCCATACCTCTAAAACTCAAACAACTTTAGTAATCATTTAATGACTTTTTAAAACAAGAGTTCAAAATCCATGAAAGGAGATGGTAAAATCTAAATTGTCAATAATTATATTCAACATCCCATGAAATGATTCTAGCCATGCAAAGAAAGTGTAACAAGATAAAATAGCCACAAACCAAGAAATAATGGAGATAATATAATTTGAAGAAATTTATATTGAAACAATTATCATAAATAGATTAGAACTTACATGAACCCAGGGGCATAATTAAAAAGAAATAAAATGCACGCTCACAAAGAGGCACTCTAAGGTAAAAGCTTACAACATTTGTAAAATGGAATTCATTGAATTGGATTTGCAGCATATGCCACATTGAGGTAGAAATATCAGAAACTTGTATAATGAACTGAAGCATAAAAAAATTAAAGACATTATTGGCAATGAAAATTTAAACGTCAACAAACAGATAAAACTCTGCAAGGTGACATCAAATGTTGATGGGAGAATACCCATCTGGAAATCAGATAAATGTAAAAAGGTAAATAGACCCCATTTTGAAAAGTAGCTTAGCAGATCTTAAAATGCTAAGTATGTGCTAATATCCAATAACTTTACTATCTATTCAGGAAAAATAAGACCATAAATAAACATTGGTACAACCATACATTATGCAAATGAATGCAGAAATCATTGACCCTCACCAGAGTACACTATAGCACCAAAAGATCTTGGCAGAAGCAAGAAGCCAGGCAAAAGAAAGCACACCCAGATGCAAGTAGATGTTTTAGGAAAGTCCAAACTAATCTACTGTTACAATAAGATCTACCATTGTTTGAAGAAAGGAGAACTGGCTGCAAAGAATGGATAACATTTTGGAATAATGAGTATTCTCTGTATCTTGATTACTATAGTAGGTACATGAGTGTATATATTTGCCAAACACATCAAATATAGTCTTAACAGGTATGCTTTAATCCATACAATAAATTTGATATTCAAGTAGTGTCTCTTGTGTTTATTCTACCTTCTTCATTATAGTTCTCTCCATCAGCACAGAGAGCCCTGACCTAAGCTACTTAGAAGGCGTTTCCTTTCTTTCCTGATTGCAGGAATTCCTATTGCATTTCCTATTTCAATTCATTGTGATCTATCTGGTTTCCATCTCTCTGTCTCTCTGCTTCTCTGCCTCTCCTTCTCTCTCTTTCTGTCTCTCTATTATCTGTCTCATTTATCATTATTATCTATCATCTATATATCTGTTCATCCATCATCTATCTATCTATCTATCTATCTATCTATCTATCTATCTCTATCTATCTATCTATCTACCTATCATCTATCTCAATGCCTTGTGCACAATAGTTAAGCTACATCCACAATTCCCTGCTTTTCTTTTTTACTCTGGCTTGCTGTTGTCTGTAAACTAGCAAATCCTTTACAACATTCTGCTCTACAAATGGCCAGGTATGACTTCAACACCATAAAACAGAAAATAAAATATCAGACTACTCCATGTCTAATAAAATAATAAAACATTTATTTTTATGTAAACTAAAGTATTAAAGTGTGTGTATGTGTGTGTGGACATGTGCTCAAAGCTTCTTTTCTCTTAGCTCCCAGTGTTGCTTGGAGGTATCTTTCTCAAATATAATCTAGATTATGTGCTCATGTCTGCACAGGCCAGAAGAGAATGTTAGATCCACTGACTTGGAGCTACAGGCTTGGAGTTGTAAGACACTGATATGGGTGCTGGAACTCATGTCTTCTAGAACAGCGATACATGATCTTAACCACTGAGCCATCTCTCAGACACTGTCTTTCTTTTCTTTTCCTTTTTGTTTTTTTGACACCATCTTTTAAATGACTTAAATGAATCAGAATTATACTACGGGGGAAACATGAAAAAAAAAGACACAAAGTAATCAATAATTTTGCTCAAGAATCTCACAAAAATAAAACATATATGTTATTTATTTATAGGGAGAAAATTTTGATCACACCAACCACACAGAAAGCATACATATATCAAGGCAGGAGAGCAAATACTAAGTACAGAACAACTAGCAGGATGAGCAGCAATTCATCTGGATTTAAAGGCTATCATTAAATGCTGAATAAAATTGCATTAAAGAATATCATACAAAGTAATGGAACATCCTGTTCTCCAGTAATCCCAAGCATACATTCCTCTCTGATATCTTTTTGTTTACACAGAATTATTTATGTGTTTAATTTATTTTGGTGTGTGCTTGTGTGGAGGCCAGCAATGTTGTGAGTCTTTCTCTCCTACTTTTCACCTTAATCTTTGAAATAGGGAGTTTCAGTGAAGCTGGGAATCTTTCAGCTAACCTCCAGTATATACCAGTTTCTATTCCTATTGTATTGGTATCATAGGCATACACTCCTGCACACTAAGTTTTTGCTTGAGTGTTGGGAATCCTAACTTGTTTCTTCACACTTGCTTGTAACAAGCACTTTACCCATTGAGCCTCTCTGGGTCCTATTATTTGTTTTTACTCTTATATTCTGCAGTTATCCTTTAAAGTCACTCTGATAACCCTGAGTTTCTCAAAGCAGAAATTGGGTCTTCATCTTTACAATGTTACCAAAGATGTTTTGAGGATAATTTGGCCACATATCACCATTAAAACAACGTATCAATTTCCATAGAATGCTGAACTGAAGTAAGAGGAAATTCCTCTGTATCATTGCAAATTTTGTGCTCTAGGCCCCATGACCCGGTATAAATTAAGACTCAGAGCCTGAAGTCTGGTTACTTTATTCAAATCTTCATCTGGCCAATAGCTATAAGACCTAGAATGAATATTTATAACTGAAAACAAATGCTGATTCTAATACAGAAAACTGGACACACCTGCAAAGTAATGTTGAGAGGAAGATAAAGAAAAAAGGAAGAGAAATAAGAGAAAATAAAGAGAAATAAAGGAAGAGAAATAAAGAGAAAACTATGAGAAAAATTTAGATAATAGCTATGTAGAAAGCAATAAATATTTCAAAAATTGAAAATGATTGTTTTCTAAGATTGATAATAGGAATTCACAAGTAAGAGAATTATCAAGTCTGAAGAATGGTTCTTCTCTTTCAAAAAGACCAGAGTTTGGTTCCCAGCACCCACCTAGGGTTACTCACAAGGCCTCTCTCACTCCAGCACCAGGTAATCCAATGCCTACCTCTGGCTTCTGTGAGCACCTGTACATACACACACACTCACACACATACACACACAAACACAAACACACACAATATACCACACACTTAAAAATAAATATTTAAAATAATTGTAGAATATCCTAAAACTTTCTTAGTTTCCAACGTTCTTCACAATAATACATAGATATAATAGAGTTGATACATGTGAATTTTTAGATTTATTTATTTTATTTGTATGGGTGTGGGTGTTTTGCCTGCATGTTCACCACATTCATGCTTAGTGTCTCAAGAAGTCACAAGATAGTGGCAGATTCCTTGGGACGAGAATTAATAATGTTTCCTCTTAAGGATGAGGAATTCCTAAGCCAGACAGAGAAGCACTTATAAGTTATGGGAGAGTGCCCGTGAGGAAGGAGGTATGATACAAGTTTCTACAGTAGAACATCTATCCTCCTTGTTCTAATGGCTGGCCAGGAGGCAGTCAGAGCTTCCGTTCTAGGTAACTGTTGTTCTAAATCTGAATTAGAAGTACTTTCTTTCCATAAAGATGTCTTATATTCCCTTAGGTAGTATAGGAAGGTCTACGGAAGTATGAAGTGAAAGTCCCCAGAAGGATTCATGGGAATAAGACTATTTCTCTTGAAAATCAAGAGACGCTAATAAATAGACCATGTTTAAGAATCCTAGACTTTTAGTCAGACTTTTTTACAATGTTAACTATTAAAAAACACAAATAAACTCTATAGCTATCATGGCTCTCAATTTTGCCTTTTTAATATTTTAAATTTCATTTAAATAATTTTTTTAGCTATTTTATAATTTTTCAGGTGCACAAGTGTGTGTGCATTTGTGTGAGTTCACCTGTGGGGGACACATACCCGTGTATCTGCGTGTGAGGAGGCCAGAGGGTTGTGTTAGGTGTTTTGCTCTGTCCTTCTCCACTTACTTACCAAAGCAGAGTCTCTCACTGAACCTGAAGTGAACTAACTCAGCCATTCAAGGTCGCCATGTTGGCCTGGAGCATCCCTGTTTCTGCCTACTAAACACTTCGATTACAGGCCAGGCATCATGTATCCCCATCTTTACATGAGTCCTGGTCCCTCCTCTTGTGAGGTAAGTACTTTGTTCTCTGAGCCACCTCTCCATCCCTCAGTTTTAATTTTAAGATACATTCAAATATGGTTCTTAAATGTGCACTTCATTAACTGAAATGTGATACAATTGTAATGCCTCCCAGTTCTCAATATGCTGTCATTGGGACTTGGGCAGTGACTCTGTGGTACAGTGTTGCCCATTATGCTGAAATACCTCCTGGCAGTCTTCCACACTGGGACAGACTTTAAAATAAAAAGGAATGAGATTGACAATCACCAAAGCTCGTGGTATTTCTGTGAATTGGGAATTGATACTTTTAATTAAAATATTCTAGTAAAAGTTTTATACATACAAGTCTATGAAAAATATAGCATACAAATAATCATTAGTGTCCATGTTCCTTATGGAAATTTATGGACTTTCAGAAATGCAAATAATACAAACCTTAAATATATCTTTAAAATAAATGACAGTCACAATCCCATCCTTTCTGCCCTGGAGTGATAGCACAAGCTGTGACCCCAGTACTTAACTTGGTTGTTAAATGAGTTCTTGTATTTAAAATGATAAAAATGAAAAAATAAAATTAAGACACTATTATTTCTATGACTTTTCCTCCATTAAATTTGTAAACTATCTTGAACTACACTTAAAGCATGCACTTATTGGTTTTATTTCTTTTATCTCATTTTTATGTAGTTTCTTTGTTTTGTTTCAAACTGCACAGTTCTAATTATTTACCTTTAAATGATACATGGCTAATAAGCACATAATTATGACAACAGTATATCAAGGGTAAATAAGAATACATAATTAAAAAGCTTCAAATACTATCTAATCCCTTTTCAAAACACTATGTTTTTCTAAAGTATCAGTCATCTGTGTAACCACAGTATCTGAAGAGAAAAGCACACATGACATTATTTTTTCAGCAAGCCTCTCAGCTCTGGTAATGGAGTAATTATTGATACATGATTGGTTGAGTAATTGTTAACTAATGATTGATATATGGAGTAACTATTTACATAAATACCATAAAGTGTTATATCTTTCATCATATTTTATTATAAAAACTAAATTATACAGATAACATAATATCATAAACATGATAATAAATAAAACTATGAAGATAGACTAAGTAGAAAAAAAGACATGCTTAGAGATATATTTATTACAAATTAGGTTGTGTAACCTACGAATAAATTTGCATCATGCTGGAATATATCATTTATGCAATCTCTAACTTTATGATATGTAAAGTACATGCGTCATTTGAAGTTTCATCTCATTTAGGTGGAGCAAAATTGTTTAACTGGTTTGGCACCTTATATTAAACCACATATGAGGTCAAGTCAAATATATTATTATTGCTACTTGAAATCTGAACCAAACAAATACAGTTAGAATAATTTGTGGGGATGTGGAGGTCAACCTTGTGAAGGAAAAAGTGAGATGGAGAGCGAGTTGCCTCAGGTTCCTGCGACTCCCAGAAGAGTCCTGACCTGCCCTACACACCATTAGATCTAAGATGGCTCCTGAGAACACCTATGAGACAGCAAAGGGAGGTGAGGCCAGAGCAACGGTCTCTTCTGTCCATGGAAATCCTAACAGGGGACAATGCTCCACCTCACCCCACTGAGTAACCTCATCAGGGAGAGCTTTCATTCGAGCACAGTGACGGTGTGGTGAACTATCACTAAGCAGCCAAGGATTTAGGGGCTTGAGATTAGCTCAAACACTGCATATAAGCCTATGAGCTGAACAATAAACAGATCTACACCCTGAGGCTCCACTCTGGAGTCTGATTCCCGGGATTCGTCACATGACTTCATTGCCTCTCCCCCACCACCCACCCATCTTCATTCCTGTTCTCATAACAGTTAGCAAATTGTTACAGACAAAAGTAAAAGTCAAATTCTCAGACATTGAGAACTATCTGGAGAATATATATCTCTTCAGAACAGAGAAGGTGGGCATTTCTTGTCGCAGATATGTTAAGTAAAGCATGTCAAGATGTTTTTGAGTATTTTTCTTTCTTTCTTTTTTTTTCCCCCACAGCGGAATCGAACTCGGGACAGACATAGCGTTCAGACGACAGAGCTCGGACACTAGAGTGGTGCGCCACCGCCAGTCGGTTTTGAGTATATTTCAAATGTGGAGGTTGAACACCCAAGACAAGCTTTTGTCTCCTGACCTATAGACCAGTGCCCATTGCATATAATTATGACTAACTTTTAACCAGGGTCAAGACAGGTTCATCTGTTTTCCCACAATGCTCTAGATCACAACTTTCATTGCCATTTTCCCTAAATGAAGACTCTCCTGCTCACGCTTCTTATCCTGAGAATAAAAATTCACCTTTTATAAAACCAGATATGACAATAAAAACAGATAAAACAATGGTTTTCTCAATAGTAAGTAACATTTGCTGGCAACACCTTTCAAATTGTAAGATATTCAGAGAAATGTTTTCCTAAAAAACAAATAAAAATTCGCATATGTCTAAAGCATAATGTATTATTGCTTTCAATCATAAGAACATAGTTATAATGAAATATGTATAGTTTTAATTATATGGAAACATATATACTCAATGAAAAAGAGAGTTGCCCACAAATGAGTTGCTTCATTTTCCTAACTAGTACTCAAACTCTTTGTAAATAGCATTCTTTGTTATTATTAGTCTCTGTTAAGCCTACTTAAGAAAGGGCATCAAGACAGGGAGTGAGAACAGAGGTTTGGGAAGGGGGTAGTGGAGGAAGTGCAGAGATAGGGTGAGGATAGTAACTGGGAATTTTGGTGAAGCTCCTAGAGATTACCATGAATGCCTCTTGACCTGAGCCATCAGCTGAAGCTGAGTCCTATAATGACTGCAGCAACACTTTGAAAATAGAATGCAGGAAGAGACAGGCCTGAAGCTCATTACACAGGTTAAGGAAGGATTTAAGTGAGGAAAGAAAAAACACCAAGAGATTTAAAGTGAAAGGAAGTTCATAGCTCTACCATAAAGCCCAGCTATGAAGGACTCCATGTTAACATAAATGCCAGCACAGAGGCATGTGTGCACCAATACCTATTGCAGTACTACTAGCATTAACTAAAATAGCTAAATATTGAACCAATCTAGCATCCAATAACAAAGGAATGTATAAAAATGTAGTATAAACTCACAATGGATTCTTTTAAGTCATAAAGAATGGAGTTGTGCCATTTGCAGGAAAATGGTCACAAATGGATATAATCATGTTAAGTAGAGTAAGTTACTTTTAGAAAGACAAGTAGCACATGTTTCTCTAATATGTAGTTTCTAAATTTTATATAGTCAAGTACAATCACATATATGATAGTGGAAGAAGAGAACAAAGGGTTAGTGAGATGGGAAGGGGGAAGAAAGTGAGGGTACATGCTCAAGCTGTAATATTTACCTGTTTGGAAATGTTCTTATATAATGTAGTCTTATGTACAATGGATATATAAATTCAAACTATTGTTTCAAAAGCACTCAATTAAAAAAAGTAGAGAGTACACAGTTCCATTCCACTAAAATAAGCTGAGGCATCCTTTATGACCACTGTCTCTGTTAATGAACATGATTTGGCTTTCCTGGCCTTCCTCACGATCATGCAATGCATTTTTCAGGTGAACTCATATCAGTCTCTTCATGAAGAAAGCCCACCCCTCATTTTCCAAGAGTCCTGCACACGTTTTAGAACTTTTAGCATTTCAGAGATCAATGTATTTTCTGTCCTCAGAGCAAGAGAATAAATCAAATAACTTAGAACAGCCACTGGCGTACCAGTTTTCATAATTATGGCATATTTATCCTTCTTTATAATGTATAGGCTGAATTATATATAAGCTCCTTCTATCAAAACCACAGCAGTCAATAGACCTAATACATGAATAGGTAGATTACATGTTCACAGTACATATCTGTTAAGAAATATATCAAAGAATTAAATCTATGTCATCATAAAGAAGCACCAGCATTGAAGAGCTGGGGAATTTTTATCATTAAAGTCAGTCAATGTGTTTGTAGTTCATATCAAGCTGCTTGAGGATTATGATACAAGAGACAAAAATTTCAGAAACCGCCAATCCTTCAATGACGGCTGTTGCCTCTAGACAAATGTAAACATTATGAAGGATCACCAGGTCTGAAACATCTAACATCCCACATATGTTTATACTGAGTTCAGTTAAACACAGGAAAATATTAAGAATAACATATTATTACCTATATGTTATATATATGGATAACATATACTCCATATATGTTACATATATAACATATTACCTTAAAATAGAGAACAGCAATATGTGTATTCATATATGCTCCATCAGGGTAGTGACCAAAGCTAAGGCGGTCCCTTGTTCCTCATGAGCAAGCCTGTGATTCTGTCCTTCCTATGAATGCATAAAGCCCTCCTGAAATTCAGCCCACCTGGCTGGACCCTGAAAATAGCCAGACTACATGAAGGTCTTTGGGGATCTGTATGTTCTTTCTTTCTACCTTACTTACCTCCTGGCTAGACTGCACTTTTAGATTCCTATCAGCTATGATTTGAGCTGTTGTATAATACCAGCAGCTGACTTCACCCTGTCCCAGATAAGAACCAACACTTATGGGTCTCCATTGAGACTGGTCTCAATTTCAGATCATTTTGTGATTTGGATTTGGGGCTCAGGCCCACAGCTACAGCAGCAGGCTCCTGTCGCTTTCTTCATGCTTCCTACTTCAAATGACCATTCAAGATATCCTTGAGATGACTCTCATCACATTAAACCAATTCTGTCATATAATTAACCCTGGATTTCATGATGAGAGGACAGGCTACAAAAGTAAACAGGTTGAAAACTTTATTCATTCACTTGGGGAGACCATGGAGGATCACATTTCGATGGCTGCTGTCTGTCCTGCAGCAGTTCACTTGTTAGATGGTTTTTCTTCCCTTAAGTGGTATTTGGCTTAAAGCCATCATTCCCATTAGCTACACAGTTGGTGAGAAACACTGAAAATCTCTCTCCTGCTTATCTAGAAACCCTGTTCTCCCCTAACTATTTGTGGGTGAGTTTATTTTTTTTCTTGATCCAACTATTGCAAAAGTCCTTTCTTTAAATCATAGAAAAGAATTTCCTAAATTCTATTCAATGTTACATCTTTAAACAACAACTTATTGTGCATATTGCATTTGGACATCTATAAAGCTAAATTCAGCTTGGACTTAAAATCTTTTGTAATAATACACATCCTAAAGGGCTCTTCTGCTGATATTTCATCCATGTGTCTCAGATTAGTTCACAAAGTAAAACAGAAAGTGTTAGATGTCCGCGTAAAGCTTAGAACAGACCACAACAGACCAAATGGTTCTGGGGGGGGGGGCGGTTATTCAGGAGACAGGGCAAAGGTGGGGGGGAGAGAAATAGCAGAAGATGGAAGAAGAGAGCAAGGTCTGGGGGTTCTTCCTGTTTTATATGGGTGGTGACAAAGCCTCTTCCAGGTAAAGGTGAGGTAGCCAGTTGGATTCTGGAAGTGTATAGCGGTTGTCTTGGCAACCATGTGGGGGTCACCTAGATGTGATGTCACTGGGTTCGGAGCCTGATACCAACAGAAAGAGTCATGACTTTGACCAAACTGTGGCAATAGTGTAAATCCTGGATTTTCTGCTTATATTTATAATTTAATTTACTATGAGGGTTAAAGTCATCCACCTGTCCTTTTTCAATCATTTGTTTGTTCCATCAACACTTAGTAGGTACACACCAGTTTTCAAGCACTTTACGGGCACCCCAAGATAAAGCATAAACAGCACAAATGGGAAACTGTAGGGGTGCTGCTTACCAGGTAAGAGTGAACCCTGGTAAGATTATACAGAACTCAGAGACAGCAAATCTGCATACACTTGGGTGGTGAACATGCCAGGGAAAGGATGGGTGCCATCTCTGTAGCTATAGTTAAGAGTGGCAGAAAAGTTATGCAGAGGCAGGGAAGAGTAAGAAAAGGACCCAGGAGCTGAGACTTAGTGGGAGAGGAGGAACTCTGTGGTCAAACCTGCAGACCAGCAAAGACTTTGGCTTCCATTTGAGTCCCAAGGATAAGAACAGAAGAGGGATAACTGCTCAAAAGAATTTGTGCTGTGTAAGAAGGAACACAGCTGACCTGTGACACCAATCAAGTACAGTTAGGGAAAGTGAGGGCACTTTAAACGTAGTGGATCTAGAATATATAGACATCCCAATTTGCTTGTGTACTAGGTTAGCAATAGAAATTACTTATCATGGTATGAAAAACTTAGAAAATTATATCTTTAGGTTGTCTGTGTTTACACGTGCTATAGAATAGACTCTATATAGGTGTTCAGGATATTAAATGAAGATTTTGAACATACATTTTAAGAGGAAGTCTTTAAGCTGAGTCTGGTATGTTAGACTTGTATACCTAAAACTTCAGAATTGTGTCCCCAGAGAACCAGAATGGGATGATAATGCAGATAGAAAGAAAAATAGAGGAGACAGACAGACAACTAGACAGAGATTTTGAGATAATATTCCAAGGAAGAGTCTAGAAAATAAAGCTGTGAATGTAATGCTACCCAAGTAAATCAAATAATAGAGGTGTAAGAAAAGAAATTAGGCTATCCTTGACAACAACAAGGCCAGACATTTCCATGATCCTTTGATTGGCACAGTTATTGCTTAAATGGGGAGAAAAATAATTCTTTTTTTGTTTTGTTTTGTTTGTTTGTTTGTTTTTGTTTTTTTGTTTCTCTGTATAGCCCTGCCTGTCCTGGAACTCACTCTGTAGACCAGGCTGGCCTGGAACTCAGAAATCCGCCTGCCTCTGCTCCCAAGTGCTGGGATTAAGGCGTGTGCCACCACCACCCTGCATGAGAAAAATAATTCTTAAATCCACACCATTGATCCAAATAAAAGGATGTGGGATTATACAACACTGTTCTTTTGTATTCTATTCTTCTACTTATAATCACAATCTCTCCAGCAAACAGAAGAGTATGAAGGGAACTCTCACCCACTCTAATATATTAATCCCAACTTTAGTCTTAACATTTGTAATTTTTAAACACCTGTGACAACTTCTAGTATTAGGACCTACAATTTTTCCTTTTCCCTTAATCTTTCTCACTACTTTACCTCTGTTCTAACTGGTGGCTAAACTCTGCAAATTCCAGACTCAGACTTTGTCCTAGTTTGTTTCTGCAGCTGTGGTATAATACTGGCTGAAAGCAACTTGGAGAGGGAAATGTCTCCTTGGCTTACAGATTATGCCCTATCATCAAAGGAAGTCAAGGCAGGAACCTAGAGAGTTCTGAAGAGCTGAAGCTGAGACTGCAATGGAACTCGGCTTACTGGCTTGCTTCTTCTAGCTTGCTCATACAACCTTTCACATATAACGCAGGCCCACCTACCCAAAGATAACACCTCCCACAGTGGTTCAGATCTTCCTATATTAACAAACAAGAGAATGCCCAACAGACATGACCCCATGGCAGACTAATGGAGAAAAGTTCTCAGTTGAGGTCTTTTCTTCCCGGGTGTGTCAAGTTGACAACTGAAACTATGACGGATTTCCAAATTTACTTGTTTCTGCCCGAATCTCACACACTTCTGTAACACATCCTTTGTCATTGTCCTTGATGGATCAATGCCATGTTACTAGCTACCAGAGTTCTAAGATTTGTTTTCACTTTAGTCTCCAATCAATATCTATATAGACCTTCGTAGAATGTTATTAACTGACCTATTCAGCTCTCAAAAAAAGTCTATATTTAAAGAGTACTGATTAGCTGTTCAATCTCCTCACTTATATTGAACATTCTACCCTAGTCTCAGAAAGAAAACTCTGTCTTCTCTGTCTGCCCAGTTTCATTAGACACCCAAGATCTCATGTCACCTTTGTAGAGAATAATGTCCCAGAAACTCATTCTCATTTATCTGGCACATTCACTTTCTCTCAACAGGAGCCTCTGCCTCACAGATTCTCCCTCAGCCAAGGTTTACCTTTTCCTCATCCCGAGCACTGATTTCAGCACCTCATAAAATTCTCTAACAGCAATGAAAGTGACTCTAGCAATCAACTTATAAAAGAGCCAAATAAGACCTAGAGACATCATCTTCACAGAACAAGAAAAACACATGCTTCCCAAGGACTTTTATTTAAGACACACAACAATTTTTTGCAATTTTTAATTTTTTAATTGTGTGTACAGTATATATTTACAAAACACTGTTTAGGTTTAGCAAGGGCCAGAACTGTTAGCCTCTTCTTCATTACGCTGTAGTTCAGCTAGACACCACCAAGGAGAGTTGTCATGATGTTGGTTAAGGAACTGTTTGGGAATGCTGATTAAGGTAGAATACTGCTAAAGTGCTATCTGTAGCAAGGCCTGTGAGAGTATGTCAAAGGATGAGTCATCTTGTTGATCAACACAACTTCAGCCATGGTGGAATGATTGCGCTACCAAACTGACAGCCACAACTAAGAGGGTTGTTTTGAGGTCACGTCTATCAGTTTAAGTAAGTAGATGCCTTCTCAACAGAATCACCTTTAAAACATAAATACTCAGCTAAAATTGAGCTACCCATCCAGAAACCTCCTGTCTAATGGATACAGCAAAATATCCACAGATAATTAAAAGGTAATCATTCCATTTAGTAAATGATTGTTAGGAATGGAACATGAGCATGAGCGGTGCATAAATGATCTAAGCCATGTGCTACTAACCTTCCAAGTCACTTTTTTCTTATTCATTAAAATTTTGTAAACGTTTCCAAAATAAGTATGGATTTACTTACAGTAGGAATATCACAGTAATGATTTGGTGAGTATTCAGATACTCTAAAAGTATATAGGCTCTCCTTCTGCTCTTAGAACAAACAAACATTACTTTTAGGTGAAAAATATATCTGGAAAAAATAGCTCATGTGCTATTTAATGTAGTAAAGGCTTCACAGAGAATAAACAATGCAGAAAAGAGCTTCCTGTATGTGTCTGACTAGAGAGCTACTTTGTGAGTTGTGTCTGGTTGCACAGAACTGTATTGTCAGCTATAGGGAGGGGGCGTGTTGTTGAGATGGGATGATGGTAAGCTCAAGGTTGGTTAGGAAACTCGGAGAGATGATGTCTCATTATAAATTAATTAATTAATTAATTAGGAATGGGAATGGAACCTTTGCCTAGCTTGTGTCAGCCCCTACTTTCAATCCCTGCTATTGAAGAAACAAAATTGGAATTGTTGGCTTAGATAAGACTATGGCTAGAAAGACACCAAGTTTGATGACAAAAGAGACATCATGATTCCATCTACTTTATTTTTCTGATAAACTGTTCATTACTCACCATGATCAGCTGATACATTTCTATCCGCCTCTCTAAATATATCAGGACCTGCAATATCTGAAACCAAAGCTGTCTTTTCCCAAACTTGTCTACTTGAAGAGCTCTGTACTTGTGGGTCTGACCAACATTCTAATTATCCAAGTCAGAAGCCTAGTAAACACTCTTCTGCATCCTTTCTTACCCCCATTAACAATCTAATATTAGACCGGATCATTTCTTACCTTCTTTATATTATTTATCTCTCACATTCTTTACCCTCTCATCACCTTGAACCTGGTGCAAAGCTATCATGTTTAACAAATATCAGGGCTATTAGAACAGTCTCCTGATAGGTGCTCCAGAGCCTTTTGTTCTGGGTTATTTCAAGAGGCACACTCTGCAGTCAGCTCTATGTTGCTGGCTACCACTGGACGTTCACATAGTCTCAGAGTTACCACACATCATATTTATACTACTCACATTAGTACGTGTCCTCAACACCTAGACAGATTGAAAGTTCTAGAACAGAATGATTTGCAGAGTTAGTAAAGTCACTGTAGTTCACCCAGGGTCACCAAGTGTAAACACTGAGTCCAGGAGTGTGCCAGCTGGCCCACATCTCCATTTTGTTACAAAAACTATCATGCAAGAAAATATTGAGAGGCTAGTGCAGCAAATATGGGCATATCTTGTTTTCTATTACGTCATTATTATTGTTGTTAAATCATTTGGAAGCAAGCCATATGCATCATGTTTCATCTTAAACACACCACCCCACAAGAATAGGTTCATTATCCAACTTGTGAAGACTAACTGGTTTCACCAATTACCCCCTCCTGTCAAAAGAAAGACTTTGTAAACCCAAAATATGATCAAGATTTTCACAAGACATTTTGCTGTTATGTTTCTCCACTCCCTTTTAATACTGAATGGCTTCTTCAGCTTTTTATCTGAGATGCCAAACTTTAGAGACATCTAGGCCAAGCACCCATTCTTGTCAAATCTGTTGATGTCGTTTAATTTGCTCTCTATTTCTTATATCCTCTTACTAACTCAGAATTTAGTCTAGGGCTGGGTAATGGGCAGGTTAGATAGATTTTCACTTTTCCACATAAATATTTTGCATGTAAGGTTTTGTGTTCCACATCATGTTTCATCACAAGCTGCCCAATCCAGGCTTTCTCATTATTTGCAAATTTAATTGCAAACATTAATCCCTGGGTTAAAGTGGTGACTTCAGATCTTGCCATGCAAAAATTACATTATTTTACTTTCTCATTAGGAAGTAGTTTTCAGTGTAAAAGTTTGGCAACATAAGAACCAATGAGAACTCTCCAATAAATATTCAATAGTTCTGGTATCTGTTATTGATCTGTCTATTATCTTGTGGGACCCATTGTTTACTCGATTTAAAACGAATGGCATTTTTAGGTTAAGAAATGTTTCCTCCACTCTACCTGCTACAGTTCAGAGTTGTGTCTGTCTAATGTCCATAAATATCTGGTCCCCAGCTTGGTGACATTGGGAGTTAGTGAAGCCTTTGCAAGGTGAAGCCTCCTGGATGACCTTGAACTATTGGCAGCGTGCCACTGAAGGTGAGAAAAGACCCCAGCATGTCCCTCACTTTCACTACTAGGTAAGGGGTAAGCACTTTTGTTTTGTTTTTTAGTTTTGTGGCCATTCAAGATAATGGACTAATGGACACAAAAGAACTTAACATAACAATGAACAAAGGTCCTACGAAGTCTTCTTCCATCTATAAACATAATTTTCCTTTCCTTCTATTTTTGTAAAATAGGGCATTCTAACTCTGCATTATAGCAACACACAGCACTATAGCAACTGGATTTAAAAGGACAATTAGAACTTGGATATCATTCTCAAACCCAATGTAGCTAAAGGTTATTACTTATCGGCTGAGCTATGTATGGATCATTTGCTAGCTATATTTCAACATTTCAGTAATGAAACAAATTCTCAAACCAAATAGAAACCGACCATAAGATATTTTAAATGGGCGCCTCTTGTAATATTTATATAAATACTCACTAAGGCCCTTGGAGTACCTAAGATAGTTTTAACAGAATGAAAATTGATAGAGAAGCAGTTTATTTCACAAAGACCTTAGTGACAATTAGTAAGTTTTGGTTCAGCTTTGTCCTCACTGGGCAAGATCAGATAGGTGGATTGACAAACACTGTCACACTCATGTAGGAAAACTACTGAAACACAATAAAACTTCTAGTTCATACTAAAATGTTCAGCCCTGGTGACACATGCCAACTGGATGGTGGTCAACAGAAAAATATATCCAGGTAGGCTAACACAATTTCTAGATTACCTGCCCCCAGCATACACCCAACACAGTTTCGGCCTTGAAGGTGGGACTTTGCTACCAATTTGCACAAGAATCAATTCTGTTGAAAGAAATCTTCCATTAAAGCTTGAATCAATTCTTGTATACACAAGGAATGGAAGGCCATTGTTTCATGAAGTTGATATCCATGTCTTCTTGAAGCACATCAGAGACAATCCAGTCTTGTACAATCAGAATAGAAGATGCTGTGAGTTAAGTATATGCATCTTTAAACTCAAATGTATGCTGTCTTATATGTTTTACACCATAAAACTGTTTAAGAATCACATTTCCTCACACACCAACTCATTGGTGCTGGCTGAACTAACACATTGGGCTAGAGAACCTTGAGGCTCCATGTTTTGGGGTAGAATTTTGCCAACCAAAAGGAGCGTGCATGTGTGTGTTGTGTGTGTGTGTGTGTGTGTGTGTGTGTGTGTATGTGTACCTACAAGACACAGTTTCTAGCATGCAGTAGGGTGACTGATAAACAGAATACATAGAGAATAAAGTCAAATGTAGAATGGAAGTACTTGGGAAAAAACAAGTATGTATAAAAAAATCAACCAAGTAACAAACATGTAAACTAGCAATTAAACTCTTTGAAAACTTATTAGTGAGTCCAATGGTAATTAGCTAAAGCAGAAACATTTCAAACCACACACACATACACTATATAAAAAAATGCATAAATAAATAAATATGTCTTAAGATTCTTTTTGTTGTTTTCTTTCAATGTTTGTTTATTTTATTCTATTTTATTTTATTTATTGAGACAGGGTTTCTCTATGTAACCCTGACTGCCCTGGAACTTACTCTAACCAGGTTGGCCTCGAACTTAGAGAGATCTGCCTCCCTCTGCCTCCTAAATACTGTAATTAAAGGTGTGGGTCATTACCCCAGGCTAACCCTAACTAAGATTCTTAACAACAAAGTGATTCTTTTCCCCAAATAACAAGATTAGCTTGGTTGTCTGGATTTTGTTTGTTTATTTTTTGAGACAGGTTCGTACATTGTAGCTTGGGCTAGTCTGAAAGTCATATTTAGTCCATACTGGCTTTGAACTTGTGGAGAGACTCCTATTGTAGCCTTCTAGTGCTGGTATTATAGTGTGAAGCATTATGCCTAGGCACTTATCTGAACTGCTGTGGTTTTATGTGTAGTAGAACAGTCAAAATCTATACTTCCATAAAATGAGATGTTTAGATTGTGATATGACTACAACTCTCCTTTCCTTTATCTTTACAACAGTGCTATTGAATATACTAAGAAAAGTTTTCTTGCTAACACAGGTAATAAAGAGAAAAAAACCTACAAAAGACTAGCTATACCTTAGTTTTCACAGAGTGCTCTCTATATACAAATTGATTAAATAAATAAAATATTCAATGCCTTCAATAAAGCAACTATTGAAAGATAACTACCCGGGACTCATATCTCTGCTGTCTGCTGTCTACTGCTATCATTTTGTAGACATTAGAATGACCACTATTGAGAATTAAAGGGAAATGCTTTATTCATCTATTTTTACTCCTCTTCTGGTGTTTAAATCTACTCTGGGGCAAAGACATACATGGATTCTGCTCCCCTATTTCAAAATTTTCCTATTAATGGAAAAGCCTCTCAGTTTGTGGACTCCATGCTAGTTTGTGACACACTAAGACTCCCTCTCTGTTGTAGTTATTTCTTGGTCAGACTGCCATCAGTAACGCATCCTCAGCATTGTGCTGGGCTTCCAACATGCCCTTCTCCCTTTCAAAGCTTCCAGAATAATGGGAATGAGAACCTAGACATCACAGAAAACCACCATCGAGTTAATATATGAGTAAATTACAGAAAAGATAGAAAAATCCTTTGCAAATATGGGATGCCTAATACTGTATGGACTCAAGAAGATGCCATGAGAAACTGTATCAAGGGAAAAGAATCTAGGTGAGGGTTCTGGGTAGGTGTCTGAGAGGAAGCAGCCCCTCAGCTAAGCTTTGAAGCATGATCACAGACATATTTGAAAAAAGCCAGAAGACGCAATAGATGAAGATAAAAACACAGCCCCTTCAAAGAACTAAAATAATATTCCAGGGACACAAGGATGTCAGTCAGGTAAAAGGAGAGAGATGAGAGGGAGCAGGGTTGAAAGAGTGAGGGGATACAGATAAGATACAGTTATAAGAGGGATCTGTGTGGACAGACGTACAGGTGAAGCAGAGAAGAGCTTGCGGGGCTTCTGAGGACATTCCATAGAGAGTAGAATGAGTAATCAACAAACAAGCTTTAACCAGAAGGGCGATCATCAGCAACAGGTTGTTTGTTTTTCTTTTGTCTGTTTTTCTGTTGACATGAGCCCGAACCTCATTTTCTAAGGTTATAAAGAAGACTTCTAGCTGTGAAATTTAAGGAAAAGAAAAAATTAAGAAAAAACCATGAGAGCCAGGATCACAGAAGTGGAGGATGGGAAAGGGGAAGTGGGCTGCTTGGTGGTGGTTGCATGGCTGATACTAAAATGTACTTCAGAAGCCCAAGTGGATTATAGGTAAATCTGCTCACCCACCTGTCTTGTCTATCAGGACTCAAGTAGGCATTGTTGGGGGGAATTACCCTAGTGGGTCAATTTTCTGTCAATAACTGACAGACCATCCATGTCCAAATTCAATTTCACAATTTAAACTGATACTATCGTGTGAGTACAATTGCTACTTTTAGTCTTTGTAAGAGAGACATTATTGTGCTTTAACTAGAAATATCCCATAAATTACTGTATAAAGATTCTTTTAACTTTCTTGCCTTTCAAGATATTAAAACTTGGAAATTGCTTCAGTCCAGAATTGTTAAGTATTTTTGGAGTTCGAATCCGTGAGGACAACCAGTACTTTCTCTCCAGGTTCTGAAATAAAAATCAAGCCAGCTTCTTTGGTGACCACACTGTGAGGACTCAGCATAAAAGCACTGTTGCAGTAAAGTAGGTCCTTTCTTAGAAATGGAACAGACAGAACACTCATGAATTATTCATGCGACCTGTGCCCATGTCAACCTCTGATGAATAATTAAAATTAATCTCATTACAGAAGATTTCATTACATGATAATTTAATTAAATGAGGAACTGGCTCCCAGATGTTACCTTCCATGCCATCTTTTAAATAATACTGCTGATGACGCAAGGCTTTGCTAGGTATCAGCGGGCCCATAGGAGTGTGAATTATTTATTGGCTCCTAACAGTGTGCTGATAATAAATGCTATCGATCACCACTATGCATTAACCTTCCTCAAAGTCACACTTTCCCCACATTTCTGATATTTTCACAAGTCTCTAATGGAAACTCAGGATCTCCAATTTGTTAACTGTTTCATAAAACAGAGAGTGGCTTAGTGGAAATTTTGAATCAAGGCACCTGTGAATTTTATAGAATAAGCATATTCAGGGATCACTGAATTAAAGCTGAAACTCTGGAGAAAAGAGAAAGGGTATTCTAGTCGCAACATTGTTTCTGGTTCAAATAAGTTCAACTGTGCAAAGGAGCCAAATAGCATTACAAATGGAACTTGGGAATTTTGTTTGATTTGTTTATATGAAGTAACTTGGAAAAAGTCTCCTAAGTAAAGGTACATTTCTCGTTTTTTTTTTTTCTTTCTCTATTTGTTCCTTCCTTCCCTTTTCCTTTCTTTCTTTTTTCCTTCCTCCTTCTCTCCTTCCCTCTCCCTCCCTCCCTCCATCCTTCCCTCCTTCTTTGCTTCCTTCCTTCTTTCCTTCCTACCTTCCTGCTTTTGCCAACAGACACTGTAAGCCACCATGCCGTTCACTCCTACACAGTAGAGTCATATCTTGTTTACTTCCAGCAGACTGTTAGAGATGAGAATGTTCCAGAAGATATTTATTTACATTTAGTTAAATAAGGAACTGGCTCCCAGAGGGTATCATCCATGCCCTGTTGTGTAAAATATATGCCATCTGTAAACAAAAAGGATACGTATTTTATGTTTGTTTAGCTGATTTTCTCTTACTGTGCTTCTGGTGCTGGGAATCGAGCCTGGGGCTCTGTAGATATTAGACAAACACTTCTCCATTGAACTACACCTCCAACAGCATGTTTGCTTCTTTATGCCATGGTTTCTGACAAATACAAAGATCTTAAGCATGCATCTTTTCTTAGTGATTCAAATTCCCCTCTGGGATGTGTAACACTAAAATCTGTCTGGAAGTTAAGTTCTGATTTCCCCCCTAGTTTACTCTATGTGAGACTTGGGAAGAAGTGGAGTTTGAAAATTCCTTATACTTTTCCTTATAAAAAGGTGTTGTACTACTTATGAACCTCTAAACTTAATGGGCCTGACCCAGGGAGGTAACCTGTGACTATAAAGCACCTTGTACTGCCATAACCTCCCCACACTGCATGGAGTGACCTTGGGTAAATCATACGATCACCACATCTCAGAGATAGAGTATCCTTTGAAAACATCTACTTTGTTTCTTTACCCAGTGACTGAATTCCTTGTTAAACCTCTAGTAAGTAGATACGCTTGACTTGGTGTTCCATATGGGAAAACACAATTTTGCTGAGTATCTACTCCATGTTCAGTCAGCTGCCAGGAAGAAGAAAATTAATTGTATATGTTCCCAATTTGAACATCTATCCCTTCCCTTCTCACTGTCTCACTGTTTCATTTAATGAGCCTGACTGACTTTAGCCAAACTTGTCTACTTTTCTTGGTTAGCAGTAGTTCATTCCTGATTAGCCAAGGCTCAAATCCTCTGTCTGATCATGCCTCATCTTTAGAATCAATCCCAAACATATTAGAATAATTATTTGGCATACCACAATCATTCACTTCAATAACTTATTTAGCATGTCTTTAATCACAGTGCTCAGGAGGCAGAGGCAGGTAGATCTCTCTGAGTTCGAGGCCAGAATGGTCTACAAAGCAAGTTCCAGGACAGTCAGGACTACACGGAGAAACCCTGTCTAGATAGATAGATAGATAGATAGATAGATAGATAGTAAATTTTAATAGTTATTCTTTTGTTGTAACATGGCAGTTTATATGCAGGTTTATATTAACTATTGCAATGGTCTTATAAACAGTAAAGACTCGGAGAGTTTATTGAAATTTGTATTTCATACTTACTTGTTTATGAATACCAGATAATTACCTAGACTTAGTGGCTACATTTTCAAAGTATTCACTGGAGAAGAGAATTGATAAATTAATTATAAATCTACGCCTTTTGAAAAGTACGATGCACCAAGCATTCCAGTCTATCAGAAAGAACTCAGAGTGGCTTTGTAACCAGACAAATACGACTAAACAAAAGTAGATGATCACTCCTGGGAGCACACACACCACAGAAGCAATTCCTTAACAACCGAGAATGAAGACTGGCTATCCCTGAACCATTCCCTTCAGTGGAATTTCATAGCCTGTGCTTTCACAATAGGATCCAACACTTGTTTTGTTTTAGGTTGACTAAACTATGAAAAAGAAAACAATAGACTGGGAGAAAAATTCTCCAAATTCTAACTGGAATGTGAGGTTTTTCTTTTACAAATTATTGGTATAAAGTGTCTTTTTTTCCCATTTCTTTGCGATATCTGTGAAAATCTTGTAGTAGCTACTCAAGAGCTTTAAAATATAAACTAGTGAATGGGTCTGTTGGTGTCCAATATGAGTCATATGATGTGTCCTATCGATGAGAAAGGTGAGCATGAGGTATGAAAGGTGGGGAAAGCCTAATGGTACTACAAGTTTGGACGCTATAAGCACAGAGATAACCATCAAGCTATGACATGCACAATTGATGCCTCATTGATGCACAGGAAAGCTAGAGCTTGAACAAAGGACTTCAGAACACAATTGTGTTACTCCAAGACCTAAGATTGGCTTCTTACTAAAAGTATTTAGAAGACTTAGAGACAGGAAGGCACATAGAAAAGTGCCAGGATGGGGACATTTCTTTGTACTCAGCAGTCCTCTGTAGAACTGATTCAGATTTCCATGTTTTGTAGTCAATGTCAAATGGAGCTCTTACCTAAACTGTCTATTTCTACAAGAGCACAATTTCAACAAGCTAGGTATTCACTTGTGACACAGCAAAGTACTTTCTGAAAAATCTGTGGTTTTATTGCAACAATCCATCTCCAAGATTTAAAAATTCACAAGTATTGGGTCTTTAAAATAATCATTTGTGTCTTTATCTTTCTCTCTCTCCCTCTCTGAGTATGTTTTTATGTGTACATAATGACGCACACATATGTGCTTGAGTACCTGAGTGCAAATGCCACATGTGTGTAGCTGCCTAGAGGCTCTAGAAGAGGGCACTGGAGTTCTGTGTGACTGTGAGTTATCCAGCATGGGTACTGTTAATCAAACTCAGATCCTCTGGAAGAGTAGCAAACATTCAACTGTTGAGCTGTTTCTCCAGCCCAGACAATGGGTCTTCAAAGGACATTTCCATATACCCTTTCTAATGTTTCTTAGCTGTTTGTCCAAAAAACACACTTAACTGTGTTGTTTAATTGGTGGTTGTATTTTACAATATTTATCTAGAAGACAATAAATAATTTAAATAAATGATATGTCTTAGATATGTTCTTCTTCTTCTTCTTCTTCTTCTTCTTCTTCTTCTTCTTCTTCTTCTCTCTCTCTTTCTCTCTCTCCTTAGGAGCGGCAGGTCACTTATATCAGGTATTTCTCTCGAGAGGATGAGTAGAAAGCATAAAATTGAAGATTGTCTACATTTTTCTGAATGAATTCCTGCAGCAGTCCTACAGAATAGGCAATGTTTCCCCTCATGATGAACAAAAGGGTACTTAATAAGTTTAATTAATATTCCTTCTATTATGTAGCTAGTAAATGTGATAGTCAGCATTAAAACCTACATCTATGTGACTCAAAATATTTTAGGTATTCTAAATGCCTAACCTATATTATCTCATTTAGTTCTTAAATAACCTACTGTGTGAACCTGGTAACTTTTAGTATCACTACTCTAAACAAAAGAAAACTAACCACAATGAGACTAAATCATCTTCCTGATATAAACTCCTTGAGTTTTGACATCAACAAGTTAGACCCCTTGTTATTTGGTAAATAGTTGCCTTCCTGAAGACTAATTCATCCAGGAGATTAGATAGGTTTTGCAGTGATCCTGATCTTTATCAAAAGTCCACTAGGGTGACCCATTGGAAAGCGAGGCTGCTATTCTCTCTCTGAGAAATTTCCCCATTTCACATTCCCTGTCCTACCCTCTATTGCTTAGACTTCAGCAGGGCTCTCTGACCTGGCCTCAATGCATGGAGCTCTCTCCTCACACATACAGGAAGCAGTCTGCGTGCATTCATTTTGGAATAGGTGAGCACTATCTCTTGGGTGTCCTCCTTACAAATGCCCTATATAGAAGGATCAGCGTTGCCAGTCTTACACATGGCCAGTGAATCAGAACAGCACTTTGACTTTAGAATTTAAAAACTGCAATCCAGAAGCAGAATTATTATTCATAAAAACCAGGCAATGTAGCTTACTTTTACTGCTAACCTCAAGTTACCCAGTCTGTACTAAGATGGAAACACTACATGTCTCCCCCTTGACCTAGCTACCTGGCTCAGTAAGAGCACTCTGGGAGATGTCAACTACTGAGTGAAGCTCTGAGGTCACAGGAAGATGTAAGAAAGAACTCCAGAGCTGAGAAGAAAAATGACAATATATACCGTCAAGAGGCAAGGACTCAATTCCAGCAGATCAACAAGATCTTGTGCACCTGGGGACAAGGACAGTTAAAGAGTAAGATTCAAAATATTGTTTTCAAGCAATATTAATGCTGAAACTTGCAAAATCTCTACACCAATAAGATGATATTTCATTTCTGTGGAAGGTGAAAGAAATGCCCATGATAGTGTCAACCATGATAATACAGTTCCAGCTTATGGACATCATGTCACCCCCTACAAAGCACCAAACCTTACCCCACACTGACTCCAGAACCAGACTGCCTATGACAGAAGGTGAAGGTCAGTGTTGACTCTATAGATGAGAAAATGAGGAAGAACAGAGACTGCACTTGCTACCTCTATCTGAATATGCAAATGGTACAAGAGCTGATCAGGTTGCTCTCAGAGAGGAGTCTATGACTCACAGGAGCTGTTGGAATCCACCCTACAGTCAGGTTCAGCATTACAATAGAAGTGCCCCTGAGACCAATAGCTGCTGAGAGAGAACAAAGAAGATGATCTGGAGCAAACACCCCCTGCCTGTATCCTTGTTTATATTCCTACAACTCAGTTAAAGCAACAGGAATCTTAAGGCACACCCACCCATGGTCACCTTGCTTTCCTCTCACAAAGGCAGAAGTGAGTAACTGCACTGCGTCTGCCAGTTGACAGCAGAAGCTCCCATTGTTTGATTCCAGAAAAAGCCAGCTGACTTCTACCCTAGAGATTCCAGTCATTCTGGATGCAAACATGTACATAAAAATAAGTGGAACAGTGAAAAGCTTAAGTTGTGATTCTAGAAAAGGCAGAGCGTAAAATTTATACAGCACAGCCAAGTCACAGAACTGAGGGTACAAAGCAGTAGTAGTTTTGATAAATTGAAATGGTCCACACTAATGTGGCATAGTCCATTTTTCCAGATAGACAGACAGACAGATAGACAGATAGATAGACAGTTGATAGATTTTTTTTTACTTGTATTTTTAAATTTTATTTAGATTTAATTGTTTGTTTGTTTGGTTAGTTGGCTGGTTTTTGTGAAACTAGGTTTCTCTGTTATAGACCTTGCTATCCTGGAACTTGTTCTGTAGATCAGGACGTCCTCGAACTCAAGACATTTACCTGCCTTGCTTCTGGAATGCTGGGACTAAAGGTGAGCACTGCCACACACACACAAATTAGATACAACACCCCTTCATGTACTTTCATATCAACATTCCTGACCTAGATTCCTTATGCTTAATAAGAGATGGATAGTCCTTTTTTCTTCCCCATACTCTCATTTGGTTAATATTTTTGCATGGTTTTGTTTTATGGGTGTATCTTCTAGGAAAAATAAAAACAATTCATAATTTTTGGAAGTTGCTTGTTTACATTTGCTTCACAGTAAATTTTGCTTATTCAGATCATGTTACTTTTGAATTTTATATATGCAGTAACGTAAGCATTTTGACTGAGCTGTGGATGGAACAAGTAAGTCCAACTTAGGAAAAGAATAGAAAATAAAATGTTTAGATACCTAAAGTTTACATAGTTTCCTGTCTCTAATTCAGACTAAGATGCCAACTACTGTTTCTTACTTTAAAAAAAAATTGAAAGAACCAACAGCCAGACCTTGCCACATTTAATGAAATTCAAATTCAGAACCCAGGGAACACTCCCACAATTTCAACTCACATAACTCTTCTCAGAGCCACTTAAGTTCTTAATGTCTTTGTTACTTGGACTTTTTAAATAATTGACACTCTCTAACAAAACAAAGATGAGTTGGTTCTCTTCCTATCTGACCATCACAATGCCCTGATCTTATTCTAAAGGAACAAAATTAAGAAGTATGGTGAGAGGGATATATCTGTGCTCTTGAGTAGAAAACAGGTAAAGTCTGTGTTCACCATGAGCTTTTACACACACACCACAGACACACTCATACACACATACACTCATACACACTACACACATGCATAAACACATGCAATCCACACATAAAGACACATGCATACACAAATAGAAAAACATACATGCAGACAGACACACACACATGCAAGCATGCACATGGATTTTTTATCACATGTATAGATTCATATATGTAGAATAAAGTATATTCATGCTAAAAACATATCATGAAGCTAGAATCATCTGCTGTCAAAGCTGATAGTTTATTAGCTAGCAGTTTATTAAAAGTGGTTTCTTACTCATCTCCTCATAGCAACATGTGTAGCACACATGAAGTCTCTAAAATGAAAAGGCACTGGTAGGCTATGATCCTTTTCTGCTACACACTTTAATTCAAAGTGACAGAACCAGCTCTTGTCACTGATCAGTTGTCTCTGGTCACTCAGTGTTTGCAGGCACTACAGCTGGGAATTTATCCTATATGTCTTTTTACACAATTCATTGGGAATTACAGCACACTGAAGTGACTGAGAGATAATCTTACTATACAATGGAAAGCTGCACATCCTTCTACAGCATCTCCCCAAAGCTCCTCCCACCAGCACTCTTCCTCAGTCTTTATACTGGGAAACAGGCTTTTCTACCAGGAGATACAATTCCATACATCGCTTAAAGAAGAAATCATATCTATCTATTGAATAAATTCAGGAATGACATGAGCTTCAGATAACAGACAACTTGCAGTTATCAACAGCCTTGCATACCACATTTTTCAGACATTAAGTCTTTTATATTTATATAATAATAATGTTTCTTGTAGAAGGAGCTAACCTGTAGCCTTGGGTAAAGATATCAGTGGAAGGATTTTCTGTGATCTGGTAACCCCAATTGTTTTATCTACATTTAGAAGAGGGTGGTCATTTCTAAGGCACTGTAAGTATTCCACACAGCAACAGTTTACTCCTAGACAAGCTTCAGTCCAAATGATATAGCAACTTGGTCTAAATAATCCATGGTTAGTTACTTCCACATGACCCACCTCCAGAACAAGTGTCTATCTTAAAATGCACACACATATATACTAATATGTCCATATTAGAAAGAAAGCTACCATGGTGTATTAGAAAGGAGAGGAGAAAATGATATATTAATAGAAAATTCAAAAGTAACATGATTTGAATAAGCAAAATTTACTGTGAAGCAAATGTAAACAAGCAACTTCCAAAAATTATGAATTGTTTTTATTTTTCCTAGAAGATACACCCATAAAACAAAACCATGCAAAAATATTAACCAAATGAGAGTATGGGGAAGAAAAAAGGACTATCCATCTCTTACTAAGCATAAGGAATCTAGGTCAGGAATGTTGATATGAAAGTACATGAAGGGGTGTTGTATTTTGTCAATGGCTTTTTCAGTATTTGATGAGATGAACATGTGATTTTTTTCTTTGAGTTTTTTTTTTTATATATATAGTGAACTACATTGATGGATTTCTTTATATTGAACCATCCTGGCATCCCTAGGATGAAACCTACTTGATCTTGGTGATTGATCATTTTGATATGTTCTTGGATTCAGTTTGGGAGAATTTTATTTATTATTTTTGCATCAATACTTGTAAGTGAAACCAGTCTGAAGTTCTCTTTGTTGGATCTCTGTGTGGTTTAGGTATCAGTGTAACTGTGGCTTCATAGAATGAATTTGGTAGTGTCCATTCTCTTTCTATTTTGTGAAATAGTTTGAGAAACATTAGTATTGACTCTTCCTTGAAGGTCTGATAGAATTCTGTACTAAAATCATCTGGCCTGGGCTGGCTTGCTTTCTCTCTCTCTCTCTCTCTCTCTCTCTCTCTCTCTCTCTCTCTCTTTCTTTCTTTTTGGTTAAGAAACTTTTAATAACTGCCTCTATTACCTTAGGGATTGGGGGACTGTTTAGATAGTTTATCTGATCCTCATTTAACTTTAGTATGTGGTATCTGTCTAGAAAATCATCCATTTCATCCAGATTTTCCAGTTTTGTTGAGTGTAGGCTTCTATAGTAGGATCTGATGATTTTTTTTTTTAAATTTCCTCGGTTTCTGTTGTTATGTCTCCCTTTCTATTTTTGAGTTTGTTAATTTGGGTACTGTCTCTGAACCAGTACATTATTTAAGGTTGTAAGATTTTTCCCCCATTGGGAACTGATCATATGCATGAATACTGCACATGTTATGTTAGAGTTAAGTATCCCCCAAAGGACCATGTATTAAAACAACTAAATTGGTCTATCATGGGGAGACTTTGAGTAAGAGCCCAACAGAGAATCTTCCCTTCATTAGGGATTTAAACCTAAAAAGACTGGCCTGTTCTTTCATTTTCCAGTCATAGCCAAGAGGGGAAAGGCCTTGCCCTATCATGCATGTCTGACAGAGATGCTACCAAAGGTTCAAAGCACTCTAATAGCTGTAGATTGCACCTTCCCCAATGTGAGCCTAAGTACACCAGTATTCTCTATAAACTAATTCTCTCAGATATTCATCATCACAATGGAAAGCTAACTCACACATCTCTAAGGATATAAGGGAGTCAAAAGTGCAGCACAGTCTCAAATGATTATCAATACATATTAGAATATTAAGTGAATCTCCAATAAGTCTACATGGTTATTAACTTGTTGAGTAGAAAATAAAGTCATCAGTATTTTAAGACAATTAACAAAGGGAAAGCTAGAGAAAGATCTCTTATTGTAATACAAACCCGTAGCCACCCAGACAGGGACATCAGCAGGTTCTCAAACCTTGCTGTGGTTTGCAGGATCCCAAGGAGAAGGCAAGAGTGCTGGTCATAGTGTGCCTGGCTGACCTTCCCAGCTTTTGCCAGATCTGCTGTTGTCATTTCTGAAGACATCCTGTTCCTGCAAGATCTACTATTTCTTTTTAAGTTACAGCCCTGGCTGCTGCTGCATTGCAATATGAATTTCTATTACAGAGCACATCTTTTCTGTAGTGCAAATCTAAACAGTATTAAAAGAAAAATTGTATCTTAAAAACAGAGATGGGAATCAGTCCATGTCCTGGCTATCACCAAGGGCGAGTATCTCACCACATCCTGGTGCCATGTGCCTGCTGTTTGTGTACAAAGTTTAAATTCAGTTCTTCTGTTTCAGAGCCCCGTGAACCTACTTTAGTAAACTTCACTGCTCCTGTGTGTAACATTTTTAGTCACTTATGTGTTGTGTGCATCTTGCCTCTTATACTATTTTAGGAAGGATTTAGTAAATGTTCTCGAGTTCAGAACATCTCACAGCAAAATCTCACATGGACACAGTTTTTATTCTGGCCCAGTATTTTCCCATACAATTCTTACTTTCTGTATAATTTCTTAACTGAAAACCAAAGTGTGTGTGTGTGTGTGTGTGTGTGTGTGTGTGTGTGTGTGTGTGTGAGAGAGAGAGAGAGAGAGAGAGAGAGAGAGAGAGAGAGAGAGAGAGAGAGAGACTGGAGAAATATTGCACCTACAATGTAAAATTATCCTTAGAGGGGAAAATGTTCAACTGTCTTAGGACACAGTTGTAACATTTAGTGAGGTAAGAAGTGCTAGAAGAAAATATTCTAGAAACAAAACCAGGCTGCTATGGTTGCTGTCCTGCAGCTACCCTGATGACCTAGATGCTTTGGCCAAATGTGGTTTAGTGGCATTGAAAATGAAAGTCACAGTGAATCAGGAATCACAGATCTGTATTGTTTTGGACGGTTCCACCCACCTCTGTCTCCAACAAGCTGGCTTCTCTCCGGGTGGGTAGATTTTTTTTTTTTTCCTCAGTTTAAATATGTGGTTTTTTTCTGGGAGTAGCTAGGAAGATGCCACAGTTTATATAGAATGATCTTTAAAGTTGTGTGAGAAAGTCAGTCATCAACCCAAATTACACACTTGTAATGGAGGGAAAACAGGAGGACTTCTGAGGTTGGTACACTGTGGACTCCAGTTTCAGCTAGAAATTTCCAATGGTTGGGAGAAAATTTACCCACCAACTACCAAAATGAGGAGCTATGGAGTACTTTATATTTTCCCATAAAACATTTTATAGGCTAAAAATGTCTAACAGTTAAACATGGTGAAGACAATAAAATAGAAATAAAAAATTAACCATTTTTAACATTGTCATTTTATTAATATTGTACTTCTATTGCTATGTTAACTTAAGTGTAGTTGAAAACTGTGGTTTAAGAAACTAAAATATTCCTGTGAAGAAGGCAGCTTTACCACTGTTCCCAGAGGAAAGAGAAAAAAAAACTCAGTGTTTTATTATTATTTAGGAAAATTTTCCTCTTGATAAAATGAAAGTAGGTATGTAAGTATGCATGTTTTCATGAAAATTACACCAACAATAGTTAACTCTGGCATGTGCACCAGTGGAAGAAGTTAGTATGGCTAGCCTAAAAAAATAAAATTAAGGCCAGAGAGGGTCTCATTTCTTTTTCTGCAAATAGAAATTTGTCTTTAGGTCTGTTTTAAGTACAAATTTTAAAAATCCTTCTAAAATGCACAAATAAAAATCAATAACAGAAACTGGAAATTCTTCAAGTATTCACTGATAACTTTTGTGCAAGATGCACCAGTATCAACACCAAGCACATAGTCATACATAGAGGCATTCCGTATTACTTATATTTCCCTCAGGTATGGTTTTTAAAACTTAGCATTAAATAGATAAAACTGAAATAATCCTTCAGTTTTTGAACTCCAGTTCAGACGTCATGTGTAATTTGTGTCAGATGAATAATTTGCCAGGGTTTCTGCTTTCTTCACGCTCACTGCACATACCACAATCAAAAGCGCCACTCGATATTAACATAAAACCTGACCAACATTCCATTGCTGAAAAAAGCGATTTCAATCCATGCAAAGTGGTGGACGCCTGTAATCCAGCACTAGGAAGGCTGAGGCAGGATTAGCAGAAGTTGAAGGCAAGCCTTGGTTACATATCAAGCTCTTGTCCCTGCCCACAAACATATTTCCTAATGTAAAAATAATCTTTAAAAATACAGCCTTTCAGTACAATTTATTAGGTTTCTTTTTCTTATATAAAGAAACTTATTTTGAAAGATGAATAATAAGCATTCTAACAAAGCCTGACTTGGAATGCTAGGAAAGTATGACATCATGGCATTAGAGGGATCTTTATGCAAAGGACAAAAGAGTTCTGTTTGCTTCGTGTATGTGTGTGTGTGTGTTGTGTGTGTTACTATAGCTGAAATATCCTTAGTTTCTAATTAGCTTACAAAAACAGTTATGAGGTCAGTCAGTTCAACAGGAACAAGCAACTGTTCCTCCAAAGCTCTCCTTCAGCCCCCAAAAGCCTATATATTCACGCAAAAGGTATAATTCTAATATGATCCATGTTCATCTGCTAAGCTGAGTCCTCAACAGCCTCAAAATAAGATAATTAAATGGGTGAAAAACGTAGTAAACAATGTCCAAAGCTAGCAGTTATTTAAGAAAAAGAAACCAGAGTTACTGCAGATCTTTTTGTAACAAACAATAGAAAACATAGTTCAAAATTATAGTATAATAATAAATTATTAAAAGCCAAATGTATCTGACTAAGTGGATTTTGGTTACAGTATTTTGCAATTGGATACTTAAATTGTTTGGATTTTTCCAATTGAACGGCAATAATTAGTACCAGAACGATTTACAACTAATTAAATTATCCCTATTTGCATCTTTTTTTTTAACCTAGAGTATATACAAACCATAGAGCTACCAGAATAAAGTTCCTTTTTAAAGGAACAGTACTTCAGCCTAAATTTTTCATCTAAAATAATCACAGTGGTTGTTAAATTTATATTTAACTTCTAATTGAGGCATATATAACATATATATTTATATATAATACCAGCGACTCAGTTCCTCCTTGACATATAATGCTGTAAAGACAAATTGGAGAATACACATAGCCTAGAAGACATCTCCCAAGCCCCAGCAAAGAGGATTCTTGACCTGAGACACACACCCCTACTCCAGAGGCTGAGGAATAATGTTTCCTACCCTATAGGAATGGAAAAGTTTTCACCTCCCTAAAACAAAATTTACCACCAAGTTCTTTCATCCCCATACATTCTTACACACACACACACACACACACACACACACACACACACACACACACACACGAGAGAGAGAGAGAGAGAGAGAGAGAGAGAGAGAGAGAGAGAGAGAGAGAGAAGGGGGAGAGAGAATGGGACTTCTGTTCTTCAGAAAGGTAGAAGAAAATATTATATACACAAGTTTTAAAGCAAAAGAAGCTAAAGAGTAGAAAGGAAAATGGAGGTGAGAGGAAGAAGAAGAGGGGTGGGGAAAGTGAATACTCACAGGAGGAAGATACACTCATGTGAGCTACTGCATGGAGAACTGAGGATACCAAGCAGCATCTGCTGAGCATCCAAAAAGCTAGAAGAAAGGCTGTTGAATTGTTCATCTTTAAAAAATGCTAAATATTTAAAGAGTAGTTGTTTGAGCTGATTTAAACAGTACAAGACATATGCAAATATGGAGACAGCAGATGTTATCACCATAAGCATATACAATGATCATGTTTGTGTGTCACTTACAAGTAAATTTAGAAAGATTAAAATAAGTCAAGGGTAATATAGTAAGCTTCTAATATTGCAGATTATTTTTTATAATTAATTCTATATGTAACCCCAGATATCCCTACTACATCAAAGGATGCAAAGTAAATACAAAGTGACATTAGACATGGTTTGGTAAAGGTATATAAGAAAGTCATAGTATTTTATCCTAATAATCAATCATTGTTATTGTGCATTCATTTTACAAAAGTTAACATTTTCCCATCATTTTCCTGCAATGGGACCCTCCCTCGTCCTAGATACCCCATCTTCTACCTTCATACAGTCTATCCTATGTCTTGAATATGAGAAAAAATGAGGTATTTATGTGAGTCTGGCTTACTTCACAAAACATATTGGACAACACTTCTTTCCATTTTTCTAAAAATGGCATAATTTTGTTCTAATGCCTGAATTAAAACTATACTCTGAGAATGCAATACTTTAATGGAAAATTGAAAGAACACATAGGAAGAACAAAGAGAACAACATGAAGCAAACAAGAAAGGTACATAGATTAAGGAAGTGAGGAGGATCTGGTATCCTCCTGTATCCTGTATCTGGTAGATCCTCGCTGGGATCCATACATGTATATAGAAGTTAAACAGTTTCCAAAGCAAAATGAGATGGTAAATACAAAGTAAAACCCCAGTGGTCAGTCACCATGTTGCTAAAAGCAAAATGATTTATTTTCCTGTTGGGGGTAGAAATTGTTTAAGACCTTATAAAGAAATTTTAAAGATTTTATTTTTCATTTATGTGCATGTTTATTTGCATATTTGTTTGTGCACCATGTGCATACAGTGCTCTCAGAGACCAGAAGAGGGCATTAAATACCCTATAACTAAAGTTACAGGAGATTGTGAGTCAACAACTGGGTACTGGGAAGTGAACCCAGGTCTTTTACAAGAGCATCACATGTAATTAACCTATGAGCCATCTTTTCAGCCCCTTATTGAGTAATTTTTAACCCAAATGCAGCACAGGACTTCCACATAGCTTTTCACATTAAGCTGGTAGGTTCATCTCTCAGACTGTATGACTCCAGAAAAAAAGATATAAATATAATATCTCTTGGTCATCACAGAAGTTTCACACTAAGAGAAGATTGGTTAAGACTAATCAGTCAGTCCTAGATGCGTTCCTGATCTCCTCCACCCACAGTGTCCACAGAGCCTTCTCTCTGCCTCTCTCTTCACCTGTAGCCCATACAGTCTCAGAGCCTAAGAGAACACTGCCCATATTTCAGGCAGACAGTGCACCCACCATAGTGGCCATACCTAAGCTTGACCACTGCAGGATCTAACCTTACTTGCCTTCTTTGTAGACAATCCCAAGATAAGTAAGTGTCAACACAGAAAAGACCTAGCTGTAAAATAAACATGATATTGGTATACTATCTGTCATAAATGGTTTTAAATGGTTGCCTATTGTGAAAAAAAAAAGACCAGAATGTATGATTTATAGAAACTATTAAGAAGCACTCCTGAGCATTTCTGGAAATAGTATTACCAACCAAAATATGAATCAAAGGTTTGTTGGAAAACCTTTACAAGGCTTTATGACAAAATTTTCTGTTAGAAAAAATGTTTGTGTTTTCATCACATTTAACCCTGAATATAAGAAGTTATAGGGGCATAAGTTAAAATTTTACATATTTTTAGAGACTAAGTACATGTTGTTCATTAAGTAGTTTAAAATATTTCATTATATTTTGAAGATTTTGCAGGACAAATAAGTGTGCATTACGTAAGATAATGTTCATTATCTTATTCTGTTTAAATCCTAAGATAATATTTTTTTCTCTTTAAATTTATGATAGTATTTTCATGAAATCTCAATTTAAACACTTTTAACTCCTACAAGTTGAGGATTTTAATATAAGACAATGTATCATTCCAATCAAGCAAAAATATGTGTTAAAGCCACTATCATAGAATCAAAGCCATACCTAAGTCTCTTCAAAGACAATATTTTAAAATAGTTTTATACGTGTTTTGTACGTGTTATCTTAAGGAATAAACATAATATTCCAGTCCAACTATAAAAAATTCTATGTACAAAAGCTATATACATAACTACAATCTTAGATCTTCTCTGATTCAATTTAAGTAAAATAGTCTAATGCCAAAACTCAGTAAAATGATCTTTTGAGTTATATATTAAATTTTTTTGAGTATTTCACATAGCAATATTGAACCTTATATGGAGAGACATAGAGTTACTGAGGATAAAGCAGAATGCAGTCATTTAAAGTGTTGAATTTAGAGTCAGAAATCCTAAATTCAACTTCTGCTTTCCCATGTTGCATATGTAATTGAGTATATATACTTCATCTTCTTGATACTAGATTGATATCCTATTAGACTCATACCCTATTAAAGGAGATAAAGTCTTGTCTTAATAATAAGTGTGAATACAGAAGATTGATAAATGTACAGTATTCCATTTCCAGTAGTGATCTATGGGATGACTGTGGGAATATCTGCTTCATAAGGTTGTTGGTATAAATGAAAATGATAAGATAATTTATGTCAAGTGCTTGGAGCCGATGCCTGACATATAGATATGGCTTATTATCTACTACTTATTGTGGTATTGTCATTATATAAGAACGACAGTGACTTAAAAGAAGAAAACTCTGGCAAAACACTGAAATCAAGCAGGCCCACATAAAGATTCAAGATTGTCTTGGTTTTATTCAACATGGATGGGTGGGTGGGGTTGAGGGTGCTCAAAGTCAGCTTTGGGTGTCATTTTTCAGGAGCCTTCCATCCTGAGTTTGGAAACAGGGTCTCTTGGTGGTATGTGGGACTAGCACTCCAGCAGCTTACTGTTACCACTGTCAGTGTTTCACATCAATGCTGATAATCAAACTCAGGTTCTTGTGTTTGTAAGATGAGACCTTTACCTACTGAGCCATCTCTCCAGCTAGGTTACTTAAAGGTTTGATCTGCCTCAGCCTCAGTAGTTAGGGGGCACTAGACTGAAAACTTAGGTGACACTTCACAGTAGATTCTGAGTAGAGGTGAGTCAGTTCCAAAGGAGAGGACTGCATTTTTACCTCAGACTCCCACTAAGAACTAGCTGAGCAGATGATACAGAATGCTGATGCTTGCAAGGAAGAAGCCTGAACTTCATCTCTGGAGACTGAGAGAAAGCTTGCACATAACACTGTTTAACTTCACTGGTTTAGTTCTTTGTGCAGCCAGCATAAATGTCATGATCTATTAAAAACACTCAAAACCTCAGGGAGCTAGGACGGATGTTGGAATTCTTTCCAAGCGTGGAAGAAGTGATTCAGGATGAAGAGACATGCTGGAGGCTCCTAATGAAACTCAGCTCACATTCATCATATGCTCGATCTTGGAACGGCTTTTGCTTTGTCCCAGATGGTGCCTTAAATATATTTCAAATTGTTGTTGGCTTTATATATATATAGTACATGACAGAAGATAATTTAAACACAATGTCCCAACTGTATATTTGTTTGGGTTATAGCACTTACTGTGTATTCAATAAATGCCCTATGATGAAAATAATAAAATGTTTTCCTTATATACAAATCATTCCTTGCTTTGTTACAGTGATTGGAAAGCATGGATTAACTACACATGTTTACTTTCTTCCTTAAGACTCTACTGAGAGTCCCTGTCAAGTTCAGCTTTTTTTATGACAAATTCAAGTGATTTATTAATGAGATATATTTATCCCTTGTATTTAATATATAAGAATAAGTGTTTAAATATAAATAATTGTTCAAATAAACTGTTAAATAAATAAATAAATGTTTAATGCATTGAACATTATATGATGTGTCAATGGCCACAACACTGCATTACTAAGAAGAAATAGAGAGAGCATTTTGAGAGTTAAGGGTACAATTCAGAATCTGAATATGATAATTTAATATAAAGGGAGTAAGTAGTACACAAGTCACCACATTAAAATATTCAGTTACTCAGAAACTGGGAGAGACTAAAAGAAAGGCTAGTTTTCCCTAGGGGATATACTTTCCAATGGGAGAAAGAGCTCATCGAATTAAGGCTGTGCAGGGTAATGGACATGTAGGGCATTGCTTATAGCACTGGCTCTACCTGTTACTGGCTATAGAAACCTATTCCACTTACAACTTCCTTCACATGCAAACTAAGAATATGGATCTCTAAAGTCTTTCCATCATCATTATCTTCATCATCATCTTCCTCCCCTCTTTTCCTCCTCTCATCAATCATCATCCACATCATCAACCATCATCTTCATCATCATTACCAATCATCAATTATCATCATCTTCAATTATCATCATCATCAATCATCATCTTCATTATCATCTTCATTAATCATCATCAGTCATCATCATTATCAATCATCTTCATCATCATGAATCATCATAATCCTCATCAATTGTCATTACCATCATAATCATCATCACCATCACCACTATCATCACTTTCTGTGACTACCTTGTCTACTCCACACCATAAGAACATGGACTCCAGAACCAATTCATTGTGTTCCCACTTAAATTGCCAGTTAATGAGATATCCTTTAGATAATCATTTAACATATCTTTGCTTCAATCCCCATTCTTGCAGTTTGTGACAACAACTGTATAATATAAACGCACTTTCTACATAACAGAGAAAAGGACCAAGAAGTATGACAGAATCTTAGAGCAATGTTAACACAGTGTAGAATAGATATCTCACAGACACGCACGCACACACACACATGCGTGCACACCATATTATAATTGTGGGAAAAGTCAATGTCCTTTAAAAAGTTTCAAATGATGATAGACATATATAGTATGAAATATGTTGATATAGTATCTATATGTTTATTTCCTTACATGTGTATTGTTAGGAATAACCTACATGAGTATGTATAAAGTGAAATCTAATGTTAAAAAACTATAGCACTGGATTCCATTGGTTGATACAGTAATCTTAGATGTGTTCACCTCCTCTGGTGTTATCACATGTAGCACGGAGACTGGTATGACAGTAGCCAGCACATTGGACATGCTGAGAATTTCAAGGAGGCTATGTGGAGATGCACGTGCTAAAAGGTTTTGATCTTTATCTTTCCTTCTAAAAGCTTTTGGGGGTAATGTGTTAGCTTGAAATTGAATATATTTTCTCTTTCTCAGATAAAAGTTATTTTCATAATGTCTTCCACTCACCATGCTAGTCAAGAGAAAGTGTATTTTCATTTTACCCAAGACAGATGTAGAAGGAACTTCCTGCACATGGAAAGCCGAGAGCAAAACTTACACTCTGGAACAAGCACTTGGCCACTGTGTTATGTTGTCTTACAACATGAGTTTAATGTTCTTTTACCAGCACACATTGCTTCATGGATCTTACCTGACGGCTTCTCCATGCATCGTCCCTGTTTGTGACTCCTAGTGCACTGTACACTGTCATTCATCTATGCTGTGGCTCGTCCTTCAGCCTGAAGAGTGTTTGCTCTTCTTCCTCCTTCTCTTTGATCCCTTCCCTCACACTCAGATCTACAGAATTGACTGGGAAATTAGAAGGAAATGACTTCAATCTTTCTAAAGCAGAGTCTTGAGTTGGGTGCCTCCTCTGGCTCTACAGAACCCTGTACGAGGCCCCAGAATTGCATATTTTATTGTATTAATATTTGTCTTGCTCACTAGATAGGCAAATAACAAAATTAATTATGTATACTGTCAGATTCTAAAATAATAATTAGAATCATAATGACAATAAAGTTCCCTCTGAATAACAACTTTAGAAATCCATTAGAAACTTTAGGAAAACAATTTCTAGAGGCAACAAAACTGTATGCATTGATGATGTTCCGCTAGTGGCATGCACTGTTTGGACCCCTCTGTGTGGGAAGAACAATGTCACTCCATGTGTATGGGGACAAAGACAGATGAGGAAAATGAATCTCCCTACCTAATGCCACCTTTACACTATATCCACCTCCAACTAGGTGCTAATAATCTCACATTAATTCAGCACCATGGAAATTTCACCCAAGAGATGTAAACAAAATCCAACCAGAGCTGAGACATATGAGGTATTATTTCAGTTTGGGGTAATAAGGAAAAAATGACACTAAGGAAATAAAGTTATTTAGAACTGGAGCTTCTTATATTGCTCAATCTATAAAATAAATTAAGGTGAGAAAAATATTTATCTATTAAAGCATGAAATAAGATAGTCTACCTTCCATCCTATTATATGGAGTCAGCAAACTTAACATATCTAAGCTGCTACTATTTACTGTGCAGCTGATTTGGGTAGAAGGTAAAGCAGACAAGAGAGGCAGGGCCACCCAGGCACAGTCTATGTTAGAGATGAGAAAGGAGACAGTTAGCACTGTTCTCACGAGTCTTCCAACACTCTTTACCAAATGCTGAGTAATCATTTGTGTGAACTTCTACATGGCCTTTTAAAAGAAAGGGATGCCCCTCTTATAAAATGGAAATCCAGAATAATTTCAAAAGAAAAGCCATAATCAAGTCCCTATGAAAGAAAAAAAAGGAAAGCATATAGAAGCCAAAACAAATAATACATGCAATTATACTAAATATAAAAATTAATGCATTTCACTAGGGAGAATATCACTAAGAATACACCGAATACTAATATGCCGACATTCGTTCACTATCTACTGACCTCAAACAGTATTTTGTAGAATAAGCTTGCATCAAAATAACAAAGACAAAAAGCAAATGAAGAAGCAAATTATGGCTCATACACCACAAATCTATCCATTGTAGATTTAAATAAAGCTTTATTGGAACACATGCACATCACTCATTTATAAACTGGATGCAGCTATTTTGCCCTGTGGCAGAGATAAGTGGCTTCATCAGAGACAGTACAGCTAATTAAAATCTGAAATACTTTTTTGTTACACAAAAGTCTGTAAACCCTCAGGATATAGCTTTTCTTTGTCACTTTCCTTGATAATCTAAGATTTCTTGACTGCAGCTAACTTTAAATTCTACAAACTTTAACAAAGTTTTGTTTAATAAGCATAAATCCGTCATCAGTTTATATCAGCACCATTACATTTGTGAAGGTATAAGATCCTAAGTTAAAGATTTAATAAGTATTTGTAATAACAAAGCTGATAAAGATTAAGCTAATGTATAAATATACATGTAAGTGTATCATGTGTATGTTTTTGTAAAGTCTTAACTTTGTGATAGAGAAGTTAATAGCTAAATGAGAAATTTTGAAATAAAGATGACAGGCTATTGCCTATCAACAATTTTGTTTCTAGACTAGAAAACGTTTCGGCTGACTTCTTTCTGAGAACTAGCTTTAATGGTTTCAGAAAGTGTTGTGCAAACTTCTAATGTATGAAATTAACTAGCCATGATGCCTATGATCACAATGGCCAACATGTACCCTAGGGTACACATCCAACTGCTCTCTAATTGGATTTAGTTCTAATCGACAATAAGGAAGTTATGCCTGGTGCTGAAAATTTGGCCAACTCCCGGAGGCTTGTGAAGTCATAGATCGTGGACAAGATCCTACAATGGCCACTTTTGTTAAACCAGCACAATTCCTAATTGCATTATAAATATTTTTCCTTATTCCCACATTTAAGTATAGCTCTCACTCATTAAACAAATACTTTCTGTTTGCAACTGATGGAGGCCACTGCATAGAAACATAACATCAAAATATAGAAAAATAAATGATCATGTCATGCCCAGCCAGACCTGATACATCTATAACACAACTGTCAGGGAAGCTGCCCTCATGAAGTTTGAACAACAACTGCCTAAACATATCCTGAACAAGAATAATACCAGTAAACCACTCACATGAAAGGAGAAATATCACACAGTTCCAATTCTAGACAAAAGAATACAGGCAAACAAAGAATGTTGAAAGGGAAGGAAAAAAATAGTCTTCCCCAGGGAAGAGTTTCCCAGTTGGCTATTCAATACCAAATGGGCAGCTTTAAAATCATATATATACAAATAATATTATATTGATTGATCTGCTTGTATTTACATAGTTAGAAACACAAAAATACATATATATGTTTAAAAATAAAGAAAAAGAGGCTATAAATTTGAGAGAGAGCAGGGGGTGGCGGAGGTTCCCAGGAGACAATAAAGGAGAAAGGAAAGGGGAAATCATATAATTGTATTTTTATTTTAGAATTTTTTTCATTTAAAAAGAATCTCCTGAATGAGTTCCAAATTCATTTGCCTAAAAAATAACTATTTAATGGCTACATTTTTTAAAATAAAATGAATTTTAACACAAGGGCACATAAACACCAAAACAACTCAATGAACTGTTAAGTTTAGTATTTGAAGCTTTTATTCTGTGTCCCATGAGGACTTTGATCAAGGAGCTCTGGGGTCTGCCAGCTTCTGATCAGCTTCTTGATAGGATCTTTCCTCCCCAACAAACTTTCATACCATTTCCATGAAAAGGGGGAGTGGGTAAGAAAGCAGATCTGTTTCAGTGTATATAGTCTTTTAGTGATTTGCCCATGACTACATCATATAAGGCAAAAGTCTTCAGTCCGGTGTTTAAGTCTTTTCGAAGTCTAGCTTGAATCATCTGTAGAATCACCATTCTGCAAACATTGCCCTCCTTTCCTGGATTACACACATCCCAGCATGACCTCCTCTGGTCCAACTAAGATGCACTCTTTCCCTCCTGAGGAGTCAACCTGATGTTTCCTCTCCTACTGGACTCAGATCTCAATGAAGAGTTTCATTCAAACTGGGGGCATGTCATATTCATCCAGTATACATTCTCATCCAAAGGGCAGACAGATCAGAACCCTATTGGATGAATGAATATATCAATAGTAACCAATAGAATAAATAAGTGTAATGTGAATTTAGGATCTGAAGATAGATTAAATCCTGCTTCCACCACCTACAAAGCATTTCCACATTCTAGTTTTTCTCAGCCTAAACAGAGATAATATATAGCACTACTTCACATGGCTGTGTGAACTTTAAATTAAATATGAAAATAAAAGTTATTGAAAGATTAACATTCATTTGACTATAGTAAGATTATATGTTCAACAGAGTTAAGGTGATATACTTATGATATGTTTTATTATGCTATAGAGGAAGGCTTAGAAAACATGTGTACTTACTACATTATAATCATGATCCCATTTGATAAGAAAGTCTAGCTATAGTCTTATTGAAATAAAAATGTGTAGAATCAAGCAGCTAACATAAGTCAAGGCTCTGGTAGAGCTAGCCTTCGGTAAGATGTCTTAGGATGTCACTAAAATTTCTCATAATTTTATAAATATGGAAAAATAATTAAACCTACTGACTATGGAAAGCAAACACAAAAGACTGCATCAGCAGCAGGCAACCCTAGAAAGCAAACACAAAAGATTGGTATGAGCAGCAGGTAACCCCGTTGTCCCACTGTTCTGGTACTTCATCTGCTGAGGCCCCTGACATCAACTGCACCAGCATGGGAAGCCAGAAATATCAAAGAGGAAGACAAGAGGCAATAATTCTGTACAAATATCTGTAATTAATATACAGACAAGCTAAACACTGTCTAATTAAGGAAACCAATTGGGAAAGGGAAATCAGTCATCTTCAGCCACATAATAATCTAAAACATTTCAATATAATATGGGATTATACATTAAAGTGTCAAAATAATCATGTCACAAAATTTGATTTTGAGAAGTGATCATGTCAGCTAGAATTCAAATGTTTATGTGTAGCATTTTAGTAGTTTTTAAAATGTGACAGGATTAGATTTCTTTTAGATGCGAAACATAGATATCAAAACAAAACTTAACAAAGACAAGGAAAAATTCTAATATATTTGTTAATTTTCTTCCTGTTCCAGAAATCAGTTCATGGTTCTTAGAACTTTCGTTTGCACCAAAGTCACCTGTCAGGTGCACACATATAGCACCATAGCCATTTCTCTCACCCTAATACTGTGCTTTGGAAGATCCTGAAGAATTCTGTGCTCTGTGATCTAAATTTCCACTCTTTTTCATTCACAACGCCAGACTTTGTCTCTTGTCCTCAACTGGCTGCTGATAACCTGAGATCCCCTCAGGACTCATCCTACAAGCAGAAAACACTGCTGTGAAATCTGATTTATAGCTCTGTCCCAGGGCAAGGAAGCTTTGATGTGCCCTGATCCACCGCAGAGTGCACCACTGGTGGTCTGCAGCAGGGCTCCAGGGTCTGAAGATGGCTGCAGATTTCTTACGTTGAACCACATGTGATTTTCATTTTTACAGGTCAAAAGGGGTTAGAGAGTCATAGGTTAAATGTTCATATTGTTTAGTAAATAATTAAACAGCATCAATACTGAACTCAGAGAGAGGTGTTTGTGTGTACACAAACACTTATTTTGAACTAGGATCCCAAACACAAGTATTCTCATTATTTTAGCTCTGAAGGTGTAGAAACTAAGAAAGATACACAGTAATGTTAAATAAATTATCCAAGGCCAGACTTCCAGTGTCTTTCACCAATGTGTCATTATTTTTAACACTGAATTTTGTAAAGCACAAATAAATCCTAGTGCAGCGGTTCTCAACCTATATAGTCTTCGATTATCAAATTACTCTTTCACAGTTGTCACATGTCACACATATCCTGCATATCATATATTTGCATTAAGATCTGTAACAGTAACAAAGTTACAGTTACGACATAGCTATGGAATAATTTTATGGTTGGGGGGGTCACTACAACATGATGAACTGTATTAAAGGATAGCAGCACTGAGGAGGTTGAGAACCGAGTGGTTAAATTAGTCAATTTTAACATGCTATTTGAGGGAAATAAAGTTTTAGCTCTTTCTACTGAAAAGGCAACCATACACATCATCAGTAGCAGTGTGTGCTTGAGAACCTGATCTTGTATTAATGTGATTTCCACTGAAAGAAGCAGGACATATGAGTGTAGGGAGGATGAGAGATCCCAGATCCAGAGCAGGGAAAATATCAACCAAATCTGAAATATTATGTTATGACCAGAAGTGAAGACATACTTGGAAACTTAAATGTGACATAAAAGGATTAAGATGGTGAGTGTGGGACCCCTACTGAGGACACTCAGAGCAATTTGATTGATTATAAGAATGCCTAGTTAATCCAGGGAAAGATTAGAGCACCTTGGATACGAAATAGTCCATGAGAACAAAATTTGAGAAAACAAATATGGAGATACTGAGGAGAAAGCTTTTCTTTCCAGAAAACAAAACAAAAATAACAAACAAACAAACAACCCAGCAGCTCATAAACAAAGAAGCAAGATTAGAATTTGAAAATGGGTGTTCTGTGCCCTTCAGTGTCATAGCTAATTTAGATAATTGTCCACATGGATGATAGCACTGCTGAGAGAAAGGTTGTGGAGAGGAACTCTGTCAGGCCTGAAGGAAGATGTCCTAGACAAACGGTGAACAGTCAGTGTAGGCCTGAATCCTGACCAACCCTCACCAGTATTTACAGCTTTGCACAATAGGATATGCAACTGTGGACCAGAGCTTCAGAAAAATCTTTCAAGGGAGATCAGACTTAAAAAAATTATTTATAAAAATTAAATATCTTTTAAATAATGGGTGATGTAGCAGGGAAATAAGGAACCACCTCAGAGGATGGAGACAAAACAGGGAAGTTCTACAGGACTGGTTATCCCAGACCCAAGTTGCCCTAGAGTTAGTCTATAGTGGACCTTACCTTGTAGTTTAATGAGAAAAAAACAGAGTCTGAACCAATCACAACTGGAGGATCATTCACATTAAGGTGGGATCATAGAAGTGCTGTGCCCTCTGTGAAGCACTTGCAGAGGGCCATGGCATGCAAGCATGGCTTGTCTTCACTCAGATTCAAAGGAAAAGAGAAAAGCTGAGAATTCCTCACCACAATCACTCAATCTTGTATCAAAACTCACCATATACATAGAACAACAAATTCTAAAGCAAAATATAACTTAAATTGATGCCAAATGGTAGAATTCCCAGGCATCTGGTGAGATCAATTTGAGTCATCTGTGGAGGAACATATTTTAAATCCACAAGTAAAAATAATATTCCTGGTCACATACCCTTTATACTTTTATTCAATAATGCAAGAAATTGCCTACTAGTAAAAAACAGAAAGAGATCAATCTGCTATTTAAAAATAACAACTTCCAGTTGCAATGTTCAAACATTTCTTAATGTTCTTCCAGTGACATTACATCCTCAAAACTATGAATATTTATCCTTACTCAAAACATAAGTGATATTCTAAGAGCGAAATGTTTCTTATGTATTCCTGGCATTAGTCTCATAAACATAAGCTCCAAAAAGCATAGACGGTAACAAAACAAATGACATTTGTAGCCCTACATATAAAAACACAAAATAGACTTTCAGGGCAAAATTGTTAGTAGCATCACTAGCTATCAAAAAGGGGTTAAGTCATCAGGGTCTTGTTATACATGCCAATCTATACATAAAATCTATGCATAGAAGAATTAGATGGTATAAAGGATGCACAGTCACACTTAGAGTTTTTTCCTTATAACTGGATTGCAGCTCCTCTAAGATCCCATCCCATTGAGAATATTCCATAAATACATCTTCCCAAGTGTATGTTCAGTAACAACATACATCCTACCAAGTGTATGTTCAGTAACAACAAAATATATTTATAGGTTAAGAGGCTGAAATGAGGACTAGGAAAGCTCTACACAGCAGAATTGCCATAAACAAATATCAGATAAATAATAACTGAAAAAGAAGACAGGCCAATCAATGTGGTAGGAAAATGAGGTAAAGAAAAATATCTCCCACTTCTCAGAATTATGAGCCTCTTGGATTCTTTTCTCTTCCTTCTTCCTGAACTCTTTCTCATCATAGCCCCCAGGGTCAAACCTGTACCATTCTAGATATGTCATGAGCTCAGTAAAAGATGTGACCTTCATTCTTGCTCAGACCTTAAATCTCATCCATCAGCTTAATGTTACCTCTATTTCTGAAGTCCATCTAGAATCTCACCACGACCCTTTCATACCTAAACTACTGCAACATTTTCTGTCTGGTTTTCCAGAACCTTCATTACATCTATGCTTCATTTACATCATTGAGTAATATATTAAATAAAAATAAAACTTTCCAATGGTTTCTTATCCCTCAGAGGAGAAACTTCCATCCTTACCCAGGCATACAGATTTCGCTCACCCCTTCTTTCTTGTCCTTCCTTCTCCCACATACTTGTTCTTCTCAGAGATACTGTCTTCATTTTTGCCTTCAATCTTGGAACATCACAGGTACTGTACACTTTCCCTGAGGAATACAGTCTGTGCTGGCTAATTTTATATCAACTTGACACAGGCTAGAGTCATCTAAGAGGAGAGAACCTCAACTAAGAAAATGTGTCTGTAAGACTGGGCTGTAAGCAATCCAGTAGGGCATTTTCTTAATAAGTGTTTGATGGGGAAGGGCCCATCCTACTGTGGGTGGGAACACTCCTGGGCTGGTAATCCTGGGTTCTATAAGAAAGCAAGTTGAGCAAGCCATGAGGAGTAAGCAAGTAAGCAGCACTCTACCATGACCTCTGTATCAGCTCCTGCCTCCAGGTTCCCACCATATTTTGAGTTCTTGTCCTGACTTCTTTCACTGATGGACTATAGGTGTGGAAGCACAGAGCAAACAAAAATTTCCTCCTCAAATTAATTTTGGTCATAGTGTTCCATTGTAGCAATAATAACCCTGTATACAGCATGCTCCGTGATTTGCTCAAAGTCAGCTTTTAGAAGGGGTTGAATTGGCCATCAAACTACAAAAATTACTACAAACACCCATATTTCATCCTTCCCTATGCTGATACATTGGGGTGCTCTTTCCCCATAACACTCAGCTCCTGTAACAGTGTGTTGTACATGACAAAGACTTCATTAATCTTCATTTAGCAAATCCATCAATAAATGTTAAATATGAGATAGCAGTATATACAACTTGAAAATAAGACTAAGTTAGAAATTTGTCTATTCTATGTAAATTTGAACAAAAGATTAACCTCACTTGCATTTGAACATATTTGAACTTGCAAACGAAACATATTGTTTCTTCTTTAAAAAAAATTGCCTGTTGAATCCTCAGCCCTAAGTGTAACATCTTTATAACACCCTCTAAGGCCCAGGTACCATCACAAAAGGGTGAAAGTATAGAAAGATCAAAAGAACTGGAGCATAGGAGGAAAGCTATGAAACACTACTGACTGAACAAGATGAGACTGGTGTGATCAACACACAGGAGTTATAACCATGTCCATAAGATCTACACATGAGCCCTAGAGTACATACTTGCATACATGCAAATATGCATACACACATGCACACTCATGCACAAAGACATGAAAGCAGGAAAGAAACAAAGTGGGAAGAAGAAATGGTCTTCAGGATGCAAGAACATAATTGAGGGTGAACGTGATCAAAATACATCATAAACATAGCTGAACTTTTCAAAACTGTAGTTAAAGTATCAGAATTATAAAAAGGACACAAGGAAATAAGATGTGAATACTTAATATGTAGCTATGATTTTAAAAGAATAATGATCACATGAGTATGAATATATAATTGGTACAATAAATAATAGTCTCTGGTCACTTTTCAATGACACATCCCATTTCTGCACTCTCTGCACAGCTACATCACATTATTTCAAGCCCATCTTAATGCCACATGGTTAGGAAGTTGTTCCCATCATGCTTAGTAAGATTCCTGGAGTACCGCTTCAAATGTGTTCTCTAGGTCACTTCAAATTCCTGGTGTTAATTACTGATTCCACCTATGACCACACTTGGACAGCCCTTGGTAATCAGATTAGGATAGACTCATGGAGCTGATCAGTTAAAGAATCCTTTTGAAATTCATATACTCTTTGAAACACTGATTTGGAGGAAAAAAACTATTGGTTAAAAACATACTACATATGAATATAACATAATAGAACTCTTAAAATATTAACTTTGAGGCCAATGGAAACATTTGAATGCATTTAGAATATTACTTAAGCTTTGATTAAGAATAAACATTCATATATTTGAAAATATAATGACACTGGAAGAGACTATAATATTCTAAATAATCTAGAAAAAGAACACTAAAAAATGTTTCAACAGTGGAATATTAATTAGTTGTTTTTAAATGGCATGATTGGTCTCTTTTTCACTAAGAGGCAGTTTATTGCAATATTGAATGAAAATATAAAGGCATGTGACCAAGAACATCATTCAGTGGACTCGGCATGTCTCTTGGCTGTGGGCAAGGTTTTGTGCCTGTAAAGAATGTGTTGTGGAAAGATTGTCTATGTAGTCCACAGGACGGAATCACAATAGTAGGCATCTCACAATTCCTATGATACAGCAGCCTATCTATGAAGATGTTTATGCTTTATAAAGTGGTTTTCACTGTGACCCAGGGGACACACCACAATAATGGTTATGTGTGAGGAAAGAGACTCAAAAAAGTTACGGTGATAAGAGACACACCAAGGGTACTGAAGATGTAACCCTAAGCAGATTGTCCCTCCTAAAATACTGTCACCTTCTCCCTTTGGTTCCATATATAACTAGCCACTTCTCAAGCATTTCTGAGAAGTTTTTTGTAACAGAACAAAATCCATTCCCCAAGTATTCTGCATAGAAAATATGGACAATAAATGTATACATTAAATAAATGAGTATATAAAATATGTTCTTTAAGTAAATTCACATATTTGTACATCAGTCATACAAGTGAAGTCTTTTCATAGATCTTTAGAGAATATAGCCTACATGGGGTGCCAAGAGTTGTGTTATGATGGCATGACAAAATAGATCTAAATGTTTGCAAAATATAATAAATGAGACAGAGTAATTTAAGAATGAACAAGGGAAATTGAGGGTACTCAGAGGAGAAATGCACAGTACTAAAGGAGGTAGGAAAAAATACCCAGGAATGTCATTATGGAGACCTTGGAATGATGAATGAATGAATCGGGTAATTTCTATAACCTACGGTGAGTTTCAAAGTTCTTCCTGTACCTCATTATTCACACTGGTACAGTGAGGTCTCTTCTCTCTCTCTCTCTCTCTCTCTCTCTCTCTCTCTCTCTCTCTCTCTCTCTCTCTCTCTCTCCCTCCCTCCTTCCCTCCATCTGTATGCATGCAAAGGCTTTCCCAATGTTTTGAGGTTAAAAATCTAAGAGTCTTTTTTATCTGCCTATACTGGAATTCAAGGATGCTGATCAATGATGCTTTAAAGTATAAACAAGATGACGCAGAATTGTCCATTTTACAATTAATTATGAAAGGCAGAAAAACTAAGCATGGAGTGTACACTTTTCTCTCTTTCCCGACATAAATGCTGATACATTTAATCTGATAGACTCTCACAGCAAAGCAACATATACTTTAAGGTCCTTACATGAACTTTGAATACATGTTAATAGAATGGAGATGAACATGTGAAAGCATTCTATTAATATACCTTAATGCATTATCTATCTGATATTAAGTGCCTAATAATGAAATTATATATATGTATAAAATGCTTGTGTAAGTAAGGAACAATAACATAAATTACAGATGGAAATCAGTCTATATCAAAATTCTAAACCTACTGAATAAAAAACATTTAACATAAAATTTAATCCCCTAAAGATTAATGAATTGACTCAACATTCTAAAACATATATACATAATCAGAAATTATCATTAGTTATTTCTAATTACTACTGAAAACTAATCTACAGACTAAAGAATCTATCTAAAACACCAAAAGCGAGGGCAGGTACCAATACAGTAAGTCCCATCTACAACAACCTCTTTCCTTTATTTACAGTAAATTCCTTCCATTTCTCAAGAAATGTCTAAAACCACTGTAGGAGATTGGTCCGATGCTGCTTGCAGTCAAACACTAACTACTGACCCTCGAGATCTGGAAGAGATCCACATGGAGTAGGAGACCCTCACTTACACCAAATGATGCCATGAAACCCTCCTCCCCAAGTTAATTGGTCAATAAAAGGCTAAAGCCTATGACTGGGCAGAAGATAGAGGCAGAAGGTTTACAGTTACCTGGCTGGGGGCTGCAGGTAGAGAGAGAAGAGAGGGAAAGGAAGAAACTACCACAAGAGGAAATAGGAAACGATCACATGAACAAGAAAAACAACAAGCAACAAGGGACATACGGCTGGAAAGTTAAAATAGGTCCAAACCTACCCAATCTAGTCTTATGGTATATAAATAACATACCTGGATTGTGTGTTTTTTATACAGACAACCTAAAATGCTTAATTCCTTTTGCAAACCACGGGTATATGCAAATACTACAAATACTATGTTTTCTCATATACATATATACTTATGGCACAATTTAATTTATACACTAGATACAGTAAGAGATGAGCATAACTAGTAACTAAACTGTCATTTATAAAAATGTGATGTGATAGTTATTTGTGTCAAGTTTCTCCTCAAAAAAAAAATCTTATTGAATCAAGTATAAGGGAACATGCCTCTAATCTACACTATTTTGGAAGCTAACACATGCGTATCCTTTCAGACTACGTTCAAGACCGACCTGGACAATAAAGAAAGACCTAAACTTAGGTGACTGTGACTACCCTTTCATATGACAATAGGGGATGCTAGAGTGTACCCATTATATATAGTGACATGAAAGGCAGGACTTATGACAAAATAGTAGGTTGTTTTTATAAAGTGCTTCAATAGGCACAATGAAACCCATACCCATTGCCTGGTACCAGTCTGGTACCAGACTCTTTGGTAATGGAACAGAGACTGCTACTAGGTAACTAAAAGACAGGTAGTAGATGAATCGTTTATTTGCTAGACAAAGAGATGACTTATATGCCAGGAGAATCAAATAAGGGGTCATGAGACTTTACCAGTGTACTTAGAAGGGTTTCCAATTGAAAACGTATAAACTGTTTACGTCAGGAACTTTTCATTTAGTATTTTGAACTGCATTGTTGAACTACAGGTACCTAAAACTTTGGAAAACAATACCATTGCTGACAAGCTCTACTATAAACACCTAACAGATGAGCATCCTAGAAAGTCCTGTTGGCTTCCCATAACAAGTTATTTACACCACCATTTAAACACTGCTTGTGATTCTTCCAAAAGAATCTCACTCACAGAGCTATACTCCTGGGCAAGATGCAAGTTCTTTTATTTTGAATGATCCTGAAAATCCAAGATATAAAAGCAAACAAACAAAATGAGGAGAAACTAAATCAGCATAGCTGGGATCCTGACCAATGAAAACATGACTTCTTCATGGAAAGAAAATAAGAAGTGCACGATCTCACAGAAAGGATAGAAACATCCAAACATGAGTTGGTGTGGGTGATATTTTGCAATTCACAGAACACTAGGAAAGTGAAAGCCACCAACACTGGGCCGAGGAGCACAAAGGACAATATGTGCACTTCCAGTAAGCTATGGTGGGAGCATCCCAGCATGGGCCCTTTATCTTCACAACACAGAACCTTAAAGACTCCTTTTCTTGAATGTATGGGTCTCCATTCTTATTTTCTTTAATATTAATTCTTGAAGCATCATTGCCACAAGACATCTATTCCACGTTTTCTCCCATAGACATCATCTATCAACTGCAGCATTATAGTTAAGCAATATGCAAAATCATATGTTAGCATACATGCCAACTTGGCTAAGATATTTTTGTTAAGCATCAATGAAATACATACTTATCAAATGTATATGTTTTACATGATTTTTAAAATAGACTTTCACAATCAGAATTGTTGGATATTTTCAGGAGAAAGATATCTAAAATGAGAGTGTAAGACTATGAACCACAAAGACATCCTTAGCGATTTCAAAAACAATCACACCATCTTTTCAAATTTTTTATTGAGTAAACATTTTAACTTCCTGTTCGTAATTTAAATTCATTGTTTAATTCCGGGTCAAGATGAAGTAACCCAAATACGCACTCTGTTATATAAAAGGCCCAGAGGATGAAATTACATCTCTCTCTAATAAGGTCCTTTGAAATTCTATACTAGCACAACTTAGCAGCCAAATTACTTGTCTACTGCTAATGCTGATTGCGCAGTAAATAATAACTCGGAGGAAAACAAACACACAAAGTTGAATGCTTCACACATTTTTGAGTGTCTTAAAATGATCCCAAGCTGCCAATTTCAGCTAGAGTTTAATAATTTAATAAACCTTGAAATGATGCAAGCGTTCTTTTATATGTATTTTTCAGGGTCTTATCCAAATGTCAAGAATCCATAAGTAAAACCATAAGCAAAACCACGCTTTCAAACTTTAGCATGGGTAGTGAAGTCAATCAAGAAATACTGCTGCTCTTGCTACGATAGGGACCCTGTCAGTCCAACTTGCCTCCACAGAATAAAGAATGTGCAGAAGGTAATCTATACCTTCCACCTTTGCAACAAGCCCTCTAGTCCTCACATTAAGTGTGACCAGAACAGAAGGAGATAAACTGGGCAGGAAATTTATTGTGAAAGACATGAAAGGACACATTTGAACCTTCCATCTTGTAGAAAAAAACATTATAAAGTCTAAATTCTGCTGAATGTCATTTTACTTAATCAGTAAATTGAGAAATAAGCCAGATCTATCTCACATTGTCTTCACTTTACCCTTTCACATGGTTTTTAGGGTGAAAAAACCTATGAATTAAAGAAAAGGTTAATAAGAAAATATGACATCTAATATTTTCCATCTTATGTATACACATTTAAAACATTGCTGAAGGCTTTCTGTCAAAGGCAGAGTTGGGCTTGGGGAATGAAAAATAATAAATCATCGTCTAGACACATCTGTTCATCACTTAGAGATTACCATTTTTTGGGCTAGACTTCTTGGGTTCAAATTCTACTTTTTGCCTACTATCAAGATGGCCCTCTGGACTATAATCTAAGGGATAGCAATAATGTCCACCTAATCAAATGGTTATGATAAGTAAATGTCATAGTTAGGGTTGTATTGCTGTGAAGAGACCCCATGACTAAGGCAACTCTTATAAAGGACAACATTTAATTGGGGCTGGCTTACAGAAGGTTCAGTTCATTATCATCAAGGCAGGAAGCATGTCTGTGTGTAGGCAAGCATGGTGCTGGTGAAGGAGCTGAGATTCCTACATCTTATTTCAAAGGGAACCAGGAGAAGACTGACTTCCAGATAGCTAGGAGGAGTGTCTCTTCGGCAGTGGGCTGGGCCTGAGCATAGGCCCTCAAAGCCTGCTTACACAGTGACACACTTTCTCCAACAAGTCCACCTCATAATAGTGCCATTTCCCATGGGTCTAGCTTATTCAAGCCACCACAGTAAATCCGTTTATATGTTTATATGCATTATGTATCCATTTATTTATAACATTGATAAAGACTGCGGCAGCCAGTACATTGGACATACGAGTCAGGGTGGGCATCTGGGGCTCAGACCCGAAGTGTCTGTGACTGTGTATGTGCAGTATATGCACTGAGGCTGAGGTTAAATGAAAGCAAAGCAGAATAAACAGTTGATGCTTGTATTCTAGTTTGTTTGTTTTTCCTCTGCAATCTTCTTCACTCTGCTATCCTAGATCCTGCCAAGAGACTCAACATGAGCTTTCCAAGGAGTTAACCCTTGCAAAGCCTTTCTACATCCTGAGGAAACCTGAACAGTGTTTTTTAACTACTGTAAGAAATGCACTTTAAAGACTATGTCAAATAACTGGTCTCATACTTTCATCAAACCTGACATAGTTACACCAATAAAAATAGATACCTATGTTATTGATGCTGATAATCACTAAAAAATCACACAAGCAGCTCCTTCTGGTGATAACATTTTCCTTATTCAGTAGTTGTTTTTCTCTTTTCTTATGATTTCAATAAAAAATACATAAACTTTCATTGCCAGCACACAGTCCTTAAATCTTATTCTATGACATGTATTTTGCTAAAACGGAAAACACCTGTATTATTTATATAATGGGTTTTAAATCATCTACCATTTTTTAACAATGGCTATTGCAAATCTTCTTTATACTACTTAAGCCCTTGATCCTGCCCTGCTCCCATGTACTTCCTGACCTTGCATGAACAGTTATACTTGGCTTTAGCATTCCTGTAAAACCTAGTGCCACATGAGAAAGTGCCTTGGAATCCTTGAGGTTTAGCATACCTAGAGTCAGAGTGGGATAGCCTCTCACCATCAAATCATCTTTCTGTTCTCCATCAATCCCATTCCCCCCTAGGCAATTTCCTGAGCATATTGTCAGTGGTTGGATCCCTTCTTAAACCCTGTCATCAATTGTACACAGGTCACCCTTGAATCACTGCCTGTGTCTCTTCAAACTTCCAAGGTCTATCTGACTCCCTTAATGTCCACATGCCTTATCTTGCCACATCTCTAATGGAAGTTCATTCTGAAATGCAAACCATGTCCTTTCAATCAAGTAGTGAGAAAGCCTCTTTCTTGATTCCTGTCTGCTTAACCTCTTCAAAAATACACAGTGGAAACCTAGCTTGCAGTAGGTTCTCTTGGTCCATGGCTCTGAGAACTTTGGCTACTATAGCTTTCTATTAACTCTTTTTCAGTCTCTCACAGTTCATCTCCTTTATTACTTCATAAATGTGCTAGTCTCCTAAGTCTGTGTTTGTTCTCTTGTTCTTGTCTTAGACATTGTTTCCTCTCAGAAGCATTCCTGAAAGAAAGTACTGTTCTGCTCCTTATGAGCACCCTAAACTTGTCATGGCCTAGAGTTTCACAAATCAATAGTTTGACATCTTCTGAAAAACTTCAGATTCAAACATACCTTTCTCTTTCATTATGTCACTGACTCACACTCCTGAGCTGTTTTTGGTATCTCCTATGACTTAAAAACCACAATAATCCTTTTCTATCTCCATTTCAACACAGACCCTTCCTCCTACTAACCCAGCCCAGTTAGTTGCCAAGTTCAGCAGTGCTTTCTCTTCAAGCTCTTTTCACTAGTCTTTGTCCTTTTCTGTTGTCAAATCGTTACTTTAAGACCACAGACTACCAGATCATGGTTTCAGCATGGTGATTAGCTCATGCAGAGACTGTGGCTAGACTATCAAAGCTACTACATATTATCTTTTCCTTTATAAAAAAATGTTTATCAGTGACCCCTCCCCATTCAGATCCTTTGAGTTCATGCATAACCAGCTTCAAGTCCCCTAAGTTAACCTGCTTTTCCTGCGTCATAAATCTGGTAGCCTTCTAGGTTTAGCCCCACCCCCACCATTTTCCTAGGTTTTATTTTTTCATAGAAGCATCTCCACAATGAAAACTCCCTATTTTTCATTAACAAGTTAATTTTTCCAACTATTTTCACTATATTAATTGCTTTCTAACTCAAAATTGTGACGATTATGTCAGAGATGTAAGTTCAGAAACATTATCTAACATATTTCTTTCTGTTGAACAGTAATGCCATCATGATGGCTGCCCAGGACTACATCAGTTTGACTTTAAAGTTCTTATTAGAATGTTCTTAGCTTTTCAATTGTACTTCACAGTCCCCATCTCTTCATACTTCTAGCACTTCTAATTTGAAAAATCCAATCCATCCTGAGCTCATAAGCAAATCTTACCCTCTTCTGTTCTGAACCTCTGAGATATATTTATTGCCCATGTTTCTCAGGGTAGGATGTATTGTGTCTAAGATAACATATCCCACCATTTGAAAAGCCACTGAAGGTATGACTGAATCCAGATGTGATCTGTTCTGGTGGAAGCTTTTCCTGTTGCTATGGACTCTATTATGGTTGCAATATTATTTTTTTCTTTCTTTCTTTCCTTTCTTATTTATTTATTTATTTATTTATTTATTTATTTATTTATTTGAGTACACTGTTGCTATCTTCAGACACACCAGAAGAGGACATCATGTTCCATTACAGATGGTTGGGAGCCATCATGTGGTTGCTAAGAATTGAACTCTGGATCTCTAGAAGAACAGTCAGAGTTCTTAACTGCTGAGCCATCTCTGGAGCCCCTGTTTTCTTTCTTATACTCTGTATTACATTTTTCTCTATATTCTAGGTCCCTCAATAAGGTTTTACAACTTATATTAAAAGTTCAAGGAGTCTAACTCAAGTATTTTAGCACTATATTCAAGATTATAAATAAGTAACTCCCAGAAGCCAGGAGTGCTATAGATCACATGGTCCTTGATTCCTTTATAGAAGACATTTGGTGACACCTCAAGACATCACCTTCTTGAAGGCTAACAGAAAGGAGATTTTTTTTTATTGTCACAAAAAAGTAAGGTTCTGTTACTGACATCTTGTGGGTATACATCAGAGATGCTGCTGAGCATCATACCTTGCCCAAGACAGTCCCTCCACAGCCACCCCACAACAGAGTTAGCCAACTCAATATGAATAATATTGAGGAAAAGACACATGAAGCTGTGGCCAATTCTCTGCCAAGATAGACTACCTATCTATCCTATCTAAAGCTGTAGCAATGGGAAATGGTAAGTCTTTGTGAAGAAATATTTCAACTAAACATTTCTGGGTTTTGTTAGTTTGGTGGAAATCTTGAACCAAATGATGTACCAATACGTGTTCATAAACATATGATGATTTTTACCCAGAGATATAGATGAATCCAGTAACCAAAACTTGGGTACATGATTGCTAGAAATATTGGAATGAAACACAACAAAGAAAAATTAGCTATGTATGGAATCAGACTCATGGAATAATTCAGTGTTATGAGTTTGTGCAGTAGGTACAAACAGTTTTCTTGTATCATATGTAGACTGTCATCACCATGATCCCTAAATTTGAAGAATCTGATAACTTCATCCTTTTAGTTTTTCTCTATCTAGACTTCATTCTCTTAGTAGTTTCCATCAACCTTCTTTCTCTAATTGCCCCTGATACCCTGAATTCCCCAATTCTGTGTCTCCAGTTGAACCTGGAGTTCCAGATAGTGATATCTGACTCATCAATATTTCTTCTTGAAGGCTAACAGAGTGGAGAATTTCTCATGCCCCTATTAGTTTCTTGAGAATCTGTCCCCCATGCAGTGCTCAGCAATCCAGGTTTTTCGTTATTCATCACCCTAGGGCACTGCTTCTCAACCTTCCTAATGTCCTTGAATACAGCTCCTTGTGTTGTGATCACTCCCAACCATAATGCTATTTCATTCCTACTTCATAACTGCAATTTTGCTGTTATAAATCACAATGCAAATACGTGATATGTGGAATATCTGATATTCAACCACCAAAGGGGCTGTGACCCCAAGTCTAGAACTGCTTCCCGAGGAGAAGAGATGAGCCATAGGAATGTGCAGGAGCTTTCACAGTCTCACAGGAAAGTGATGCCTACATCCCGTGCCCATGTATTTTAGACTAACGCATCCTTATGGACTGAGAAGTACTGGTGAAATGAGAGAAGAAAGGAGAGTTGAACAAGGTGAGTGAACACAGCATTGTGTCTGAAATGCAGCTCCCAATCTCCACCCCAGTCATCCATTCAAGGTATCCCATCTAAATCAATATCAATCATATCCCACCCAGGACAAAAAACAGAAAGCATCCTTGACTCCCTTCTTTTTCTAACAGCATGTGTCCACAGCATCATCAAGAAGTCTTGTTATTTTTGTCTTCAAAACAGTTTCTGAGTCCAGCACCTCTTACCATAGCTACTGCTAGTTGATCAAATAATACACTTCTCATTAATCTATTTCGTCCTGAAAGCCAGGGTCATCTTTGAAATTTTCATGTTATATCATGGCCTGAAAAGTACTTAGCATGGTGTTGGTCAAAGAATGTTAGTTTGTTTTATCAGTGAATTGTTCTCTTTGCCATATATTTCCAACAGGTTACATTATATTAATCTTTCCCATTTCTCTGTAACTACTAAAAATCCTTGACTACAAAATCCTCCCATTACTTTAGATGTCACTAAGCAAATGCTAAACTTCTTGAGACAATTGGGAAGCACCTCCACATTCCCATGGAGACAACATCTGTGTGCTCATCACTAAACACCCTTGACTATCATTCCACCAAACTTGGCCTTGATCTCCGTGTCTTACTCCCAAGTACCAAGCATCTATCACCCTGAAGTTTTTCTATTACTTATCCTCTAACCCAAACCCCTTGCCCCAGATATCTACATGACTACTTCCTTATTTCTTTTGGGTCTTTGTATGACATCTCTGTTAGGTCTTTCTGTACTTTCCCCCAAACCACAGCAGTCCTTCACCTACCCAGCCTGCCCCTTAAATGTTTCCTACCCTCTTTCATGAACTATTTGGGGTTTTATTCCTTACAATATTACTATCTGCATCCTTTGTTTAATATTTTCTCCTACTCTAGAGTAAAAATTGCAATAATTAATAAAATGTTGTACTGAATTAGTGACAGTGTTGAAATAGACAGGAATATTCAGACCCTTGATATATAACATTTAAAAAAGACAATATTACAAGGAACTCTAACTGATTCATTTTATGTAACTAGTATCCACTAATATTTTATTGTATAACCTATAATACTTAAAATTATGATATAACATGTAATAGTTTTTAAAATATACTTTTTGTTTTCAAGCCTTCTGTCTTGATCATAAATTTAATCTAGACTTCAACACATTAGTTTGAATACATGAGACAAAGGCAAAAATCATCAATAATATCCCACTCCATTAAAATAGAATTTTGATACATCTTAGTATATAAGGATTTTACAGGCATTAGAAAAATACTACAAACTGCCCATTCTTTATTTAAATTCCAGGAATATAATATAGTTCACTGTATCCAAACATTGCTAAGTATGACCTAAACCCATAGCTTACTCAGTTATCAAGAATAATATTTTTTGAGGCTGGAGAGATGACTCAGTGGTTGAAAACACTGGCTGCTCTTACAGAGGACCAAGATTCAATTCCCAGCACATATATGGCAGCTCACAACTGCTTGTTCAGTTCCAATGCCCTCTTCTGGTCTCTCTCAGGGAGCCAGGCAGGTATATATATATGTATATGCACAGACATACATGTAAGCAAAATACCCACACACAGAAAATTGTGCTTGAAACTTTTAAAATAGACAAGTCACACAAAAAGAGTAACATTTTAAAATTAAAAATAATGGTATGCTAAAGTCACTTAAACTTCTACACTAGTAACTTTAGAAGAGAAACTTATAAGAGTTTTCAGAGATTTAAGTCTTATTTCTAACAGTTCTAAATCTTTCTAGGTACCATTAGCCAAATTGCAAAATGAGAGTCAGATACAGTGCAAACAAATACGGAAGGAGGTTTAAGGACAAAGTATATGTTTTGATAATATGCAAGTAAACTGTGAAGAGATTCTCTGTGGATATGTGACTCAAATGCACATTTCTGAGATTCTGTTTTCTGAGACAAAAATCTTGCTTTCTAAACCTTGTTAGGCCATTTGCTGCCATACCTCACCAAAACCATATAAGTGTTTTTATAGTTAATAATCATCAGCAAAAATTGTGACAGTTAAGAAGAGCTCAGGACAGGCAAAACTCGCCATTGCTCTTCAGTTGTTTATAATCCAGAAGTTACACACGAAAGTAAGCAGATTAGGTTTCAGCTCTCAGTGGTAAATGTTAGACTAGAGATAATGCCAAAGGGTCACCACAGCACACTGCAGAGGCACCTGATACAACTGTAACTAATCCATGTGACCAATCCAACATGTTCTCTCCAGCATGGCTGACCCTATGTTGCTGGTGGGGTAGCAGAAAGGAAGGAGCTTGAGTTCTCAGAAGTAGTGAGCTCCAAGTGAGTCTACAAGAATGTCAGAGGAGCTCAGAAGAAGGGCTGTATCACACTTGATAATCAGTAGAGACCCCAGAAGATCTGAGAGTTTCAGGCAACTGACAGAAGCTAGAAATACGACTGAGGAAATCAATAGTATTTAGTATTTTGTGTTGAAACTTACATAATCATCTCTCAAGAATGTAAGAGCTTTGAAGAAAAAGGTGGAGAGCAATAGTGTGACCAGGTATGTATTTTGAAGTAGGACAAGATTGTCCCAAGTTAAAATAAGCTCAAAGATAGGAAACTGAGACACAGAGAAAGGCATCAGGAAAGAACAGTCAGAACTGGGTAGGATGGAACAGGAGAAGGATCTGGTTGTTGTTCCTGCTGCTGCTATTTGTTGTTTTTACTTCAGCTGCTGATGAAGGCATTTACAGAAGCCAGAGACACTACATTAGAGTAGAAAAGGAGGACAATAGAGGGACAGGAGAGCTGAATGAGGTCAGTTTTAATCTGTCAATCTTGTGGCCATATAAACTTCCAGGTAGAGAGAAGGTCCAGAAAAGAAAGCTGGCCTGACAAGAAAGAAGGAATACTCACTGAAGACTTCCTCCCCCCCAACCCTCCTCTCCCTCTCTCCCTGTCTTCCCCTCCCCTCCCCCTCTACCATTTCCCCTCTCCCTCCCATTCCTCCTTCACTCCCCTCCCCCTCCTCTCTCTCTCTGTACCTGTGGGTGTACCTATAGAGTCCAGAATGTGTCTGTGGATGTCTTCCCCTCCTGCTCTCTATCATCCTTTGAGACAGACTCTCGGAGAGAGTCTAAATGGCTAGACTGGCTGACCAGTGTGTGCCACAGATTAGCCTAACTCTACATCCTCAACACTGGATGCTTTTTGTTTGTGTTCTGGGAATCTGAACTCAGCAGACATTTCACTGACTGAGCCATCTTCCAAGACCCTCAAGTTGGTTAGAACCAACTTAGAGAATACTCAAAGGAGCACACACCAACACATCATGCAACATGTTTTTATCATCCTCTCCACTCTACACACGCAAATAAGTCTGAGGAATTGCTCAGTGTTTATGAAATACTCACCAGTAATTGACCCTACAGAGCAAGTCTTTAACTGCCAATATGTTGTATCATGAAAAAAAAATTGATTAAATATTTTAAGGCAAGATAAAATGATCTAAACCTTGAGTAACAGCTTAGCCTTATGGTAAGTGTAGATATATGTTTTCTTAACTTCAACCTTATTGAGGCAGATATTTAGGAATATATATAATATTATAGATATGGCATACTTATCAACAATTAAACAAAAACTGCCATGAATTTTAGAAATGGCATGTACAATTTTGAATTTGGGTTCTTAACTGCTATTTGACCTTGACATTGTCTGTATAATGGTGACCTTTAGATTTATATTGCATGGACATGGTGAAGATAGAGAAGAGTGTCTGCAGAGTGCTGGATGAAGCATGCGTGCATGATAAATGACACTTACTATGGTATTAATGTCCTAACATTTTCACTGTATGAATTGGAATTCCATCCTGCATTCTGTTTATTCTATATTTTAAAATATAGAATATTTTTCAAAAGGTATTGAGAAATTAATACATCCCACAAGACTTAAAGTTATTTAATGATTTAATTCAAATATAAATTATTTTATTTTAAAGAGGCTGAGTCTTAGTTTTTTTTTTTTTTTACTTGCTTATAATGGTGGATGACCCAATATAAACTGTCTCATTGTCAGACATAGTGGGCTGAGGAAGAAAGCCATGAGCTTGGAGAAAGATCATCCAGAAGTTTCAAGTTTACAGCATTCAAACACAACAACAAGAGGAAGTCCATACCATTCCTCTGTATCTGTCTGTGCATTTGAGATGAATAGGTTGGTCTATGTGTGCAGAGGAATTTAAGCTCAGACTCATGCCAAGCTATAGAAGTCACTCTAGATATTTCATTCTTACACTTGGCTGCATACTATCACTGAGAAATAAGACACAATTGGCAAATTCTGGGCATTGTTTTGTCAAAGATGATCTAAACCTTGAGTAACAGCTTAGCCTTATGGTAAGTGTAGATATATGTTTTCTTAACTTCAACTTTATTAAGGCAGATATTCAGGAATATATATAATATTATATATATGGCATACATATCAACAATTAAATAAAAACTGCCATGAATTTTAGAAAGTATAAGGAGTACATGAGAGGGGTTGGAGGATAGAAATGGATGTGGAAAATGATATAATCATATCATAATTTTTAATTTAAGATGTATTAGAAAATAAAGTAGATAATCTTTCTCATGTGCATATATTACCTAGAGTAACTGATGAATCAACTATCCTGCTTTTCAGGGCTCTTCCTTCTTTAGCAGTTTTCTGGATCCCCCAGACTCCAACTCCTTAGTATCTGAAAACATGTGGACTTTGGGTCACCTAACACACACACACACACACACACACACACACACACACACACACACACAGCGCGCGCGCACAGACAGATGAATGCACACAATTTAAGTGCTTCTCAGAATATTAAGATAAACTACACATTAGAGAACTAAGTTGACATAATCATTCACAGTTAACCTTCAGCCACAGAGCCACACTCACAGACATCTGATCCCACTGACAGTTTGTCTACGAAATCAAGACAATTTCCAACCTTCTACTGATTGATCACAAACTTTAAACTCTTGCAATGGCTCACCAGGTCATTGTTGTATTGATGCTGTTGGAAATGAGTAGTGCTATAATTATTTAATGAAATTGTACTAAGATGATCTCTAGGTACAAAATTTAAAACGTTGATGTTTTTTAATTATCTGGTAGAAAACAAATTAGATCAGTTTAGAATAGAGGCTTTTCACCAAAACACACATTATATTTTGTTTTAAAATTAAATTCATTTTGTATGTCTATTCTATAGTTACATTGTTATATGTGAGCATCTTGTCCTCAGCTGTCCTGAGAAACCTTAGACTTTAAGGTCAATCATGATTGTACAAGCTAAGGAAGAATAGCCTGTGGAACACATTCATGGTGATATGCATGTTGTTTTCACTGTGGCCGCACCAGTTGCCTATGTACAGAAAAACTACAGAGATAGTCGCCAGCAGTCTATGCCCCTAGTGGGACACAATAATGAATTAATGTCTTTGAGACCTACTAATGAGGCAAAGGGAGAAGCCATCAGGACTCTCCCTACAGGAAGACAGAATCTTAATAGGATTGTTACCAAGCTGCCACATTCTTGTTCCCTTGATAAATCCAGTAAAAGAAGGAAAGCCCTTGAGTATTGTGGTTTTCATCCATGAGATGAGCAATTGACATGCAAATAATATCAATGGCAAGCAATACATAAGCCATCCAGCATTTTTGGAACAAAACATAACAAAGGAAGTACATAAAATTGCTCAGACTGTCTAAACACACAGCATGATTTCAACACCCTAGTCTTCCAAACTCAGACTCTCCAAGTGGAGCATCAAGGGAGACATCAACATGTGACATCATCATTAAGCAGGAACAACACACATTGCCAAAGGCCCATTTTGTGGCCTTGCAAGAGTATTTGAAAATCAAATACTCTTGATTTTGATTTGAAAATCAAAATACATTTAACCCAAACCTTTACTGCTGACAATAGGTCCCTTTCTAAGAAATTTATGAGTAGTCTTCCCATCTCTTTTTAAAAGCAGAACCAAGGTTAACTCAAGACTTACGGATTGCTCATTTAGGTCCTGGGTGTCTTCCATGTGGTTCTCTAACTTCTCTTGCCACTCCCACACAGAAGCAGCTTCCTTGGATTCAAAATTGACGACTATCTAAAACAAAAGAGATGGAGATAGAAAAAAGGCAAAGGATTAATTTTTATTCATTTTTCAGACTCATCTAAGCACATAAAGATTTAGCAAAATAGTTGGCAGTGTGTAGGATGTAGGTAAACTTTCTGAAGAAAGAAATTAGTCATAATTCTATTTCCATGCCTTACATAAATAATTAATTTTGTAAAAGAACATATCATGGTAGAGTCGGTATATGTGAATAGCCTCTCAGGAATCTTTGAGTTAAAGAAAAATATCTGAGGTCAACTTGAAGCCATGGGCTGCAACAAACAACAAATACACCACTTTGTTTAGACAAAAATAATGAGAACCATACAAATCACTACTGTTTAATATAAACTGGGAAAATATGTTTTATTAGTGATGAAACATATTTTAGGATAAGAAAATGTGTCTAAACTATCTTTTCTAATGAGCGTGGTATTGAAGCTGGCATTGAAACTTGGATGTCACAATGCATAAGGCCCTAGGGTTGATCCTGAAAACCATAAAAAAATATTATGTTTTAAAATACACAGTTTTTAAAAGATGGGGAAAATAATTACCTTAAGACAGATAAATAAGAGGAGCCGTCTTCAATAAAGTACAGTGGTACAACCAGTTAATTACTCATAAGATAAAATTAATCTTTACACCATAAGATACTTTTATCCTGGCCAAGCAGAAATATACCTTTAGATCTCAAATACAGGAAGATTTCATGATAATAGCAATATCCTCCCCAAATCCTCATCATTTGTTGCTTGAGTAAGTATGCAAGACCGAGTTAATGCTAAAATATCAATGGTTTTATAAGGGTGAATTTAACTACAGCATGGAGTGAAAACTGAATTTTATAGACTCTTCAAGGCCTCTGTGGTTTATTCTAACATTAACTTTTGACACCAGAGTAATTTCTATAAGGGAAGATGAGGTCTCTTTTCCCATGAGCTACCCAGAGCATCTAGTTTGTCTAGCTCTGTTTCATGTGTCGATCAGACCAATGACAAATGCAGCCCTCAGGAGGTCCCTGATGATGCCATGAAAGAATAAGAAGAAACAGCTGGTGCTGAACATTTAGTCTCATATACATGGCTCTTTGGGGAAGACTGTTTCACCTGGGAATCTTGATTTGTGTTAGGACAGTGAAACAGAAACATTAAAAAAAAAAAAAAACCAACCCATTATTTACTAAGTGTAATGTTTTAACTATTCATAAAACTCAGTGCTGAAAATTAACAGATAATTCCCAACTCATCTGACCCATTCATAAGAATTATTCCTAGGAAAATTATCACTGATGACAGTTTATTGCATTTGCTTCCAAACAAGTCTATTGTGTCAGATTTCTAAGAGTTGGGTAACTTAGAGCAGCAATTTATTCTGAAATATTCTATGTACCAAAAGTCCTAAACCAAGACACTGGCAGACCATGGTCCCTATGGAGGCTGTAAGAAAAAAAAAAAAAAAACACCGCTTACATACACACTCCCCTGCCTTGGCTTCTGATAGTTTCAATGTTTCTTAGAATTTTATGGTTTATAGAAGCATCAATCTTGTGTCTACCTCATTACCACTTATATGTGTTTATGTGTACATCCAAATTCTCCTCTATATGTACACTAGTCATAGGATCAGGACCCACCCAAATGCAGTAAGAGTATATCTCCACTTGACTATATCTACAAAGACTCTAACTCTAAAAAATGTAACATTCACAGGTTTCAAGCTTGGGATGTAAGCATATATTTAGGCACAAAAATTCACCATAACACATGTTCAATTAGCATATGAAATTACTTTAAATATGTGCTCACCATGCTTAAAGGTTATGTACCTAGAAAGGCAATGTGCAGAATAAATTGAGGGTAGTATCATCAGTAAAGAAGCAACCATCTCCCAGAGGATCACTATCTCAGGTACCATTACCACCTTGTGCAAAATTACAGCTAATACTTCAGGACAGACTGGTGCATAAAAGAATTAAACAAAAACTGTTCATTTTCTGTCTAACCATCAGTTTAGAATCTACTTAATATTCAACTGGGGAGTTATTTGAGTCAATGTTCCATGTCATGGCACAATGCTTTCCTTTATATTTCCTTGAAATTTAAATTAATTGTTACTTTGCTTGAGTTTTAATGCTAGCATAATTTTTGTTCTTTGCCAAACTCACTCCGGTCCTAAAATATTATGAGCCCAATGATTTTATATTATTGAACCATGCTAAACTCCCTTGGCTAATTGCAGGCAGAGTATTATTTTACATCATAATTTGCCAATGGTTGTTATGCTCAATACTTTAACATTTTGTTTTCACAAATGTATGAGAACATTCCTCGAGTCAAGTAAGAAAAGAATTACCTATAATAAAGATATAAAATTAAGGACTAACAGTAACCTCATGCTGTTTTATGAGGTGAGAATCTAGATGTCTGTTCTATCATAGGCTACTCCTCCAGAAAGGTGAGTTTTAGGCAGGAATAGCACCAGCCTCACCCATTCTGTGTGAGGTTATTTCTCTTATAGTTAAATAATCAATTCTGTTCCTTAGCTTTATGTAGAAGTGATATATATATATTCTTTGGTCTTAAAAATTAGAGTAAAACTCAATAATCCTAATTCAAACATACAGTCTGATATATGCTTATATGCATATGTAATGTTATGAATATTTAGATGCATTTGAGCCAGTGCAAAGGGTGATCCACACAGAGAGATCCAGTTGCCTTCAGCCCTAATGAATGAGGAGGATTCCTCCACATGTCTCTCTAATAAACCTTCAATTAAAACTGATGTTCCAGTTAGAAGGAACATGGACGTGAAGATGATGGACTTCATCTTTTTAGGGGATGACATGAACCAGTAACAAGGAGCGCACGTGAGGAACCCCACACCTCTAGACTATGTACACAGACAGCAGCACCTTTCACCAGCAATGAAGCCAGATGCTGGGGCTTTGTCATGGTCCTGCAAAGTTCTTTTCACATTCAAGGAATCCTCAAGAGCTCAAAGTCCATCCCAGAGTTTGCTTCATTCCCTCCATTGCCATCTCTCCTTGGGGTCATGGGAAAAGATGAAACATCATAGCCATTTGCCCGAGTAGCAACTCTGTCCTGACTCCTATTTCCTGAATATCACAGGTCACACACAGCGACAGTGATGGTTTTATACTCTCTGCCTGTTTTACTCTCTAAAACTTCTTTAGAACTTGAATCTATCTGCTATACAAGCCAGGATTCCTTTTTTGGTCCCTTTTACATCTGTGCCACTATCCATCTTGAAAGATCACTCTGCCAGAAGGTCCTTCCAAGGATCACCAGGGTCTGTGCATTTGTTCTCTGGGAACTCTATCCTGAAACCAAAGTCTGGAGCCATATCTAGAGTATTTAGGATAATGTGAACACAGATGAGACTCTTTGTACCTCTCACTTTGGAAAAAATAGGACAAAGAATAAGCCTCTATTTCCTTATCTGTGTTCCACGCCTACTACAGCCTTATGAAGATTTAGACTACAGAATACCCAAACCTTGTTTGCAGTTTTGTTGAGACTCTGGAATGGGGAGTTAGATGCATATATGATATATCATCTCTGACACAGGCCCTGAAATGTGGGTAGCATGTTGCAGAATGTTTAAATTTATACAGTTGCCTGGGTCAAAAGAAGATTACTCTAAATGACACTACGAAATCAATGATACTTCATCTGTGGTTTGACACTCAAAATTTCAAACCATATGAAATGTTCAGAAGCATATTTGGGGAGAAAGGTTTTTCAAGTTTGTAACCAGGCATGGTGATGCAAACCTGCAATCTCATCAGTGAGGAATCTGAGGTGGGAGATTGCAAATTTGAGGCTAGAGACTTTATCTCAAGTGAACAAAAGAATAATTTGGACCTGCTCACATGGGAGCATATTATATACCTACACTGTATGTGCCTTACATGGACCTATATCCAGCTTAATCTTAGAGCAGTGTCCCCAGGGCTAATCCTTTTGCACCAAATGAGTTGTATCTACTAATGATCTTGCTTAGGACATGGACCTTTGAAAACAGCAAGCTAGTCCTCCTTCAGTGGCAAAACGTGGATCTTGGGAGCTTTTGACAGCTAGCTATGTGGGAAACACCACTTAGAGAGAGTGAGAGTAAGGCTAGGAGAAGGTCCTGGCACTTTGACCAGCTGGATGTGGTTGCTGGACCTAAATCTCTCTTCCTGGGATTTAATTGGCTATCTTCACAGTCTTCAATTCAATATTCTTTACTGTCCAAGTTGCTTGCAGCAATCAACTACATAGTAAGTCTTAAGAATTTATACTTTCATCCCATTGTTGAGAATTATAGCTCTGAGCAGCTATCCAGAAAGAAAAAAAATACTTCTTTACATGTAGTTACCTATAGTGTCTTCTATCTTTCAGTAATGGGGCCATAAAACTGGGTCAGCCACTGGCTGGCTCCTGCTGCCCAGGCAGCATGCCAGAGAGGGAAGTCCAAAGCACAAAGAACACCTAGCTCCAGTTCCATGGTCAAATGTTCAGAGAGGTGAAGATGAGCATACTTGGTCTGTGCACATTACTCTCATCTCTGTCCATAAAAAAGAGCAAAACAGTAGGGGTGTCCAAGAAACAAATCTAGGTGAATAGTAACGAGTACCTTGTTTGACTTCGTACTCCTTAAGTGGAGCCAAGACTACAAACTACAAGCTGGGCTATTTCAGAACTGTTTATAAAGACAGCACATGGACTTTGCAGAATTATTCTTGTAACATGAAATATTTAGTAGCACGGGGTGATGGGGTTAGGGCTAGATGGACAACTCAGTGTTAGAAAACTTGCCTAGCATGTACAGAGATGCTGGGTTGGTAGTAGTGATGGTAGAGGTAGGGATGAGGGTGGTGATAGAGGTGGTGGTGGTGATGATGATTGAAGTAGGGGTGGAGGTAGGGGTGGTGGAGGTGGGGTGGAGGTGGTGGGGTGGAGTTGTTGATGTTGGTGATGTATTAATATTCCTAATGCTGAAAGTTATGTAGGTATTGTGTGTTCATTGACCTGATGGTAAGGAGTTCTGCCACTATAAATTATGATCACTTGAATTTTGAGAAGCAGATCCAATTTAGAGGAAGGTTTTTTGCTTATTCTAAGTAAGTAATTGTTAATGGTTTAGTGGTTGGGCTGAAAAACCCAGGGTAATGATGGCAAACTGTTCAAAACAGACATCTAAAAGAATCTTGGTCTAGACAGCATGTGCTGCTTTGAGCACACTCTGGACACCATTTTGCCATCTTCCTCTCTCATTCTCAACCCCTCCCCCACCTATAATTGACAATCACATTGATGAGCAATTTGTTTATCCTGCACTGATGCAGCTGACTCCTGTAACCTGGCAGAGGAGAAAATATTTGAGCCTTTTCTTAGAATCAGCTTTTGTTTTTCCTCAGATATAAATCTCTCTTCATTGTAACCTAGGAATCTTTCTGATGAGGACTGATGATGTAATCACTCTGAAGAAAATGTGTTATATTTCAAGAACAGATCTCCAAAAGTTATGTCCTGGAATCTTAGAAAACTTATAGTTTTGCCAAGAGTATAGATGTAGAATTTCTAGAAGATTGGAACGAAGTTAGTAAGTTCTGGCTTTTCCATCAGACAACTGTGGAACGTGGGGAAAGTTCATTATCTCTGAATATTATGCTCATCATTTTCAAAGTAAAGACAGAAATATTACTTTTATTGCATTTGGGGACTGTGTGGAAATTTTATTCAAAATTATAACCACTTCGACCACTAGAGACATTAGAAGAAACACTCAACTTGTATGTTGCTGTTTACATACTAAATAAAAGCAGCTTAACATTTGTTATAGTAGAGCAATATCTATGTACCTTCTCATACAAATGCAGTAACATTTGATTCTGTCAAACTAAAAATCTTATAACCAATTATTTCCGGGCAGTGTATCAGCCTTACACAAATATACTTAGATCGTGGTCAACAGTCAGCAATCTCCACAACTCTCTGAACTTAAATAAGTTTGTAAAATTGAATAATGACCTTGGAAAGCCATTAAAGCTCACTACTTTTAACAGTGTCATTTTATATAAATTCAAGATGTGATGGAGATGTGTGTTTCTTTAATGTTGGTATTGTGAAGGTGAGAAGCCATGAGAACTCAGACTGAAGTCTTGCTGAAAGTAGACTGGATAAGTAGACAGGAGAGAAAGTATGAGAGAGAAATTAATAGGATACAGAAAGCCCTTGAATGTCAGATGTGACAATCAAGGGTTCCATAAATCTTGATGAACTGTTCACATGGAAGAACCAAGAAAAAAAAAAAAAAGAAGCAAGAGGACATGCTGTGTTTATATTTGCATTTTGTTAACTCATTATCTTCACTGATAGGGAGCAAGAAGCAGCTAAGATGAAGAACTATGAAACAAGTGTGTGAAAATGTTACTATTTTTATTGAAAAGAGGCTAGAAAACTCAGAGCACTCTCAGACTCAGCTTGGCAGAAGCTGATCATGGAAAAAAATCATCCCAGATACCCCCGATGCAGCAGTAAAGTAGTAGCTAAGCAAGAATTCAAACTGTAGAGGAAGCTCAATAAAGCATATTAGGACTATGATTAATTAGTGATTGATGTGGGGGCCCAGCCTGTCAAGCGTGGTGCCATCTCTGGTCTGATGGTCCTGGGTTGTATAAGAAAGAAGGCTGAGCAAGTCATGAGGAGCAAGCCAGTCACAGCCCCTGCATGGCCTCTTCATCAGTTCCTGCCTCCAAGTTCCTGCCCTGTTTGAGTTTCTGTCCTGATGTCCTTCCATGATGAAAAGTGATATGGAAATATAAGCCAAACAAGCCCTCTGTACCCCAAGTTGCTTTTGGTCATGGTGTTTTATCACAGCTATAGAAACCCTGACAAAGCAAGAGGATACTGTAAGGATTGGTATGAAATTGTTTCAATCCTTACTTTATATCTTGGGATTAGAAGTGAAATAGACATAAGTAAGTAGTATTTGTTAACAGGATGTAGATACAATACATGAAATATCTTAGCTTCAGGGGAAAACCCATCTTGTCCATTTTTTTTTCTGAGTTTCAGTGCTTCTTTAAGTTTTGGTATAAAGCACACGTCAGAGCTTCCACTCTCTGGTCTGTTCATCAGAGCCACAAGTCATAAACCAAATCTTGCCTTCACATGCTTGGCAGGCTGTCCCCTTGTCGTCCCCTAAATCAATGTTTTCCCTACATACTCCTAGTTAAGCAGACCACATCATTAATGAATCTCTTTTAATATTTGGTTCCCATCAGAAATGATGGCAAATGCAGTCAACCATGAAAGCATAATGGCCTAGGAAATGCATTAAATATAAGCTAGATATGAACTAGGCCATAGTACATCATTATTTTTAGACCATGCAATTATAAGCTGACATTGTACTGATACAGGTCAACAGAAATGTATGGCCAAGTATCACGTTAGTCCTTAAGTATGTGAAAGGAAGCCAATTGGTTGAACTAACAATAAATTTTTCAAAGCAGTAAGAAGGCTTCTGTGAGAGAAACTCTAAGTTCTTGTTAGTTGGTTAGTTGATTGGTTAGTTACTAGTTAGTTCACTTAAAGCTAAATTATTTGTTAGGAAACATAAAGGGGAAAGGTATTCATGTCTAAACTAAAGGAAGTTTTGTTTTGCCTCACACTGGCTAAGCCTGGGTTGGTTTTACACAATCTGTGGACTGGCTATCCAGAGATACAGATAGTCCAACATGCTCCTGAAAGAATTTTTTCAAGGCAAGAGCTATGGGGGCCCTTAAGCAGGAGCTACTAAAAGAACAAAAAAAACAAATAGGAAATACTTCCCTCTACCTTCTTGCAAAGGTGATGCAGGTGGCATCTGTACTTCCTCAGGCATCTATTAGTGAGTGCTATGCCAAGAGGTGCCACATACTGTCTTTCAGGAAAGTTATTTGAGTTCCTTTGATGGCAGTCACCATAGGGAAACAGAAATGTAGAAGAGTGAAGATCCATAGAAACAGCACTTGCTTTAGCAAGAGCTTCCAACTTGTGTGAACAAAGGGGAAAATGTAGGTTACCATGAGAACAAAAAGATCACACTAAGTAAAAACTTTTTAAATATGAGAAGTAAAAATCAGTAAAACCAAAACTACATCTTCTTTTTTATATGGAAAATATATGTACATGGGTGTGCACAGAGAAAGAGACAGAGAGATAGAGAGAGGAGACAAAAAATATAAGGGAGATTATTTGGAGAAAGTGGAGACCATCAAGAAAACAAAATGGAAGAGACAGAGGACAGTTAGAGAAGAAACAAAAGCAAGATGCAATTATATACACACTTAATCATGTCATAATCAAGGACATTTTTATAGTCTAACTTAAAAGACTGACTCAGCAAGGTAGAGTGAGAATTGAGGCAATTATGCTGCTGTTGGTTAAATTAACCCTAAAAAGGTACCCAGTTTTAGCAAAGGGACACTAGTCCTTCCGTGCTCTGCATGCATGCAGGCACTCTGTGTTATAGCCTTCTCTTGCACACTTCCCCGTGGATGCGTCTGTTAAACTGTAGCTCAAGTGTTTGAACAGTCTATATTTGCAACAGAGGGAGACTTGGGGACCACCGATGGCCATTACTATGTCCCACACTTGAACAATCCTTTTCAGAAACAATTCATAAGATACATAAAGTTTAAATATTATGTTGGAGTTTGAAACCAAAAGCTGTATCTTACAAAACAATGATTCTTTTTAAATGTCTGTATGAATGAATAGATGAATAGATTATTAAATAAGGGGAAACTTCTCAAGGCCAGGAAACTCAAGGAGTTTCAGACTGAATCAGGCAAACAGAATCAAGATTTCTGTTTGCTATGAGTCAATGTACTGCTTTAGGAAAATCTTGTAATTTCTCCATACTTAAGTTTCTTACCCTATAAAAGGGGTATATTGCTTGAAATTTAATTCTCTCATGGTGGGGAGAGTTTTGATTCAACATTTTATAAAATCTTTTCTAGCTTCTCTGATTAATAGGCAAAATACTGTAGTAGTTGTTACAATATGCTTTCCAAGAAGTATAAAGGTAACAGCTTGGATCAATGTAAGATAATACTTTACTTGAGAAACAAATACCAGTCATATTTATTGCCCTTCCATTCCATTTGCTAAGTAATAAAAATTACTTCTGACAGAGAAAGTATCAAATTAATATTCAAGTGACTGAAAGTGTTATCTTCATAGGCTGCTCCTACCTCAGAGCAAAGAGAATTGTTTTGTTTTTTCAGGCTACCCAACATGTTTATATGGTAAAGTCAAGAATGTCAGGCATGGTTTTGAGGGCCTCCAGCGTATTCACTGGTTTCTGGCATGCTAATGTGCTCTCCTTTTATAACCATAAAAAGTCCTCCTGAGTGCTTCTGGAAATATATAACAAATCCTTAATCAATTTAAGAGTGTTTTAACTGCATACATGAAATTTCTTGGGAGGAAAATGCTAGCCATTCTATATACATACAGTACTTCAGACAGCAAGAGCATTTCTTCTCAGGGGCTCACAGCAGTCTCCCTACAGTAATATAACTTTCAGTTTTATGTGCATAAGTCCTAGTGAATCCCTTAGAATAACAGGAAATTCTGCAAGAAAAAAAACAAAAATTGATAGCCATATTTTTCCAGCGCTGAAAGAAATGTTAGCTATTTTGAGTTGGATGAATCTTTAAAGGCACTAGATAACCATTCAAAGTCAACTATAATCATAATCAGAGCTGTGGAAAATGAATTATCTGCATATAAAGAATCTAACATAAGAGTGTGACCAAAGAATGCATTAGTATTTCAGTTTTAACTTTGTATACTGATTGGATTCTGATAGCCAAGAGTACTAATTTTTCATATTTAGGTGTATTTGTTTTATTTTTAATATGGATATAATTGTATTTTCAGATTTATGAATTAATCGATGCAAAGTAAATGATGGTTTCATATAAACTAATATTAACATACTCAGAATGAGGCAATGTCACATTACTACATATTTATAAGTTAAAACATAAAATTCTATATATAATGCTTTGGAGTGCATCTGACACACAGCAAGCTCTACATAGAACAACACCACCATATAATTCCTCCTAAGTTTTCTTCATCCATATCAGTTAACGACAACTCTAAATATTCTGTGAAATATAATGTTAAATAAAAACTATAGTATGACATACACTGATATATATTTTCTTACCAATTAGTTGAAGAACTGTAAATATCAATTATAGAAATTTATGCAACTAAACAGAAATAATTCTTATATTAGCAATTATATCTACCAAAAATATTTTTATGTGTGTGGTTAAGAAGTTTATTTGTCCTAACCTTTTTCCAATGATTATACTCATTGAAAAGAATTCACTTTCATAAATCTTCTTGTTAAGCAAAATATAAATATTTACAGTGCTAAAATTTTCTGCAGTTGAATCTTCTGAGAAAGACCTCAACCTCATCACCAGAAATTCAGGGCATCATAACTTTTCTCCAAAGCATATTGTTAACCTTGATGCAAAATGTACATACACCTTCATCTACTAATCCTATACTTACCTTTTTAACTATAGGAGAATTTGTTAAGTGCACAAAGAGATATGTAACCATCACTATGGGGTTAGAATTCAGCACATCGAGTTCCTATGAAGTATGTGCAAGGCCCTGCATTTAATCCTAGCATGGAAAAAAAAAGAACTTAAATTCTTTTTAATAGCAAAATTTGGATGTAAATCTAACTACATATGAGAGAGGGGCAGTTAAATTCTGAAACCCATGTGTATAATAACTAGAAATATTCAAAACTGTATGTAGTGATGTAGGATCAGTGTGGTAATGTGGCTTGTTCAAGATACAGTATAGCAAAAGCAAGATGTAAGAGAATCAGTGAGCATGTCTGGCAATAAAAGTGTAAATAAGCTCTAGCTTCATTTAGTTTTTTATTATATATTTTTATCAAAGCAAATGTAAAAAAAAATTAAGCAAACCAAGGAATAACTTATCTTGATTGAAAAAGACAGAGTGTAAAATTCACTTTTTATTATATTCTCATTTTTAACAGACAATAAAGAATAATATGTATTACATATTACATATAATATATTATATATAATATACACACCCACATACTCCCACACAATAAAATACACAAATCAAGTGTCACAGAGATAGATCAAAAGTAAAGTGCTTACTACCTAAGTATCAGAGTCTTAGTTTAATTATGGCATCTGCATAAAAAGACAGGAATTATAACACACACTTACAATCTCATCTCTAGGAAACAGAGACAAGCTCGCAACCTGTCCCAGTAAGAGACTCTGCCTCAAAGAAACAGGGAGGGCAGCAACAGAGGAATGATGCACAAGGTTGACCTGAGTCCTCTCCATGTGTGGACACAATACTCACACCAAAAGAATGCATACACACATTCACAAAATACACAAAGGTGACAGCTGCTGAATGTCTTTTAATAGTCAAATCATCTCACCAGCTAAGAATAAGAACATGAGCATTGTAGGTGTGCTAGTTTGAAAGACAGTAGTTCCCACAGACTCAGAGATTTGAATGCTTGACCACTAGACCCAGTGGCTCTCTCTCCCAAAGGATCTGGATATAGAACTCTCAGTACTTCTCCAGCACCATACCTACCTAAGTGCTGCCATGCTCCCACCATGATAACGAACTAACCCTCTGAAAGCATAAGTAAGTCCCAGTCAAATGCTTTCTTCTATAATAGTTGCTGCAGTGACAGTGTCTCTTCATAGCAATAGAACATTGACTAAGACTGTAGGACTCTATCTTTTGTTACCTTCCAGATACTTCTCACAGGTAACCCTTCCCAGGTCTTTATTTCAATGTTACATCAATTATAATTAATATTTTTTGTTACAATAAAGGAACTTGCTTTAGTAGTGTGGATTGTGCTTTGATTACCTGCTTTGGGGGAGTGGGATATTAAATACACTCATTAGTTTATTCAAAGGAATCAATTAAAAAATGACCCTAGTCCAGGTATAAGGCAGCTCCTGTCACTACTTATTGCTACTATAACTGTGGTCCATGAGTTGTAGAGTCTGAACACATATACAGTTCTTTTGACACCAGTCTGTGACTCCATGTCAGACACAAGCAGACCATGATGCAGACTATCTAAGGCATCAGTTTATACATTTATTTATTCTAGCCTCATTTGGATCAACTTCCTTACTGTTACTGATGGAAGAATCTTAAGAAAAATGGAAGAGTTGAGCTCTGCTCAATCTTCTGCTCAATGGAGCAAGCATCTATGCGTCATTGTGATGCAGTGCAAGTATGTGCTTCATCCAAGATGATTCAGACAAGGAAATCAAACCACAATTTTTGAGGCTGTTGGAAACAATAGTCTTAATTTAATGTTATTTTTGGAGACGGGGAGGTTTTTGTTCCCCCTATATAAGCAAGTTTGTGGTTTTGAAAGGTCTTGCTCATCTCTGTGTGGAAAATGCCTAAAAACAAACCACTAAAAACTTGAACAAAACCAGCTCCTTCCTCAACTATAACTGAACAAAGACCTGACTCCTTAGGCTTCATGTTCCTCTCATACACCAGGGAGCTCTGGGTGCCAGGTTTGAAACACTGATTGAAACACATGCTCCCTCTCAGATCAAATCCTTTATTCTGCAGACTAAGCATTTTTGTTCTTTGAAATAGCATGAAGTGTATGAAGCAACTGAAGAGGTTAGCATTTGATTCTAGAGTAAATTAGGACTATGAGCACCATGGTCCCCAACCAGAAACAAAATGCTGGGTACTTCTTTTCTCCATTAGGAAAACATCCTCATTTTGGTACAAAGAAACTATGAATAATTTAAAATAGATAATAGTCAACAAATAGTTTCCTTAAATATAAGCAACAGATAATTCAGATAATTAATTTTCTAAACCATAAATAGGATTCATTCCTTGTGGATTTCTAGCTTAGCACATGTTCTTAGAAGGTATGCGTGCAATAGTTCAGCCACTCAATTATCATCAATATTTCCACTGTTGTGGATAAAGAGGTACAAAAATGTGGTCTAATATTATTGAGCTCAGAATTTCTCTAGCAGACAAATTCAAATGCAGTTTAGTCCAACACAATGTGCTGTCATATTAATAGCTCAACTAGAATAATATGATATTACAGGAAAAGGAATTAATTCTTCCCAAGCATTAAGGAAGGCTTCCCAGAGGATGTGGTATTTGAGCTAAGTCTTGACAGATGACATATTTTTTTGTTCAGATAGGAAGCAAAAAAGAAAGAGGTAGCTAAGGGAGTTTGGGTAGTGGAGGGCAGGGGAGTAAGAAAAAAAATTCAGGGAAAGAAAAGGAAGTGACTGCTTGTATTATATGCCAAAAAACTAAAAAATTATAAAAAATCAGTAAGTCTCACCACGTTCAAACCTACAGTGCACAGAACCAACTTGAGAAAGTAGATATAGAATTTAAATACCCTGGGGGCATTCTCTGATTTATTAACCAGGGAAGTGCTCATTTAGAAAAACAGAACCTCTCGGGTTTTGGCTATTCTCCAGTGCCTAAGTGGCTACCAGATTTCCTGTTCAATTTCTGGCATACAATGTCTAGATGGTCATGAGGCTTGCTGTGTCTTCTTTGGACTTCCTGTCAATGTGGAAGGCAGAACTCCCCTCACAGACTGAGACCTATCTTTAAGGCCCTATCTTAAATTACTCCCAACCCAACACCTCCAGCATGGATCTGTCCTATCTGCATTTGGGTATTTTAGCATCTACTTCACTTCCTTACTGATAAGTAGGACATATGCAGGATCCTGGTTCTCTTACAAAGATGCTTTGGTCATAGAAGGTGAACTCAATTTGCAGTTACTTTCTCCCCTACAACTATATTCAAAAATTACATTATAAGACATAGAATGTGTGTCATGTTATTTCTCTCCCTGTCTCTTTGTTTCCCTCCCTCTCTCTTCTTCCCATCCTCTCTCTTTTTCTTTTCCTCCTACCCTCGCTTCCTTTCTCTCTGTGTGGTCAAGTTCAAGTTTCTCCATGAGCCTTCTACATGAGTATCAATTAGTGAAACCTCTAGGTCAGTGTGGTACTGTCCATGTGACATGATTCATAGGGCCAATACAATGAAGGTAAATCCTCTTAGACAAGATATAGTGATGGATTTCAGGAATCTTTCTAGTTGCTAATTTATAAGGTAAAATAGAAATCATCTGCTCATATGAATATGAGTGTGGTCCTGTGTTTATAACAGTAAAGTTTTACAATTAAAAATAATGTTTCCACTCAACTCAGAGCTGCAAAGTCAATCATCTGTCTCACCTTGTGTTTGACGTTACAGATTCTGTTTTTTCTTTTCAAGTGATTTCTAGAACATTCCTCTTCACCTGAACAGTTCATGGACAATGCCAGGACTACAGCCCAGCTTCCAGTCAATGCACAACAGTCTCAAATAAGCTGTATGTGAAACTCAAACCCAACAGAGTAAGTAAAAGCTTAGGTTTGATATTACATCAATAAACAGTTTTTTTTTTCATGTAATATTCTTAGTTATTACTTTCTTCAGAGTTGTTTGTTACTGAATTTGAATTTCCAAACCTGTACAAACTGAAAGTTAAGAGGAAATTTGTTCACAAAAATTTTTCTGTTCATGGTAGTGGAATATATATTTGTAACACCAGTGGTTTTCTCCTCACGGTCTCTCCCTCACTCTCTCCCCCTTTCTGTATCTCTCTTCATGTGTCTTTCCCTGTCTGTCTATGCCTGCCTCACATTAGTATGAAACCCAGAGTCTTGTGAAAGCACTCTGCCTTTGAAATCATGTGCTGTTGAGCTGCTTCCCATCTCCATTTGAAAGCTTGTCATTACAAATAAATGAATGGCATAATTCATCAAGTACTTACTTAGATTTCAGACAGTACTGTCAGGATAAAACATCCTTTATGACAATATACAGTAAAGAATGTAAAATTTTCTTATTATTGAATATTTTTATTCATGGAAAGGGACAGGTAATTAGGTATTGTCATGATCAAAAACTGAATAAAAGGTATATCTGAAGAATAATGGTGACAAGAAGAAGAATTAGCAGAGGTAGTTCAAATAAATATTTATTCCCTGAATATCCTCTAAAGAAGTCTGCCTCTCCCACACAAATACAGAAAAGGAAAACAAACTGAAGATGGCCAACCTCTCTAAGCTTATCTGTAAATTCTCTGTGTGTGAAATTCATCTATCAACACAGACCAATGAGAATTGTTTGCCTTTGTGTTTAACTCAGGAGGAAGGAATTAAGATTCTCCACACTTGACTGGGAGTAGAACAATCCTCTTAAGGAGAGCCCTGGCATCTTCTCACCGCATCAAGAGATATGAATAGCTGTGTGGGCTGTGTGCTCTCATCTGTGAGTAATTTTTTTCTACTCTGATCTACCTGATAGCTTCTGGAGACTGCCATTATGCTGGAGATAGGGTCTCATGGAGTCTACTAAGTAAATCCAGGATGACGTTGATCATTATGCCATGCACAAAATAACACTCACTGAACAAATGCTCCAGTCCTAGACCCCGATAATCAGAGATGAGGAAACTAAGATCTAAACATGTTAAAGGGAGGGACTCAGGGAATGCACCCATTGTACCACGTTTATACAGATGCACTAGCTACAGGTCTCTGCTGCACCTTGACAGCCATTTAGCTTCCTACTTACTTCTTGCTGTCCATTATATCTCAATCCAAGAACTGAATGGTTAATTCTAGAAGTAGAGATGTTAATAATTTCCAGCTCTTGATAGTAAGGTAAGAATCATAGAAATATCTAAAGTTTTTCTTAATTTTTACATGGAATTCATCATATCCATACATTATTGAAATTTTGTGTCTTTACTTACTATCAATATCTCCAGACTTCAAAAAGCAAGTGGAGACAAAAGCGTTAGCCATAAAGGAACAGTATCACTGTAGAGTGTGCTTATAATTGCTCAGCTTAGCTAAGGAAACACATTAATTCAAGCCCAAATTTAACTAGTTAATTGTAATGTAAATATCTGATAAAAAAATATTACAACTGGTCAAGGCTGAGTTTTGAGAATGTACAATGTCTGTACATGGAGCTCTAAATACAGCCTCAGATTTACCAAGATGACCCAGGAATGCCCAAGTTTCATAATTAGAGACAGTCTCTGTTTCACGATTTAAGGTTTAAAAAAATTTTTCAACTATAATTTTCTGGATCCTTTGAGGGTATTCTACTGAATGGTATAACAAAAATCACACTACTCACAGAAGACATCATCCATATGTATATATGGAATCCTTATATATGTAACTATGGAATATTCATAAAAAACTTAAAAAAGGAAAACTCATGCAGTGTTTCTATTACACAGAAGAAAATAGGCAAAATTACAAGAACTGTGAACTAGCTTTTCTGGTGTATTTTTTGTAAGAGCTGGGGTTTGAACCCAGACAGCCATAGCTCTAGCTTCCTTTCTGCCTAGGAGTTGGGTCCCTCCCATTGCATGTTCTATGAAACTCCCACATCTTCAGAGATTTTCAGAATCTCTTTCTTAATAAAGCATCGAGTTACCAACACTTTGGTAAAAGAGCACATGTTTACACATACATGTGGGTAACCGTGCACACCACACACACACACACACACACACTCATGCACACACACACACACACTCATGCACACACACACATACTCAAGTACACATATTCACATGTGCTTATTCAGGGCTCCAGTTCTACTGGGTCAGTATCCTAAATCCCTGAAGTTGCACTGAAGTTTTCCAACCACAAGATGGTCATGTTTTTTGTTCTGTTCTCTCTCCACTCCTGCCAGTGTTATGGCAGGGATGGATGTCTACTCTCAGAGCCACTGCTTTCACACAAAGCTTCTTTACTCATTCACCCAAAGGAAGATTTGGTGCACAGACTTATTTGTCAATAGTGCATGGTATGCTGGAGATAGAGAGATGACAAACACCACTGAGACTTCCAGCCAATTCTCATCTCTAGTAGGATTTAGACAGCAATGTTCATACAGTCAATGTACTAAAGGTGGAAACCATGTGCTTTGGGAGGAAAGAAAAAATATCTGCTTGGGCTCTAAGGAGGGAGGGAGTTAGTGCTTTGCATTTCAAATCTTGGAAAAGAAGTGGAAATGGAAGTTGCGGAAGCAGAGAAAAGATAGTGTGATATTAAGACCAGTCTCACATAAAGGAACAAAATGGGAATGAGAGGAGAGTATGTGAGAAGTGGAGTTTCCCCTGTGGTCAGAGAGCCCATGTGTGCTTGTTGAGAGAGAAAAAGGACAATCTGGTCGAGGTTCTAAGAGTGAAGGACATCATGGAGACTCTGGACTCTGCCTTGTATGCAACAGAACTTTCTACAGAAATTTAGGTATAGGCAGGACTTGGTAGTAATTATAAACCAATATGAATATTTAAGGAAAAAGATGATGTATAGTCCAGAACAGTCCTTTAAGAGGCACACTAAGATGTCACAAAATGAATATTGTGACCATGTCTAAAGAGAACAAGCGTCCATCAGGGACTAACAGAATGACTGAAGTTTAAGGCTGTTGAGTTGCTTCTACAGTGACTAAGTCCCTGTTTTAAACGTTTTCAGAGAAAGCTGTGAAAATAAGTATTTAAGACATCAATTGCCCCCAACATCTTCAAAACTTTATGGAGTAGAGGAGCTAAAACCTCTTCATCTCATGTTAAAATCTACATGTCTTCTGTAGGACTAATAATTAAAAACATTGAATAAGCATCTTCCAGTACCAAAGCATTTTCTCATCTTCTATGAAGAAAGCCTATAATAATTAAAGGCAATGGCTAATGTTATAAAATATAGCTAAATCAAAATCCTTTTGGTCCAATCAAACTGAAACACTATCATCACCTTAACTCCTAATGTTCATGTTAAAAAAAAAAAAACAATTCTCAATAAATTTATTGAAGCTGTTATTGTACATTTATGTGCATGTTCCAGCATGTGCAGGTACATGTTCGTGCATGCATATGGAAGCCACACAACATCCTGACTTCATCTCATCACTGAGAACATAAAAACCAGTGCAAATATTCTTCGATACATGTAGTTTCTTATCTTGCTGAGACAGGACATGAACCTAGGTACCTCTGTGTGGACTTTCTTGGGTCTCTTCTGTAAATGCTTTAAGAAGAAAGACCATCACTGGCCTAAATTGATTTTCATGTACTATTTATTAACTTTCTTTTGAGTCATGGTCTCTCATTGGCCTGGAGCTTGCCAAATAGTCTGGGCTGGTTGGCTAGCAAGCCCCCAGGGATCCACCTGTTTGTGGAACCACATGTCTCTGTGCTTGGGGCTCAGACAGGTGAGATTACACCAAGCACTAAGATCACAGGTGCACACTACCATCCCCACTGCATTTTGTCATGTGGATTCTGGGGATGATCTGAACTTGGGTCCTCTCCTAAGATATCTCCCCAGTTCAAGGTCTGCATTCTTAGTTACCTACTTAACTACTGAAATTTGTAAGTTTCAGCTTACAGGCAGACTTACAGAAGGAAATTTGAATGTGACTTACCCCCATTGTGATTAAATTTGTCTAAAATTTCCTGAGTAATACCCACATATGAATAGATATTTGCATTTGGGTACAAAAGCTTGGGGGAAAGGATTAGCTGGGGGTGAGATCTGTAGACTCTCCACATCATTCCTGCTTTTCAGCACACTGGAAACATTCATTACATTAGAAATACTCAACTTCTTTATCATAACATTTGGGACTTTTCAAATCTTGGAACATTAGGGAGTTCAAAGACAGAGGTGAAATTTAATGAACAGATCACTCCTTTGGGAATTTCGCAGAAGTCTACAAGTTGTATATATGACCTTGTGCAGATTAAGAATATCAAATATTCCTTCTAAGTAAGAGGTACACCTAGTTGATTAAAGATAGAATTTCAACCTTATTGCTGTTGCTTTTGTGAGCTGAATTAAACTTCTTAATACCATATGTATGGAAGTTTTTATGATTTAATTGAAGTCTTTTGGAAGCTTTCTTTTGTTTTATAAAGAAAAGAGGAAAGAAGACCAGAAACAGTAGCAATAATTTACATGAAAATCAATTTAGGCCAGTGATGGTCTTTCTTCTTAAAGCATTTACAGAAGAGACCCAAGAAAGTCCACACAGAGGTACCTAGGTTCATGTCCTGTCTCAGCAAGATAAGAAACTACATGTATCGAAGAATATTTGCACTGGTTTTTATGTTCTCAGTGATGAAATGAAGTCAGAGATAGGTGAACAGAATATTCTAGTATAATCAATCAACAGACACTTTGCCAAAAGTATTACAATGGATATTGTGTTATACTTGAAAACCTGTTTGCTTGCTCATTTGTTGTGACATGGACTTTCCTAATGTGACCCAGGTCAACCTCTAGTTCATAAGGCCAAACCTTAGTTCATGTGATCCTCTTGCCTCAGCCTCTCTAGTAGTGGTGATTAGAGGCTCACACCACCGATTTTGAATGATGATACACTGTATAAATACTAGAGCAAGTATTTTCTATTGTCATTAAAAGTCTTGTCATTTTTGCAGTTATTTTTATATATCCAAAGATTCTTGTAAAGAATGCCAGGGGCATTGACAATAACAGACAAGTGTGTTGAATGATTGTTAGGGTGTGCACTGAGTCACACAGAGCCCTGACATTCCCCCTGGCTGGCACTCATTTGAATTCTCATTTGAATAAAAGAGGCCTACAGCTAAGTAGACAAACACTTAACAGTGGGAGCCACTGGCTTCTTACAAAGATACTTACAAAATTATTAAATACAAAGATATTAAACTTTTAAAAGAGATATTTATAGGAAAAAAATGTTCACCTAAAAAGAAAACTTATACATGCTGAGCAAAATAACCACGTAAATTTGAAGTATTTCTGAAATAGGACCAGGCCACTTATAACTGAAGCCTTCCTGTGGAAACCCATTGCTCACACTGTTAGGCAGTTTGTTCCTTATGAGTTGACTTAGTATAAAGGTGTTGACTGATTCTTAATCAGCTTTCAAATGTGAAACAACAACAAAACAAGCAAACAAAACTGGTGACATCGAATTAAAGGCTAAGCCTGAAAGGTAAAGGAAAATTCTAGACATAAATAAAATATTCCACAGAGATGGTCATGAACTCTTGATGATTGCAGACTATCACAAAGTGTTTTCACAGGATCAGTGTTTATTAGCAACCTTTGTCATTTGGAAAAAGCACTTGCTTACTGTTGTTTGTTTTCTTACATAGATACTTAAGAGCTTGCTGAGATTGCTCAGTGAGTAAAGACTTGCTACCAAGACTGAAGGTCCACATTCCATCCTGGAACCTGCCTGGTGCAAAGAAATAACCATTTCCCACAAGTTGTGTTCTGATCCACACACATGCGTGCGAGTTCACGCGTGCACACACACCAAATAAAAATATAATATATGACATTTAAATTTGTTTGTTTCACTTCAGTGCATTTTGTGGCCTGTCTTAAACAATATTATCTATGAAATTGAAGATGCAATGAACAATTAAGCTTCTTTTCCTAACATCTAGTTTCTCTTAGGTGAATAATGAACGCTATCATGACCCTTCACGCAAAATGCCCACGCTGAGCTACTGGGATCAACACCCTAGCATGATGGGTAGGACTGAGAAGTTAAGACCTTGGCTCCACTCTGCTGCTGTAAAACTGGATCTCAACATTTTCACCAGTAAAATGGGACTAATGAAAGCATCTGCTGGGTTCATTCACAGCATGACTGAAAGGATTAAGATTAGCTAACCCCATAAACTTTGTACAGCAGTGCTTCGCAAGAACTAGATCCTGAACCGATGCTAGCTAGCCTGTCATGTTGAGCCCATAGGATGATGACTTGAACTAAGAGTTATCTGACAACCATTCTGAGAAGACATCTTTTATTTAAGAACATACTTTAAGATATAAATATACCTAAGAAAGTATAATCTCAGATACAAATTTTCATGATATGTATTTTATATTGGAATAATAAGACTTTGGTTTGAAAATACTCAAATGTGATGGTAGACATTGTCTTACAGCCTAACAAAACTACTTATTAGATAGCAGTCTAAATTACTAATAGGACAATGTGGTTCTTCCTTCCACATTGTCCAAATATTGTCCAAATAGTCCAAAATATTATTAAAATAAAATAGCTTACTGCATGTAAACAGTTTTAAATTATGAATATGTCTTATTAAAATGCTTGATGTGGTAAAGCATGTCTGATATTTTCACAGGGTGTCTTTTTTATCGACCATGAACTGAAAAGGGTGACAAAAAGGCCAAACCAATACTAAAAGGTTTCAAATATCAAACTAGACTATTAGGTCAGAGCTAAGATCAATTAGCACCTTCAATGACAGAAAAGGTTATGTGAGACTTAGAAGCGACTCTCTGAAACTGTCTTAAACTTTCCTATACATGTGAGCTTGATGACCCAAAAGGGTTTCTGTTTGTTTGTTTGTTTTGTTTTGTTTTTGTTTATTTGTTTTTTATCAGTTTCATCTCTAAGCGTAGTGATATGTTCAAAAAAATTTTTGCACCCTTTTACAGCAAACACATGGATAGAAGAAGAATACCCAGGAAGTTCAGAGGAAAGTGACGCATCACTAGAGCACACCCTTGTGTGCCATGGCAATATTAAGTGACAGTAGTGTTTACAAAGTCTTCAGACCTCTTACAGCCAGCAAAGTGGCTTGGGATACTTTGAATATGTGGCTGTTGTTTATTTTCTTCCACTCAAATTCAGGCTAAATGACGCCAGGCTTGGCTCTATGCACAATTTAATGAATATTCAGTTCCTTGCACTCAGACACATCAAGCTGTGAAATGCTGCATTGAACATGGGAACGGTTAAAGACACTCTTGCACCTAATCCATCTGGAGGGCCATTGCTTGAGAGAGCATGTCCTTTCTAAGTTCACCAGGAAAATTCCATGAGAGGAGCGGTTACTCATCACTGCCACCCATTCTGGGTGGTGTTGATTTCTTTCACCTGGTAACCGCTGTAATAAAATCCCCAACTGTACTTCTGAATACAATTAGTTTAAGATACTCTACTGAGACACACTGTGTAAGAGTTGAGAGTATGGAGGGATAATATCCATCCGAAAAAGAAACTGTCAGGGTTATGTTCCCACTGAGATGATAACAAGGTGCTTCTTAAAGGTTTGCCTAGCTCCTCCATGACTGGATTCCACACTTTTGATAACAGACTTTGCTGTTTGTTTCTCAAATGAGTGATCTGAAATATTTACAACCAGACAGTACCTAATTTTAGGCTTTAAGTGCTTTAACAGCTCCATGAAATATGATCAGCAGCTGCAGTACAGAACTATGGTGAATAAGCCCCCGGTAACAGGGGCCTGTTCTTACTGAATGCTGAGTATTCTTAAGTTTACCCAATAGGAAAAAAAATACAGAAGATAATGTAAAAACATAATAAATGCTTACATTCTTAAATTACTTAGCACTTCACTGAATCTCAAAAGGGATTATCTTTCTTCTTGAATTCTGCATGAAGCCTGTGAACTTCCACTGCACAAATGTGAACAAAGCTTAAGTTTGTTATCTAAAAAATTAGAACGTGCATGTTTCTAAAACTCTAGCTTTTCCATCAACAGCTATGGGTTTTTCTTACCCTTTCAAAGTTTCTACCCGATTCAACTCGGGTTCATCACATTTAATAAATGAAGGACCAAGCCACATAAATGTATTTTTAGATATGGCATCAGACACACAGAACTTGCATCAGTGACAAAAAACATGAAACTGAACACTGTATTTCCTTTGGGTATGTAAAATTTATCTACACCATAAATCACAAGATAAATAAAAGAAAATTTAGAGATGGAGAATATACTTTCTTTTTAACCTAGAGATATCTGCAAATCTTTCTTCAAAAAGAAACTTCTTTACAAAGACATTTTTTCTTCCAGTTTCTAGAAAATGCCTGTCCGTGTTTGTATTTCTTAATGAGAATAAACTGCTCTTAAGTCCATTTATTTTTTTACACAAGTTGTAGGGTTTTGAGGCTTTTTCATTGCAATATGTTAGCCAACACTATGCTACTTACGAATACACATACACAGCTTTGTTTTGGAAATGAAATATTTGAAATGTTCAATGAGATAAATATTAATAAAAGGGGAAGAACTGAATACCCCTTTCCACTTATAACTGTGAAATTCCCTTGGACTAGGTGACCTTAAAACAGGAAAGCAGCGTGCTGTGTTTATGTTCATGTACTTCATGAAGGCAGGGAGCAGGCTTTTGAAAACCAGCTTTTTTTAGACATACCCTTACTAGGAAGAACAAGGACTTAATCAATTAGAGCATGAGGTTTCAAGCCAGTTCAGCTATGATATGGCCAAAGCTATTAATGTTGAAGATTTTGATGTTGGTTTGTTTGTTGTTTGTTCTGAACATTCATGTGCAGACATTACAAAAGCGCTTACCTTTGAATTACTTACAATCTTTAATCAGGTGGAAGTAACTCTTTTTACAGTTTGTAAACGTGAGGAACTTTTGTCTATGTTGGGGATTATTGCCACAAAACTCAGACCCTGGCAGTCCTTCCTCACAAAACAGTCTGTCTCATGTTGCTATTGCTTTTTTTTTTTTTTTTTTTAATTTCTTGGGATAATATTTTTTAAAGTAAAAATGTCTTTGAATGCAATCTCTTAAAACGCACCATAATGCGCATCAAATTATTTTGTTTTAGAATTCTCTCCCTTCAGCTCCACTAGGTTTTGTTTCTCAGCTATAAGCCGACAAAATACATGTTTGGTTTTTTTTTAATTAAAAAATAGGTAGCGTTTCTACTTAAATTTCAAACTTTACTGGGGGAATTGAATCAAATATAAGTCTTGTCCTGGAGAAGCCTTAAAACTTAAAAAAAAAAAAAAACAAAACAATAAATTAAATTAAAAGAAAAGAACTCAGAAAACAAAAATGCCACGGTCCACTTTCAGCGCTGTCAGTCACCCACGGGTAAATGAAACTTCAGAAGTTGTTGATGGGAGCCCAGTTGCTAAACACTCCTAAAGACTCCCACCTAAGTCCCCCAGGAGCCCTTGCTGAAAACTGACAAACGGTCGAAGGTGCAAAAAGGCAGCGGCTAAGAGAAGAGCAACAGAATGCCATATTCGAGAAGATGTATTTCGCTTCAACAATTATGTTGATCCCAGAGTGCCGAGCCAAAGGGGGTGAGGGAGAAAGAAAACTGTTAAGTGTGGGCTCTTAATGTGAAACCCAACCTGTTGGATCTCTTTAGGTATCAGATTTTGGAAGTGTCTGTAATGACAGCCAGGAAAGCAAATTAATGGCCAAGGGCCCACTGGGTTTGAACACGAGACTCTAGTTACCTCCTCACAGATCAAGTACACAACACACACGCACACGGAGGTGCTCCACGTGGAGCCGCATAGAAACCAAAACACGCCACTCGCTTGGTGAGCAGCCACCTAGGTTGTCCCCCGGCGGGAATGCGCACCTTCCTTGGGGGACCTCGGGTTCAGGAGGCTCCCTGAATGATACCTGCGCTGTCCGGAGAAAAGGAGAAGACCACGACGATCCCATCCAAACCGAAAAGCCCCGTTAGCCTCCCGGGAACTTGAAGGATAGGAGGCTGCGACCGAAGGCGCTAGCATCCCAAACAAGGGGAAGGTGACAAAAATCAAACTACACTCCCTTAATTTTGCTACCGCTCTGCCACCGGACTCAGAGAGATTGTGAATCTCGAATACAAAGAAAAGAGAGGAAAAAAATTTAAATGCTAATCGAAAAATAAAATTTAAAAATTGGGTTACTGTGGCGTGCAAAATGAACCGGGCTCACACGGTTTGTCTCTGATTCCCAGTTGACCAGGCTTTAAAAACCTTTGTAGCGCCACGGCCTCCCCAGACCCAGTGAGCTCTGGGAGAAACCTGCTCTCCCAGCCTGGTCCTCGGCTTTGGAGACATTAGAATTGCTCCCCAGCATCCGCGACTGGAGCCAATGAACGCGACTCCTCTGACAAGGCGCCTCTAATTTCACAGACCTTGGCACACTGCAGGAGACATTCGTCCACACCACATAAAAACCATTAAAGTGAGGTCCCCGCTGTTTAGACTGCGACCGGTACCTGGAGACCAGGGCTCGGCCCCTGGGTACATGAGCGCCCGGCCTCACGCAAACCCAGGCGCCCACGGCTTTCCAGGGGACACTGAGGCAGCACCCTTACTCCGTGTAGCGGGTCATTACAAAGTATTAAATGTCACCCGGTGGGAGTGGGAAGAGTCTGGTGCAAGCCTCCCAGAGGGGCAGGGTGCAGGCAGGTAGGATCCGCACCCTGGACGAGAATTCACTCAGGTCCCTCTCCCTCTGAGCCCAGCGCCAGACAAGAGGGGTTACTGGGGACCTTAGGGTCGTTGAGCGTCTTCCTGGGCAGAGTACACCACTAAGGTCCTAGCGACCCTGGCCACGGGACACCGGTGTTGAGTCACAGGGAGAACTCCAAGGCTCACATACTCTCCCTGCGCGCGTCCTCCATCCACGCACTTCAAAGCACTTCAAAGTGTCTAGCTAGCACTTTCTAGGGGACAGTTTGGGGGGAACATCCAAATCTGGACACCCCCCCACCTTGGACTTCAGGAACTAGGTCGGATGAAGAGAGGATACTCACCTCTGGCGGCCCGGACCGCCTTGGGCTCCCGAAGTTCAATTGTCTGTCCCAGCCAGTGATCTGCGGGTCCGATCTGTGTATTTACTCGCTTTCCTTCCAGTGTCTAAGTTTTCCCTTCGCGCCGTGTCTCTGGTGAAAACAGGACATCCCTTTCGGCCACCCCCAACAAATAGCTTACACAAGTGGGGGGAGAAACGGGGCGGGGTGGGGGAGCTGGCTGCGAGGGGGAGGACAAAAGGAGCCGAGCCAAAGTCCAGGCAGCCGAGCGGCGGGGGAAAGGCAGAAGAAAAGAGAAAGAGCGCTGGTTGGGTGGCTGGGTGTCCCTCCGCAGGTCCCCACCGCTCTGTCCCCTCTCTAGGGCACCGATCCGGGAAAGGTTTGCGCGCAAGCCGGGAGCCCCGGAGCGTGCGCCGCGTCGCGGGCAGCCTCTCCCTTGCGCGCGGAGCCGAAGCCTAGAGGCAGGAGGGGGGCTGATTGGGGAGGGGGGACGTCGCCGCCTGCGCCCTGGGGCTAGGGTGGCCGCTGGGAGCCTCGCGGCAGGCCGCCGGTAGAGCAGGGATCTTGGCGGGCGCGGGCGCAGAAGCCCTTTCTTTTTATTCGATCTTGGGAAACTGCCTGTTGTCATCGGCTTTTTTTTTCTTTTTTGCAGTCCCTCGTCGGGGGGACCTCGGGGCTCCCCTGCTCCTCGCGTCTCTGGTGGCGCCGCGGTAATCTCCGCGCCCTCTGCGCCGCCCCACCCCGCCTGGCGCTGGCCACGGAGGCCTTTACACTGAAAGGATCAGACCGCCACCGCGCTACTCGGTCCCCCACCTGCTTCTGGGCGACGGTCCCCTGACTTAGCTATAGCTACCCTGCTACTCTGTGAGAGCTTCAGGCTCTCAGTTGGACTCCTTGCCACTTACCCCAAGAGAGGAGGCAGGAGGGACTCTTGTTCACTTGCAACAAAGTTAAACACCAATGGACACCAGCCTGGAGTTTGCTCTGGGTTTAGGAAATAGCTTTTTCCTGGAGATGGAAGCGATGAAGGAGTTAGCAGTGTGCAGATAGGCAACACTGGGAAGTGCCTGGGCCCCTTCCAGGCCGGGTGCAGCTATAGGCACCCATCCCAGGCGCCCAAAGGTCAGACAGCAGTGACTTGACTTCCAAAGGCCAGTCAGAGCTGCTCAGGGCACACTGCTGAAATGACATTTTGAGCCTAAGCCTTCCGTTCTTGCCTTTTGTACCTACATAGGATTTTGTTTTTCACAGACAAATATAAATATCACACTCTTGGACCAAAGCAAAGACAATCCCCAAATTTTACCCTCATATAACAACACCTTTTCCTAAAACCTATTGTCTATTTCAGTAACATCTGTCCTGCGACTTTGATAATATGTATTAACTCATTTTAAATTTGTTTCAGTCGCTGTAATGGTCACTTGTGATTCACGTGTGTTTGTTTAATTAATTTCCTAATAATTATTAAATTTGCATAAAAGAGAATCAAGGCCCAAAGAAATCGAAATAATTTCCCTCAAAGAAAACTAAGTCATCTAGCCACAAAGCTGCCCTAGATACTGCCTTAGAGATGAAAAATCACTCCCCTTCGAAGAAAATTTAGTTTTAATATTTTTATCAACTAAATTATATTCTGAATTTTTTTTCTGAAACAAATTTCATCCTTCACTTGAGCTTGGTTTTATGTTATTAACAGGAGCCCTGTTCGAGTTCAAAGGAAAAATCCATACTGAATACTTGTCTTTAATGAGGGGGGCATTCTCTACAATGATTAAAAGGAAATGTAAAAGATTCTGGAGCTTTAAATTTAAGCTGATAAAGGCTCTTCCCTCTGCTTGCTTATTGGCAAGTCCTCCCTCCCACAGATCAGACTTGTGGGGCAGTGGGGTGTGAGAGGCAGTGGGGTACCCAGTTGAGTCTGCTTTGAACCCAGTGATCCTAATGGGATGGTAGGAGTTCGACCTTGCTCCTAGGCCCTGGTTCCTTTCACTTAGCTGCCATCCACAGCCCCTCCCAAAGAAAGGTTTGTAGCCTTCAATCATGTAGCACAGGTAGAGGGAGTGATTACAGGCCTTAGAGCCTCAAGAGATCTCCATAATAATGAGATACCTAAAGGCTAGAGAGTGTAGCCAATTAAGCATTCCTTCCTAGACCCTCCTCCCTGCAAAATATATTTAACCTCAGGCCCACCCTGAGGACATGGGGTACAACTTCATCCACTTTCCACCATGACAATAAACCTTTTAAAACCATGGACTTCCTCGAGTCATTGGGTTGCCCTGAGGGGCACTGTTGCAGCTTCTCTCCCTCGTCCCCCTTGGCTGCGGGCTGGTCCAGCCCATACTCCCCCAGTCTCAACTTTTCTGTGGCTCCCGTTGGTGTCTGGGAACCCAGGAGTCTGAGGCCAGTAGATCCCTGTATGCCTTCTTGCCCGGGGTCCCCACCCAAGAGCTCTGCCCCCAAAGGTCTCAGACTGATCTCTCCACATCCAAAGTGGAGTTCTGCGACTTCTCACAGCCCTACGTCTGCATGGTGCCTTGTCGAGTAAACTCAGTCAAATTCTCATTCTTCTATTCCCTGAGCCACGTTTCAGCTGCCTGGGGTGGCAGACATGACAAGTGTGGGAGCCACAACTCAACCCAACAGGACCCACACCCATGCCGAGCTACAACCCCACACAGACTCAGGTAGCTTTAGGAGGTCCAGGCTTAACTTCCCCCTTTTCTGGTTCTCTGGGAGGAAGAGTTTCTGGTGGTGGGTTGGAAGCCTTTACCAAGAGCACATTCCTGGGTTAAAGAGAAGCACCAGTTAGTGTATACTCAAGGGACAACAAGAACAAGAAAACCTCATTCATTTTATTGTCTCCAATTCATAGCTCAAAGTGTTTTGTTGGAGGTGGTGGTTTGTTTGTTTTCAGTAACTTGTTTCTATGTGACAAAGCTGAGATTCAAATAAGTCTGTATACATCCCAATCTATATTTTTAGCCTCTAGGATGCTTTCAGTAGCTATGGTTGTCATTCTTTCTGATACACAAGGTATGTTTGCTGGTGGCTCAGTTGAGAAACTGTAATGGTGAACCCACTCCTGTTAGAATCCTCCATCAATACAGCAAATGCTATGTGAGAACTAAGAAAGGACTGTGGTAGCATTCTCCTCCAAAGCTGGGACGCATCCATTTCTTTTTGGTACAAGACTTCATGTTGGTTTTATCTCTTCAAAAGATGGAAAAGATTCATATTTAAATAAAATGTGATGTTTTAATCAATTATTGGGGGAAAAAGAAGTGGTGTGTTTCTTAGCTGTCTTATTTTTATAACACCCCAATATCAGTCTTTCGTCTCCTCTCAGTACCCCTCAAATAAATCCTCCCCCTATTCCCCTTACAAGGGGAAGCCTGCCTTTGAGAGTCAATACCCAACACATCCCCTCCCTGCACATCAAATTGCTAGGCACATCCTCTCCCACTGACACCAGATAAAGCTGTCCATTTAGGGATGGGGGAACTATAGGCAGGCAGGTTAGCAACAGGCTCAGACACAGTCCCTGCTTCAGTTGTGTGGGGGTCCCAAATAAAGACCAAGCTGCTCATCCTTGCTCTCTTCTAAACTAAACTTTTCAGCACACTGACCTTGCAGTCAAGGTTATTTTTTCTCCCTCATAACTTCTTATACACATATACAAATATATTCCTAGGAATATATTTGCACAGTTATCCCCAGAAACCTCAGAATTATTTTAAAATACTAATCATTCAACCTTTTAAATTGATCTCCTGCCGGGTGGTGGTGGCGGCGCACACCTTTAATCCCAGCACTTGGGAGGCAGAGGCAGGCAGATTTCTGAGTTCGAGGCCAGCCTGGTCTACAGAGTGAGTTCCAGGACAGTCCGGGCTACACAGAGAAACCCTGTCTCGAAAAACCAAAAAAAAAAAAAAAAAAGATAAATTGATCTCCTAATAATATCACTTTACTATGCATATACTGCACAGTTGTCATCTAGGAGTGAAATAAATTGACCTGTGTTCAGTCCATAACTGAGAGGTTGAACAGTAATCTTAAGTTTTAAGGTTACTGTTGCCAAGGCAAACAGTGTATGTTGTTCATTCAACAAGGCTATGTCTAGTATCTGTTAAACAATCTTATAATTATTATAATTATAATTATATATCACCTACACTGTGGTAGTAAATGTATATTTAAACACAACATGGTTGGAGGTATATTCCATTTTTAAATATACTTTTATTATATAAATTTAGTTGAGAAGGAAATCTTTTAATTGCCACTGTAAATGGAAGCCAAGGAAGAGAAGACAATCCTATGAATGAATTCATAATATAGAAATAGTATTTTTCCTATATCATCTATAATCATCTCATAGTGATTTAAGAGATGATGGTTTAAAGTTTCCAATCCCAGATTTCCCCAAATATATTTTTAAGCTTTCTCTTTCTACTACTGTAGAGAAATGTTTAAGCAGGACTAGTTAATTTCAGAATCTTTTTATTTTGAAATTCTATGTGTTTATTGTGTATATATGTGTGTGGGACCAAGTCTTTCAGTGTGAGGGTGTGTGTGGGGGGAACATATGGGTGTCAATTCTGTTGTCCTTCCTGTCGAACCAGAGGACTGAACTCAGGTGTTCCTGGTTAGCAGTAAGCACATTTATCAATTCCCTTACTAGCTCTGCCAGTTACTTCAGATACTGCTCCTTAGTCTACTATTGTTTTGCTTTCCTAAAATATATTTGAGGTCTCTAAAGTTGAAAGGTCCCTTTAGAATTGGAATTGCTCCAAGATTTTATAGCTATTTTACTTTGAGGGTGGGAATACAATTCGTAAATACATAGTTAAAAAGAAAGTCTCTCCTAAAAGACTCTACCAGTTTCTAGTTACATACTTCTCCTGTTTTCCTTTCTGCCCCCTTCTCTCTTCCTCTGAGGCCTTGTAATACCATGGCAGCAATACTAACTGGCCCAGCAGGTCAGTGCCACCAAGTTCTAGATGACAGGGAACAAGACAGGAAGAACAGAAGACAGGAGACAACCAAAGAACTTGAAAGAAAACATGGAGAGCTCCCAAAGACAGACACCTGCCACAGAATTCAGTAAGAGGTCCAGAAACTAGCAAGTCCTCCACAACACAAGTCACAGCATGAGAATATCTATAAATATCCAGAAAAAGATACCAATACCGGGGGTGGGTTAGGAAAAACCAGTGGGAATGTAAGATTCCCTTACAGGCGGTTCCCTGTACTCCACGCCTGTGGGTTGGACACTGCCACAGTTAGTGTTTATTTTATAGTTGTGTATGACATTCTTTTTGGCATGCACTTTTGTATAAGTCAAATTAGACAAACAAAACACTCTTGGAGCACAGAATCCCAAACACAATTTTTATCTTAATTTCATTGGAAACAACCTTAAGAGGAAAATAATACCATTGTTTTAGTAAGAACAGATTTATTTTTAAATGCAAAAGCACTACATCCTACCAGTATACCCCCCAAAAAAACAGAGGGCTGGGTATTTGGAAAAATAATTCCACAGCAAACCTCTTGAGCACCCTGGTAGTGTACCTTTGAACTGCAGCTGGAAGCACACTCAAGTCTTGAAAACTACAGTCAGTCAATTGTTTCTCCTTTGCTCCTGAACCAAATCCTTTGAGCTTTGGAAGAATGAAGTTTTAAAGGCCAGTTTCAACAGGAACAAGGTTGACCACTGTCTACGAATGACAGACTATTAGAACAAATAAGGATAAACAGGAATCTGAAGTTCTGTGCTGCTGGTTGCCCAAAAACTCTATAAATAAACAACCTGAGTAATTTTGTGCAGACCGATCAGACTTTAATGTTTCTACTAGTTCATTAAATTGAAGAAATGAGATGGGCAGAGCCATACTCTCTGGGTCGTGTTTGCCCTTGAAACCCTCTCCTTTCTGGCAGCTAAATGGAAGGGATTTCTTGGAGAAAGAATACCATCATATTTACTTATCAATTCTCCTTTGAATCTTTTGCTCAAGCTAAATCCTTTTAGTATTATAGTGTGCAAATCTGCTCTAGATTCCGTGGTTACAGCCAGCCTTTAGATGTTTATAAACACACAGCATGCCCACTTCTAGTCATCTGTTAACTGTGTTAAACAAATAGTAGACTTTTAAATCTTACTGCAGTTCAGCCCTCTGAAACCCTTAAGCCTTTCTATGGATTGTCTCTGCCCTGTTTCCAGTTTCTCAGATGGTCCTTTGTTTTGGAGGTCCCCTATGTTGTATTCTAAGAGTGACGGCATGGCATTAGTTCTCCAGAAACACTTCTGCTTTTCTTTCTTTCATAGCACCACATTTTGGGTTTACTTTGGTTGTCCATCAACTCTTGATTCTTTTAACTTGGAACATGGACGAACACACCACATACACACACACACACAAACAACACCACACACACACACACACACAGAGAAAGAGAGAGAAAAGAGAGAGAGAGAGAGAGAGAGAGAGAGAGAGAGAGAGAGAGAGAGAGAGAGAATTTGTTTTTCTGTTTTCATGTCACATGGTGTTTCTTGGCACATTGTGCCATACCTGGTTTCTCTACTCTTTCACTGACATATTTGCAAATGAGAATAGTCAGAATATGAACAATGATACTACATTGACCCTTTAATATCATTGCTTCATAGTAACCTTCATTTCAGAATGAGAAAGATCTAATGAAATCCCTCCTACATTGTCTTCTTCCTCTTTTTGAGACAGGGTGTTATGTAGCTAAGATTGAGTTATGTAGCCCAGACTGTGTTGCATAGCCCAAGCTGGCCTTGAACTTCTGACCTACCTTTACTTCAATAAGTTAATTACAAAAAGACAACACTGTACTTTGGCACTATCTTTCTATACAATTCTTTTAAATCCTTTCTTTATCTGCTTATGAAAATATCCAATGATTACATCTAAAAGCCTCTGAATATACAATCCAATTGCTATCAGAAGAGGAATTCAACACTATGAGGAATATAAAATTGATTTTAACATTATTTAAAATAGTGAATTGAAGACTGCAGTAGTCACATAAAGTATCCACAAAATATGTTATGTTTGGAACACTGTTGATTTTAACTGCATAATAACACTGAATTCTTTAAAATAAAACCATTATGATACAAAATCATTAAAAACTGTAACAAGTGTTTTGTAATGTTCCCTCCACTAAATCTAATGGCAAAAACATAGAAATATTTTTTCTGCTCAACATCTTTTAATTTTAAATATAAATTCTCAGCACCTTCCCCAACATACCTTTAAATGACTTTACCTGTTCTCCTCAAAATTTTATTCTAACACAACCTTCTGAGAAAGTAGCAAATGACATGGATAGAGGAGAGAAAGAGGGAGAGAAGAGGAGAGGAAAGAACAGAAGAAAGGGCACAGGAAGGCAGAGAGGGATGGAAAAAATAAAAAGGAAGACAGAATGTCTTCCCATTAACGTGGGAAATGTGACCAGTAAGATCATCATCAATGCGTTGTTTCTTTTTTGCTCTTTATCTCCTTTGATGACCAATCTTTTAAGAGTTGTAAGATTCCCTTCTGTAAATGAATCTTGGTTCTTATCTGCATTAAAAATTCCCTGTAGGCTCCAAGAGTATACTTAAAACTGTTCTGGTGTTTTCTACAGCATCAACAATTCCTCAGAGCCAGTGCAGCAAATTAAACCTGACCTCCTTTCTCTGTCTTGAGTGATGCCTTGGACCCAGTAGATATTTAAGTATTGTCTACTTTATAATCTGATTATAGTAGGACAGCAAAGAATTCAGAATCTTGAGGAGCTTCATCTTGGGTATTTTATTGATTTGGGGAAATCCAGATTAAACAGCCCTTTGGGTAATTTGATACAGACAACTAGTTAAATCCAAACAACTTCTCTTTTTCCTGTTTTATTCCACCTGGAAAAACAGATAAATAAACCAACTACTCTATATAACCAGAAATAAAGAGTTTTGCACATATCCTACAAATTGGAACATGGGCTGAGCATCCACCTCCTTGAGATAACTTGGAAAGTAATCTGTTGGGAAGCACAGTTTGGTGGGGACAGCTCCTGACATGGGAAAGCAAGCATCCACAGGGCAGGGCAGGTGAGGGGAGACAAAGGCAGTGTAGAGAACTCAGGATAGCTGCCTCTTGTTGCTTTGCCTGTCCTGGTAGTGTCTCATATCACAGCGCTGGGAACATTTCATTCCTACCTCAGGATGGAGTTCAGGGACCTGACAACTGAAAAGTCCCTGTTAATGTGTTCCTAAAATAAAGTGGGTCCTACTTACCCAGTCTGAAACGAGAGGCCAATTCTATAAACTTGTGTTTTAAGATGGAATAAGATTCAGTGTGGGAAAAATAACTGGTGGTCTCTGAGAGGCTGTGCTCTCCCATGAGGTGAGACCTGAGGTAATTTGTGCTGTTGCTCCTCACTTCCTCCTCATCTGAAAATGTGAATGGGTAAAAGACTGTGGTAGTCTTCCCATGGAACCAACTAAATCAGCATAGTCTAAATAATAAGGGTTGGCCTTCCTTGTGTCTCCATGGCAGTCAGTGAAGCAGACCCCTTCAGAGTTCAGCCCTTGTATGTTCTGTGATTGGTAGATCAGTCTCTGGGAGTCCAGATTAGTTGACTCTGTTGGTCTTCTTGTAGAGTCCCTATTCCCTTCAGGTTCCTCAACCTTACCCTCAGCTCTTCCACAAGACTCTGAGCTCTATCTAATGTTTGGTTGTGGGTCTATGCATCTTTTTCAGTCAGCTACTGAACAACTATGTAGGTTTCTGTCTGCAAGCATAACAGAGTATCATTAACAGTGTCCGGGATTGGTTCTCACTCATGGGATGGGTCTCAAGTTGGACCCATTGGTTGGTCACTCCCGCATTTTCAGTTTCATCTTTGTCCCTGCACATCTTATATGCAGGAAACTTTGGGAGTCAAAGGTTTTTGTGTGGATATTGGTGACCTTATCCCTCCACTGGGAGTTCTGCATGGCTTACAGGAGGTGGCCACTTCAGGCTTCATATCCCCCTCTGCTAGGAGTCTCAGCTAGAGTCACCCCCATAAACTTTCTGTGGTTTCCCCCTCCTCTACACCAACCCAGGTCTCTCAGGCACATCCTAGAGATCCTCCTTCAGGCCAATGATTTCTGTTCTCTTTCCCCAACTCTCCCTACCAATAATCCTGCCCCCACCCACGTTTCCCCTCCTTATCTCCTCTCCCACTTAGTTTTCTTCTTCCATTCTCCTTGAATATTTACTTTATTTGCCTCTTGAAGGCACTAAAAATCAGAAAACAACTCATGTTTCTTTTGTGAATTATTGATAAAGTGTCCATCTTTATCAATAGGAAGGAAGTATGTTGAGCATCTGCTTGCAGAAAGGGCATCTATTGACTGCTGTGATGTTTTCCCACCCTTATCCAGCTCTATTAAGATCCTGATCCCTTCTTTCCTGCTCTTATTTTTTTTTGTCATCTAACCATATTTTACCCATGTAAGCATCCAATAAATAAATAAATAAATAAATAAATAAATAAATACCTTTTCAAAGAATCTACAGTATTTTCACTCAAGTCAATTTAGGACAATGAGTGTAGGAACCATTGATTGTAGAAAGTCATTGCTTCTGTTCTTTCTCTACCAATTTTATTTTACATTTGTCAGAAATCTGAAAACAGGTCCCTGGTAATTGGTTTCTTTTCTTCACTGAACAATAGTAAATAGCAATGTTTACAAAGCTGCAAAGAGCCTTGGCTGTAATTAGGCTCAAACTTTTCCTTTTTTAGCTACAAAAATCCAGTTGCAGAGAGATGATTGCTCATTAGTCATGGAGGAAATGGAAAGTCTTGCGACTCATTACAGGGTCTGAAGCTACTGAGACATATAATATGTATAGTGCTTGGTAATGACAAGTCTTTAACAAGAACACTCAGAAAATAATCTTTGTAATAAAAAGTGTGTAACTAATTATAAGTAGTACAACCCCAAGACCCAACCTTTCCTGAACCTTACCTTAACTCTCCCTCCCTTCTTCCCTCCCTTCCTCCCTCCCTCCCTCCCTCCGTCCCTCCCTCCCTCCCTCTCTGCCTCCCTCCCTCCCTCTGTGAGTGTTATATGTATGCTTATGTATGCCTATGCTTCTATATGTGTAGGTGTGTGTGTGTATGTTTCTATGGTATGTGTGTATCAATATGTGTGTCTATTTCTATTTGTCTCTGTCTGTTTTTCTCTGTGTGTCTATTTCTCTGTGTTTCTTTTCATGTGTGTTTCTCTCTGTGTGTGTCTCCCTATATGTGTTTTCTCTCTCTCTCTCTCTCTCTCTCTCTCTCTCTCTTCCCATGTGTGTGAGAGTGTGTGTGTTTGTTTGTGTGTTTCAGATGGATGTTTTGCAGCATCTTAAATTTTCCCATTACTGTAGGATATTCTTCAGCATAGATTTCTTGCTGCATATAATTGAAATTGTTATCACAAAGACTAGATAAAAGGTCTATTTAAACTGGTTATCAATTTTATGAAATCTAGAGAACCTTCTCTAATCTTTGACAGTATTACATACAGAACAGGGTGTCTGTTTAGCAGTAAGTTACAGATGTCAAATAACAATGACCTAAAAGTGTGTGCATATCTAGAACACCTGGGACACTTAAAACAACTTTTGTTCCTTTGTTTTAATTGGATATTTTATTTATTTGCATTTCAGATGTTATCCCCTTTCCGAATTTCCCCTCCATAGAACCTACAATCTTATCCTCCCTCCTCCTTTTTGCTTTTATACCATTTTAACTACATGCATGTATTAAGGTCAATTCTATGTTGAGAGACTACCAATACAATAGATGCAAATAGTCAATTACAAGCAAGACAAATAGTCAAAGAACAAGGAAGGTAATAAACAAAATCCCATGAACACTCCCGTCAGCACTATTTCTAAGGGCTTATCAGGATGACCAAAGTATCTGAGCCAACTTCCCTGTCCTAGCCCGAAGTCATTTTCTGTCTGAAGCCTACTTCCTTGTTCTAGCTTAATATTTAGATGCCTTCCTGAAATTACTTCTTTGTTCTAGCATAAGATTTAGATTCCTGCCTAAAATTACTTCTTTGTTCTAGCATAAGATTTAGATTCCTGCCTCAAATTATTTCTTTGTTGTAGCCTACAATTTAGACTCCTACCTGAAATTGCTTCTTTGTTCTAGCCTAGTGTCAGATTTCTGCCTGAAGACTACTTCTTTGTCCTCGTCCAATGTCATATTCCTGGCAAGCAGCCCATTTCCTTGTCCTTGGCCCATGTCAGATTCTTTCAAAGCAGCCCCAAAGGCTCTCTGTCTCTCCCCCTCCTTTTTTTTTTCATTAAAAAAGCCTGAGCCTGGTTTAGGTTGTTTTGACAAGAATGCCTTCTTTACCCATCATGGAATACACATTATCTAAAGTAATACACTTTTGTCTTAGGTTGGTAAGGCTCTGTGCATAATCTTATCTGTGCTTGGCTTGCCAGTCTGTTAATTTAATAACTCTGTCTGGGGGTCCACTTTTAGGTTCAAGCCATATTCTTTGGCTGCCAACATGTTGATGTTGTTAAAGACAAGCTTTAACACGATGGGCAGAGATAAAAGTATTCCCAGGACAAAAAGAGCTAGCATGATCAAGCTACATATGCCATTCTTGAAGCCTGATCAAAATAGAAATACTGACCTCAGGCCATGGGTAATATTATCAGCAGTATCTACCACATCAACACTCAGCAGAACAGTATTCTTGAAATTCATAAGCTCACTATGCAAAGTTAAAACATCCAGAGAGGTGTTAGAATTATGCCAAATACACTGCAAGTGTCTTTAAACTTTTTCCTAATTATAATGACTACCACTGTAAATTTTAAAACTAACATGAATCCAATGATATTTGGCATGACATTCGAGATGGCTTATTACCCTTAAATTCTGAACCTCCTTCCAATAATCTGAATAGGATAAAGAGCATCAATCCTTTCTTCCAAATGCCTATCTAAATCCTCTTTTATATTCAACACATTAATAACTTTTTTTTGCTAAATGATTAACAGAAGTAGCTGTCTTAACTTCTTGTGTCAAAACAATTACAGAAGCAGTGGTGCTAGCAATTAATGTAATTAAAGCTGTTATACCAGCAATAATCAAGCCCACTACCCTCTTGCTTCTACTATAGCCTGAGTCATTTCTTCTAGTACTTGCAAGCTATTTTTAGAATACCAAGTTTCTGTGATATTCAGGGCACTAAAACAAAATCTGGTTGATAGACCAATATTGGAAATAATAGTCTTCATTTGGAAGTTTGGTTTCTGACATTTTCAAAGAAATATTTGGAAGTTAGTTGCAGTTCTCTATGATGTTATGTTAGCAAAAGAAAAAGTTGAGGCAGGATTGGATTTCAAACAGGTTAGCACATGTGTTAAAGCTCTTTTAATTGTCAAGTTAAAATTACTTTTGTTTCTTCTACAGTATTTAATGTACGTTGCATTGATTGTTCACCTTCTAATTGTGTTAGTGTTTTGGAATCCAGCATGTCAGTTACGGAGCTCTATCAACCAGCTTTTGTTTTAAAACAACTTTTAGTGACTATTTTAGAGAGAATCATCACTTGAATTTATAGTTCCAATTTTAATGTCATCATACTTATCTTTCTATTGCCATGACAAGGCACCATGATCAAGTCAACATAAAAATACCAATTTGGTGCTCATGATTCCAGAGGGCATGAGGCTAGAACAGTAGCTGAGAGCTTACATCTGGTCCACAAACTGGAGGCAGAGACACAGAGGACTAGGAAAGGGCCAGCTATGGATGTAGAGTTCATTGACATCTACTGCAAATAGAAAGTTCTCTGATGAATCATGAGAAGTGCATCTATCTATAAGTATAATAGCAAGTCATCATGATTCAGATTAATACCCTATCTACTTAGCCAAATAAAAGTAGTTGGCCCTCTGCTAGGACCTATATGAGCAGTCTAGCCATGAGTACTTTGACTGATAAAGTTGTCAGGTACGAGTTTCATCTTGTGAAGCAGGACTTAAATCCAATCAGAAAGTGAAAGTTATTCCTAATGTTTGTAGCACTACTGCACCAGACATAAGTGGTCATGATTTTGCTGAGCCCATCATTAATGTAGCCTAGAGTTCTTAGCTGGGTGAGAGAGATGATTTCTTTCTCCTATGGTAGCTGCATAGCACCTTGAGCACTATGGAAGTTGGCTAATAGTGATGAAGCTTCCAGGACAGTGCCAACTTAATTCCTCCATATTCTGTGACTAATATACATGGTATCTTCAGCAATAAGATGTTACCATCAAGTTCTGAGGAGTCACTACCAACAAACTGTGTATAGAACTATGGAACCACACTGACCAACAACTCGAAAATCCATAATCCATTCCTGGCACTGAACATTTTATTTTTTGGTTCTGGTATCTAATAGGGGTATAGTTGCTCCATTATAGGGTAATGACAATTTAATTATATATATATATATATATATATATATATATATATATATATATATATGAGGGAGCTTCTATAATATTGTTTTCATATGACTTTTTCAAAGGTCTTTAGTATTATTTATCTCTCCCATGTCCCTTCTTCTATTCTTCCTTTTCCTCTTCCACCCCAATTTAACCCTTCTTCTTCTTCATAAAATGGTTCTTACACCATAGAAATAGCTTCTCACAATTGTCTTTGGTCTAGATTCTATGAGTAACTAGATATATCAATTCACACTTAAATTTTTCTTTCTATTATGTCTACCAACGTTCCTTGGTGAAAGGTTTGATTAAGCATAAAAAGCAATTCATTGCTTCTTTCTCTGTTCTATCTGTATGCTGCTAAGATCCCTTAAATCACTGAAAGCTCAGTCTGGTAAGCATCCTTATTTCTATTAAGTAATTTTTCTGATGAAAACTAAGAAATAGTTACTCAATTGCATACACATTAGAAATGTATACCTTTAAAAATATTTTTGGTGATTGTTTTGTTTTTTAAGAAAAAAGTCTTTCTACAAGCCCATACCACACCCACACTCACCCCCAATTTGGAACTTGCCATGTAGACCTACTATGGTCATGGAAGTTGTAATCACATTCCAAAGTGAACTGTAATTTTGAACAAGGACAGAGCAACCATTACTTACATGTTTACAAGGCATTCTAAATATGTGAGGAATATAGCAAAATCTTTCATTATAGTCTCACTAAAATGTCTCAAAAAATGTAGTTACAATGTTAGAGAGATTGTTCAGCCAGGGAAGTATTTGCCTTGTAAGCACAAGAACCTGAGTTGAAACTTCAGAAAGCACACACACACACACACACACACACAGGTGAGGAGGTAGGATCTAAGTGGTAGAGAGACAGGGATGGGAAAGGTCCTTGGTGCTATTGAAAAGCCAGGCTAACCTAGTTGGTGAGTTCCAGGCCAATGAGAGACCTAGTCACAAAGATAGATGGTGACTAAGAAATGATAGACAAGGTTATTCTTTGATCACCAAAGGTATATATACACACAACTCCACCCTATTGCCCTAAGTTGTGCACATACAGACACATACACATACACCCACACAGACACACACAGATACATGCAAATAGACACACATGCAGACATGCAAATAGACACACATGCAGACATGCAAAGACACACATACAGAGATACAAACACACACACACACACACACACACACACACACACACACACACAGTTTAGAGATCATCATCAAGGGAGATATGGGGCCAAGAGTGGAGAGGAAAAGCTCAACAATACACATGTATTTTAAAGTACCATAATGAAACCTAATGCTTTGTATGCTAATTCTAAAAGTAAACAAATCAAAGAATGAAATAAGTCATCACCCCAAAGTTCTATTTGTGGTATTCTCTGTTATATGGCTTGTATTTAGATCTTGAAATTCACTTCCATAGAACTGTGCATGCACCTAGCATTAAGCATCTTTCTGGATGTTTGACATTTTACAAAATGGAATGGCTTGCCATCTGAAAGATCAGCTATTAAATATTTCTCTCTTTCTACTGTCTTCAACAGGATTAAATATGTCCCTCTATTCAGTATTCTGACACAAAACTACAAAATGCTATGTAGACTATCCTGTTTTCCAGTATTTTACTATTTCTCTGTTTCCAAGTGAATGCCAGCCAACATCATTATTTTAAAATCTCCAATTTTATTATTTATGATATGATATGAGAAATGATAAATAATTTAGTACTCAAAACAAATAGGAAGCAAAAGAAATAGAAAAAATTGAATATTTCCCCTCAAAAATAGTATTGCAACATTTACTAATATTACCAGTAATTTTGTATAGATTATCTATTTTATTTTGCTTTTATAATACAGAAATAAGATATACCATTGCTTTGAAAACTTGGTGGTACTGTCTAAAAAACTTATGAGAAATTTAAAAGTATGGTGTAAATCTTCAGACACTAAGTGCTTTCACTGTTATTAATGACAGATAATTCATGATGCTTAGACATTGCACAAATGTTATAATAAGTTCCAGCAAATCTAAGTAATTCTGTGTGGTTCTGGTAATCTATCCTTGTATCCATCAAGGAAAAGAAGAGTTGGAGAAATACTACCTCACTCATCAGAAGGTAGACTGGAAGGAGGTAGGAAAGATAAAGGAGCTGTGTATGCTGAGTCTACTTACAGGTCACACCAAAGAATGCCCATGATAAAGCCTCTGCAGGATTTCTTTACCAGACTCAGTGACTCCTGCCCATTTGAACAAATTCTTCCATAGTAGATACCCAATAAATGTTTGTCACATAAAAAATTTAACCCAAATTCAAACTTAGAGTTTGGTACTAATTATAGTTTGCATGTGTCCTTAAACCACTTCCTCTGGGATTCATGACCATGCTTGCTGGGTGTGTTTTCAAAGTTATATATCACAAAACTAGGATATTCTTCTGGGGCTGATAATGTAGCTCAGTTGGTAAGACAGTTGTTTAGCATGCAAAAGCCCTAGAATGGGAGTCCCTCCTACTCCAGGAGTACATAAACCAGGCTTGTTACAGAGAATCAGGAGTCAAGATATTTTTGTGATCACATAGTGAGTTCAAGACCAGTCTTATAGAAAATGATAAACTTGCTTCAATATATTTCAGTTTAAATAATAGTGTAGCCTGGAGGAGAAAACTCTCTCTCTCTCTCTCTCTCTCTCTCTCTCTCTCTCTCTCTCTCTCTCTCTGTCTCTCTCTCTCTCTCTCCATTTCTACATGTATGTTCATAAAGTCAGCTTCACTAAGGTTATGAACTCACAAAATTCTTGGCTTCTTTGTTATCTCGGTGTCAGCTAGGAAGTAGCCTTAATGACAATTGATAAGCAAAAAAGCTAAGATGGTTATAAACCACCAAAAGATTTTTAAAATTGTTGTCATGTTCAATTTTCTATTAAAAAACGCCATCGTGAATGTGCTGACTTGGCAGAGAATGACATTTTTCACTTAGAAAATTATAATTCTCACACTAAATAAGTGTTATAAAATTAATTTCCCTAACACATTCCCAGTAGCAATAACAGAAGGGGATTCTGAGTCCCTTTGATAGGTGCTAGCTTTAGTCTTCAGGATCCTGGCATCCCTTAGAATGTTGGTTTCAGATGTCAATCACAATCAGGAATCCAGCTGGATACTAATGGCTATCACTTGGGAATAAGCATTTTGGGTGACTTTGAAGTCAATTGGAATGAACATGCAAATTTTACAGTTAGTGGCAGAATTCTCTTTAGTATATATTTCGGTAAAGTATCATTTTAAACCAATTACATGACAGACTCTAGGAAAGAGGACCTCAAAGGAAAATGCTCCTTGGTGACAGCGTGTTAATCAAGTAAACCAAGAGAACATTTTCCCAAACCTGTCATTTCCACGCTGTGGCTTTCTCTGGTTTGGATTGCTCCCATTATACCTCCTACCGAGTTGTTTCAGAGTATATTTAGCTTTGAAATTGTCCTTCTGGCAAGTTGAGAGAATGGGAATCCACACAGACTGAAGGTAGATGGCATGGTTTTAGATAGAGTGAGGAGCACATACATGTTGAGGACCCTTCTAATTTGTGCCTGACTGTGATTGATCACCTGTGCTCAGTGAAAGCTGTAAGCATCCAAACCAAGAACATTTCCTATTCCTCTGAGTAGTGTGGCTTGTTCAGGAAATACCTGCAGAGGGATATGTGCATTCTCCAGAGGGTAGAAGAGGACAACTTGGCTAGTTGTGTCACTGCCTAGAATGCTCCAAGTTTGTTTCCAGAAACCTGTCTTTGATTGAATGGTGGTTTATAAAAGAATTTCAACACCCTTGAACTGAAATAGAAAGTTACATTGTATTAAAGTACATGGGTTCCAAGGCAGTCAGTCTAAACAGAGCCAAGTTCACTAGACTGAGTGCTGTACACTAACACCAGGTGGTGGATTGTTAATTATAAAACAGCAGCATGAAATATAATAAATAATCAAATAGGCAGTAGGTGGTGTATAAATTAGTCACCTTTAATTGTCTTATTCAAAGTCCTTCTCCACTGTGGTCTAAGTTCTCCATTCTTTGTTTAACTCTAATTATGACGCAGATGGCCTTGTGTTAAGTCCACACACACCTACCCTCTCAGGGCTCTCCCCTGGAAAATTCCCTCCTCTACTTCAAGTCAATGTCCTTTCTTATTTATGTAGATCTGACAGAAATGCTAGGTCCGGATAGTTTCTTACTTGTGGTAATTGATGTGTATAAGCAGCATGGTGGCTGTGGGGTGGGGACGGCTGTAGACTACCTACCACCAAGGCACTTCATTGTCATCCTCCTGTCCATGAGTCAAGTGCACAACAAATGCATTTGCAACTGTGTAAAATTGGAGCTACAAAGATAAAAATGTACAAGTGGAAACTGAAAGAGTTATTATCACTCCTTATAAACATTACCCATCCAAAGGTTACCATGGATTAAATCGTAAGCTTCAGCCTATCAGCAGGACCCCTTGGCAGTCATAATGACAGTGATGTCACTTTGTATCTTGAGCATCAAACTGTGTTTTCTGCCCCTAGTATTTTCCACTTGATACATGGACCAGAAATGGTAATGGAAGGTACACTATATTAGGAGCCCAGCACTAAGGACATGAATCTGTTTCTGCTATCATTATTGCCATTTAAGATTTCTGTGCCCAAGACAGACTCTAACTCCAGCTACTGGGACTCTGGTGCAGAAAAATGGTGATTTCAAGACTTAAATTTGGTTTGTTCAAGCCAATAAACTGAGTTTAAGGCTATCCTGGGCAATTTTATGAGATACTGTCTCCAAACTGAAAAAATACATATATACAAATGTACAGGAATATTCTTCAGTGATAAAGCACTTGCCTAACACTAAGGGGTTCTGAATTCAACCTCCAATACTCCAAAATAAATAAAAGTATTACTGAGCTTAGTTTCCTAGGATTCAGGAAAGCAGAATCTGGCCCTGATTATTATCTCTGATGCATGCTCTGGCATAAGTATTAATATTAATCATCCCCTACTCTTCTTAGAGCATTTGCTTCTTTTCCAGTCAATGGATGAACACATAAGTTGTCTAGTATGTATGCGGATTGGCTACATTTCTTAGTGCCTAAATAAACCTGTTTCCCAGCTGCAGCCAGGTCTATAAACAGTAAGTGAGTTTGGCTAAGACTGTTCTACTCAGATGTCAGCAGGTTTTCTGTGAGGAGCAACCGAGGATCAGAGTGTACATATGTGCACGGGTCTGGCCACTAAATTACCATCAGAAGACCTTGGCCCATCCACACTGATTCCTGTTCACACATACATTATCATGAGTGTGAGAATTATGGCTGTTACACTAATGTCTTTTAACAGTTTTCAAGTAGTTATGGGAGGAGGTGTGAGCTCTTTCAGCAGGTATGATAGCCCATAGGAAAGGAAGCAGCAAGGCAGCACAAGGGTGTGTACTTTAAATTCAGTACTTAAAGCATGTCTGTCAGGTAGAGCCAGGAACAGCAATGCCACCACAGGACAGCACATTCAGTGGCAGGCTGCTGACTCTGATGTACTAAGAAAACTCATTTCTCCCAAAAGTTTTTCCCAATGTTATCAAAAATGACTCTCAGTATCTCACAACTAAGAATTATTTCTTTAGGTTAAATTTAGATTTATCCATTCATGAGGACAAATCTTTGAACACATGGTCCTACAAATCTTTCAAGTCAATTAGAGCCAATTTTACTTCCTCAAGTGCTCTTTCAACACAGGACTCCCTTTAAGACAGTGTCACACATTCCTATGTGTGATATAGGTCAGGAAAGAACAGTATTTGAGTGTCTTGGAAACAGCAGCCATCCTAAGAGGGAACAAAAAGCAATCCACAAGCAGGTGAACAATAAAACCCAAGAGAGTAATGAGAATCAAAGGAAGACCTGATGATGAAAGGATATTCAATTAGCATGCTTCAATTTTCAGTCTGTTGCTGCCATATGCATACGTGCTTGGGTACTTTTTAAAAAAGATTTTTGTTTATTATATTAATTGTGTGTGTGTGCATGCGCACACTCTCATGCATGCATATGTGCATGTGTTTGTGTGTGTGTGCATGCTTACATGTGAGTGCAGGGTCCCATGGAGTTCAGAACAGACCATCAGAACCACAATGAGTGCTGAGAACTAGACCTGTGTCCTCTATAAGAGCAGCAAGTACACTTAATATTTGAGCCATCTCTCCAGTTCCAATGTTGGTTATTTTTTTTAAAAAATAAAAGTTTGCTTCGGTTTCATTTTCTGAGCACATAAGCCATTTATTTATATATCTGCCACTTGGAAGCCTGAATATAGCACTGCATTTTTACTAGTTCTGTTTACTTATAAATTAGGATGACCATAGGTCAATTTGCTAATTTCTCTAAACCTGTTATAAAGATAAAAGGTCTCTTGTCATAATTTTTGTTTCTGGAAAGTTCAATGACTAAAGGCTCAGTATGTTAAAGATAATCAGCACCAAAAATTAGTAAAATTCTACTGATAAATGTCTTCAAGAGATTTGCAGTGGTTTTATTCTAGTAGGTGTTTAACTCTCGCTGTTTCCACTGAGCACCAACCTTGTGCTGTCCAACAGATCGCCTTCTCCAATTGTGGCAACTCTACGACATGGATATGATTTTTACTCCAACTCACAGATAGAAAACCAAAGACTTGTGGAGGTCAAATCACTTGGTCAAATTCATTCTGCTGAGCAGGAAGCACAACAAAAAACTCAAAACCAGATGCGTGAGACTCTAGAGATAGACTGTTGACTTTGGGAGGTGATTCACCATGGTTGGCTCACACTATTTGGGGGAAAAAAGTAAACAGGCAAAAGCCAAAACCAAGGATAATTATTTACTGTGCAATGTATGAAACCATGTGAAAACACATAGAGGCACACAAAGGCACATAGAGGCATGTCAACTGTTAGCTTAAATTGAATCAGGAATGCACTGAAATGATCCCCAATCAACATTTCTGTAGCAGCTTTCCGGGCAGACAATAGGCTAACCATCTACAAATTGAATTAAAGGATGGTTAGCAAACTATAAACTTACAGTAGGCCTGTGACTAAGTAAGAATTTTTTTTTTTAAATGGAAAATAGAGTCGACAGTATTGCTAATTTGCATTGCTGGTTCCGTTTCAGGGGAGGGGCCCTGAGGGGAATATTTCTTGGACTGGTTCAAATACCATGGACTAATCTATTCCTCTACTCCTGTGACTCTTTCTCAGGAAGGCTGTGACTAGTTACTGTGACTACCCAGGCAAGATGCCACTATGCTGTGGCACCTATAGCCTAGTCATAACAGGGAAGACCAGGATTTTAAGCCCTTCCACCTTCATATGATACAGTCTCTGCAAGCTCTTCTGTTTGGTTGGTTGGTTTTCTGTTGGTTTTGTTTTCTACTTGGCTTTTAATATTTGATGTCAATTTCACAGAACTTTGAACTTTGAACCTGATTTTTCTCAACTCCAATTTAGGATAAAAATGTAACATAAAGTGTAATTTGGAAGTTACACAGCAGTTCTAAGAGGGTATTAATTTAAGAATTATACAGGGTGAAGACGGGAGCCATGTTCCCATGTTACCTCATCATGTATTATAAGATGGCAATGCAGGGAACTGTTTAAACATAGAATAACACAGAACAACACAATGTCTGTGCTCCTTTCCCCAGCTTCACATACTTTGTCTACAGTGTCCTTTCTATGGTTAAAGCTCCCTTTTTCAAATGTAATTACAGATGAGTCAGAAAAAATAAATCCAGAAAAATAAATAAAAGTCTACAGTAACTTGACAAGCAAAGGTGTATAGAAAACCAATACATGTATGAAACATTCAAATCTCTCTTGCTGTCAATATGATAAACAATCAGATCAACATTATGCTAAGATGTTACTTTTGTGCTCACAAAAATAGCAAAAAAGCAAAGGCAAAAATTAGTCAGTGTTGAAGAGCCTGGGAAAACCAGAAGGCCAGTGCTTTGTCACAGGATGCACTAATTGGTTAATTAGTTTGAAACATTGTTTCTATTTATGAAAGCTAAACAAATATATACACTGTGGTTCATCAATTCCACTCTTGTGTATTCATTCACTCTTGTAACATGATCGTTATTAACTTAAATATAAATTTGAGGCCAAAAAAACCAATGTGTCTTCAAAATAGAATATGTTCTTTAGGAATGCTGATGAGCTCTAAATTATGGCAGAGATTTGAGAAATGAATTTTAAAAATACAAAGTGTCTTGAGCTTTGAATGCTATTTTGTATGTGTCTAATGCTACACCTGTTGACTTTGCCCTTTGTTTTGAAGGGTTTCGTCATGTCAGTGCTCTGTATCTGTACAAGGCTCCTGCTGTTTACCAGTTCTCATGTCTTCCTTAAGAAAATAAAGTAAAAGACACGTTTGTTTCCCTCTCATTTTTTCTGGGACCTGTTAACTCTTTTGGATTCAGCAATGACTGTAGATCTCACAGCACTTTACAGTATCAGTGGGATATAGCGAAGGTCTTAAAGATCTATAAAAGTCAAGTTAGCTGGGGATAAAACTCCTCCCTTGTCTAACAACTTGGTTCTTCCCAAAACCCAAGGCTTTGCTTTTGACTTAAAAACAAAACTCATGATCTCTAGAATGGACACTGCCTCCTGCTCTTCTCCTTCAATCTCTAGAATGGACACTGCCTCCTGCTTTCCTCCTTCATACAATTTGAAGACATCAGCACTATTTGTATCACCAAGCTCAGGCAGTCAATAATGACTGCTCCTCAGAATGGTTATTGTTCATGTACCTAAGAATAAAGAAAAATTCAAGATGAGCAAAACTACACAGAATGTATATAGAAACTGCTAAATATACCCAAGCTGAGAATGAATCAGAAATAGTAATAGTAAATTATAAATTGTTATCATATATTTAAAAACGCAAAAATAATATTGATGATTATATCTACAAATTAATCCAGTATAAAATACATCATGTACAACAGTTTAGTTGTTTGAGTAATATTACTAATAACCCAGGCACTGAATTCAGTCTTACAGGGTGAGGGAGGGGAATTCCAGATTCACGGTGAGGTTTGTTTATATTCAGTTACCCATCTAATCCAGGAAGTCATTCATAATACCCACCTCATGAATGAAACAAAATAATGGGTACCAGATGAGGTAGGACCTGGCAATTATGTATGCAGTGCCTGGCTCACATTTAATGCAATATATATTTTAGCATTGTTATAGATCCCTGGAACCAGAATCCAAGAAGAGGTGAGGGAGGTGGAGTCACCAACTGGGAAAACAGACTCTGGAGACCAGTATCCAGGTGTAGATCTACTGTATTGCAGAGCAGCAAGCATTTTTTATACAGCCTTTTGACCAATGGGGAATGGACATGAGCTATGGAATAGCCAATTATCTCACTGTCGCTATGGGGAGATTCCAGGCTGCCAGTACTAGAGGGGACTTCCATAAGATGGAGGAAGCAGCCACTACCCTATTCTGGGCCCATTCTGAGGTTCATTAGTTTGCTAGGATCCTTTTATCCTCTGTCACACAGTATACCAGGGGACATGGACTCTCATACTATTAGGGCGGTATGGAAGCCTCCCTCACTGTCCTCCGAGCTGCACCCAGGGGCTGTAGCACACCTATAGGATTTGACAATAATGGATGCTGTGCCTAGTTCACAGTTAATGCAGTATTCATTTTACATTATCATTCTTCTTTAATTACTGAGAATTCTTGTTTTTCACCTAGATACACTGTAGGAAAACCATCTAGACACTGAATCAGTAAATGCTGATTTATTACTCCTACGGAAAATGCAGGGTTAAAAATCCTGTAAGTCTTGGGTAATAATATTTTCACCAGTTGAGATACATGTAAACTTATTGGAGGCATGTTTCTATTTAAAGCCTTATTTAACATGTAGGTAGTCTATTAACATTGAGCCTACAGCCCTGTAACTCCCTCCTAGGTGAAGCCTAGCTCACACATCTATGTTCTCCATATGCACATTAAATGCACAGAACATTAGGTAGCATTACAGCTGTATAAGTGGTATATATTCTGTTAGCCAATCACCCCTCCCCAAAACACCTACACAAAAAAATGGCCAAAAGTCATACTAACTAGACCATTTAAGAGACACTTGTTCATATAAGCGAAATGATAGAAGAATACAGAATGTGATCTTGGTCACTCTCAGCTGAAATGGGTTAGATGATTAAAGACTATGAAAGTAAGATGAATTTTCTATGGTCTCTGACCTCATGAGTCCTGGGAAGCTAGCTAGGTTTCCCTTCTGTTGAGTTGACCTTAAGTCCAATGAAGTGGCTGTTGCTTATGACCAACATGCAAATGATACTTCTTACATCTTGATGCATATTGTGCCATGCTGGCAATGGTGGTTCATGGGCATTAGAGCTGAATAGGATGGTTCAATTGCTTCCCTCCCTTAGAAGCTTGCAAAGTATCTCCTGGAACCAGGAACTATGGAAGGTATATGACAGGAAGGAGCCTTTCAGGTAAGAACCAGCTCAAGTCATTCAAGTTGTGTATGCTAAGTGTGTGGTGTCTTCAGCTATGGTGGCTCACCTTCAGCCTTCAAGAAGCAGCCAATAGCTATATCCATAATCCACACTGCTTTGGAAGTCAATAGGACTACCCTGCACAATCACTGGTGAGGAGATTTCTTGTGTCTGGTGCTGGGGTTTTGTTAGTCCGTGGATGTCATGTATACTGTTGTCGGCTCAAGTGATTTAACTTCCTTTAATAAGTATGTGTGTCCAACCAAAGAGCATGAATGAACTGGATCTAGACCCCCTACACATATGTAACAGATGTGCAGCTTGGTTATCATGTGGGTCCCTACAATTGGAGTGGGGCTGTCTCTGACTTGACTCTGTTGCCTACCTTGAATCCTTTTCCCTAGCCGGGCTTCCTTGTCTGGCCTCAGAGGAGAGGATCTGCTCAGTCCTGATGCAACTTGATATGCTAAGGCATGTTGGTACCTGGGGTTTTCCCCTTCTATGAGGAGAAGGGACAAGGAAGAAGAAGAAGGAGGGAGGTCGGGAGGGAGGATGAAGGGGGTGTAAAGTGATATAATTGAATAAAATTAATAAAAATAATTATAAAAAATATTTTATTTATACTTTAGTATTTATAAATTTATATTATATTGACTTTATCAATTTTAGCTTATTCAAATATTTTAGTAGTTTGTCCCTTACTTTCTGCTATGACCTTTCCCCCCCGGTTGAACCCCATCACCTTCCATTTTACTTCATACCCCATACAGACCACACAATTCCTTACTGCAATCTATATTTTGTCTTTATATCTTGGGATAAGCATATATCAAATAAACATTCTTTATACACAGAAAACCACAACTGGACAATGCAGATATGAGCAGACTACAGGAGCCCAGCTCCCATTTTATTAAATCTAGTTCCAAAGGATCATCTATATCATCACTCCTGAATTATGCGCAGAAATCAGAAAAAGTGATGGAAAAAATTACAGACCAGAAACCAGAATGCTGTGAATACCAGTATCTGCATGAAATGGCTGCATAAACAGGACTGGAACAAGAGCAATATCAATGTACACATTAATGTGGAAGGGGGATATTTTCCCAGGGACTCTCCTTAAACAAAAAACTATAGGCAACTGCCTGGTAGGAGAAGGAGAAATAACCTCTCCTAGAGTTTAGCTCCCTTTAGATTCCAATGCAGAATGATCATCCTTGAAAACATATAAACAAAGTACTCAGCAGGATAAATATTTATGTTTTATTACACAACAACAACATAACAATAATCAACCAAAAAAATAATCAAACCAAAAGACATAGACGGCTATGCCAGGCATTCTGTTAAGTAAGATATTTTTCTAGTAACAGTGAGGTATTACCACTAAAAGTTTCACATAGAATAATTTCACTCCTAAAACTAGGCTCCATGTAGAATATATACCCATTGTTTACTGAAGAAATTCAGTATTTCCTGACTAAGTGTAAGGCAGAGAATAATTTTATTAGGTCTAGAGGCAGAGAGATCATAATATTCTTTATTAGTCATCACTTGTGCCTGCTAGTTTTATTTCAACTTGAAACAAACTAGAGATATCTGAGAGGGGTATCTTCAATTTAGAAAATGAAGATATCTTCATATCTTCATATGAAGCTATAAGTGAGCCAGTAAAGAATTTTCTTAAATAGTGATTGATGTTCAGCCCATTGTAGGTGGGGCCAGCCCTAGGCTGTGGCCCTGTGTTCTATAAAAAAAACAGGCTGAGCAAGCAGAAGCAGCACCCCTCAATGGCCTCTGTGTCAATTCCTGCTTCAAGATTCCCGCCCTGTTTGAGTTCATGCTTTGGCTTTCATTCAATGGATTGATTTCCTCTGAAGATGAACAGAGATGTGGAAGTCTCTCTCTCTCTCTCTCTCCTCTCTCTCTCTCTCTCTCTCTCTCTCTCTCACACACACACACACACACACACACACACACACACACACACACACACACATACATACACACACACAATCATTTTTCTTCACAAATTGCTTTTGGTTGTGGTGCTTTATCACAGCAACAATAACTTCAAGTAAAACGGAAATTGAAAACAAGATGGTAGAGGTATTGCTGTGGTAGATGAGACTGTGTTGTTTTGGAGGAGAATTGTGGAAGGACTTTGAAATTTTGATCTAGAAAAGCCATTGATTTTCAAAGCTTGGTAAGCTGTTCTGTAGGATAAATGCAGACAATGGAGTCCTGGTTTGTGACGTTCCAGAGGGAGTGAGATTGAGAATCACTTAAAGACTCTATTTGGGTCATTGCATAATTTGCAATAAGTTGTGGTTCTGGTCAGCTGGGGCTGAAGAATCAGCTGTCATTAACAAGATACTTCTGAGAAGTGCTTCCTCAGAAGCTGTATTCTTGAGACAGCTAAGGTTTTATGTACATCATGCTGGCATCCAAATTTGGTAGTGCAAGAGTCATCCCGTGGTATGAGTTTGAAGGCATGAAGAGGTCATGGAGGAGAGCTGAGGCATGACACTGTGTGACAAGGCTGGAGTTCCTGAAGAGAGCCCAGAAGAAACTATTGTTGAAAGTATAATCCAATTGCAGTAGAAGATCCCAGCATTTTTGAGATGCTATTACTGTAGGACAACCATCAAAGACAGCCATAGACATTGAGTAGAGCCAGCTTGAGCCTACCGTACATGCTGTGTGTGCTCTGACAAGCCATTTAGAGGACTCTAAGAGACTGTAAGTGAATTCCAGAAATCTGATACTGAGTTTTGTACTATTGAACTTTGGTTTTCCTCTTTCAGTTTGTGATTGTACCCTGGTTCTTCCCTCTAGGAATAAGAAAGTATTTAACTTATTTTGATTTTAGAGGAGCCCACAGTTGAGAGACTTTGACCTTTTAAGAAGATTTTGTGCTAAAAAAAGAGACTGAATTTTAAAGTGTTTAAATTTGTAAAGTCCATAGGACTTTTAAGTGTGTGAGGTTTTATATTGTGATAATTAGTAATATAAGATCTTGGGGATAAATAAGAAAGGAAATATTATGACTTCTCAGTGATATATTGTGTATCAAGTTGACAAGAGTCAATTGTGCTGGGTAGTTTTATGCCAACTTAGCACAGACTAGTGTTATCTGAGAAAAGGGAACATCAATTGAGAAAATGCTTCCATAAATCCAAGCTGTAGGTGAGCAAGTAGAGCACTTTATTAATTAGTAATTGGTGTGGAAGGTCCCAGTCTAGTATGGGTTAGACTACTCCAGGATTTCTGTGCTGGGATATATAAAGAAAGCCAACTGAGAAATCAATGAGAAGCAACCCACTAAGAAGCACTCCTCCATTAACTCTACATTAACTACTGTCTGCAAGTTTCTGTTTTGTTTATGTCCTGACTTCCTTAGGTGATGAACAGTCATATGGAAGCTTTCCAAATAAACCCTTCTCCTCAAGTTACTTTTGGACATGGTATTTTATCACAGAAATAATAACTCTACCTAAGAAAACATCATGCTGTAGATTCTAGTCAAAGTCATTAGGCCAGAAAATAAAATTGATATCCTTGTCAATGGCCCATCAAAGGTCTGAGTCTGGAGGCCAGCATCAGGATTACAGCTTCTACTAGCAGGGTAGAAGGGTAAGAGGGTCCTTCCACATAGCTATGGCATAGTCTTTATTGGTCTCAGCGATGCCAGAGGCAGTCAGCAGCAGATTTGCCATGAGCTTTCAGTTTTAGAGAGTTCAAAGTAAACAAGGCATGTTTCAGGGTTCAGTGTTTCAGGAGACTCCTCCTGGGGGAAACAGTTCCCCCTCTTTTATTTTTAAAAATACATTTTTCAGAGTTCTTGTAAGATCTGGGCAGAAGCACCAGCAGCCGCTTCTTCCACACTCAGAGAGTCATAAAGACAATATTTAAAGAAATATAAATCTACATTAATAATATCTTTTATCAAAGGACTGTTATAGAACAGCCAACAACCAAACAGCTAGAGATTGACATCACTAATATGAAGAAATCCCTCTTTTCACTGTCTGAAATGATCTGCAAAAATTGCAAAGGACTTTATCGGACTTGATTTACTCTTCTACAATAGAAAAGACTGTGTACAGCTCTTGACTGTGTACAGCCCTTAAAGAAGAATGTTGCCCTTACATAGACAAGACAGAGATGGTTAAAGAGAACATGAGAAAGGTCAGAGAAGGCCCAGAGAAAAGACAGAGAGAGAAAGAAAAAGAGAAAGAGAATGAGAAAGAGAATGAGAAAGAGAACAAGAAAGAGAAAGAGAAAGATGAGAGCTGGTACAAGGACTGTTTTTCAACCTCTCCATGGTTGTCAACCCCACTTCCTCCCATCTTGGGACCACTAATTGGGTTATTTTTGCTGATTCTTTTGGTCCCAGGCCTTAAATAGGCTGACTAACTTTGTGATACAACAGATAGATAATTTGGTAGCAAAACCTATTCAGATACATTATCATAAGTTAGCTATGGAGGACCACGAGACTCAAGATGAGGTTGTTACTTTATCCAGGGTGTTGCTCAAACCTATCTCCACCCAACCTAAAAGAGGGACTTCTGCCCCTAGGCCAAACAGAGAGAGGCTACTCAAAACCCTCTCTGACTGGTGATCTGAATTCTTGCTTAGGCTGCGAGGCTAAGCACTACAAGGAATATAAATAAAAGTTAAAAATATCTCTCTGGGTTCCCTGAGGGACAAGCCTGACTGCATAGGGGTTGATGTCAAAAGTATCCCCTCTCCAGGAAAAAGACATCGAGATGAGTATGGCCCTCATGCCTCACTGGACAACGACAGGAGGACCGGAGCCATTACAAGGTCCCCTTCAATTATTGGAGGTCAGGCCTCTATCCCCGCCTTTGCAAGAATAGAATTGCCAAGGCCCTTCTATACTTAGAGAAGGGAGGAGATGTCAGGAGCAGCCCTGCATATACACTAAAGGCCTAAAATCAGCCGTAAGCCTAAAGTCAGCAATAGGCCTGACATACATACATGCTAACACAAAGTCTTGGGTCTCTGTGGAAAAATACTGAAAACAGAAGGCTATAAGCTATTGTAAACAGGCAGCTTCTGTGGAAATTTACCAGACCTAGTAGTCATAGGTCTTATAAATATGCAGCCTCGTCGACAGTACCAACTTAGATAAGGTCAAGTGAATCATAGGCAGAGCCATAGTGACCTGTCCCCTGAACCTACACCCAGCTGATATCCTTTTCTGAAAGGTATCTGTACTCCCCCTGAACACCTATGCTCCGGTGCCATTCCCTTCCCCACATCCTGCCTTTTTGTGTTTTATAATCTCTGTGTAAATAAGTAAATTACGATGTGATTTAAATAACTAAATAAATAAAATTTAAAAAAAAGAAAATAAAATTGAATACATTTAGATTGAAAAGGAAGTTGGAGATTCATTTCTACTTGAGGGAGATATAATTTTGTATAGAGAAAATCTAACAGAACTTACCCAAAACTAATAGAACTAATAGTTTCATCAATGTGTAGGATACATGATCAATATAGAATGATTATTTTGTTTCTGTTCTAGTTTCATACTTATATTGCTGTTACAAACATCCTAACTAGAAACATCTTAGGGGAAGCAACAGTTTTCTTGCCTTGCCATTACAGGTTGTAGTCTCTCACTGAAGAATGCCAAGATGAGGATTCACAGCAGCTAGTCACATCATATTATCAGTCAAAATCAGTAAGAAGCAAATGTACCTAAACATCTTGCTTTTGGTCCATCTGGCTTTCTCCTCTGCTACATAGTTCTGCATATCTTGCATAAAGAATGGTGATGCCTATGATGGCTGGGTCTACCTACATTAATTAACGATAAGATAATTCTTTGTATATGTGCCCACAAACCAACATGTAGGCGGCTGAAGAGACAGCGCCAGTTTCCAACATGGCCGGCGCAGTGTCCTGTATAAGCCTACTGCGCATGCGTCAGCCTAAAGTCCCTCCCGAGAGGGCTTATGCTAATGAGGCAGGAGCCCTAACCAATCCTGGGGCTTATGCTAATGAGGTATTGGCCCTAACCAATCCTGAGATAACAGGCCGCCTGGCCCGCCCCCTTGGAAGGGTATATAAGCAGTGCATTTCTGCTGCTTGGGGTTCCCCTTTGATGGATGAAGATTGTGCCTGGAATAAAAGAGCTGTCAGAGAAGAATCCAGGCGTGTCGTGTCTTACTTGCCGGCTGAGGGGATGCGACACCAACATGGTACAAATGGTTACTTAACTGAAGCTTTCTTCTTAGAAGACTGAGGAAGTGGACATGCTAAAGATACATGGGGCTTAGGTGGTAACAGTGGGTGTATAACTTTGCAGGAATACTGTAAAACAGCCAGCTGTATACATTAACAGGGAAATTTATGTTTAAATTATAATTAAATTATTTTTAAAAAATAAAAAAGAATCATATCTGACTTACGAAGCTGGAAATAAATATCTCCAAAAATGATAAGTGTGAAGTTTCAAAACCAAGTGTGCTGTATTGAAGAAGCTACTCAGGTGAGGTCAATAATTATGTGTTCATATAGGTGCATTATCTGTCCACTCCTTAACCATAATCTGGATTCTGCACAAATGGGGCAATGTCTTATGAGGCCCAGGGACAGTAGCCCCAGCGAGGCTGTGAGGTGAATAAAGACATCAGCACTTTCCTGTTCATGAGATGGTAAGAAGAGAGAGCAAGAAACCATAAGAAATGGACATGATACAACTTAATGTGTTCCATACCAACAGCATCCACACCGATATAAGTCTGACATTTCCAGCTAGTCAGTCAAAACTAAAATTGTTTTAAATAATTGTTGGAAGATATCAACAAAACCAATCTGTACAGTTTATGGAAAGTCTAAATGGAGCTGTTGAATTTCTACTAAATATCTTACTAAAAAGATTTCATTAACTTTGAGCACACTTCAGGACAGTGAGAGTAGTAAATGTTAAGTCTAAGCATCTGGTGGATTTATTGAGTTTGGCAGATTCTCTGTGACGGGCCAAGAAAGAAAGTAATAGGTAGGACAGAGAAAAACTCTCTCATAATCTTACACTGCAATTTTTCTCTAGAACAGAATTCTTCTAGGAAAATATATTTTACAAAGTTAATCTAATTAGTCTATTCACATAGAATTCTGAATCTAGAGTCAAACTAGGTTATTGTATTAAAAGCCCTACTGGATGTACAAAAAAAAAAAAGAAAGAAAAGATTGATGGTCACAAAGACAGAAGTCAATGGTGTCCAGCATGGATCTCAGTCTGCTACTCTTTGTATTGAGAGAAAGATTGTAGCTGTCAGTTGCAAAGAGTTCCTCACCTCCTGACTGAGTGAAAAAGATAACTGGAATTGAAGTTAGAAAAATCATGAGCCTGGTTTTATCACATTAACAAGTGTTTTTGTTTTTGTTTTTGTTTTTAAAGTTGTTCAGCCTTCTAGTAGGTGGTTAGTCACTGCCATGAGCCCTGCTAAGACAAAGTAGATGTTTGTTCTGTTGCCAAAGAGTACCACTTTAAATATGTGTGAATAGCAGTGTTACAGTGAACCTTTGGACCTACAAAGTGAACCTTTGGTTCCGACAAGATGTGACCACATGCATCTTAATGAAAGTTCATCTGTTCCCGTCAAATTTCTCTTCTAAAGATGCTTTATTTAGGGAGAAATGGAGACCATTTCAGTTTAAAATATCCATTCAGGATAGCTATGAAAAAATAAACTATCCTGAAAACAAAGACTTGTATTTCTTAGTGGCATGGCTTTGTCATTCACTGTAGCTCCTTGGTAATGTTTTCAAAGAGAGTGGATTTTTAAATTCATTATGCATGAAGAAGCAAAGTTTCTCTGTATTGTATATTAGGTTAAACCCTTTAAAATAAATATCAGGCAGTGAAATTCCTCACAAGATGCCTCCATTTAACATTTTCCTACAGCTTACATTCCTTTTTTTTTCTTTTAAGGGGCTGGCTAAGTGCCCAAAGAGGATCATCTGTCACTAAAAACTAACCCAGACCCCTGGAAAACATTATAGAGACATTCCAGTATATTTAATTTTTTAAAAATGTATTTGTCAGATTGTTACTCACCTATTAGATTGTACCCTTCGTGAATAGACCAGCATTGTAAGGTATTGATAATGCAGCTTATTGTCTTTCCCACAACTTAAGAGTGCCTGTAAAATGTTTTCCTGCACTTAAGCCATCTCTCATCAACAGTATCCAACAGCATTTCAGTGTAGATAATGAAACTCTAACCTGACTGTGCTCAATAAATACTAAGAGCCAATTATATACTATTTAAAACTATGTAACATTTAGGAACCTAAGATAAAGTATTCTGACAACCACATATTGTTGCGTGTAGTTTTAAAATTGATACCGACTTTGCCCGGAAAGGGTCATGCTCCCAGGCCCTCCTGGCTTCCGTTTCTACCTGCCTTTAGCCCCTGAAGGAGGCATCTCCACCAGGCCCCTCCTAAGGCCCTTGAATCCGAGGATAAAATACATGCACACAGTTGATAACTTTATAATTTGCCTTCTTGGTACAATTGCTGGGTGCAGATATCTCCTACCCGGAAAAGCATGCCCTTACCAATTTATTATCTCCGTCTCTCCACTTGCCCTCAATTTAGTGGCTAGTCCCACCGAGCCCCTTCCAAACATCCTTGGCCACCTGCCTGTAGTGGAGACCACAGGCCCAAGCTCTCCCTGAGACCTTATGTGATTGCTGCATTCTTCTTCTTCCAAAGCATGTCAGAAAAGCCTTGCTCTTTCCCTGCATCTCCTTTTCCCCTGGTGTGGTGAAAATTTTCCATAATTAATTGATTGGATACTAAAGATGACAAGAAGTCAATCACTGGGCAAGGAGGAGGAAGGCCTTCCAGGTCCGAAAGAGGAAGAGGGAACTCAGGAAGAGGGCACTTCTTTTTAGATGGCGAGGCAGGAGAATTGCAGGCAAAATGTAGACTGAAGACTGTTAGGTCTGTTGGTGGAATCCACCAGAATCCGCCACTGGAAGATTTCTAACATAGAATAGTTGATGAGTTTAGGACAATAGATTCTGCTCCCAGTGATGTGTTATCTGTTGATTCTAAACTAAGATTGTTTGGTGTTTTCCATTTCACCGGGACTCAACTGAGCTCCAAGGGGAAGGTAACCTTGGAGGAGCATGCGTTGGAGAGAGTGTGCCTCCAGCTAGCTGCAGAAATTTGGGAATGCTGAGTGGGTTTGGCAGCAGCTACCGAAGAGGATGGATGGCTGGAAAAATAGTGGTTCAGTGGCAAGCGAGCTATAGGAAGTTGGGCAGAGCACCGCATGGGGAGAGCCATGGGGTGAGGGGATGGGCGGTGATCAGGAATACCACTGCTGGGCTGGACAGTAGCTGGTGATAGCATGAGTTGACTTTTAATTACTACACTCAACACCCTGTACCACCTGTACCTTCTGCCCAGCAATAGGTCCCAAGCCTTCTTTGCTGACAAATCAATAACCAATTGGAGAACAGGACCTTAGTGTCAGCAATCCCCTTAGAACATATATGTAAACCTGTTAGCAAATATGTTCAACAAATGTGTAACTTTGAAACTAAGTTATTTTGGACCTACAAAGTGAACCTTTGTACCAAATGGATTTCAATATCATACAATGTGTTTAAAGGCTAGGAATATGAACCTGCTTAATAGCAATAGTAGGAGTGTCAACTTATTTATGTTGTTTTCTCTTTAAAAATACACATTTTATATTTAATATGTATTACATGCCATATAATTATTATATAACATACTGTGTATACAGTATCTAATACTATATATCATTGTTCTTGCATGATAACCATTTAAAGTGAACTGTTTAATGGCATAAGATGAACTCAAGGCATAATGTTCAATATATATTGGTCTAGGCCAATAGAAGAATGTTCTGGAAAACAATAGCAATGATTTCAGCACAACCATTCGTATGCCATATTTATCTTCCTATGGTTAACATTCTCAGGACTTTTCTCTTTCACACTGTACCAAAATATACACATCTTAATCCAGTGTATCAGGGTGGTGAGATGGTTGAGGGCATGATTGTGTTTCCAACTCAAGCTTGTGACTTGAGTTTTATCCCTAGAACCTTCAGTAGGAGGAGGTGGAAGAACAGAATGAACTCCAATATTGTCCCCAGACTTCCACATACATAGCATGGCATGTACATGCCCACATTCACACGTTCAGATATGTGTGCCTGTGTCTCACATACACATACACACACACACACACACACACACACACACACACACACACACACATAATGAGTTTTTAATCTTATAAAGAAAACTTACTCTGTCTCTTTTTGGGTGTCCTTCCTGATCTGCCAAGATGACTTACTATTTCCTGTCCTTGGACAGAAATTTTTCTTTTCTCCGTTGGTTTGTCATGGAACTCGAAAGTAAAAAGATCAATAGGTGATGCTTAGCATAATCTGACACACATGGCAATTTTGGAATAAGTCAATGATAAAAATAAAACACAATAGAAGATTAATAACAATTGTTCTTTATCAGTCTATGATATGTCCTACATGTAAAATTATTATTGTCTCATCATTTAGCTGTACCTTAATTTTTGTTATCATATGCAATAAGTCTTATTTTCTTTCCTTCTTCTCATCTCAAGAACTCTTCTATGAATCCTCAGTGAATTATCTACATCAGCTATTCAACTCTAAGTTTGATGTGATTTTCAAGTTTCAGATGGAAAATGTCAAATAAAATCAATGTTGGGAAATGGAAAGATATTAAATTTGACTGTTTTCTATCATTATGATTGTTAATCTTGGCTATCCAGTTCATATATCTTATGTTCTTATCCATTGGGGGGGTCATAAATACCCTTTATAGATATAATGAAAATTATAGATTTACTCTTAACTTCCCCCCAAATTCACAGTTAACAATTTTTACTAAAACTCTGCATTTGGTTATAGGGAGATGACTCAGCAGGTAAAACATAAATTCAGGTCTCTAAAACTGATGTAAGGGCCAGGTGGGTGTGGAGGCCCTGTAATCCCAGCAGTGGATCAGGGAAACTCAGAGAGCTGGGATTTGGCAACAGACTGTACCCCTTTATATAAAGGGGAGAGTGATTCAAGAAGATATCAAATGTGAATCTCAGGCCCATACAGACTCTTATGCTTATGCATGTATGCACATCTGCACTTGATCCTCCAAACCCACAGGTAACCACACATATACGAACACACATACACATACATATACAAACAATCTCTAAGACTGTGTGAACTCTTTATGTTTCAGTGAACTCCACCAAGTTCTAATATTCCTCAGCTTTGATAACCTATTGCTTTGATAGAACATCACAGCCAAATGCAATTTGAGAAGGAAAGGGTTTATCTCATCTTACAGCTTGTAGTCCACCATTCAGGGAATTCAGGGCAGGCACCTGAGACAAAAATTAATGCAGGAGCCATAATGTATTGCTGCTTACTGGTTCAGCTTGCCACTTTGTAACACCTCGGACCACCAGCCCTGAGTAACACCATGCACATCAGTCATCAATCATAGGCTGGTCTACTGGCCATTCTGGTGTGGATATTTTCCCAGTCAAAGCTTCCTCTTTCAAAATGACTACAGCTTGTATGAAGTTGACCTAAAACTAGCCATCACACTACATATATTACATAAGTATAAAAATTTCAGTTGGTTTTCTTCTAAAGTATACTTTATATTCATTGTCCCAATATTTTTATCCTTTAAGTTGTTTCCTGAATAAATTGTTCATTTTTTCCCACTAGTTAAACCAACTTAAGCAAAAATTTTGTAGAATCTTCAAAGAACATATTTTAGGAACAGAACAGGCCATTTTATCCATATACTGATTATCGATTAGGTTTTTACCCCTAACACTTGTATAAACATAAATGTTGCTACAAAAATCCTCTCTAAATGCAAAGATATCACAGTTTAAAGTTTTAATTTCCTTAACCTATTTGAAAATTCTATAACATAAAAAAGTTCTGATTTTTATTAATTTAGATATTCTCTCTCTTTTTGTTAGGTTAGCTAAGGGTTTAAAAAAGTAGACTGTTCTTTGATTCTATGTATCCTCTTTTATATCCTTCTTTCATGTTTCCTTCTATGTATCCTTCTTTTATATATTCTATGTATTCTTCTTTTAGTCTCGAGTCATTTATTCTTTCCCTAATCTTAATAATTTCTTACCATATACTGGAATGGAAATTGGTTCCTTGTTTTTATTAATCCTTAAGATGCACTATTAGGTTATTTATTTATGATCATGTATATGTATATATCATATATATATATATATATATATATATATATAATATATATGGATTTTCAGGATTGTATGTGTGGTGGTCAGAGTATGACTTTCAGTAGTTGATTCTCTCTTTCCACACAGGGTTTCTGGAGACTAAACTAGGTCATTAGGCCTATTGACAAACATTTTTGCCCAGTGAGCCACCTCACTAGTCCTAGCTCTACTTTTTATGTGAAAAATTATTGACATGAACTTTCCTCTTGACATCTTTTTAGTTGTATGTTAGTGGATTTGACAGGTTGGGGTATCCTTTTTATTTGTTTCTGGAAATTTCCTCAGTGCTTTCTTCAACAAGACATTATTAATTCAAAAATGAAGTTACATGACAGCTTAGAGAATTTTCTGTAGTCCAGTTTTCTTCTGAAAAGTAATTTTTACTATAGTATATAAGACTGAATTAAGCTAGTAGCTTTTGTAACTTTCTGTGGAATCATAGAATGAACTAAGTAATAATCTGATTGAGGCAGGTTAAAACTGATGAATGAAAGCATGTTACAAAGCAACAAGTCAGAGTACTATCTACATGAATGATACATAATAATAATCTACTTGATAGAGGACAGTTTACTATGCATTTGATAATAAAAACAAATCTAAAGTAGGAAATAGCTTGGTGATAAAGTGCTTGATGTGTACACTTTGATAACTTGAGTTTCAATACTTAAAACTCATCTAAAAGCATATAATATCCTTATTCTTATGGTGATATGTGAGGCAGAGACAAGAGAATCCTGGAAAACTCACAGGCCAGGTAGCCTGGTATACACAGAGGGGAAAAAAAGGAGAAAGATACCCTGTTTCAAACAAAGTAGCAACTGAAGACTAACACCCCAGTTGTCCTCAAACTTCCAAACACACAACCACACTCACATACAAATATACAATGTATGTATACACATACACACACACACACACACACACACACACACACACACACAACACACACACTAGTGGGAAAATCCACAGTCCACAGTATGATAAGTAGGATAATTTAATTCTAAGTCAAGAATATTGATTATGAGAGTTCTAATAGTTTATTATCAAGGTGGTTTTGCACTAATTTGACTGCAAATTATTCTCTTTTCTCTATTCTTTATTATGTTATATCATATAATAGGTGCCTATGAATGGTCATCCATCTCTTTTAATAAACTGCATACATTCAATAGCTATGTTAGTTGTGCTATAAATCACTAACTACAAGTCAGATGCCACCCACACACCCTGAGTAATAGACATTGCAGCCATGATGAACCAGGCAGGGTTTCCACTGGGGAAGAACATGGCAGTGTGACAAGGGAGTGAGGAGGTTGCTTCTAATCAAGTTGTAGATGATAAGCAGAGAGGAAGGGGAGTCTGTGATCATGCTATCAGTTCTGTGAGATTATGTAATCTCATCTGTTTATTCCATAAGCAGTAACTGGTTGCCCTTAGATCAAGACTGGGAGAAATTAGTCATTTAAAATTCAAGAAACATGATTCCAGACCTAATTTGTCATTACTATTTTGCAAGATGTTTTTCTATGTCTCAGCTGCCACAACTGTTGAATAGGGAGATCACATTAGAATTCTATCATAATAATCTTTAGCTAGACTGTTTTAGCTTTCAGGTTAATACTGTTTTTGTTCTTGGCACTTACATTCTAAAGATGAATGTAGTAAATGGTGGTTTACTACCACGTTGATGACAGGAAATCATTATAATACTTGTAATTGTTACTAAATTAATATTAACTGTTATGAAACAGGTATATTCTTTAAATATATAATATTTAATTATACTTCTTAAATTCTCCAAGCAATTTTTAATTACTATTATTCTTTAATAGTTCACACAATTTTTAAAATATATATCCATGTATAGAAAAGGGCTATCTGATCATCAAGAACAAAGAGTTGGGAGTATTTAAATGCAAAGTCAAGATAATAGCCAAGTATGGTCATTTGGATTTTAAATTAATTTTTATAGCCTATTGGTTGATGTGACTGAGAAATGGGTAGATGTTGTTCGTAACTAGATGCTCAATTTTAATGAAGAAAAACTTGGGCTAACACAAACATCATGAGAAAAAAACCAGTTTACTAGGAAACATGTGCTGGAACAACAGAAGTTACAGAGTGAGTATGGGCTTGTCTTTGGAGGAACAGAAGAAAGCAGAAATCAAATCACAAAACATAGGATCCACGGTAAAATTACAATCTTTTACAGGTTTAACATTAACTTATATTAAGGAAAATTTCTCTTAAAACCCAAATCAATGTAAGTCTACTTTCTATGAGGCATAAACACAGGGAACAAGGTAGGTGTGTGAGTATGCGTGTGTCTGTGTTGAGACATGAGTTTTCTTGAGAGTGGAGCAAAATTAGACTCATCCCCATTTTACTTTGTAGAGACTGGTAAAGGTCAAGGAATGAGTAAGACTTAAGGTAGGTATGCAGATGTACATCTCACTGTGCCTTGAAAACCCAGAACCAAATTTAGGATTGGTTAGAGAAAGTGGAATTATCTTGTAAATAACGTGAAGGAGTTTAGTTCATATGATTGCCTAAACTCTATGCTTAGAGAAATGTTTTATAATTCAACAATATGTTACTGCTCTGTAAACTGCCTTAGTCTCATGATGCTTCAAATGAGATCAGCTATATCTAAAGATATTGTTTTTTGATTAGATCTGCTTTCCTGAGAGAAGAAAATAAAAGGGCCGTGATTTGTGTTTGAACTGATCCAGGAAGAGAAGACAGGATTAATAAGAGATTTAGAATCCTGGAATCAGAAGCTTGAAGCCAGAGAATCATGAAATAGAAATCTTCTAAGAATGTATAGAACTTTCAGGAAGAATATGGGAGGGTTGGCTGAAACTGTTCAGTAAGCTGTAGGCATAATGTTATTGTGCCCTGAGCAAAGATTAACCTTGTATTATTCAAATGCTGATTTCTGTGCACTCATATCTGGTTGCAGTCCTTATTCTAAAATTCTCCTCTCTTAATGTTGTGCAAATATTGCTCCCCAATTATACCCTGATTGGTCAACCAATGGCTGAGCAGGGAAGAAAATAGGCAGGGCTGCCTCCCAACCAGGAGAAGAAAAGAAAGTTGGAGAGAAAGTGGAGCTTAGCCACAGGGAAAGAGTCCAGGAGGGACCATGGAAATTAGCTCAAACAAAGGAAGCCATAAAATGTAGATATCTTGGGGATTTTTTAGGGAGCTATCCATATTAGCATAGAAGATTAAAGTAGAATAATAATTGCTCAGTTATTGTGACTTTAAGCTGTAAAATAAACATAATAATCCAATCTCAATTATTTATGGGCTAGCTGAGTAAGAGGAAAACTGTAACACACTTATTAAAAAGCCACTAACAATAAGCTATGTAAGTGTCTGCTATTTGTGCATACATTTGCAGTATTTCATCCATACACAAAAAGAGAAAGTACAGAGGGAGGAGAGGAAAGAGACCAATCCCTGTCTTAGGAAATTCCAGTATAAATGACTGGAAAATGCCTATCAAATCAGTAAGTAAAACCCAAGCTGTGTTGATCAGACGTATAATACAGAGTTTCTAAAATGGTTGACTGGTTGGCTCTGTTCTCCACTTACCAACTATTTATTTCACATAATATAGACCCAAATCAAAAATAAGCATCAAAAAGTAGAACTGCAAACTCATAAACATGTTTTTTTGTTTGTTTGTTTTATCATCAAGAATCTACATGAGTAATTTTTCTCACTTGCCCTGGGTTTGTGGTATTTAAATGGGTGACGGCTCTGAAGTGCCAAAAGACATTATAAAATACTTACAAGGATCCATCTGGTCAGACTGTCAATTAGCTGGACATTCATAACTTCAGTATTTCAACAGTATTACTCATGTGGGATTGACTCCTTGAACAACAGATGGCCTTATTGTAGGTCAGCTTGAAAGAATGTGCACAGAGCAATGGAAGGAAATAAGTGTAGAACCTGGAGAAAGGAGAAACTCAGGCTGCGGACAACAGTGATCTTAACAAAAAGAATATCTTTTTATGAAAGTGGGTGCTCTTGCATTTGGTGCATAGATGTTCAGAATTGAGAGTTCATGTTGGTTGACTTTTCCTTTGACAAATATGAAATGACCTTCCTTATCCTTTTTATATCTTTAAGTTGAAAGTCAATTTTATTCGATATTAGAATGGCTACTCCAGCTTGTTTCCTAGGACCATTTGCTTGAAAAATTGTTTTCCAGCCTTTTATTCTAAGGTAGTGTCTGTCTTTGTCACTGAGGTGGGTTTCCTGTATGCAGCAAAAAGTCGGATCCTGTTTGCGTATCCAGTCTGTTAGTCTATGTCTTTTTATTGGGGAATTGAGTCCATTGACATTAAGAGATATTAAGGAGAAGAGACTGTTGCTTCCTGTAATTTTTGCTAAAAGGGGAGGCATTGTTTGTGTGGCTATCTTCTTTTGGGTTTGTTGGAAGTGGATTACTTTCTTGTTCTTTCTAGGGTATGATTGGGCTGAACCTAGGCCTCCCTGCACATATGTTGTAAATGTGCAGCTTGGTTTTCATGTAGGTCTCAAACATCTGGAGTGGGGGCTATCCCAAAACATGCAGCCTGTATATGGAGTATGGTCTTCTAAAAAAAAAAAAAAAAAAAAAAAAAAAAAAAAAAAAAAAAAAAAACAGTTGTTCAGTTATTCATGGAATATTATTTTTTTATATCTCTTGTATTCAGTTTGCAACTACTTCATTGAGAATTTTTGTATGTATATTCATGAGGGATACTGGACTATAACTTATATATTTTTGTTGGGTTTACACTTGATTTCACTATTTCAATATTATTTGCTTTGTGAAGGAAAAAAAAAAAGAATAACTGGAAATTGCTTTGGAGGTATTTTTAAAAACAAGAGTTCTTTAATTTTTATATTGAAACATTCAAGATATAATGCATGGAACACTCTATAAAACTGAAATAACAAAAAGTCCACCACCAGTGACCAACTTTCTAAAACAAAGCCACACCTACTCCAACAAGGCCACATCTCCTAATCCTTCTCAAAAGTGCCTCTCCCTGAGAATTAAGCATTCAAAGATATGAGCCTATGGGAACCATTCCTATTCAAAACACCACTTTCAGATAACTATATTTACAATCAATTATTATATGGAAAATCGTGCATTCAGAGTTATTAGAGTCATATCTATAGGGGAAAGGGAAAGAAATATAATTTAGTCTGAATTTTGAGTTGCTGAATGCAGTCTGTACTGGCAGTTAGAAATTTGATGGTTTATTTTTCATAATCTTCAGGCTCCTGGTCTATAAAATGGAGATAATCAAAATAATAACTATCATTCTGCATAGTTGGAATAAAAACTGGGTATGAACATGTATATCCATGTCCATATTTACATTAGTGCTCAATGAAAGATGCTTTCTCCTTCAAAGATCTGGTAGGATGAAACTAAATAAGCTCAAGGTGAGACCATTATAAACCCACGTGGTTTTTTGTTTGTTTTGTTTTCTTCCTTGCTGTTCTTTCATTGTTAGCTTTCACACCTATTGTAGAAAAGTTGATAAATAGAAACACTATCTGAAAACATTGGAGGACAGCAGCAGTAGTGGGGGCTCACTAGGGCTGAATTTCACAGGCCATGTTTCTATGTGTGCTTAACTTGGTGAAATCAGCTGAGGTTCTCTGTAAGAGCAGCAAATGCTATTAACTGCACATGTCTCTCTATGTTTCTTTGTTTTTTTCTTTTTTAATATGAGGTTAAAGATGTTAGGGTATTCTCCAGCTGTTTGTTACAAGTAAAGCCAAATTAAATAAGGATGTCTAAATAATGCATCAGTTGGTTTATATTTTGATTACTCAGGAACAAAAATGAACTAGTATGCCCTGTGGATACCTGAATCAGTTACATGAGTGGGATTTAAAATAACCTTTGCCAACAACTGCTGTTCATGTACACACTTTGAATTCAGTAAGAAAAACAAAAGTGAATGTATTGTACAGTGTTACTGACAGAAAATATTATTCCAGTGCAGAACAGTTGATTTAGTACATCTGTCAGAGCCCATAAAGTGTTTACAAGCACCAGCTAAGCTCTGCCAGGGTTCTGTGATCTGCTTTGGTGAGACGATTGTTCACTGGATAGACTGTTTTAGCTCCTCTGCTAAATGTGGCATGAGTTTCTTGGTGAGGTTGAATGTAAGTTATTCTTATCAAGTATCACTTCTGTCATAATTGTGGGTTGTGGATCATAGAAATTAATTCCAACTTCAAACAGTGCCACACACCAAAACACCAAGAACCTCTGGTCATCTGAAACAACACAGCATGTCCCAGTGAGTGTCTGACCAGGAACCATAGAGCTTTACAAAAACATGTAATGCTTTAGGTCAGGCAGGCAACTAAGGCCTCTGTAGAAATGTCAGACATATGTACAAAGACAACTTTCAATTATTTACATACAATTTCCCTTAACTAGCAATAACTGATTTTAATTTTAAGCATTGCTTTCTCAAACAGAGCATATGAAACAAGTTTACAGGGACTGGAATAGAGAAGGTTAGGAGATGGCAGAGATGTAGTCTTTCTTGTCTTCTTGTTGATCAAAAATAATATTTGATGTCTGGTGTCCTAAGTTACCAACATGCAGGTGATAAATTGTGATGCCTTGATATGCCTCTGATTGTCATGTTTATCAAAAAGCTATGCACAAAATTATAAATATGTCAAGGTTACTCTCTTCAAATCACTATCCCCAAAATCCTTGAAAGGATTTTGAAATGTATTGAAAATTTGAGTTGTATTTGCTGTAGAATAATCATAAGTAGAATCCCAGCCTTATGCCAATCTGGAGGTAAGGTATTTTGGGGATACAGTTTGGAAAACTTCAGAAAAGTGCATGCGCTGAGGGTTTTTTATTCCATAAGATTAACAACAACAACAACAACAACAATAAATTTATCTTTTTTATTGTTCTTTGTTTCTTTTTTAAATTTTTTATTGGATATTTTGTTTATTTACATTTCAGATGTCATCCTCTTTCCTAATTTCCCTTCCCTAGAACCCTCAGTCCCATCCCCCTCCTCCTTTTTGCTTTTATACCATTTTAATTAGATGCATGTATTAAGGTCAGTTCTAGGTTGAGGGTCTAACAATACAATAGATGCAAATAGTCGAGGAACAAGCAATACAATAAACGCCAATAGTCAAAGAACGAGCAAGGCATTGAAGCCAATTACATGAATACTCCCATGATCACTGTTTCTAAGGGCTTATCAGGATGACCAAAGTATCTGAGCCAACTTTCCTGTCCTAGCCCAAAGTCATTTTCATGTCTGAAGCCTACTTCCTTGTTCTAGTCTAAAATTTAGATTCCTGTGTGAAATTACGTCTTTATTCTAGCATAAGATTTAGATTCCTGCCTGAAATTACTTCTTTGTTGTAGCATAAGATTTAGATTCCTGCCTGAAATTACTTCTTTGTTCTAGTCTAATGTCAGATTCCTGCCTGAAGCCTACTTCCTTGTCCAATGTCATAGTCCTGCCAAGCAGCCCATTTCCTTGTCCTTGGCCCATGTCAGATTCTTTCGAAGCAGCCCCAAAGGCTCTCTGTCTCTCCCCCTCCTTTTTTTTTTTTTTTTTTTTTCATTAATAAAACTGACCCTGTCTTAGATTGTTCTGACAAGAATGCCTTCTTTACCCATCATGGAATACACATTATCTAAAGTAACACACTTTTGTCTTAGGTTGGTAAGGCTCTGTGCAGAATCTTATTTGTGCTTGGCTTGTCAGTCTGTTAATTTAATAACTCTGTCTGGGAGTCCACTTTTAGGTTCAAGCCATATACTTTGGCTGCCAACATGTTAATGTTGTTAAAGACAAGCTTTAACACGATGGGCAGAGATAAAAGTATTCCCAGGACAAAAAGGGCTAGCATGATCAAGCTACATATGCCATTCTTGAAGCCTGATCAAAATAGAAATACTGACCTCAGGCCATGGGTAATTTTATCAGCAGTATCTACCACATCAACACTCAGCAGAACAGTATTCTTGAAATTCATAAGCTCACTATGCAAAGTTAAAACATACAGAGAGGTGTTAGAATTATGCCAAATACACTGCAAGTGTCTTTAAACTTTTTCCTAATTATAATGACTACCACTGTGAATTTTAGAACTAACATGAATCCAATGATATTTGGCATGACATTTGAGATGGTCTATTACCCTTAAATTCTGAACCTCCTTCCAATAATCTGAATAGGATAAAGAGCATCAATCCTTTCTTCCAAATGCCTATCTAAATCCTCTTTTATATTCAACACATTAATAACTTTTTTTGCTAAATGATTAACAGAAGTAGCTGTCTTAACTTCTTGTGTCAAAGCAATTGCAGAAGCAGTGGTGCTAGCAATTAATGTAATTAAAGCTGTTATACCAGCAATAATCAAGCCCACTACCACCTTGCTTCTGCTTAAAACCTGAGTCATTTCTTCTAGTACTTTCAAGCTATTTTTAGAATACCAAGTTTCTGTGATACTCAGGCACTAAAGCAAAAGCTGGTTGATAGACCTCCATAACTAACATGCCAGATTTCAAAACACAAACATAATTAGAAGGTGTGGAATCAATGCAAGTTACATTAAATACAGTAGAAGAAACAGAAGTATTTTTAACTTGACAATTAAAAGAGCCTTAACACATGTGCTAACACCTGTTTCAAATCCAGATCCTGCCCCAACTTTATCTGTTGCTAACATAACATCATAGAGAACTGCAGCTAACATTCAAATATGTCTTTGAAAATGTCCAGAACCAGACTTCCAAATGAAGGTTGTTACTTCCAATATTGGATTGATTTATGGACCAGTCCATGAATCTAAATAACTGGTCACATTCAATAACAATACAAGAGGCATTGTAACTTCTCTTTTTGATTCTCTGTTCCACAAGGTCTATAAACTTGAGGGAAGGCAGCTTGTCCCATAGAGGTATAGGTAAGCAACAACAATAAGTTTCATTTGATAAAGTGTGACAGTTTCTTACAGGTTGTAAAATACCCATCTCTGGAACAAAGGGAATTTCTGTCTCTCTAAATACATTTAACTTGTTAATTATGATATTTTTGTGTTTTTTGATCAAGTAGTTATAAGACAGTTGGGTTTCTAATGTCTTTGTAAGTAAGATTAAGAAGCAAACCTTTTGGAGTTTGGTTTCCTTGTATTCATTAATTTAAAAGCATTAGCTTGAAATTCACTTATGGGGATTTCCAAAGGCATTTCATATCCACTAGCAGCCTTCGCACTACACCAACTATAGTAAAAGTGACTGACATGAGAGCAAACATAAGCTCTCACATTTTCTTTCAATTAATCTTGATATTGTTATTTAAGACAAAGTACCTAAAACTTCTTAAAACCCAAATTTATGGTACCCAAGCTTAAAAGTAGCCTTAAATGCTCATGTGGCTTTAGTTCAATAAAAAGGAATTTCACAAGCCAAATATGCATAACTTTCCAAGAGCCCCAGTCCATTTCCCTGAGTCATTATATGAAGATATAAACAAAACAAAGCAAAAACCAAAAACGAACAAATAAACAAAACCCTGGAGCTGTCAATGATGAAGGGAACAAAACCATCCCAAACCCAAATGTCCAAACCAAATCAAAACCACAAAAAAACAACAATCAAACAAGCTGAGCAGATTAAGTCAAATTTACATGGGGGCGGGAGGCAAGGTGAGATGTTTGGGCCAATTTTAAGGAAAGAATGGTAGGTGGGTGTGAATGGGAGGCAAGAGTCATAGGGATATGCCAGGCTGGCCACATGGCAAGCAGCTTCCTGGGTAAATGGTCTGAGTATATACACAGCACCCCACACACAGAAGAGTCAAACCCGCAGTTTCTGATGCTAAAGTCCCCTATCACCAATCTGAAATTTTTGATAATTTTGAGAACCTGTGTCTCAAATAGATTGATGTAATGAGAAAAATTAACATACACAAGGAGAGTGGGTGGCTAATGCCTAACACATGCCATATCCACAGTGCCTGCCACCCTATGGACAATCATTCCCGTGAATTCACAAAGGATAGGAATCCAGAGGGACTCCTAGTAAAGGAACACAAATTCTGCCCAAGCCAGAATGAGAGCAGTGCCAGGGGTTCATACATTCCCTTAGGATCAGAACACGCTTTATGTGTAGATGGAAGGAAACCGAATCCAAAGAAATGCAGAGCAAGGCATCTCTCCCTGTCTTTCTTATTTGCAGAACTTCCTGTTGTAGTTGATTACTAGACCCAAAACAAAAATGTAAGAGCGGTTCATCTCAGTCCTTCCTTCTCTGTGATAAGCTAAAGATAGTGTAAGTAAGAATGCACACATTATACAGAACTTGAAAGAGAAATTCTGAAATTTATTTGGAACAACAAAAAACCCAGGATAGCGAAAACCATCCTCAACAATAAAAGAACTTCTGGAGGAATCGCCATCCCTGACATCAAGCTGTACTACAAAGCAATAGTGATAAAAACGGCCTGGTATTGGTACAGAGACAGGCAGGAAGATCAGTGGAATAGAGTTGAAGACCCAGAAATGAACCCACAGAACTACGGTCATTTAATCTTTGACAAAGGAGCTAAAACTATCCAGTGGAACAAGGACAGCATTTTCAACAAATGGTGCTGGTTCAACTGGAGGACAACATGCAGAAGAATGCAAATCGATCCTTTCCTATCTCCTCGTACAAAGCTCAAGTCCAAGTGGATAAAGGACCTTCACATAAAACCAGACACACTGAAACTAATAGAAGAGAAAGTGGGGAAGACCCTCGAATACCTAGGCATAGGGGAAAAGTTCCTGAATAGAACACCAATGGCCTCTGCTCTAAGATCAAGAATTGACAAATGGGACTTCATAAAATTGCAAAGCTTCTGTAAGGCAAAGGACACCGTCAATAGGACAAAACGGCAACCAACAGATTGGGAAAAGATCTTTACCAATCCCACATCCGATAGAGGACTAATATCCAATATATACAAAGAACTCAAGAAATTAGACTCTAGACAACCAAATAACCCTATTAAAAAATGGAGTAAGGAGCTAAACAAAGAATTCTCAATTGAGGAAATCTGAATGGCCGAGAAGCACTTAAAGAAATGTTCAGCATCCTTGGTCATCAGGGAAATGCAAATCAAAACAACCCTGAGATTCCACTTCACACCAGTCAGAATGGCTAAAATCAAAAACTCAGGTGATAGCAGATGCTGGCGAGGATGTGGAGAAAGAGGAACACTCCTCCATTGTTGGTGGGATTGCAAGATGGTGCAACCACTATGGAAAACAGTCTGGCGGTTCCTCAGAAAATTGGACATATCACTACCTGAGGACCCAGCTATACCACTCCTGGGTATACATCCAGAAGATGCTCTAACACATAACAAGGAAATATGCTCCACTATGTTTATAGCAGCTTTATTTATAATAGCCAGAAACTGGAAAGAACCCAGATGCCCTTCAACAGAGGAATGGATACAAAAAATGTGGTACATTTATACAATGGAATATTACTCAGCTATTAAAAACAATGAATTTGATAAATTCTTATATAAATGGATGGAACTAGAAAATATCATCCTGAGTGAAGTAACCCAATCACAAAAGAACATACATGGTATTCACTCACTGATTATTGGATTTTAGCCCAGAAGCCTGAAATACCCAAGATTCAACTCACAGACCACATAAAGCTCATAAAGAATGATGACCAAATAGGGGAGCCTTCAGTCCTTCTTAGAAGGAGTAACAAAATACTCAAGGGTGCAAATAAGGAGACACAGTGCAGGACAGAAACTGAAGGAGGGACAGTCTACAGACTATTCCACCTAGATATCCATCCTATGTGCAGTCACCAAAGGTAGAGGTTGATGTGGATGGCAGGATGTACACGCTGACAGGAGCCTGATATAGCTGTCTCCTTAGAGGTCTGCAAGAGTCTGACATACTCAGAGGCAGATGCTCACAGCTAACCATTAAACTGAGCATGGAGTTCCCAATGGAGAAGATAGAGTGAAGGCTGAAGGAGTTGAGAGGATTCGCGACACCATGAGGAAAGCAACAATCCCAACCAACCAGAGCCCCCAGGGTCTAAGCCACCAGCCTGGGAGTGCTTAGGGAGGGTCTCAAGGCTCCAGCTATATAGGCAAGGGAGCTATATATAAGTGGGAGAAGAGATCCTTTGACCCATGAAGGCTGGACGTCGTGGGGGGGGGGATACTCGAGGGTGGGGAGGTGAGGTACAGGGGAGGGTGGGTGGGGGTACACCAACGTGGAGGCGGGAAAGGGGGGGAAGGGATAGTGAGTTCCTGGGAGGGAGGGGGGAAATGGGGTAAGGAGAGAACATCTGAAATGTAAAAAATAAAAAAATTTTCAATAAAAAAAAAAAAAAAAAAAGAATGCACACATTAGCAAGTAAAATAAAAATGTATATGTTTGTGTATGCATGTGTGTATATATGTGTGCACATTCGTGTGTGTGTTATCACTGTCTCAGTAAGAATTAAATACCTCGGTGTGTGAAAGATATTAAATACAAACTGGTTTTTACTATTTCGTTATTTCATATGTGTATCGAATACTTTTATATTTTTCTTCTTTTTAAGACTCGTATTGCACCATTGAAGCAGAATTCATATTAATAATTTAAGTTTTTAACTTTTTGTGGAACACCAAATAAATGCCCTCACAAGTTTACTGACAGACTCTCAAAGAACGAAAAGGCCTTGTTTTTATCTCCCTTAACATCCTTTTCTATTTTTCAAACAAAGGGTCTCTCTTCTCTTTTGTAGTTTGGAAGTGAGAGAGTGGTTCAACCATGGGAAAATTCTCCCAATTTATCATTCTTTCAACAATTTAGAAAGGTAATATATTCACATTCACATGACAGTTGTTAGGACCATGGGGAAAGCTCCTGGAGGATTCCCTATGAAACATAAAAATATCAGCATTCAGAATGTGAACTGTGTGAATACTGGGCACTTGAGTGGCAGGACTCTAACACAGCACACTAATACAGGGACTAAGAGAAAACACACTGCAAAACACTTGAGAAGGAGATCCTGGGTTCCCCAAGGCCACTATTTATGGATGGAATAATTATGAAAATGAACCCCTCTCTACTTGCTAGTTTGTTCTTCCTCTCCCCACCTCCACCAAGGGCAAAAATAAAAATAGGTAAATTAATGAATCTAAAGAAAATAGAAGGGAAAGAAACTCTCTCCTTTTCAATTTAGGGCTATCTGTTCAGATAGGAATCTTGAGTGACTAGATGTTAGGTGAGCCTTGGGGAGAATTATTCTCTCTTATGGGAGAGGAGTGGGGAGGAAAAGTAAAGAAGTGCTGAGGGAGTAGGGAGGAGAAGAGAAATGAGAGGCTGAACATTGGGGACGAGACACAAATTTTCAGTAGAGATAAGGGTGGGGTGGGCCAAAGAATGATGTGTTGCCAGTTTACATTGAAATTTTTCCCCTGTTCTCTTAAAACCCCCAGTTTCTTGTCGATGTTTTGGTAGAAGTCAACTTGGGTATGAAAGGAAGTTTGAGGCTGGAGATAGAGATGGAGGTGGGGGGAGCTTGGGCCCAACAGATGCTTTGAGAAGGAACAAGAAGGAACTGTTGCCAGCTTGAGTTACACAGAGTTTAAAACACTGCCTTCAGCATCCAACAAAGCAGAAAACCCAGTTCATTTCCCATATAATAGCTTCTGTTCTCCTGATAACATTTGGCTCTTCAGGTTGACTTCTTTCTGGGCAGAGTCAAGTTTCTCATTCCTTGGTCCCTCTCCAAAGGAAAGAACATGGTCTATTGGCTCCCACTTACAGTCTCACTTGTTGTCCAGCAAGTTATAAAAGAGAACCATCAATAGAGATATGTGGTGAGGGCAGAGAGACTTTCCATCCTACAGGAAGGGAAGCCTTCGTCACTGGCCACCCTTGATGATCTGTTTCTTCCATGTTAAGTATAGAGCAGGGCTTTCCTCACATCTGGCTCCTGCAGTGTCACCTCCAGAGGACTGCATCTGTACACGGATTGACTTGGGCATCAGAATGACATGTCTTGGGCATTACTTCTCTATGCAGGTGTTGCTTTTTTTCAGTTTTATGATAATGGGGGCTCGCAAGATGGATCAATGAGTGAAGTGCTTGTCACATAAACATAATGATCTAACTTACTCTCCAGCACTCATGCAAAAAGACCAGGCATAGTGACATACATTTGTAATTCCAGCACTGTGGAGCCAGAGACAGGAATACCTCTAGGGTGCACTAGTCAGCCAGTTTAGCTTAATCTGTAAGCCATCATTCCAACAAAAGATCCTGTCTCGAAAACAAGTTAGTTGACACCTGATGAAAACACTTGATATGATCCATAGCCCCAAAAGCACAAGCACACATTTGAATGTGCACCTGAATGCAAATGAATATCCACCACTCACACATATAGACACTACATACACACAAACACACACAGACACACACTTAGACATGCATACACATATACACATGAATACACATATACACGTGAACATACACAGAGAATAAAACACGTACAAGCACATCACACACACACACAGACAACACACACATGGACAAGCATACATTTGAATGTGCACCTATACTCACATGGATACCCAACACACATGCACACATACAGACACTGTACACACACACACACACATAACACACACACACACACACACACACACACACGTCTATATGACAGTAACTATTCTAGAAGCAAGAATTTAGCAATGAGCAAAACAGAACCAACAAGCCCAAACCCCCTTCAGACACAAAATGTATTAATTAGTTGCCTCAGTGCTAAAATAAATGTCATAAGCAAACTTAAGTGAGGAGGGGCTTATTTGTGTTCCTGGTTTATGAGGACTGTCTACCCTGATGTGGAAGTCATGACGATGAAAGCTTGGTCTAGATGCTTTGTGTCTGCAGTCAGGAATGGGAATGGGGACCAGAGCTCAGTCTCCTTTCTTTATGTCTTGGACATGGATACATGCCATCCACAGTTAAAATGAGTCTTCCCATTTCAATTAATATAATCCAGATAATCCATCACAGGATTTTCTCCTAGATGATTCTAGAGTCTATCAAATTGAAACCATTACAGATGATAACCATTAACCTGGTTACTGGCATATGTTCTATCTTCTGTACATTCTGTCCTTCTTTTCCTGAACAGCAGCACTTTTCCTCTTTTCACAGGATGCACAACCCAGAAACGAGTAACTTGATTCTAGCTGTTTGTTTGTTTGTTTGAAAGAATGTTCATAGCCTCGTGTGCCCTGAAAATGGAGATGCTCCTTATTATAGGGGTGTATCACCATGCTTCTATAGTTTCTCCAGGAAAAAGACAATCTCATAGTGGATAATTAGATGAGAATAAATGTTTGCTGGAATCCAGTGAATCTGCACAAAAAAAAAACCAGATATTCATCCTTCCTGTTAGACAACAGGGAGGAAGAGACATATAACTCTATATGAATCATCTTTCTGATGCCATCTTGTCATGAATGGAACATTATTGTTAAAGGAAATGAGATATGTAATGACTTTATTCAATAAAAAGTGTCTGGATCTCTTAGCAAGAATTTGAAATGTAGATTTAAAGAGAATATTTAAGAATTAATACCATACTAGTTAGTATTGCAAGTGAATCTTTGGGGGAATCCAAGGAAAGATACCACATGAGAGGGTCTAGCCAAACATAATTAAAGAATGAGAATTACTGAGTTCAAGATAAGTAAAACCACATGAAGTTGCTTCTGAGAAAAGTTTAACAAGAATATGAAGAAAGTCTGTCAAAATGAAAAATGAACCAATTTATCTTATATGTTTGGACTCTCATATTCAAGACATAAAGAGGTACCTCATTAAAGTGAGTTACTCTATCCTTTCCTGTACAAATTTCCCTATGAAAATCACCTGAGATTTGAGAGTTTGGCAGAGAACTGAACTCTAATTCTTTGCATTTCCAATGTGTCTTAGTTAATTCTCTATTGCTGTGAGGAGACACCGTGACCAAGGCAACTTATAAAAGAAAACATTTAATTGGGGCTGGTGTATAGAATCAGAAGGTGAGTCCATGACCATCATGGTGGGTACCATGGGAACAGGCAGACCTGAAGCTGGAATAGTAGCTAAGACACAAATCAGAGAGATTAAGAGAACGAGAAAATGAAGAGAACAAAATTCAAAGAGAGGGGAAGGGGAGATGGAGAGACAGGGAGAGAGCAAGACAGTGAGGGGGAATGGAGTGATGTGGACTTTTAAAACCTTAAAATCCACACCCCAAATGACATACCTCCTCCAACAAAGCCACACCTTTTAATGCTTCCAAAACGTTTAGCTTATGGGGACCACTCTCATTCAAACCACCACACAATAACTACTGTTTGCAGAAGGAAGGGTGATATGGAACTTTCTTGACGCTCCTCATATGATTGCACCTGAAATTCTTGAGCCATCCTTTTTCATGAACTGTGGGATAGATGTTCCTTATATGTCTAGAGGAATGAAGGACATGTGTCCTCACAATAACTATGGAGAATTAGGCTTCCATTTTACACTCAAAGAAGGGATGGTTACTCATATTAAGAAGATAGTCATAGAGTATGTCCCTGGAATAAATGAAATTAGAATTGAAATCTAGGTTTACATGACTCCAAAGCCCTGTATCTACCCACTGCTTGCAGAACATTCAGCCAATATTATTTTTAAGTAACTCTCCTATGAGGAAAAATTATAAATGTAAAATATTATTGATTCTGAGGCAGTAAAAGATATTTGCTCAGAAGAAATATTTCTTTGGTCCAGGCACTACACTTTCTGTAGTTCTTTCTAATTGATCTTCACAAATACAAATGCACTTTGACCTACAAAGAAGCTATTTATATTATATCCATTGTAAACTAAAAAAAAAAAAAATCAAAAATAAATTCTATATACCCAATTGTCCAGAACTATAACTCCAAACCACAGTCCAGTGTAGAGAGAATGGGCTGTTTCTCTCTATAGTCCTGTGGCTGACAGAATCCTTCAGCTCTGTGCTCCTGTCTAGCCTTGTGAAAGTAGAATTTATTGGTTAGTGCTAGTTTTAAAAAGGACCAAGCCCTCAAATTCAAATTTCAAATTCAGGTTTTTGGTAGATGTATATCATTTTTTGCTCTGTCTTGGAGTTGAAAATTAAGCTAAATCATTTTAAGTAAGGTGTATTGTAAGTACTTTTCAGGCCCTTGTAACTTAGGTTGAATTCAGCCTTCTATCTTAAATAACTAGAAATGTAGGCAAATTTATATAAAAAACAATTCAGCAATAGAGAGCAAACAATACAAGCCAGTGAGTTCTGACAAAGGAAATGAATGTGCCCTGCTAGAGAGAGTCTAGTCACAGGATAGAGAGGGTAAATCAGAAGGGAACTTGACTGTCTTGCTAAGTTGGAGAGAGTTGGTAGTTCTGAGTGGATCAAGGTAGCTAGAGTTCAAGGACAGAATCACAGCAGAGAAATCCTGTCAGAAAGACAATTTAAGTAATCCATAGCAATGCTCCTTAAATATTTAGCTGGATGTTATATTTTAGAGAAAAAATATCTAAATCCAGAAAATGAAATACTAGGAGGAAATGTCTAAGAGAATGTCTCCAAAGTTCACATAGGGCAAGGAATGAGATGTTTTGCAGTAAGAGTTCATGAGATTTAACTTCCTTGGGAGACACTGTGTCAAAAGAGAAGATAAATCACTCGTATCCTGAAAGCTCTTCAGGATCCACAGTAGTAAAGCTCAAAAATAGATCCCCAAAGTGATTCCTAAAGTATATCTGCATGTCAGAACAGAAACTAAGATTATTTAAAGGAATAATGAGAATTCTAAAAGCAAAATCATAAAACTCACAATGTTTGACATTCACACAAAACTTACCAAATGGTCAAAGTTTCAGGCTACACAGTTCACAGTGATGAGAAAATTCAATCAATCAACAGAAACAGGCCTGGCAATGACAGATTCTGGAGCCAGCATGTGTGTTTTAAGTCGCTTCCATAGCAGTGGGAAAGCCATGGCTTTTTGCAGAGCCTTTAGCATAAGCTACTCCTCCCATGTCCCCTCTTGTATCTTGTCCTTCTGTTCCCCTCCACATTTAATATTTTATTCTATTTCCTCCTGTATTTCCCCTTCCTTTGAAAATCCCCTTCTCCTTCTTGGTCCCTTCCCAGCTATCAATATTCTGAATGAAACATACATAGCTTAAAAACAAACATCTGAATATTTAAAAATGTACAGTGTTTGTGTTTTGGGGTATGGGTTACCACACTCAAGATAATTGTTTCTAGATCCATTCATTGACCAGTAAATTTCATTGATTTTAATGGCTAAATTATATCCTACTGTATATCTAGGCTATTCTCAATTCTGGCTGTCAGGAATGGTGCAACAGTGAGCATGGATAGTGGATGAATAGGTCTCACCATAGTAAGATGCAGAACCACTTGGATCTATACCCAGGAGTGGTATAACTGGTTCATTCTTTTTGAGGAACATCCACACTGATTTTGATAATGGTTGTATCAGTTGGCTCTCCTATCATCAACAGATAAGTGTTCCTCTTTCCCACATCTGGAGCAGCATGTGATGTTATTTGTTTTTTTAATGCTGGTCATTTAACTAGGGAAGATGTAATATCAGTGTAGTTTTGGTTTGCATATCTCTGACAGCAAATGATATTGGACATTTTAAAATGTGTTCCTTGGCCATTTGTGTTTTGATTTTGAGAACCCTTTGTTTAGTTCTGTATTCCAATTGAAATGTAAGTGAAGTTACCATAGAATGGAGGGCAATGCCCAACTAGATATTCTACAGTACCAAATAAAACTCTCAGTACCAGGATTGTGTTGCATGGTTTCGAGTCATGATCCAAAGGGGTCTCACATTCTCTCCAGAGATCACAGGCTATTGCCAATGCTATTTTCTACCCTCCACAACCTGACAGTTAGACCCTCTTGCTAAAGACAGCACATACTTATGTTATGGAACATAGAGAAATTAATCTTGTGCCCAACTACAAGCATCACGCCTGCTGACTGGCATTTAAAATGCTAGAAGCCACTAGAGGAGGAAAGTAATCGTTAATATTGCCTAGCTACAAACCCTGCAAGCTACAGCAGTGACTTGCCTGTAAGACATATCCAATAATGCAATAGTGGCACATGTATGATAGGAGTAACCAACTACCTTTGGTTGGATTTAAGGCCCAGCCCATAAGGTTGCCCCTGTACCAACATAATTAATGAGACCAAGAACCTAAGACTACATATGCAAGCCACAGGCCATACAGGAAAACTTGCTAGAATTATTCCACTAAATAACTCCCAATGGCATAACAATATACCAATAGATCAGTGAGTGCATCACTGAACCCTAACTAGAGAAATTTCTTCTTTCAGTAGATAACAATTAACACAGAAATCCACAACTGGAGCAAATAAGATACTTCAGAGCATTCAGCCCTAAATAGGATGTCTGATTCACACTCTTCCCCTCCGGGTTCAGGAGTCTGTCTATGCAAAACAGGAGGCAGATAGACTGTAAGAGCCAGAGGTAGCAGACCACTACATGTAACAATATTTTTTAGGTACAATGAGGCTAATGCACCTATAAACTCTCAGAGGATATTATAGCATACATAAAACTTGTACAAGTTCAAACCAGACAAAAATCTCAGCATGGAGAAGGGGAAGTGGGCATAAAGTCACACTCCAAATTAAGAAGATTTTTGGAGTTTATACCCACTGGGAGAAGGAAACGTTTTGCTCAATGGAGTAATACTGAGTATCAAGCACACCCGAAGGCAGGCCACATGGCCAGGAATAGTTGGCCAACAAAACACAAAGTCTATGATTTTTTTTGTTTTTTTGTTTGTTGTTTGGTTGATTGGTTTTGGTTTGTTTTAAATAAAAAGACATTAAGTAAGTGAGTGGAACTGAGAATATTGGATGAATTGAGAGACAGGAAAGAATATAACCAAATATATACAAAAAATAGAAAGATTCAGTGTGTATAACTGTTTGGCCAGCTCTTATATCAGAACACATGCTCTAATGAGCGAGTGGCTGTGTTACATGGAGTAACATTTTGTCCAGCTAGAGTCCAACTACAAGCATGCTGCTCTATGTCTATGAGCTCTGTCAGGTTGTCATAAGAAGTGCATGTGAGCAAGGAATGACTGTCAATTACCATATGTAGAAAACCCAAATGCCACAATCATCTGTGTGCAAACTAAGATCACAGTACCTATGATTCCTGTTGTAAAGAGTTCTCATTGTCTTTAAAAGTATTTGCTGACTAGCTTGATATAAGGCAGAAGATTGAAAGCATCATGGGGGCTGGTGGTGGGGAGATGTGAAGCCAATGTGGGAAGAGGGGCTCCACCAGGTCTGTGAGGATGGTAGAATAAATCTTTGTAATAACCATGGAACATGGATAGTATATATTTTATATAAGGGACAATTAAGAGCAGGGAGTGCATGTTGAAAGAAGTAAACACTCTACAGCTTCACTGCGAGCTCCTTAATAATCCCTACTCCTCTCACTGCTATACATCTCTTGGGAATTTCCATCTAGGCCAATAAGGGAAAATAACAGAAATACAATCTGTGTGTTATATTGATTGATAATCTCTCAGTAGACCTGCTATCAGAATTGCCAAAATGGAAGTGACTGAACAGAAATGTTTGTGTTTTTTCTGTTGGTGGGAAGGTAGAAGATCCAGTTGTTAGCAGTATGTGTTCTTTCTGATGGTTTGGAGAAAGAAGGGGCTCCTGGACTCTCACCTGAGTTATCCCTGCTGCTGGAAGACTTTGGCATCCCCTGGCTTCTTGTTGCCTCACTGCAACCTCTGCCTTCAGCATCAGAGATCATTCTCCTAATGTGTCTGTGAACCCAAAGTGTGCAAACTTCAGTCATACTAAGCAAGGGACTCACCCTGCTACAGTGTGACCTCATCCTAACTTGACTAATTATGTCTAGAACTACTCTTTCTAAAGAAGAAGATCCCCTTCCAACAACCTCTATACAACTCCTTGGACACAGAGATGTTGAGCTGATGCCTACATAGAGACTGTAGGCATCAGCTGTGTTCCATTGTCTTTGGTATAAGAAGGTACTCTGCACGCTATAAGAAGAAAACAACACTAAGCCATCCTCAAATCCTTTACACACAATGGTGTACTACCTGTAAAACCTTGCTAGGGCAAGGGTGGCATAAAGCTTATAGGTGTAACCAACTGATAATTGATTTGACTTAAGGCTTGCTCCACAAGATGGAACCCATATCCAACACTGTCTGGGCAACCAAAAACTGAAACTAGATATCCGAGGGACCTAGGGTAAAACTCAGAAATACTGATCTAAAAAGGGGTGGAGTGGTGATAAAATGACTCCTAATGATATTCTCCTATATTCATAGATTAGTACCTTGTTCAGCCTTCTGATGCACTGCTTTGGCTGGAATTGTGTCCTCTCTAAAATTCATACATTGAAATTTTCTCTGATAAGGAGCTTCCTCTTGTAGTAAATGGGAACAAATACAGAGACTCATACCCAGACCTAATGCAGAGTGAGACACATTGGAACACTCAGCCATCAATGGAATGTCTCCATAAACTCCTGCCCCTCAGAGTTCAGGGAACAGAGGGTGGAAAGAGTATAAAATCCTCAAGGGATGGAGGACACCAGGTCAACAAGGCCCTCTACATAAACATGAGCAAAGCTCATATGAACTCAGAGAGCAATGCAGCACGAACAGGACCTGTACCAGCCTGCACCAGGCTCTGTTCTTATACTATGGCTTCCGTTTAGTGTTTCTGTGAGGGTCATGAGTGTATAAGTGAGTGGGTCTCGGAGTTTTGTGCCTGCTCTTGGGTTCTTTCCTTCTGTTAGATTGTCTTTGCCAATTTGTATGTCATTGAACACCTAGCCACTAGGGCAAAGTTTAACAACAACCGAACTGTCATTTCCCGGGACGGGAAAAACCATTTTCTCCAGTGGAGTGACACTAGATATACTGACCACTTCAGGGCAGGCCTCATGTTCAGGAAAAGTTGCCCACATATAAAGGACTTTACATGTTTTTGTGGGTGTGCTGATATTTGGTTACAATTTGGTGCTTCCTTTGTTTGCTTGCTTTGCTTGGGGGGCAGTGTTTTATTTTGTTTTCTTGGTTTAGGGGAGAGGGTTCATTGTTGTAGTGGGTTTTGTTTGTTTTGGGGAAAGAACATAAAGTTGGATTTAGTGGGGATCTGGAAGGATTTGGGAGAAAGAATATGATCAGAATATGTTTAAAGTTAATTGTTTTGAGTAATATTTTATTTTGTTTGTTTGTTTTTGATTTTTGTGTTTTAAGAAGCTACTTTTCTGAAGTATTGGGCTCTAGAATTTCAGCAAATGAACTTTGGAGAGGACACAATTCAAGCAAAACAGTGGAAAGTACTTGGGTCTTTTGATAGATGAGGGTTCTTTCTGAAGAATAATCCTGAAGTGTTCTTCCTTTTCAGGTGCTTTCAGGGTTCACTTACCAGGCAGGGGGAGAAATTGGATAGAACAGGCCCTTGTTCTGTAGTCTTCAAAACCCCTCATTGTGCCTCTGGTTATAACTTCTGTTGTAAAACCTACAAGAACAATTTGGTAACAGAAAATAGTTAACCTCTGGAAATCTTCATCTGCTGCTCAAGTGTCTGAATCACACTCAGTATGTGGGATTGTGTCTGTGTTTTAGAAGTCTTGCCCCAAACACAATACTTGCCCACTGAAAAGTAGCATCTACAACCTTTACATTTTAATTCCAACTTTGGAGGAAAAGCATTACATTTGTATTATTTCAGGATTTATGTTGCCTTCTCTTCTGTGTGCTGCGTCCTTCCCTGTGAAACTGGAACACATGTCAGGATGGACACTGAAGCCCTCTCTGGTCTCTTCAGCATTATCACCACACAATTGAACTGTGTGATGTCTATTAAATAGAGATTAGTGCAATGGAGAGTTACTGGCTTGTGTTAATGCTTGTTTGGGAGAAAACTAGTATGAAGTATTTTTATTTAGGTGTATTTTATAATTTTCATTACATGTATGCTTGTGTGGGGGTAACACATGCTTGAATGTAGGTGCCCAGGAAAGCAAGAAGTGCAGGATCCTCCAGATCTGGAGTTATAAGTAATTGTGACCCACCTTACCTGGGGCTGGAAACTGAACTCAGGTCCTCTGCAAGAGCAATATACTCTCTTGATTGCCCAGGCACCTCTCTAGGTCTCCTGGTGTGGATTATTAACAGTTACATCTGCCTGCAATTGTTCTAAGTGCTAATATTGTATTTCTCATTTAACCTTCTCACAACCCCTGTAATGTGAGTACAATGATAATCCCATTTTATAGATAGTGAATTTGTGGCTCTGAGAAGCTCAGCAACTTTGCTGAGATTATGCAGGAAGTTAGTATCACCCCTTTGTCTGTTAGGCAAATGGTTCCATTATTTTGGAACCTTTTCCAGTTCGCCTATTAAATGGGTAGAAGTGATTTGGGACAAGCTACATAGATTTTCTGTTCTTCAATTTCTTCAGTTCTGAATGGGGGCAAAATAGTAACATCCTCATTGAATTAATGCATGTACAGCATTTAAAATAATGCCCAGCGCTAAATCCAACACACACAGCCAATGACTGAGAATTTATCGTATATTATGGAGCTAATTGAAGCCATGCTGCCTCCTGCTGCTGATTAATCATGTCTGGCTTCTAAAAAAGGATGGTATTGGCATATTTTCTTGCTGTTTTATGAAGGATGGGACTCATCTGTCAGTTTCTATGGAAATAAGAAAGAGAGGGTCAGAGGTGTTTTTGATAGCAGCACAGAGGACCTTTATATGGTTTCGTAAAGGATGGTGGTGTTCATGGCCTGGGAATCCAGGTTTCTAGAAGTAACCTTGACCTCTTCGCCTACCTTATAAAGGGCAATGAAAAGGCACCAGGGTTGAAGGAAGAACAGTTTAGAAAATGTTTCAGAAACTAGGACCCTGAAAGGAAATTAAAAATTCTTAATCCTGCATCACAAGAAAATCTTGTTCTGTGGGCCTGTGGAGTAGTTATCAGCAATTCTTTAGAAAAGGCACCGTTTGCATACGGGGTGGACTGCTTTCTAATTGCTGCAGCAGGCTACACTAGGAAGAACAAAGGAAATATTTAGCACGTCATAAATTCTTCTGCAGCCCTGTGGAGTGGCTAGAGTTCAGATTACACGTTTATAACTAGCATTTGAGAGCAATTTCTACTTCACTTTGAGAAAGCTGTTGGAGAAACTGCTGGGTTCTTTCCTCCTAAGTCTAGAGAAATACAGACCAAGTGTTTAGCAGTCCTGTTTGGGGTAGGACCCTATGGAGCTTGGAGAGATATAACAATGGAAACCATTCCCATCTAAATTCAGTGTTGAATGGAAGAAGTACAAGTTTCAGACTCTCGGGGAGTAGGAAAGACAGACACAGGAATGATTTGAGAATGTTTGGAAGCTCTCAAGTCTCTCTGAGGACCAAGCCTGAGACAGTCAAGAGAATAGGCAGGACCTAAAAATAGACTCAGCTCCCATTGCCAAAGAGAATGGGCTAGAGAGAGGGAGTAAATATCTTGCCAAGGGTAGAGTGGAGCAGCCGCCCAGCACAGTTAGGAAAACAAAGCCACCTCAATCCAGTAAGGGCAACAAGAAGCCACTGGAGATAAATTGGTGGAAGCTGACAGGATCTGGAAGCCGTATTCTGTGTGTCTGGGACCCCGTGGATCGGCGTAGCTTGGTCCTTGGATAAGATGCTTCAGCTCTACATATTTTGATGAACATGTTTTCTTAGCAGATAGAATGTGCTAGAGTGGTTGGCTAGTAGTTTGTAAGTTGTGAGTTCTGTCTGGCTTTCCATCCTGTGGCTTGGCAGAGCCTTACAAGCTCTCTGTCATTCTCCACACAGATGATTGACAGTATATGGGAACACATTATCCCCTGAGATAGTAAGTTGATGTCTCAACCAGTCCATGGTGAGAGGGCTTTCCAGCGGAGGAGAAATGCATGACTTCTGGAGTCTTGGTGGGTAAACGCCCCACTCCCCCAAATGAAAGAATTGGCATTTTCACTGGCTTGACTAAATTCCTAATTGCTTATTGACTATATTGAGATGTTTTTGAAACAAATTTGTATGCTCGTTTTATTTAGTTAAGATTTTAAAGTTTTCTAATATCAAATTTCTGTAGACTTCAGTTGTGGAATAAATCTTAACAGGTTTATAAACCAATACCTCACTGTCTTCTATTTACTTAAAATTAAAGGTGAAGCTTTATTATTTAAAGTTGAGCTAGTGAGCTGTATATGGGGCTAATTTGTCCCTCAGATTTGGGGTTTGCTACCTAAATAGTTGCTAGGCTAAGTTGGATAAGCATCTATTTTCTTATCACTGCTATTAACTTAATAGGCACAGTTCCTCTTCTAGTAGATGTTGTAACTTTCATAACTATTGGTTGTTAGACATAAATGTTTCAATACTGTGGCTCACCCCACTGTGGAGAAGAATTAGAGTCTAACTTCACAGCATGTATTCTGAATGTAAGCTGGTTGGAGAAGAAAAGGTTATGCTCTTTTTCGTTTTTTTTTTTTATCCACAATGATACAAACAAAAAAAGAAACAAAGGCAAATTTAAAAATTAAAATGTTTTTATTGTTTTGTTGGTGAAATGGTCTTTATGTACTGCAATTACACAATGAAGTTAAAGAATGGATACTATGTTTATTGTATTGCTTGGAACAAAGGAAGAGAAAGGTTGAACTGGGTCTGTAACCCCAGAACTAGGGAAACTGAGGTAGGTGGGCTACCATGTGACTGAGACCTGCCTCACCTCTATGGAAAGGTCCTATGCCAAAAAGAAAAAGAGAGAGAAGGTGCTGCCAAGAAGATTGATCAGATAAAGATGACTGCCACCAAGCCTGATGAGCTGAGTTCCATTCTGGGATCCTCTTTGGTGAAAGGAGAGAATTTCCACTAACTGTCCTCCAATATTACATGCTGTGCCATGTACTCACTGGTACACACATACATCCTCTCTCTCTCTCTCTCTCTCTCTCTCTCTCTCTCTCTTCTCTCTCTCTCTTAGTTAATGTAATAAAAATTTAAAACAAGAAACAGAAAAAGCAACCTTAAATGTTTGTGTATTTTGAACATATTTTCAGTGTCTGAGAAATTAAATATATACGAGATATAATTATATCATGTAAAAGCTTGTCAAATGATAGAATGTTTATGAATGTCTTTTGTCAATTAATTTTCAAAGGAATTAAAATCAGGAGACAACTATAATCTAGACTCCACCCAATGACATGTTTACTCTAACAGCATTCCGTGTGGCCACCACTTCATGCTTATACTGATGGGAGTGGATCTCTGTTCCAAGATACTAATGTCAAGTCAAGAATGACCAGATGCCTATGGAAAGTTTATTGAATAATTAATGACCATCTAACCATACAATTTTAGTGACATTTTAGTGACTCAACAAAATCCAAGTATTGCAAAAATAAGTGTGAGATTTAAAACAACACTTTAATAAACATAATTCTAAGAGGGAATTGTTCATTTGCTGTGAGGCTTCCCAAATTGAAGGTCTGGTGTTTTAAGAAGATAAAACAAGAATTCTTTCTCTTGCTGTAAATAGACTATCTCACCCATGAATAATGATTAACGTTCTTTCCCTCAGAAGAAAAGGCTCCTAGGAGTTCACACCTGCAGCATTCAGGAGCACTGAGCCTCATTACCTTGAAAGAAACTTAATAATCACTATTCACAGGTGAACTGCGCTTTAGCTGGATATAAAAAGTTGAGATAAGCCCAGCCTGCTTTGTCCAGTACTGTTATTTTCCCAGCAGTTCTCACCCCACCAAGTCACTGCAAAAATACTTCAGCAGCTTTACAGTTATCCAGAGAGGGGCTGTTGTAAATACCTTTCCTTCTCAGCTGAGTTCTGTGTTTATCGGAGACTCAAAGGAAGTTCTAAAGGTCAGAAAAACAAGCTGCTGGAAAATGCAGGTTCAAACTCCAGTATTAAGGCCAAAGTTTCACAGGTGAGCCCTTCTTACTGTCATCCACGTCAGAATGGGTCTTAGTCAGGACCTGCAGGATCCAGCCTTAACTGTATACACTTAAAGACAAATATAGTTGCCAGCTTTACATTCACGTGCAAGACGGAAAATAAATTTGTAATGTTTAGAGTGTAATGTATAAAGTAAAAAGTGTAGATGATGCCCCAAGTAAAGTTCCTTGTTAGAGACCACTTGGATAATCTATGCTTTGTTTATGGCTTATTTACATGTTTTCTTGGCTTCCAGTGTGTGTGTGTGTATGTGTATGTTTGTGTGTGTGTAAGTTTTAAAAGGGGGACTGGACAGAGGCACATGGATCTTTGAGTTCGAGGCCTGCCTGGTTCACAAAGCTAGCTCTAGGACAGCCAATGTCTTGAAAAACAAACACAAAAATAACAAAAGTGGAACTGGAAAGAGAGATCGCTCAGCAGTCAAAAGCACAGGCTGCTTCTGCGGAGGACCTGAGTTCAGTTCCAAGCACCACATCTGGTGGCTCAGAACCATCTGTCACTCCAGCTTCAGGGGATCAGACACTGTCTTCTGGTTTCTATGGAAACTGGACTCATGTTTAAACCCCACATAGAGCTGCCCATTTAAAATACAATTGAAAATAAATTCTTAAAAGAAAACTAAAGCACGGATCAATTAGTTAAAATATTAAAAAGTCTAAATCCCTCTATTACTGGAAAAGGTCTAACCTCCAGCCAAAAAAGGGAGTCCCGCAAGAACGGCCTCCTCTAGACCTGGGCTGTACTCTCAGAGCTTTGTGATTTATGGACAGTTTCCTTCCAGAACATTGGATGTGTATTCCTGGATTATGGAAGTTATCATTCCCTGTCAGCTCCCCTCTCACCGATCCGCTGCTTTTCACGGGTTCAGCTCAGTTACACTGCTTCTGTGGCTGCTCTTATGAGTAAATGGGACTCTCTTGGTGGAGAGTCCAAGTCATATGTGCATACCTTTCCTCACTTACCCTTCAGGCCAGCATTATGGGAACAACTGTGCATGAAATGACGGTGCTCTTATGTTCAAGATGTCTAAAACAGAGAGATACAAATTAAACATATAAACAAAACATTCAAGGGCTATGATGAATATGCTGGTGGGGATGCTGGAGAATACAGAAGAGGGTGACATGGTCCAGGTAGGAAGTGGAAGGCACTAGAAGGCGAGGCAGGCTGCGAGGAGAGAGAATTAATTCAGTTATTAACAGTTTTCTTGGACAACTAAAGATGAGGTTGGGAACAGGGGTAGAGTACATCAGTTTCTCTGTCTTATTGTTTTATCCCAAATTTATTTATAATAATCAGCTCTTCTGAAACATAACAACGGTGCTTTTATCACAGGAATCAGAAGCACATTAGCTATTCAAGCACATTTGTATTTACACCACACAGGAGCTATTTCATCTGATGTTTTTCTTCTAGCTGTGAATTCTTCAGCATAATGCATCATGTGTCTTTGTGTATGTGAATTATGTATGTGCATGTGTAATATGTATATGTATTTTTTTTACTGAGTCCAGTTAGTGCTGTCCATATACATATGGGTATATGGTCATCCCTTAGAACATGGGCAACTTACCGGTGACCACACACCCAAAGCAAAGTGATACCCCACCTACCCGGCATCTTCAACAACTATCAACTGCCAATAGCTTCCTCAGCCTGGGATTGGCCCCTAGAACTCCTTTCTCCTCTATGCTGGAATGTTTAGCTGTCTTGACCATGTGCAGGTTTTATGCAGGCACTACAGCCACTGTGGGTTCATCTGCACTGCAGCCATTTCATACCCAGAAGACATGATTGTACATCACCTCTCTTCAGCTCTGGTTCTTACATTCTTGTCTCCCCACCTCTCCTAAGGTTTCTTTAATCTTTGTGGGGTGGTACATAAGACATGCTCTAAGGCTGAGCATTCTCTATTACTCATTTTCTCGTTGATTTAAGCAGTTCTGAACCTCTGCATTAACCATTATCCTATTCAGTAAGAAGCCTCCCCGTTAAGGAAAAAGGTAGCATAAATCTACAACCATAGATACTTAGAAGTCAATTTGACCACATGAGCATCAGGCAAGAAGAGATCAATAGGTTCTCTCCTTGTGCCTGTGACTATGTGTTTTAACTTGGCGTGCAGTACCAGGCATGAATCTCTTCAAGTGCATTAGGCCTCAGTTCCAATTAAGAGCAGTTATGTGTCTATAAGGAGTCTTGGAGCAGTGGGCACAATATGGCAGGTTGGTGCTGCAGCATGCAGGGAAAGATCAGTGAAGTCTTTTCTCCCTCATAGCACCTCCATGTACTATGATAGCTAGCCTGTAGAGAGAGATTTTCCTAGACATGAAATTGGGAGGGAGATGTATTGGTAGAGAGCTAGGGGTGTAGTGGGAATTAAAGGACTGAACGGGAACTTGATACAGTCAAGATACATTGTATACATTTTCAGAGGAGTAAAAAACAAACCAATTTTGTCACTGCCAACAAGGCATTTCCCAAACACCTATGTTTCTGCACTTCAGAAATAAGTCTTAGATTTTCACCCCAAATCAAATTTTGGAATATTTGACAAAATATATGAGAAAAGAAAAAGATCCAAACTGGACTTTAGTATAATAAAAACCAACCATATGAATACCCACACCCATAGGCATGTGTATATGCATGAGCACATGTGCACAAAGGAACCATATAAAGAAGCATAATTTGTCAGGAGTTAATGATATTAGGCAGTGCCTAACCCAGCCTTGATCTTATGCAGATCTGGATTAGTCAGATTCAGAAAAATTAACCTCAGATGTTGAAAAGGAGTTCTTTGACTGTTCAACACCCGAGCTCTGTTATTTGGTTATTTTGTTTTGATGACATTAGACTGATCACTCATATCCTGTCTTTAAATTACATTTATGATTAGAACAAATAACAACCACCCCCCCAAAATTTCAAGCATTATAACTTTATGTTAGCATTCTGTCTAACTCCACCCCCACAGTTACCTGGCAACATCCAGGTATGCCCCTTCCCACAGTTACATGGCAACGTCCAGGTAGGCCTGTCCACTATAAAAGGGGGTTGCCTGCTCCCTCCTCTCTCTCTTGCCCTCTTGCTCCTGTGATAGTGCGCCTGCAGGCTCCCCACCCCCCCCCTTCCCTTCTCCCTCTCTCTATGTTCTGCTCTCTCTTCTGGCTGCCCTAAATAAACCCCTTTCCCTCGTGGAACCCTCTGGCCTGGCATTATCTGTTCCAAGCTGCTGTGCTGAAAATCTAACACTTTAAAAATCATGTTATTTCACACATACCTCATTTATAAAATGCTATTTTTGGTTCCTGATTAAAAAGGAAAATAAGTTTTCTCATGTAAACCATTTGAGATGTAAGACAGTAAAGACTGAAATATGTCTGTGTTCTGATATCAAGATTTATTTTAGGACAACACTTTTCCATTTGGAAACAAATGTAATTGAGTTAAAACAACAATACAAAAAAAAAGTGTTTACGTCTCCCCATATATATTTCCTTTTAGAAGGAAACCATGTCAGTCAACATAAAACATCTCATCTAAAAGCAATAGACTTGAGGTGAAGTTAGCAAAGTTTGTGTTAGAAGTACAAATGTGCGTTCCCTGCATTCCCACTGAATAGCCAGTTTTTGTATTCGTTAGTTGTATGTTGTCAGGGTTTTCTTCCTTAAAAATCTTATAAAATTCATAGTGAAGAAGCAGTTCTATGAAAACTTAAAAACAAAGAAAATAACTTTAAAACCCGTTGCACACACTGCCTGATTGCAATATTTCAGTGCCCGTCGGATGTCTTCATAGCTGCTTCATACTTAAAAGATTCTGAAAGATGATTGATTGCTTCCAAACTGCTACATAGTTTTATTTGATTAACCACATATATTTTTGCCAACATGTCTGGCTACCTATTTAAAGTTCGTGCACCGCTGGCAGGATTACAAAAACAGATTCTAAGAACTGGAGTCGGATTTGGCAGCGAAGGATCTAGTTCCATACACATAGGTGATCTTAAAATTTCATTTGACATAAAAAGAAAAACTTTCCAGCAAAAACAAAAGACTCCACTTTCATTGAAAAAAAAAAAAAACCGAGCTTCCTGGCTGCTAAACATGTTTATTTTTCTGGATTTTTGCCTCATGACTGATTCTTCTGAAGAAAAACATTTGAATAACATTAACTATGCACATATTTAATCAAAATTTTTTATTTAGATGTAAAGGGAAATCACACTTCTTTGAGTGAAAAAGACTTCTTTTCAAAAGTTCATTGTAGTAAAAGAATCTTTTGTCCTTTCTCTTGGCTTTTTAAGATTTTAACGAGTTGTTTATATATCTCAATGACTTGGAAAGACAGATGTATTTTATGTACTCTTCCATGTAAATTTTTTTCATTTCCCTTATAAATTTCTTTTCCATATTTTAAAATATAGTTGTGTTTGGGAGGGGGGTGGTCCAAAAAGTATGAACTTTTATTTGTTGGCTACCATGAACCCCTAGATAAAGCATGCATAAATCACAGCAAGCAATAAAATCCCAAAGTATAAACCACAGCTTTATTGAAAAAAAAATAAAAGATCTATTAAAATTGTATCTCATTTTCATATTACATGAACATTAATGTATAGATTTCATTTGAAAGCTAACAGTTACTAAGCCATGTTTTTATGCTAACTAGCATTAACAGAGACCTATTAAATGGGAGAAAGCAAATATCCTAGAGAGCCAATGATAACTGTTTTTATACTCCAGAAAGGGTGACACATTATATCTAACACAGAAAGAGATATACCAGGGCATGCTAGCCCTCTGGAACATGTAATATAAAAATAATAATAATAATAATAATAATAATAATAATATACACCTACCAGGTTATAGCTGTGTCGCAAGTTCAACACCCAGGAGTGCTGCATTATTGAAGCAGTTTCTTGCATCAAACACTAAGAACCTTTCCTGATGTTTTTAACTCATAGATTACACAAATCAAATTGCTCCTTGATTCACCTCAAAACAGAAAACAAAAATGACATGAAAAACCTCATACAAAGCAACCCAAGGTTTGCTGGATGACTGGCAGCCTGAGAAAATGGCCTTTCCCAGTGTCTCTCCAACAAGCATAGGGATGCCTCTTGCTTATGAGTGCCTGGCTGAAATGAGACAGTCCCTTGATCTTTGCAATTATAAAGAAACATAAATTCTATTATTCATGAGATACATATAAAAGCAATGTGAGAGCTCCCCCTATTGACTCACAGGAATGCATAATATACCCTGAAATATACCTCCAAATTTTCATAATCAATATAAAATGTTACGGACTCAACTTGGACTTACAGAGATATGTCTGAGGATAGTTATTGCCATGGACCAAAGTCATGGTATGGGTGGGAATAGACCCCAGAGGTTTTTTCTAAACCCTATATTCTCTGCTTTGGAGCCTGACATCCAGCTGGTTATGTAATCTGGAAGAAACCAAGGGCTTCTTGGATCCTCTCTAACTTGCTGTGCTTAAAGCTTTGTGTAGGTCAGGTGACCTCTTACTAACAGCCAGTTAGTAAAAGCCCAGCTCCTTGCTCTGTCTTACAACTGTTTCCAGTCTCCCCATGTGTTCTACTTTGTTTTGCAATGAAAAACACACAGTTCTACTCTTTTGAATTTTGACTTTGGAAGGCATTCATGGTCAGTAAATCAAATTATTCATCTTTTGGCATGATATGTTTTTTGTAAATTAACCAAAGCTTTGTCTTAGTAGGGCCTCTGTATTTTCTTACATGCCTCAGACTCCTAAGACTTTTATCTTAGTTCTTGTCATTATGAAAAAAAAATGTCAATCTGCTTTTATTATTAAAAATTATTAAAAAAACATGAAACATATTTCTCTGAATTGCTCTTCAGTGGCAATATTAGTGACTATACAACCAGTAGCGTCATCATTTGCATAATTCATCATGAGCTATTAGTTTCATTAGTGGGTTGAGCAAGGAGTTAATTTTTTCCATGAACTTGAAGATAGATGCAGATGCATTTGCATGATGCTAACCTTTAGAAGACCAGGTTTAGGTTTCATGAATTTGTTTTTTGTATATTCAGTTTTCTTTTACATAAAAGACAAAATGAACTTGGACTTTGAGTAGCATCTCTGGATTTGCCATCGCCTGTTACATTCTACTGAACTTTATTCAAGGATGACAGATGGTTCTACTAGCTGCAGTCCAGTCTGAGTGCTTTCCCGATGCCCAGCTTCAATGCCACATTTTACAGGACACTGTTCTAATGTGCTGAGGTACTCTACAGATTACTCAGTTACTTTCTTTTGTCTTGTTTGCTCTGCCTTTATTGTAATTAATTATAGAGAAGTTCACACAGAGACAAATATCATGTAAAGCAATATAAATAAAGATATTCCTGATGAGGAGCTCTCCTCTCTTAAATAATTTAGGGCTAGAATAATTTAATATCATAAATTCCTTACAACACTACTGTACATAGATGTATGAATTGAAAATGTGAAGGCAGTGAACACGAGACTTGGTTCATCAAAATTCAAGGCTTTCTTTTTCTCTAGAATTGACTCTATATTTGAGATGCTTTATCTTTATGCTATATGACTTGTTCCTTCCCCTTATTACCATATAAGATAAAAGCAATCTTCCTAATAGCTTAATTCAGGAAATAGATTATCAAATTTGAGCATGATACTATTGAACTCTTTGTGCCAAGGGTGTGGTTCAGTAGGAGAGTATCTTCCTAGGATGCATAGACTCTATTGGGAATTAAAGCATTATATATCAATTCTAATGGTTGACTTTTTACCCGTTGAAGTTAAATAATAATGATTAGAGTATTTTTTTAATTCTTCCATAATAATTTGATTTATGTCTACATAAATAAATTTTTAAAGGTATAGAGTGTTTTCAAACTGACTGAATAAAAATAAAAGTAATAAAATATGTCCTTGGTGTCTATGAATCTAAGGAGACACTGTTAGTTTGACATTTACTTCAATGTTTTGTCTGTATTTCTTCCAATAAAATTAATTGGTTTCAGTTACTGAAATTTTTGCACTTTAGTAAACAAACTGTTGTTTATTACAACTGAGTTCCTAGAACTCTTGGAATTTAGAAACAAAAGATGAAAATATGTGATATTAAGGTATGGCAATGGGATTTTCAGAATTGGAATAAAGAATTGATATGTATTTGCAGTTCTCAGTATTAATACTTACTCCAATATGATACAAAAGTGATGCCTTATGTAATTAAAAAAGTGGAGTTTGGTGACAAGGAGGAAGCAGAAGCAAGAGACCAAAGATGCAAGCACGAAGAGTTAAGAGACAAAGTGATGGTGATGAGAAGTAAATTAGTTATCCTCTGTAGGCTCAGAGTTTTCAAAACCTACATTAATTTTGGTTCTTTAATGCTTCAACTTCCTTCTAGGCCACTACCCACCAGAGGTGGGGGAACAAAGGTTAGTAGGAAACATGGTTGTGAACCTGTTTAGAAATAGTTCTTTGGTGTGATTCAATCTTCCTTCTCAGCAGTCCAATCCCCTAGCAAAACACAAACACAAATCAGCAGCAGTGGCTTGATCCAGAAGAAACTGCAAGGCTCCGCCAATTGGCATGAGTCAGCTGAAGCAGCAAGGAAGCAGCAAGAACACTACCAGAAGTTCTTTGGTGCATTTCTACCTATGAAGTCATGACAAACAAAGGTCAACAAAACAATCAAGGCGAACCAATGCAAGAGCATAGTCCACTGTCTGTTGGGTTATACTTATACTCTTTCCAAATATTACATGCCTCTCAAGAATCCACTCCAACAAAACATCACATGCCTTTTCACCAGGCAGCTTCCAGAAAAACACCACATGCCTTCAGCAAAACATCCTCTCATGTGTCAGCTTCAGCAAAACATTCTCTCAGAAGAGAGCTTCCAGAAAAGTATCACATGACTCAACAGAGTCTCCAAAAAAACCCCAAAATTCTCACTTTAATTGCCAGCCATTATTTAGTCTCCAAGAGCTGCTAACATATCCAAACAGACAATGGCAATGGTCTTATAACTGTAGCTGTGGGTATCCTTGAGGGAAGAGGTGTTAGTGAATTAGGTATCCCAATCTCAAGGAGTCAGGATAAAGAAAGGGGGACCAGAGGCAAACAAGAAGAGTTCACAGTACCATTACTCCCTAAGAAACCTGCAAAATGGATCAGCAGCCACTGACTCCATCCTGGGCTCAGCAGTGAACTCAGAGCTTAGCTCTGCACATTCCTCTTTATCAGAAGGTAGACATCAAGCAGACTCTGTAGTGACTTTGACCTTCATTACCTGAGTTGAGAACACTTGGGTAGTTCTATTCAACCAGTGAAATAGGGATCAAACAAAGTAAAATGTGGAATATATGCTAAGCAGGCATTAAATTGTATCTATCATTCTCAGATTAAAAACAAAACAAACAAACAAACAAAAAACAAACACTAATAGTGGTAAGAGACAAAGAGACCAACCAACCATAGCTTTGATCTATTTTTAAAATGCATGAGAAAACATCTTATATTCATTTATGATTAAATATACTTAGATGAACAGAATCTAGAAGACATCTTTAACTAGTTTGATGTATATAGTTAGCAGTAAATTAAAGTATTGTGTAGATTAATAAAGCAAGAAGAGTTGGTATACTTAACACTTCTAATATTGGTGTTATACAATTATCATCCAAATTAAAAATTAAGAATTGTCTAATATACATACACATATATGTATATATGTATGTATAGTATATGCACATATATATGTATAATCATGTGTATAGTTCAGATCTAGAAAGCCAAGATTGTCAACTGAATTATTAGCAATGTTTCTTAATGCATTGTCTTTTAAAAGAGGAGAATAGGGTCTGGCAAGATGACTCAGATGTTCAGAACCCTTGATGCTCTTTCTAAGGCCCCAAGCTGAAGTCTCAGCACATGCCCAGCAGCTCACACAAGCTCTGTAGCAATTACTCCCTCTCTGGCCTCAGCACACACCTGTACACACTCGATAATGCACAGACACATGTATGCACACAAATAAAGCAAAAATAAATAAATTAATGAGGAAACTATCCTTTTTTAAAAGCATGCCTTCTTATCTGAGTACTTGGATATAAAACTGGTCATCGATTGAATTAGGGACTGAATACCTAGGGTATGAGAGAGAAAGGCCTTACGTTTAACGACTTGAAAAGGAAAAAAATGAGAAATACGATTACATTGCTATTTTTCAATCGTTAAAATTTTTTTTGTGTGTTAGTGCTATTTGAGCTCCCATAGTTCCACAGAAAATTTTATCTGTCAGCTGGTAACAAAGCATGGAGTCTGTTCACAGCAAACTCACTCAGTTGGCAGGTAAGCCTCTGACAGAAATGATGGCTTTCCTCATCCTTCACTTTTGAGCCTTATTCTTGGTTCTAAACTTTGGGAAACACTTCGTGGTAGTCTTTTTAAATTACTTTCTTTTATTTAAAAAATATTTTATTCTACTTATTTGGGAGCATGCGTGTGGAGGTCAGAGGACATCCTTCGGGATTCTGTTCTCACCTTCCACCACATGGATCCCAGAGAGGGAACTCACTCTGTCAGGTTTGGAGGACAAGGCCTTTACTGGCAAGCCATTGATTAATTTACTTTCTTCCCACCCCTCATCTTTCTTGGTCTCCCTTTATTTTAGCTAAAGGCAATTTTATTAGTTTATTAAGGAGCAGAGTTAATCCAATTTCCAGTATAAAGTTGGAATACAAACTTATAATGCACATATTGCTTGATATGTTAAAAAGAATTTTCAAGTAAAGCTGCAATAATTATGATTTATGCCCAAAGTAATGAATATACCTCCTCCTTGTTCCTCCCTCTAGTGCAGGCAGTAGAGCTGGCCCCTAAGGCCAGCAGGGGAGTTGGCTATGCCACTCACTGGTTCCAGAATTAGGGAGAATGGGCCCTGCACTTCAACTGGGTAACACATAGTAGAGCTGACCCTGGTGGCAGGAATATAAGTGAGCCACTGGCAGGGATGCAGATGAGCTGGCCCAAGGACTTGAGTGTGGTACAGCTGACCCTGCTCCTTGTCAGCTGTAGCATTGGACAAGCTAGCAGGAGCAGTGCTGGAGTGCTCGCCCTGATGGTAGGAGAGAAGGCAGAAGAGCGGCAGGTTGACCAACTCATCTGAGGCTCAGATCCAGTGCTACATCTGAGGCCCAGATCCAGGGCTTTGATTTGGCCCACCCCCAAATCTATCCCATGTATGATCTGCTAGTGGGTAAAAGGGCCAGTCTGACAGATCTGCAGGGTCTTCATGACAAAGGGCAACAAGATATTCCAGGACTACTGAAGAGGATCCAGTATAGATAGTGTAACAGAAGCCAGAGGCATCTAAACAGATCAATGACTCACTGTGATAAACGTTTGCAAGTAAAGATGTATAATCAAAAGTGTATACTGTGGGACACACTGTGATACACTACAGCTTCCATGGCAAGATTTTTATTTTATTTTATTTTATTTTATTTTCTGGGGGAGGTTGCAAGGGTGAAGGGCAGATACAAAGAGACAGGGAAATAAATGAGATTGGGGTGCATGATGTGATAGTCACAAAGAATCAATAAAAAGTTTTTTAAAAATGAACATATTATAACTGCTTAAAAATTGAGGAGTATCTTTAGAGTGATTTGGAAGGCCAAGGTGCTCGGGAATCATGGGTACCAGCGTTCTCTACCCACACTGTTTAACACACATAGAAGTCCAAACCGGAAGATGAAACTCCTCACTGTGGGAGAAAAAGCTAGTTCTGTCTTAACAAGGGTTGCTAGAGCTGCATGTTTGCATCCAGGATTTTAGAAATGCTCCTGAAAGAGCAAACTCAGAAGAGAAAATGAGCAAAAGTACTCAGAGCTCATAAACTTCAGACACAGAAATAGTAAGACTTCATAACTAGGATTTAAACAACAGATAATACAAGTGAAAACATGACTTAGCAACTCTCCCCTATCTTTGCTGTCCTTGGTAATAATAAAATTGCTTTTCTTTTTTTTAAAAAAAAAAAAGAAATTTTGTATTAAATTGCTTAAATGGACAGTTTCTGGACTTTCCATTCCTGACAGTGTGCAGGGGATACTTTAAAAACTTTGCCCCAGCACAAAAATCCATATGCTGGACATAAAGTCTTAAACATCTTTGTAAATGCTCAATTATTTTGCCAAGAAACAAAAGAAGTGGATTTGAAGGAGGGCAATGAGAAGGAAGAAGAAGAGGAAGAAGAGGAGGAAGAGGAGGAGGAAACACAGGAAGGTGTAAATTCAGAGATCCACTTCAGCTCTGCTTTGACAGCTGCTGCATGCACATCTCCAAGCCCTGGTGACTCTTGTTTCTTTCAGGGAACTGAATAAGTGCATAAAGAAGATGAACCAGTCAAGATGGAGAATGTGATTATAAACACACTCTCATACCTGAACCTTCAAAAGGCAACATATTTGTTAAAGAATAAGTTAGAAATCATACCAACCAAAAGGAAAAACTAAAACACTTGGCTCCAATGGGGGGAGGAGTTCTTTCTGAAAACTGTATAACCACAGGCCTGGGCCAGAATTCATTCTATTTGTGTGGTTCCCCAAAGCCAAAGATGAAAATTCAGTCATAATTGATCTCAGGTTGTTTGTGTCTGTGGTGCCACCTGCAGAAACAAACATTCATCTTCTGTGGGAGAACTGTGTGTTAAATTTAAGCCACAATTATTCCCTTGAAAAGTATCATGAATTTGATACCTTAATCCAAGAATTCTAAAGTACACCAAGACTTATAACATACATACACTTGACACATTTTAGGGGGAGATAGAATGAGTATGAAAAATAATAGACTTCCTAAATATTCTAAATATTCCAGAATGCTTAGGGAATTACACCCACCATTAGGAAAAATGAACCAATAACATAAGTGAATGGTGACAGAATTCTACAGACAGAAGGCATGAAGGACAGGGCACAAATGAAGAGAGATGGAGCAGATCGTGAAACATGGAACTTTTGGCTTTTAAAACAAAGCCACAGATATAAGAAAAAGTGCTTAAGAGATGTGTAAAACAGAATGGGCCTGAAACACTGAGCTCCTTAGTTTGAGAATAGAGGAAGTATGAAAACAGGCATCTGAAGACATAAGGAAACATTCAGGGTGAGACAAGTCAATGATTGATTAAAAGTCACAAAAATTTACTTTTAGATATGCTGTAGTGAAAAAGTAGAATTTCAAGTTAGAAGGAAAGGGCAGCTTCTCATAGAAGAAACAGGGAGGATAACATACTGATGATGAGATTCTGTCTTAATGTGCTGAGTGAGCTACTGCTGCACTACATTAAGACAGCTTAAGATGCTTCCCATTAGATCTGTGAAGCATCACATAATAAACCCAAGAGGCTGATCTGCAGCTGAGGAACTCCCAAGAGTCAATTGACAAAATCAATGGCTAATACAAACGTGAAGTAATCACAACTCAAAAACTGCTGATAAGAATATAAATATCCAATTTTCAGAAACGGTTTAACATTTTCTATGGGCTAGCATAGCAGTTTCCATTCCTATAACACAAAGTTGTAAAATTGGATGGCGTGATAAGTTCTTAACAGCACTGGGTACAGTTACAAAATCTGAAAACCAATGAAATTGTTTGCAATGGATAATGAGAATAAATACATGAGACACAAGGCAATGATGGGCAGGAAGTTGTCTCAAATACATAGACTACATGACAAAACTCTCAAGAAACACATAAGAATCATCATCTGAAAATTTAGAAAAATAAGGTCATTAAAGGATGAACAAGACTTCACAGTATTAGACTTTCCTACAACACAAGAAAACAGATAGGTACACAAGGAGTTAACTATTCCATGCACAATTCTCCATGTAAACTTTTATTATTAATGTATTTTAAAAAATAGTTTCTGAACATTCAGGGGTTCACAACCACTGGTACATGTAATCTCCTAAATTAAATATAATTTTACTACTAAGTTGGAAGTGCACAGAAGGGGGTTCAGTCAATAATTTCTTAAACACACAGTACAAAGTAGATTCAATCTCATTTTATATATTTTTTAAGTTCTATAAAAAATAGAAATCATCCAACTTGTAATTTGTTAGTGCTCAGTACATTCCTCTATCTGTAAAAGTTCCAATAGAACCACAAATTTATTGTCTATACTAGAGAGACAGGATGAAGCCAACATTCTTATAACAAATACTTTCTGACTATAGAGTCTTTGAACAGATGTAGCCTCCACCTCTGGAGACAGATGTTGGAATAGTCTCATTTACATGCTACTTTACAAGATGATTCTGTGGATATCTATTTCATTAAAATTCTACATAGAGAATGTGGAAACTGTTTTCATGGTAAAAATTTTAAATAAGCATTCTGACACCCCAATGGGTTTTCTGGGAAAAATCTCATGAAGTAACTGGTTTTCAGTTTCACACAATAGAATATAATAAGCACAACTTTGCCATCTAATCAAATAAGCAGAAAGCTGATTGCTTTCATTCACACTTACACAATGGCCCTCAGTGCATGACACTTTGTTTTTGTTAACATATGCAAGAGAAAGAGAATGTGCTGGGTGTTGTAAACCAACATTTGCAGCAAGATCCTTTATTTTATGGAGAAAAAAAGTCTTTGTTCACATTAAGGCAGGAACAGACTCTGTTAATGTCCTGAAAAATAAAGTGTCTATAATAAGTAATTAGTTATACCCCGTACACCTGTTAGAACAAAACGTACTGTATGCTGACTATCATAAAGCGTAGGAAGTAGGGACTGGATGCTTTCAGAGATTAGGTAATCATGAAGAAAAATGTCCCCTTTCAGCTGAGAAGACAGTAGCTGATTTTATTCGAAACAATGCTGGGAAATGCTGGAACTCAGTCATACCTGCTGACTAACAAGGGCCTTATACAGGCCATCAGATGGGATCAGTAGCCAGAGCTCTGCTGGAAAGCTGTCCACGTGGTTTAAGCTGGCAAGCATGGTAAGCAGCCTCACTCAGAACTGTGTTTTTAATCTCCCAAATCAGAACTGAGCTGGTTCCTAATTTTGTTTTAGCTGAAGTGTGTGTGTGGGAGGGAGACCTTCACACAAATAAAAGCACAAGGAGCCTAGTTAAATTAAATTTCAAACTAAAACATTAGTATTATTTTACATGTTTTGTAAGAAACATTTGGGTCATATTAAAACTTTATAGTAAACTGTCTGTTGTCTTTATCTTTACTTTACATGATAACTTGTTCTTTATTGTCCCTAGCTGCATTTCAAGTTTTAGTGACAGTTTGTCCATGGAAGATTTTTAAAAGCAATACAGAACGATGATCCTGTTTCGGCTGGGTCAAAGGTAGTAGTTATGAACATCTAAGGAGTTGCTTATTATGGGTTGTTTGTTACTGATGTGGATGATTCATGCTGAGACAAAGTCCTACATTAGCAGACATAGGAGGTAAATCGTTGGTTTGGATCTTTGCCTGTGGTGCTTCATGGCCTCTACTTGGCTCAATTTGCATAGGAATAAAGGATGCAGAAAAACTACAATATGCAATATCTTTTGCAACACACTTAGCCTCTTTTACACAGTGTGGCTAGAAGCCATGGTATTCCTAAACAATGAACTTTTAAATGAGAAAAATCAGTGCCTAGAGGAGACGACAAAAATTTAGAAAACAGACTGAAAAATTGTGTCCCTTGGAATTTTTAATCACCTCCCCCCAATAAAAATTACAAATTAAGTAAGTTCATTTAAAATTTTCCTGGTAACAAAAAAACAAAGCAGTAAACATTTGCTATAATCATCCTACACCTAACTATCAACACTTGTTAAAAAAAATCTCAAAAGTAAAGAAGAAAATGAATAGTACAGTGTCGGCCCCTTCAGTATACATGGGAGTTGGCAGTAATTTGTTAGATAAAGCACTGTTGGTGCTATTCAAAAGTACTGGGAAGTGTCAGAGCAGGAGTGGAGGGTGGGCCTCTTCAGACATTGTTACTACAGAAAAGATGGTGTTTGTCGAAATAAAGAATCCAGAAGATTTCATTATAAAGACCGTGTCTAAAAATTATGGACTATGGAGATTACAGCTATGAGTAAGATGCTATCCACTAACCTTAGCAAAATTATTTTCTGAATCAAATTCTAGCTAATAGCATATGTTAATGACAAATATGCCTGAGGTTGTTCTTTCTGCAGTTTAATGACACTGTCAATTTGCTTCTATGTGTCAAATTGGCTTCACCATAAGGTGCTCAGGTTGAACATTGTTTCTGAGTACACTGTAAGGATATTTCTGTGTGATGTTAATATTTCAATCCATGCACTGATTAGGTTGCTTTCCTCAATGTGGGACAGAAGGACTGAGGAATGGAAATTCTCTTCTCTTCTCTCTCTCTCCACTGCCTGTATTGAGATAGGGTATCCCATCTTTTCAGGCCTTTTGAAGTCAGACTAAGTTAAATCATGGTTTTCTGGGGTCTTAATCTTGCAGAAAGTAGACAGCGGTACTTCTCAGTCTATAAACAAGTAAACCCATCTTTATATTCTATTTATCTGTATTGATCATCTATGTATCTATGTATCTATCTATGTTTCTACATGTCTATCCATCTATCTATCATCTATCTGTCATCTATCTATCACCTATGTATCTTTCTATATCTATCATCTAACTAGTTAGCTATCATCTGTCAATCTCTTTCTGTCCTCTCTCATTTCACTTTCTCTAATGTATTTTTATTCTGTTTCTCTAGGGAACCCTAACTGATAAAATACTAATAATTCAAAGTAGTGACCAAAGAAAAGCAGTCTATATCATTAGGTCAATTTTTGTATAATTCAAAGTAAACATTTAATGACTCTTTCATAATGCCCTGAGGATACAATTCATATTTGTTGTTTAGATTCTTCTTTAACTGACAATATTTATAGAACCTCTCTACTCAGCCTCCGCCAAAATACAGGTGCCAAATAAACTTATGAAAAACTCCTTTCAGTGATAACAGCACTTATGTATTGAAAACAAAAACAATAACATGCATTCTTTGGATGCATGCTGTCACTTTGGAATTCCTGGAGGAGGGTCTGATTAATAAGAAGGGCTCCTTTCTGAGTTAAGACACAACACCAAGCCTGACAAGTGCACAAACAAGATGCCTTTGTTGTTTTCTATCACCATGGTTCTTTCTTGTGACAATTTGAGGTGATTGAAGAGGCAATTGACAGTATTATATTTGATTGACAGTATAATGAATCTAGGCTTGGGTAGTCTTTTTTGCTGTATTTTTTATTCTTCCTTACATTTCTTGTTACTGTCCATGGTGATGACTGATACTGATTACTTTGATTGGATTGAGTGATGCCCAGAAGACCTGGTAGACACATTGCTGAGTGGGCCTTGAAGGGCAATTTCTTACATTACTGACATGTGGGACAGCACCTGAGTGGAGAAAACAACCCAAATACTGGTGATACAATTCAATAGACTAAAGATCCAGATGGAGTGGAAGGAGAGAGAGAAGAGAGAGAAGAGAGAGAGAGAGAGAGAGAGAGAGAGAGAGAGAGAGGAGAGAGAGAGGCTCATAATGTGGGCTTACTTTTGATCTCTGCTTTCTGCCCACCACAAGGTGAGCAAGCTTTAGTCCTGAAGTCCTTTCTTCCACAGTGTTTATGCTTTGGCACAAACCTAAGAGTGAGGGAACCAAAAGCTACAACCTGAAAATTCTTAAATGATGAGCCAAATAAAGCATCCTCCTTAGGCAGTCACTTCAGGTATTTGTCACAACAAAAATGCTCGTATGCATGCCCTTGCTCTCAAGACTACATCGACTTCTCACAATTCCAGGGCTTAGCTTGTGCTGTCTGCTCTCACAACACCACACTTGGCTCTATTAAGTAGAGATTTAGAAATAGCAGGTTTCGTCCCAGTGATCCATTACCTGGTATTGTAAGCAGTGCTCCTATTTTATGTCATTGAAACACTTCTTTCTGATTGTCATCCTTCTGTAATAGCCCCTTTATCTCTAAAACCTGTCTCTATTTTTCCTGACTCTTTACACATTGGAAGCTCAGCAATTCACACTGGAACCCTGTGACCAGATGTCAAAGTCTCAAAAGGTAAGCTCTACACTATGCTCAGAATGCCATGTTCCCCATCTGCTGTGGTGTGTGAGCTCTGTTCCAGAGCTTGAAAGTTTCTTGAGGGCAGAGATAGAGTTCTGTGATCTGTGCATTCAGCGGCTAATGAGGAACCTCACACATGATTCTTAGCTGTAACTTTCTCTCATCTCATGGTTGGTCATCAATACCACTGAACCCTCAAATTAAATCATAGCAAAGTCTCAAATTCATTCAGGCTTAAATATTAAACATCTTAATATTCAATTCTTCACTATCAAAATGCACATATCACTTCAATGCTAATTCTTCATCTAGGTTTTAAGTACCTTAGGAAAGAGTCTGGTAGTTGTTTGAAATCACTCATTTTATGGATCAAATGTAGAGTGTTGCATAGCAGCTAAAGAGTCACTATTGATGTTGATCAAAGATAATTAGGTGTAGTTCTTAAAGATGGACTTGTAGAAGATCCAGGCCAGAAGCTAAGAAACCAAAGTTTCAGACCTATATCTAATTCTAAGTAAACATGTAATCCTGTAGAATCACTTGGTCTTGGTATGCCTTGATTTCCTCCTCTGTGGAAAAAGAAGGTTTAATATTATGATTCTTGGTGGCTGAACTAATTCCAAGGCCTGCCAAGTCAGCTTATTCTAGACACCCTATATAAATTTCCCATTTCCTCTTTGTTGACTGTTGTACTTATATATACCATCATGGGACACTTAAGTCTTTATTCACTATAAGATTAATGGAGCCAATTCTGCCCACCCAGAGAAAACTTCAAACCACTTTCTCCCCATCTTCTCTACCACAGTCTACCAAATCCCCTTTCTGAATCTGATTTTTTAATTTCCCCATAGTCCTTACCATTTCCTTAATACATGTCATTTTCTTGTTATATTTTACTGTCTACCTCTCCACACTAGAATCTGAGTCTCAGAGAGAACATACCTTACTGTGCTGAGTTCATTGAAATATCTGGAACACACAGAACAGTGATTGGCAATTGATACTCAACAAATATTTGCAGAATGAAAGAGACCATTTATAATAAGAACAACCTTTTGTAAATTGAATTCTTAAAATCCAAACTCTTTGTAATCTAAAACCATAAACATAGTCTTGACTTGGCCTATTAAAATTGGCTGAAATATAAAAAGTTTTAGGTGTAATAGTTATGACAGCACTCACATTGCTAAATAATTTTTAAAACACTGGTCAAAATGGACTCTTCTGAGTTTGTTCCCGATAGGAATCATGCACAGCTCCTTAAAATCCTTAGAAAATAAAACATTCTGATTAGAGATTTTAAACATTAATATTGAAATATTTATAAAATATTCTATATTCATAAATGCTACATGTTTGTAAACATTATAATACTAAGTAGTAATTATTTTTACTGATAAACATAATAACAGCATTTAATAATAATAACAGCATTCTAAAATTGGTCTCTTCCTACAATTATGTAATACAATGATGAATATTGAGAAATTTAGGATGAATTTATATTGTTTAAGTATAAAGTCTTAAATTTATATTTTGAGCTACACTTACAGATTGCTCACTTTTCCTACAAACATGTTTAAGAACATTAATTTTTGTACTGTAATTTTATTCAATGCTTAGTCACAACTTTATTACAGAGTAAACTTTAATTTTTCCTTTTTTATGTTCCTATTCTACATCCTTTGGATTTTGACTTCCATCTGAGTTGTGTCCACTCTTTTGTTTATTTTAATCTCATTAGCATCTTGGCATTTCATTATCCTCCCAAGGTTCAAAACAGAAGACTAAAAAATGTGGATATTGGTATACTAGCACTCCAGAATGAAATCTTAAAAGCAGAGACTAGAGGTGGCCACTGATCCCTACTAACCTATCTAAAGATACAGTGATGGGCAACAGGAGGGAACAGCAATGGCCTGCCACCTTGGGAAGTGACAGCATAAGAGATCTCATCTTATGAAGGTCACAAAAAGTAGATTAGTTCCTAGTCTTCCTGGGAATATAGCTTATATTATGCTCCTCTGGAGGAATGTATTATCCACGACTTATGACGAGGAAGAACAAAGCCATTTGCTATTCAAACTTCATTGCTCACAACATTGCACAGTCCACACCTCCATAGTAACTCTGAGGCACCTTAAAGTCCAAGGAGACAAGTCAAGTGTGGTGGCACATGTGTATAACATGTGTGTAATCCCAGCACTAGGGAAGTTGAACGACAGAGGATCAGGCATCCAAAGCATGTCTCAGCTATATAACTACATGGAGGCCAGCCTTGGCTACATGAAACCTATCTCAAAATATAATCCAATAAATAAGCAAATAAACAAAACGAGACAGGACCAGTGAGCTCACAATTGAATATTATTACTCAGTTCACATTTTACCTCTTTTAGTCATTTTGTACTTCATGTCACTAAAACTAAAGTGGAAATTTCAGTCCCTTTTTGGGAACAATGACTAGTGCCAATTCATACAAAACTCTACAGCTAATGATTTTTCTTCCCACTTACAAATACAAAGACTCTAAGCTTAGTGACACTGGCTGGTAATCTCTGCTGCTTATGAGGCAGAGGCTGGAAGACTGCAACTTCAAGGATAGTACAAGTCCCACAGAGACTTCAAGGTCCGTGTGTGTGGCCAGCATGTATTATGTACCTGTAGGTAGAGACTGGGACAAGTTCAGGGGTCATTACTTATTTGAGACAGTGTCTCTCATTGACCTGGGGCTTGTAGTTTTAATTTACATTCTCCCAATGGCTAAAGATGTTGAGAATTTTTCAGATACATATCGGCCATTCATATCTCCTTTGGGGGAACTGAGATACCAGACATCCTTGTCAAAACAGTTGGCCAAATAGTTCATGATTGATAACCAAGACATGATTGAAACTATTGACTGTGCCATTGAAGACAGTGACTACAATAAATTAAGACAAATTAGAAAATGAATATATAGTTACATTTAATCTTCATCGTGAAGCTGGTGGTTCATTATGTGCTTCCACTTCCCTGATAGTCTAGCTAACATAACTAAACTCAAAACTGTCTTAGGCCTGCTGAACATATATGATTACAACCGTAGCATATTCCTGAAGTTAAATTAACTTTTGGTCACCTACATTATTTCCTATTCATAAAATACACATAAAACTTCAAATTCATTGAATCTCAAATTTAAAGCCTCTTATTTATTATTTTGATGCTAAGTTATTCTGTCTTTGAAGTACACAAAATTGTACACCCAACTCTTAGACATAGGACAGTTCTAAAGTTATCAGGAAATCTCTGTGTTGTCTATTTCCTTTAATGTTATATTCGTGTCACTAGGAAAAATGTTACTTCTTTATTTTGTAAGTTTAACATATGTCTGTTGTGAGATAATATGTCATAGATTCCTTAGTCTTCCTTTTTTCTCTTTATTCATTTCTTTCTTTCCTTTCGTCTTTTACTTTCAAGACAAAGTCTTGCTGTGTTAAGGATGACTTTGAATTCTAGGCCTTAAGAGATCTATTGGCCTTAGTACTTCAGCAGCTTGGACACAGTTGTACATCACACCTGTTTTCTTAAGCTTTTTCTGTCTGTATTACACTTGGTACCATGCATGCAAAGTATGAAGTAAAATTTAATTCTCCGTAATAGTCTAGGACCAATCCCAAATCCTTATTAAAAGTATTAACACACATATATTATTTCAATGACTATCGTGCAAACTGTTTCCGTCTAACATGTCCAAAATATAAATTGAACCCCACAGTTATTTGGAATGACGCAAATGGACACAGGGTTTTGTGGCTTTTTCTGGAAGTGGCAATAAAATATCTGTGACAGATGAGGTGGTAAGTCTGTGACTGATGCTTGCAGATGTCAACACAGAGTGTGGTCTATGCAGTGTCTCATTGTGTATGGATGAGGTGTTCATAAGGAGAAGTGCACAACAAGCCTATCACTTCTGTTGTCCTTCAAATTTTTCATGGTCCCACAACATTGTGAAATCTTTCTTATACTGCTGGTCCAGGATTTAGATTAATGGGCACCTAGTAGGCCACAAACTCCACTGGCCCAGCAAGTTATTACATAGGCGATCCACAGAGAATTCTTCAATAAATTTATGCATTATTTTATGAATTAATGAGAAACACACACTTTTTTAAAAATATGAATTTTACTTTGATTATGAAGATAATGTAAAGCACCACTGAATTCATTCATGCCTCCCATATAACTTCTCAACAAAGAGGTAATAATGATATCACCAATTATATTACATGGAAACTCATGGAATTTTTGCCATTTAAAATAAGACCTTTAAATTATAAAATCCTTAAGTGTCTGTTTTCTTTTAGCTGAAATATCTAGTACATTAATAAAACCAAGTGTGAAGCATTGTGACATCCATGTGAAAGCAGTAACTTTTGAACACCTTTCTTACCCTAAAGCCATAAAGAAGTATGAAATATTTCCCCTTTAACAAGTAATATTTGCTGCTGTTTTGCATGTTCCAAAGTGTGTGGGACAGAGAGGGCAACCAAGGTTACCTTCACAAAGGTTTTACTTCACAGAATTACACTTTAAAAAAAAAACCACACACAACAATTGTGAATTGGAATCTAAATGGGCTTGGGAAATCATTTGTAAATTTGAATCAAGATGGGCTTGGGAAATCATTTGCGCGGGATTATCTGATTAATCTATAGTAAAAACCTTTCAGGGCTAGTACAACTTCACAGGACAAGTTATTAGTTTTGTTTCTAGTCTTTCCCACAAGCTTCCTTTTTGACAAGTCAGCAAACAACATCAATGAGGTAATTCCATTTTTTTTTTAAATTTTTTAAATTTTTGTTTTGTTTTTTTATTAGATACTTTATTTATTTACAATACAGATGTCATCCCCTTTCCCCATTTCCCCTCCCTAGAACCCCTATCCTATACTCCCGCTTCCTTTATGCTTTTATACCATTTTAATTACATGCATGTATTAAGATCAGTTCTAGGTTGAGGGTCTAGCAATACAATAGATGCAAATAGTCAAGGAACAAGCAAGACAATAAACACAAATAGTCAAAGATCACAAAAATAGTGATCACTATTTCTAAAGGCTTATCAGGTGACCAAAGTATCTGAGGCTACTTCCCTATCCTAGCCCAAGGTCATTTTCATGTCTGAAGCCTATTTCCTGTTCTAGCCTAAAATTTAGATTCCTGTGTGAAATTACTTCTTTGTTCTAGCCTAATATTTAGATTCCTGCCTGAGATTACTTCTTTGTTGTAGCCTACGATTAAGACTCCTATCTGAAATTACTTCTATGCTCTGGTCTAATGTCAGATTCTTGCTTGAATCCTACTTCCTTGTCCTTAGCCAATGTCATATTCCTGCCAAGCTGCCCATTTCCTTGTGCTTGGACCATGTCAGATTCTTGCCAAGGAACCCCAAAGGCTCTCCACCTCTCCCAGTTTTTTATTTGGTTAACAAGACTGAGCCCGTCTTAGGTTGTTCTGACAAGAATGCCTTCTTTACCCATCATGGAATATGCATTATCAAAAGTAATACACTTTTGTCTTAGGTTGGTAAGGATCTAGGCAGAATCTTACCCGTCCTTGGCTTCCCAGCCTGTTAATTTAGTAACTCTGTCTGGGATTCCATTTTCAGGTTTAAGTCATGTACTTTGGCTGCCAACATGTTGATGTTGTTAAAAATAAGCTTTAACACAATGGGCAGGAATAAAAGTATTCTCAGGACAAGAAGGGCTAGCCTGATCAACTATATATGCCATTCCTGAGGTTTGTCCAAAATGGAAATACTGAGCTCAGGCCATGGATAATTTTATCAGCATTATCTGCAGCATCAAAGGTCAACAGAGCAGCATTCTTTAGATTCAAATTCTCACTATGCAAAGTTAACACACCCAGAGAGGTGTTAGGATTATGCCAAATATCCTACAGGTGTCTTTAAACTTTTCTCTAATTATAATGACAATCATTGTGAATTTCAAAAGTAACACTACTCCAATGATATTTGTCATGACGCTTGGGATGGCTCCAAACTCTTGAACCCTGAACTTCCTTCACATAATTTGATTGGGTAATAGAGCATCATTCATTGTTCAGATATCTATATAAATCCTTTGTATACTCAATACATTAGTAACATTTTTTTGCTAGATGGTTAACAAAAATAGTTGTCTTAACTCCTTGTGTCAATGCTATTGCAGAAGCAGTGGTGCTAGCAATTAATGGAATTAAGCTGTTATACTAGCAATAATCAAGCCTGCTACTCTCTTGCTTCTGCTTAAAGCCTAATTTACTTCTTCCAGAACTTTCAAGCTTTTTTCAGTGAATCAAGGTTTTCTAATACTCAGGGAAGTAAGACAAAAGCTGGTTGTCAGACCCCTGTAACAGACATGCCAGGTTTCACACTAACATAATTGGAAATTATATAGTCAATGTCACTTACAATAAATGCTGTAGAAGAGACAAAACCAATTTTAGCTTGACAATTACAAGTCTTAAAACATGCACTAACCCTTGTTTGAAATCCAGATCCTGTCCCGACATTATCTCTTGCTATCCTAACATCATAGCAAGCTACAGCTAGCTTTCAGATATGTCTCTGACAAATCCAGATTTAGTCTTCCAAAAGTAGACTATTATTTCCCATATTGATTTCTAGACCAGTACGTGAGTCCTAATAGTTGGTCACCTTTAAGAAGAATACAAGAGACATAATTCTCTTTTCAATTCTCTATCCCACAAGGTCTAAAAACTTGAGGCAAGGCAGCTTGTCCCACTGGGATACAGTCAAGCAAAGGTGGGTCAAGGACATATGTCCAATAAAGCTCCCCAGTCACCCTTGTCAGGGAACTCAGCAAGCTCACAGGTTGGCATCATTCTTTGTCTCACCAGTCTTTTTAAAGTTCCATGGATCTCTTCTGGAATACCTTGTCCTTGAGGATTATATCGAAATTCCCATAATAACATTGTTGACAAAAAGTCTGGACTGCTCAACTACAATTGCCAGCCCCATTATCTGTTTTTCTTAATTGATATTTTATTTATTTACTTTTCAATGTTATCTCCTCTCCCATAACACCCCAACACCCCTTATCCCATCCCCCCTCCTCCTATTTCTATGAGGGTGTGCTCCCATCATCCTCCCATTCCTACCTCCCTGCTTCAAATTCCCCAACACTAGGGAATATAAACTATCAGGCACCAAGGCCCTCCACTTCCACAGATACCTGACAAGGCTACCCTCAACTACCTATATAGGTGGAGCCATGAGTCCCTCCCTTGTGTGTTTTCGGCTGGAGGTTTTAGAATGGCTACTCCAGCTTGTTTCTTAGGACCATTTGCTTGAAAAATTGTTTTCCCACCTTTTACTCTAAGGTAAGTGTCTGTCTTTGCCACTGAGGTGGGTTACCTGTATGCAGCAAAATGCTGGGTCCTGTTTATGTATCCAGTCTGTTAGCCTATGTCTTTTTATTGGGGAATTGAGTCCATTGATGTTAAGAGATATTAAGGAGAGGAGATTGTTGCTTCCTGTTATTTTTGTTATTAGCGGTGGCATTGTTTGTGTGGATATCTTCTTTTGGATTTGTTGGAAGAGGATTGCTTTCTTGCTTTCTAGGGTACAATTTCCCTCCTTGTTTGAAGCTTTCCTGCTACTATTCTTTGTAGTGCTGGGTTTGTGGAAAGATATTATGTAAATTTGGTTTTGTCATGGAATATCTTAGTTTCTCCATCTATGGTAATTGAGAGTTTTGCTGGGTATAGTAGCCTGGGCTGGCATTTGTGTTCTCTTAGGGTCTGTATCACATATGTCCAGATCTTCTAGCTTTTATAGTATCTGGTGAGAAGTCTGGTGTAAATATGATAGATCTGCCTTTATATGTTACTTGGCCTTTTTCCCTTACTGCATTTAATAATTTTTCTTTGTTTTGTCATTCAGTATTTTGATTATTATGTGACAGGAGGTATTTCTTTTCTGGTCTAGTCTATTTGGAGTCTGTAGGCTTCTTGTATGTTTATGGGCATCTATTTCTTTAGGCTAGGGAAGTTTTCTTCTATAATTTTGTTGAAGATATTTACTGGCCCCTTAAGCTAGGAATCTTCACTCTCTTCTATACCTAGTATCCTTAGGTTTGGTCTTCTCATTGTGTCCTGGATTTCCTGGATGTTTTGTGTTAAGAACTTTTGGCATTTTGCTTTTCTTTGACAGTTGTGTCAATATTTTCTATGGTATCTTCTGCATCTGAGATTCTCTCTTCTATCTCTTGTATTCTGTTGGTGATGCTTGCATCTATGACTGACTCCTGATTTCTTTCCTAGGTTTTCTATCTTCAGTGTAGTCTCCTTTGTGATATCTTTATGTTTCTACTTCCATTTTTAGATCCTGGATGGTTTTGTTCAATTCCTTCACCTTTTGGTTATGTTCTCTTGTAATTCTTTAAGGGATTTTTTTGTTTCCTCTTTAAGGACTTCTACCTGTTTACCTGGGTTCTCCTCAATTTTTTTGAGAGTGTTATTTATGTTCTTCTTAAAGTCCTGTATCATCATCATTAGAAGTGATTTTAAATTTGAATCTTGCTTTCCTGGTGATATGGAAAATTCAGCACTTTCTAGTGTGGGAGAACTAGGATCTGATGATGCCAAGTACCCTGGGTTGCTGACGCTTATGTTCTTGCACTTGCCTTTTGCCATCTGGATCTCCTTAGTGCTACCTGCCCTGTCTCTGACTGGAGCCTGTCCTTCCTATTATCCTGGTTGTGTCAGAACTGTGTGGGGTGGGTGTTGCTACTGGGGTTAGAGCTGAGGCCCAAGATCTGCTCAGTGCTTGGGCCCAGACCAGAAGAACCAGTGCTCTGGGCCAGGAGGGAATTCCTGGGTCCCAGTGGGTCCTAGTTACTCCCTGTTTGGGGCAAGTGTTGCTGTCTCCTTACCTAAGATACTGCCCAGGTTAGAGTTATTGGGAGCCCTGCTTCCTCTGGGATCTGTGAGATTGGGTGTCAGAGTTGCCGCTGGGATGTCCGAGATAATTCTATTAACTAATCGATATCATCATCTACCTTATAGAAAACCAGTTTGATTTTTCTCTTGACCACTCAGTGTTGGGATTAATGGCATATGCACACGGTATCTTAGAAACCCTTGCCCATGTTCTCGAATCAATGAGTCATTAACAACAGCAATATTTACTGAGTGCACTTTGTATCATGGTTAATGAACTAACAAGAGTTAGAGGGGATTCCCCATGTTCCCTAAGCCACTGTGTGTTTAGTTCTCTGCAGAGACGGCATAGCAAAGCAAAAGATCCCACAGAGCTCATGTGTGTGTCAGAGAAAAGGCTCAGATTCATTTCTTCTAAGAAGTTCTATCTTGGAAGTTAAATATCTAGTGGATCTCTGCTGAATTAACCTGGGAGTTATTATACTCATTGTGTGTATACCTGCACACACATATGTTCACATGTGCACAGGTATATGTGTTGTGTTTGTGTGTGATGTAGAGGTCAGAGGGCCACTGGGTTGTTACTTTTTATCGGACATGGTTTCTCACTAGCCTACAATTTGCCAAACAGGCTAGGTTGTTGATCAGTTGACCAAGCCCACTCAGTCAGTCAACAGGTTCTCCAGTGCAGGAGTGAGGATTAAAAGAAAAGAGACGATTAGACAAAATTGCGGCATGACCCCAGCCAGTTCTGAGGCTGAAGGCTGAGGCAGGTTTGTTTATTCCAACTTTTCTTTAAGCCCTTTTAATTACATGCAAATATTTAGGTCAGTTCTAGGTTGAGGAACCAACAATACAATAGATACAAACAGTCAAGGAACAAACAAGGCAATATACAAAGTCCCTTGTATCACCCGTGACCACTCTTGCTGTTTCTAAGGGCTCATCTGAATGACAAAAATATCTGAGCCTACTTCCCTGTCCTAGCCCACAGTCATATTCATGCCTGAGGCTTACTTCTTTGTTCTAGCCTAAGACTTGGATACCTGACTGAAATTACTTCTGTTTTAGCCTAAAATTAGATTCCTGCCTGAACTTACTTCCTTGTCATGGCCCAATGTCAGATTCCTGCCTAAATCCCACAGGCTCTCCACAATCAGTGAACTGCAGGATTAAGCCTGTCTCCACTTCTTCATTGCTAGGGACTCCACCTACCCCTATGTCTTTTCTGCATTCGTTCTGGGATTAGAACTCAGATCCTCATGATTGTACAATAATTATTTGACCAACTGAGCCATCTCTCAGTCATTGTATACTTTTTGAGAGACTGGATACAACCTAATTTATGGAACTAGAACACACAAAGCTCTAAATATATCCTATGTACATGAAATATATATATGGAGAGAGTTGGAGATCAAATGACACAGGAAATAGAGAAAAATACCATTGAAGCTTTGATGTTTGATGACATTCATTTTTAAAATGCACTTCAGTGTGAACTGCTAGGTAGAAATACTGAGAATCTGAATCTTAGAGTTGGACCCCAAATGTTTACCCTGTGGTTGAAGAAAACCTGCAGCACAAATACTTCTTTCTTGGCTTTCAAAAGTAAGAACCAGTGTGGAAGCCTCTGGGATAGACCACTGCTGGCCATGCCTTTCTGTCAGCTCTGGAAACAGCTAGGGTCCTCCAGAGAGAAAGGGGAAATGAGCCTCTTTCTCATTTCATTGAGCCCCATCTAGTAAAAAAGGAAAGCCACATTTGAATCATCTTGAAGGTTAATAGCAAAAAGAATCACAGAAACGCACTCCTTTTCCCCAAGGCAGGCAGGCTACTGTCAGCAGAAAATGATTGAGTTAGCAAAGGCATTTCCCCTCTTTTTCTAAAACTTTCAGCATGGTGAATTCTATCCATGCATTCTATGCCCCCGCCACCCCCTCCACACACACTTTATCCAAGCCTGCCAACTCTATATACCTCCTGGGTGTACAGTGCCAGATTTCTCATCACCTGATTGGAGGGGGATAGCTGAAATTGGTGTAAGGGGATGGAAATAGCCATTCCTTTGGGCTGGTGAGGAGGGAGAATGAGATAAGCAAACAAAGCAAATGCAGCTGGCTCTTGACAACATTGAAAGTACTGCTGAGAAGCTATACATAATTTAGATTTAGTATTCCTACCTTAGTATTTTAAAAGTTCTCATGGTTCCTCTCCCACCAGGTGATCAATGAAAATGAAATGGGACATCTCAACAAATAACCATGTTTTATATATAAAGGACTTGATTCTTCACTAGCCCAAGAATTTACACATAATGCAGAACATGTACAAATGCTACACATAATAATAATTTTCATTATTTTTACACACTTAGTGATCATAGATTTTAAAACTTTTACATATACTTCATTAATCGACTTTATAAAAAATGGTTGTGTGTGTGTGTGTGTGGTGTGTGTGTGTACAAATTTGTTGTAAAAATCCAGGCATTCAACAAATTCCTTTCTAGTTTACTGTTCCATTTTAAAAACATCCAACTAATTTTCTGCCTCATATCATTGGGACAAACAGATTTAGAACGTCTATTACAACCTAAATGTTCTATCTCATTATTACTTTTTGCTCCATTACTAGTATGCACAAACACATCTGAACACATGCAAAACCCATCTGGAATACTCCCAACCATGAGAACCAGGAGACCCAGCCTACCCAAAAAGGGCTTGATTCATTTAGCATTGCTCGTTTGAAATATTTTCTTTGGTTGGTCTTGTGCTTGCTTTAGATACTTGAGTGGTCTAGTGTAAGATTTATTATGCCCATTAGTATTGCTTTGTCGAAACTGTAGTATGCATTTTAACAATATCTACAATTTATGATGCTTAGTTCAAAGTTGTATAGTTATTCTAGTAATTTCCAGCTCATTCACTTGTCATTTTTTATTTCCAGGCCTTGCCGCAAAAATTTCCAAAATTAAAAAGGCTCTTGTCCAACTTGATTTTTGTTCAAAAATTAATCATTTTAGTTTTTCGTGAAGCACAAATCTGATTTAAATATATTGTTCATTTATTTTTCTGTTTTATATATTGAGGATGGCTTACCAAAGCTCAGAAAAATTGGGAAGATGATTGGAATACATACATGCATGATTTCCCCAAAGGTCATTTTCAGAAGATAATTGTGTAGACTGATATTCTAGATTCAATGCAGGAAACTATAGTATGCCCCTTCCAAGATTCTTTTAAGTCTTGGTTAATGGGTTGCCAGTTCACATGAGGAATTCCTGGTCTCTCTGCCTCATCTGATATCCACTGTGTAGACATAGCCATTATTGTCAAGATGTTCTATTTGAACAGCACTGTGCACTAAGGCTAGCCTGATCTCTATTCTTACTTTAAATAAATAGACACATAATAAATAAATAAATAAATAAATAAATAAATAAATAAATAAATAAATACAGCTGTGCCACCAGTACTGTGACAAAAGCTGAATGATGTTACATGTATCTCTCAGACATCCCATGAGATGTTTTGAGGCTGAGTAAAGAGATTACTTTTAGCATTTTATTTGCTAGTTAATTAATTTTAGAAAGGATGTCCCTATATAATCCAGGTTGACCTAGAATTACAGACTGCAGGGATCATAGGCATTTGCCACCACAACAGCTTACTCCAGGTATATAGCTTCTGGATGTTGTATTTCCCCTAGCCTAAATAAATTATCTCTTACTTAATATAATAAAAATTTCTGGGCAACTCCTGGAGTGTGGCATATGGGTATGTGAAATTTTTGATTTGCCATAAGATGACTATAAGCATTAAAATGGGAGATATTTTTCCTCGCTCTAACAGATAATCTGTCTTTTGAAAACTTTCATAAAGGTGGATTCCCTACGCAAAATTATAACTCTTTTTTCTAACATTTTAAGCAGGGGGAGTTTTTCTTCAAATAAAATATTATCATGCCTCCCAACATAAAAATGAAGTGGAAGTTCTGAGGTTAGAATAGAGATAAGAACTCAGAGACCAGTCAGATCAACTCTTTGTTCTTTGAAATGTTCCTGTGGCAACTTGAGGCTGAAAAGCAAAGGCTGAGCCTGATTCTCTGGCTCTATCTCTAGACCTTTGGTTTATACAAATATAATGGGTTAAGAGGCACAGGGCAAGTGAAATCATGTACAAATCAGCATCAACACTTTGAATAGACAGATCAAAGTTCAAATATTGTGCAAATAGGACTATTTTTTGGAGAATCAGTTCTTCACTCGCAAAATAATTAGTTTGAATCATGCACCTTGTAAAAATGGATGCTAGGAAAAAAGTAACAATGCATGAGAAAAGACGCATAGATGCCTAGACTTTCCTTCTGTTGGTAACCGAATCTCTCAAAAGCTTTTGGAAATCACTTATGAACTCCTAACTTTCCTTACCACCTTGATATCTACCCAGCCATACTTCATCATCCCAATCAGATAACTGTTTATACAATGCAGTCCTTTGTTCTAGAATGCTGACTTATTTGTACTGAAATGTGGTTAATATCCAGGGTTTGTCTGATACTTTAGCAAATCTTAGATATGGGCCTTGTAAACTATATTTCATTCATAGTTCCCCATGTGTTACTCTACAAAGCAGGAGAGTATCTTTGCTATTTGTTCTAAAACAAATGCTAAAGTAGTTTTTGACCAATAATATGCCAAATACTTAAATTATCTAAATCCAACAACTGAGAAATTTGCCTAGATTATAGAAATGTATAGGTTATATGGTATGGGGGGTGTTATGTATGGTATTGTCATTTGTTGCTGTTGCCCAGTTATATAGCCTGGTCCAGTCTTACCTCAGTCTGCCTAAGCATTGCAGGAATGTACTAATCATCCCTGATACATTTTCCAAATTTCTCTAGAGGTGTCTAAGGATGCAAAAAAAAAAAAAATCACTCTTAAGACAAACATCACAGACTCTCATTATACAATGGGAATTTTGTAGCATCTTCATAGAGTCCCAGATATACAGACATCAAATAGCTAACATTAAGAACTACCACAGCCTGTAGAATGCTTGTCTAACATACACAAAGCTCTGAATTCTGTCCCCAGATCTACACAAACTAGGTGTGGTGGTACATGTCTATAATCCCAGAACTTAGTAGGAAAAGATAGGAAGATAGAATGTTGAAGATTGAACAAAGCCTTGAATCATTGACTGGACAGTGAGTTCAAGGCCAGCCTGAGATGTCAGGATCCTAGATATATATCCCTTCACTGAGGTGACAGAAAAACTATTAGCAATGCCCTTCTAGTTGAGATAGTTACCTCACCTTACTTTAGAGACTGGAATCATGGACGGCCAGAAGAGCAGTAGAATCTCCCATACAAAATGTCTCAAGCATCAACTGAAAGACTCATTTATACCTTACTGAAACATCTACCTTGTAGTTTGAAGTGGCATATTGGTCTCTCTAAACAGGAATATGGAGGATTGGTTGTTTCAAATCACCCAAGAGTAGGATTTTAAGACATATACACAAAGTTGAGTCTTGGCCATCAAGAGAATCTTCTAGCAGTATGAGTAATATTTGTTCCATCAGCCTGAAGAAGAATCCCTGATTGACTCCAGTTCCTATCTGTGAAAAAGAAATGTCCAGCTTTATGTTGGCAGATACACAGCCTGTAGAAATAGATTAAAAATGGTATATAAATGTAATTGTAATCATTCAAAAACTAAATTCTAGAACTTTCCTTTCATTTTTGATTCTAAGATACATCCTTTTGTATTCTGAATCCCCTATGGTGTTGTTTTGTTTTCTGTAGCATATGACTAATCCACTTTCATTTATTTTTATTTTAATTCATATATTTTATATACATTACATCCCAACTGTAATTTTCTCTACCTCCCTCCTCACAGGCCCCCTCTCCCTAATCCATCCCTCTTCCATTTCCCATTTAAAAAAGAGCAGGCCTCCAGAGATGTTAACTGAACATGGCATAACAAATTACAATAAGTCTAGGCAAGAACTTTCTTCTGGGAACCTCAACTTTCTGCCAAAGATGCAGACATTCCTGATAAATAAATGCCTTCGTTCTTTTAGCTTAACAGTAATATTCTAGATTCTTCTACTTTTTTTCTGATTCATTTTCATTTCCTGATGTTATAACTTCTATTTTCAGGTGGTATATTTATGAGTTTCTTTAGTGTTTAAAAATATTTTTTATTTATATGTGTGAGTGTGTATGTGCATGTGTGGTGTGTGTGCATGTGAATGTGTGCCACATGTGTAAAATTGCCCTTAGAGGCCAGATATGGACTTATAGGATTGTGAGCCACCTAAAATGAGTGTTAGAAACAAAATTGAGGTCTCCTGGAAAACTGCTGAGCATCTGTCCAGCCCCACATCTAGGTTCATAGTCTTAAAACAAGACCTAGCTGCGGTCTGCCCTCTAAGCCTGTACACACCATTGCTCGCTTTCTTTCTTCCTTCTTCTTTCCTTTCTTTTCCTTCCTTCTTCTTCTCTTCTCTCTCTTCTCTTCTCTTTCTTCTCTTTCTTTCTTTCTTTCTTTCTTCTTCCTCCTTCCTTCCTTCCTTCCTTCCTTCTTCCTTTCTTCTTCCTTCTTTCTTTCTTTCACCACTTAACTGTCTCTACTTTTCTTCAAATTCCATGTTGGGCATTTCAGTATGTTCTTATTTCTAGTGTGAAAGTCAGACAGATGACACATCATGTACATACTCTGAACCCAACACATGCACACCCCTCCAGGTTTCAGGTTCAACAACAGCCCCCTATTTGTCCTAGTAACCAATTGGAATGTCATCCAAGAGGGTGGTCTTCTGAAACCTGTAATAATCATTTTACAGTACCAAAATATCACAAGTGGACAATAAAGAAAAATTACTATAATTTCCTGCAAGGAAAAAAAGAAAGCTTTTTCACTGTGGCCTTATTATAGGCTTGTGTTTCTGAAAATGTTTGATTCTGCATAAACATCGTGTCCTCAGATTCTTGAAGTCATGAGTCGTTTCAAGATTTGTTATGCTTGCATTCAGTTTGACTGTACTGGATATGCCACATTTGCTTGCCTTAGCCTGTCTTACTTATCCCAGCATAGTAATACCACTTAAAGATCCACTGTTTTTCTATATTTATATGTTGCCAAAACATTTTTAAAAATCTCACCACACAGGTGTCAAATATTGTCATTGCTGAAACGAATACAATTAGATATTCCCTTCATGAGACACGTTAGCAGAAGCAAAAGATTTTAATTTCTACCATCCAATATAGAGTTTTCCCCCGTAGACTCTTTGGTGTTGAATATTTATCATTTATCTCTGTGTTTGATGAACTTGAAGGACATACATGGTTACATATTGCATGCATGCTGATTTAGAATGTTCCTCTAGTACACATTGCATTTGCATTTCTCTATTACCAGGTAACCAGAAAAACAAAAAAAACAACAACAAGAAAATTATTAAACCCCTTTGGCTTTTTGGATAGGATTGAGTCTTTTTTATTTATAAGTAGTAAGAAGACAGCCTTTCTGTTGTGGTTCTCATTTGCTTTGTTTTCAGGGGGATAGAAGAGCGTTTTGTTGTAGTTGTTGTTGTTGTTGTTTTATCTAGTAAAATCAGAAAATAGCAAAGGAAACTCTGTATAGAAAGTGTTGTGCTGCTGAGAAACCCCTGTAGTTAATGCACTGAGATGATTCACTGTGGGCTGGAGAGATGGCTCAGCAGTTAAGAGTACTTGCTACTTTTGAAGAGGACCTGGGTTAAACACCCTGAACTCACACAGCATCCCACAGTCACTTGTAATTCAAGTTTCAGGAGCTTTGACAACTTTTTCTGACCTCCACAAATACCAGGTATACATGTGGAGCACATGCATACATGCATGCAAACACTCATAAAATAAAAATACATAAATCTCAAAAGTAAGAAAGGAAAGGAAGGAAGGGAGAGATACAGAGAGACAGGGAGAGACAGAGACAGACACAGAGAGGGGGGAGGGATTACACCAGTGGCCTTTCCATTACTAGCAGAAGTGTTTGGTAGCTATAAAATCATATAAAGTATACTTTTAATTCCCTAACGTATGAGAAAGAAAGATTTTTAAATCCTCAGTGATCATACAATCATGCACAAATCTGTGTCCAGTGGACTCAGCCCCACACTGACTTTTATTGTCCAGAAAGGGCTTAGACACTGCTAATTCCGGGTGCTGCTTGTGGAAAACCCAGTCTGTGTACTGATTGCAGGGTCAGGTTTCAGCAGACTAGATTGCAGGAGAGGAAACTAAAGGACACCTGCAAAGAATGGTATTCATAGTCTCCCAGGCTGAAACTCGGGGAGTCTGCAGCAATTTCTAATACTTGGCAACTGGCAGCTATGAGGACTCACTTGGCAGTCATGCCAGAAATTGCATTATAGCTGAATACTTTAATGATACATTTGATGCTGTAGCTACATGTTGAATTTAAATTAGAAGTCACCAAATACTCAGTCACTATGTGTTCACTGATTATAAAACAGTGAAGTTAGGAGATAAAATTAGAAAATTAAGTATCAAAAGTCATTGCCCAAATAATACTGTGTTTTGAATAAGGGAATCAGTAGAAAAGATATTTATGATCTTAAGTAGGAAGTAGAGAAGAAAATAAAAAAATAGAAAAAGAAAAATTGGAGAAATCTGAATTTCAGATTTTCCTTTTCTGTTTCACTGAACTAGCAACCTTACTCCTCATGGCTTCTTCAAGGATACTCGCCGTCTTCATGGCAATGCCTGAAATCATCTATTTTGGTCCTGTCTTTTTATGTTAGCTAGTATGGAACCATAATATTGCAGTAAATATGTCACTGTTAACTCTTGGTGTATCTACCTGTCCTGTTCATCTTACAATAACAAATAATGTTTTGAACATCTCTATTGAACTGATATATCTCTATTAAGATGCTTCGAGCCTCACAACCAGCCAGCACTCAGGCCTACTTCTACACCTAGCCCCAGATTCTTCCTGAAGAAAAGACCAGGGTCGTCTCCATTTCATCTTAAGTTTGAACAACTGCTCTCCTTTTAAAGGCTAACATCTTTCAAACTGAGTGCAATACCTTCACCCAAAGATGTTGGTGTAGCAGATTTAATTATATGTATGTTTTTATGAGCTTCTAGATTGTTTGCAATAGTTTTGTGTTTGGTTTGTTTCTATCATGTGATGCACACCATCATGTGATCTACCACACTGTAGTTCAGCTTGGTTCATAATTTGAATGGGGCAAGGGGAGAGAGGTGAGCTATTTATGCTCATAATCAAGCTTTGTGTGTTCTGTGAAAGAGACACACACAAATGAATAGAGCTGAGTTTATTATGTTACACCATCCTTTGGTTGGGTCTTTGTGTGCTTTGAATTTACCACAGTTTATAGTACATGACAACTTCATGATTATCCTGTGATTTCAATTTAGCTTTATTGGTACATCAGTTAGAAGAGAAAATTTTCTCCTTTCCTCAGAAGTTGAATGATAGCTAATAATTTCTTACACATACAAAACTGGATTCAAACAACCATCCCACAGATGGACAGGACTTTTTATTTTTGTGATAATGCAAAATCCTTCAAGTAAGATCAAGTTTTCTAAAACTCATGAGGTTGAAAGACAATCAATTCTTATTTTATCTTTAAAATTTTCACCCCAAACCAGCCTTGTGATTCTTCTGAGAAATTCGAGTCTATCTTTTATTGTACAAAGAAGAATATTTCAGGGACTTCATGTTCTGACAAAATGTTATGGTGAGGAACATTGACCACATACAGTTGAAATGGATATTTCTCAATTAGTTCACTACATAATGAACTACAACCTCAAAGTGAGCATCTATGTATACAAAAGCCATGTGGAAGCATACATGTGTAGAAATGCCACATGTAGAATTTTAAGGTCAATTTGTATTAAACCTGTGTTCTTCAAAGCTGTAGTTTATTCCAGGACAAATGACATACAGATGTCAACTTTATTGTGTACCTAACAGCTATACATTTGTTATTCCTTTGACCCTACAATAAAATTCCCTTGTGATGATACCAAATGTATAATATATCCAGTCTGCTTGAGGTCAAAGAGCAGGCCGCCTGGTTTGTTCTCTGTTCTTTGAGTTTTGTGAGTGACGGCTTTCTGCTACCCTTGGATTTGGTTCACTCTCTAGTTATTCAAGGTATAAGTCAGTTACTGATTGATATCTTCCTGCTTTTGTAATGGATTTGTTCACAGTTGCCAGTGCCCCATAGGTCACCAGATCCATGACATCCTATAACTTCTGGCATGTTGCATTCCTGTGCTCACTAAACTTGAAGTGTCCTGTTGTATATTGGTTAATTTCCACATATTTTTGAGTTTTCTATCTGTTTGTCTGTTACTTTTTTCTGCCATTATTCTTATTTTGGTTGTAGAAGGTACTCAGTATACTTTCAATCCTTGTAAATTATTGAGGCTGGAATGTGGTTTATCAGGAAGTGTGTTTCTTTAGCTCTTGAGAACAATGTACTTTATGTGTTGCTGGGTGAAGTGTTCTATTAATGTCTGCTAAGGTGGTAGCGTGATTTTGACAAAGGTTCAAAAGCAATTAAGTGAGAAAAGGATGATTTTCAAAGTAACCATGCTATATCAATTAAATCTGTCCATACAAGATAATGAGCTTCATATATGGTACAGATGGGAAACTTAAACAAAACTGCATTGTGGTATAAAACCTAAAACCGTAAACTTCTAGGAAAAGAAATAAGAAGAAAAATTTTTGGACTGTGGGTTGGGTTTAAAATGTAGAAATTAAATCAAGAGTATCATTCACAAGAGGAGCAAGCTGATCAATTACAGTTTACAAAAGTTAAAAATATCTACTCTTCACAAAATCAATGTTAAGAGGAAATAGTTGCAATTATATTTATGACAAAAAGTTGTTGATAGAATAGTTCTAAATTTCTAATAACAAAATTGACAACAACAAATTAAAAGCTGTCATTAGTAGGCATGTTGGCAGTATAGGTACCTCTTCTTGACATGCATATATAAACTATAACAAATAACAGATAATAGCACATTCCTATTCTAGTGATAAAGACCTGAAAAATAGAACCACATTACCTATTGGTAAGAACATATGGAAATGTTCATACATCATTGCTAAGGTTGCAAGTAGAGTAATCACTTCAAAAAGTATTTGAAGTATGGCCTGGAAGAGGGCCCAGTGAGTAAAGTAAGGACCCGAGTTTGGATCCCCAGAACATACTTCACACCAAATGGGGAAGGGAAAGTCTATAATCTAGGATTTCTGTGGCAAACCAGGAGACAGGAAGACCTCAGGAAGTTCACAGGAAAGCTAGAGAACATAGACAATGATGAATGAGAAGCTGTATCCTGTGAAGTGGAAGAAGAGAACCAAAATTAGAAGAGGTCCTCTGACCTCCACACATGGTTCTGTGGCACACCACACCTTCACTCACACAGATGAACAAACACACAGGAACACATGTGATATTTTTAAAAAGTTAAATGTGACCTGTCACACCATATGGCCATTGCATTGCTAGGTACTTACCTAAGACACCCATGGTAAGATTTATGCAAGAACACTCATAGAAGCCTTCTTTGTAACACCACAAATTAGAGACAATTCACATGTCTATCAATAAGAAAGGGGGACTAGAACCATATAGCCATGCAATATATAATGGAGTATTATTTGGTAATAAGAGTAAAGGAACCATTGACACACACAATACTAATGGATATGAAAATAATTATGCCAAATAAAAGAAGCCAACAGCCTGAGTACATACTATCTGATTTCACTTGCATAAAATCATAGAAATGTGAATGGATCTTCAGTGACAGAGAGCAGATGGCGTAGCTCATTGGTTTCCTGAGATCCTGGTGGGAGAGAAGAAGGGGAAAAAAGCATCACAGGGAAACTTTTAAGAGCAATCCCTCAGTCACACTGTTTTAAATGCAATAATATGAGTTCTGGAGAAGTGGTTAAGAGCACTGACTGCTCTTCCAGAGGTCTTGAGTTCAATTCCCAGCAACCACATGGTGTCTCACAACCATCTGTAATGGGATCTGATACCCTCCTCTGGTGTGTCTGAAGAGAATGCCAGTGTACTCACATATATAAAATTAATAAATCATTTTTAGAAAGAGAAGCCATTTAGCTCATGTTTGTAAAAATGTAATAATGTAAGTACAATCACAACACGTTCTTAATTAACATTCTACAGAATCTTCAGAGCCTATGATTCATGTTTTACAGTGTCCTTGGTCTTAGATTCTTTTGTGATTTCTGCACATAGTAGGTGGTCCTATGATATAAACAATGTGGAACCCAGGAAAGCCTCTTCTACACAGGACAGACCTGTGAAACTCAGCTTCAATAGTTTTCTATCTTCATCCTCTTCCACTGATTCACAAGCAGGCAGGCCTGCCTCTTCTGTAATCTCATAGCACCCTACTCAAGTTGCTGCAATTACCTCTCAACAGATTATGTGTATGCCTTTCTGTCCCTCTATTAGCTTTTGAAGGCATTTTCTGGTCATTCTTTCTAACAGGTAGTAGACAGGATTCAATAGATTTTTGTCAAATGAATATGTAATCTCAAGACCAAGGAGGTAAAAGCACAACTCGAATCTCTAAACGGATAGCACACAGGAGCTAACTACTGATACTGCTCTAAATATGTCCTGAAGGTAAACATCTCCCAGGCACCCACAAATTTCTTGTAGAAGAGAAAGACAGTGTCATAGCATCGTTTCCATACCTATTAATTACTGCTCAGGCTCCCCATATAGATTTGCACCTCTGCTTGGGCCCAGTGAGCCTTTGATATTCGCACATGGTAAGTAATCCTAGTTCTCACAGTATTTCAGTTGGACAAACTTATTTTGATTGCATTATTTCCAGTGTTTTTAAGAAGAAATAAAAACCTATAAAACGTTTAGTAAGGGGATAAACTGACCAAAACCAACAGTCCCAGAGTAATTAAATGTTAATTCATTCTGTCATATTTTTTTTTTTAGGTAATCTTTAAAAACAGCACATACTTCCTCATTCTGGTTTTTCCACTTTGATTTTGTGTAATGGCTGCTCTTTCTTAATTAAAAGGGCTGCAGGAGGATAAAGCATGGTAATACAATCAGGCCAAACTTTTTCAAATTTCCTTCTTTATTGCTTTCTACCTTAATGAAAACATTCTCATAGTAAGCCTCAGAGCTATCAGACAACAAGCCAGGTAGCACTAAGGAGTCCAACAGAGAGGACTGTCTCCTATGTAATGCCAGCATGGACACAGAAAAGTAATTATGTCAATTAAACTTGTTGCTAATTGCATCAACATCTTCACCCTCTGAGTCATGTGAACAAAGTCTATCTATTTAAGTGAGCTCATAAGGTTCAGTGACTGGGGACTGGAAAAGTTCAGAAGAGAATTTACAAAACCTGCTTCAGGACAGCCAAAGTCCTAATCTGATTGATTATGCCTCAGAGAGTCTGTGAGCTCTTTTACCAGAGCTGAGCAATTCTTCTCTGCTAAGCTTCAAGTGACTGCAAACTCCAGACCTGTGGAATGACTCCAATTTGTGGATAGTGTGATTAATTTAGAGAACCTTGGCATCGTAATGAAGTTAAGGATTTTCTCACAGTGAGAAATTTTCAACTAACGTCGTGGATAAATCGGAACAGGTTTGGAAGGCCCTGATTCTGTGGCATTACCATTAGGGAGGGGGCTGGAGAAACATCTTGGCTGGTTGTTTTCATTTTCATGGAGGTATGAGGACCAATGGCATCAGTGCAGGGTAGACCCTTGAAGCATCACAATGAGCATAAGAACCGATGCTAATTAGGTACCACTGCTGAGTCATCAACTACACATTGAATGCCTATCGTATCAAAGCTGCTAGTGGACACACTGAGTGAGCATCTACCTATGCAAGGTATTGGTAGCCAAACAAAATCAGAGTGTCGCTGACATTTCTGGTATGAACAATTGTTTTCTAAGGTGGGGTTTTACAGAAGTCTACAACAGTACTACTTATGGTAGAGCATCATTCAAAGAATTAAATAAGAATTTCAAGTTGAAAAATACCCAAAGAAGAGCTTTTAGTTATTGGTTTCTTTATATTTTTTTAGTGTTTTTATTTATCTAGTTTTCTATTTATTTTCACTGGTCTGTGTGCTTTCCCATCAAAATGAAAATTTCCTGGGAATATAAAATAGCCTTGCTCAATCAAGAACAAAATTGCAAATTATATCTGTAATTATTAGATTTCGATACTCTGTAAAAGAACTCGTTTAGAACTAGGATGATAAAGGGAGATATAGCAGTAGTACAATAGTCTGCTCTAAACTCCTGGCGGGTGCACCTGTGCTCCTCCCTGCCCTCCCAAATGCGCATGTGCACACACACACACACACACACACACACACACACACACACAGAGACACACTGCCTTATTTTTAATATGCCCTAAGTGACTCAACAGCTGGGCACTTCCAAACTTCCTCAAACTCTCCCTTCTAATATTCCTGAATTATTAGTCACTAAAACCTATTTTTTATCCTGGCCACCATAGACCCAGGCCTACAGCCCTTGTGGGCCATGACATCTTACATTTTGGCTCTCTTGCTCTCCTCTCTCTCTTTTGTCTCTTTCTCTCTTTTGTCTCTCTCTCTCTCAGCATCTCACTCTCAGACATGTATGTTCTTGTTTATTTTGGGAACCCAATTAATATAATATAAGTAACAAATCAAATCCACAACAGAGAGAAATATTTTAAAACAGCAAAAGCTTTGTAATGAATAGAGACCATGGAGAATTATGAATGACACTTGGATAATTTTCATTGTCCATTGTCATCCCCATGTTCGACGAATCATCCCAGTTTCTTGATTTGTCTACATCCAGCAGCTGTAGTAAATTACGTCATGGGATTCTGGTGACTCACATGCTTTGATTTTTTTTTTTTTTCTAATGTCAACTTCTTAGTATAACACTTTCTCTAACAGAAGTTTTGAGGAAGGATTAAAGATTTGCATGGTTTAATTTCAAGATGATTTTAAAAAAAAATGTATAGTTCAACCCCAGTGCCCCCATGACTTCTCATTGTTTAACTCCTTTTCAATTTGACCAAACATAAAATTGGAACTGCTGTTAAAAAGCCACCACCAATATTCTGATCATCACATTCCACACGCTCTCCTTCCTGGCCTCCTCAGCTTCCCTGTACTATAGTGATTCAAGCATGACTAGCCATGGGTGCTTCTGACAGAAGATTGATGTTGCAAGGTTCTGGGATAGCTGTAATGGTGATAATGGCCACCTGAACTCTCCTAAACTCTCCACTCCACTTCAGTTCTATGATTCTGACCATTTCGTTTCTCTCCTTGCAACTTTCCTAAACCCTCATTACATCTCTTTCTTTATCTGTGATCACAGCTTAATAAAATCTTCCACATTGGCATGTCAAGGGCCAGCTTCTTCGTAGAACTACAGTTTGCATTTCTTAGACACGCCCGAAGAAGCCATCTGCACACTCCAACTGTCTTTCAAATTAACTCCTTTCTTTACTCACTAAACCCATTTCTCTGTGCTAACTGAACAGCCCATTTTGTTGTTCCTCCTCTTTCAAAACAATATTTTAGCACACATTATGCAATTGTTTAGTATTTTAAAATACCAGTGTCAAAGCTTACAAAAGACATATGGGATGAGAGTTCTAAGAGTGAGCTTGAATGTCAATGTTTTAAAATCTCTCCAGGAGGGGGTTCCTGGGAGGGAGGGGGGAAATGGGGTAATCGGAGAACATCTGAAATGTAAATAAAATATCCAATAAAAAATAAATAAATAAAATCTCTCCAGATTTATTAAATTTTTAAAATGTAAAACTGAGGAATATCACTGGTCAAAATTCAGTATTTCATGAACACATCTTGTTTTTATGAAGCTATTCACTTCACCTGTGAGCACAATTCAGTGGAAAGGAAGCTACAGGGATCATATACATTCACTCAGGAGTCTATCACAGAAGCTCTTTCTTATGGATGTGGTGAGATAGCTACCCAGCTTGTTTGCACAAGCGTGAGAATTGGTGTCCCTAGCTCCAGCACCCAAGTAAATTCTTGCATGTGGTGCTGCCTATAATCCCACATGGTGAGGGGATTACCCAGAGCAAGTTGACTAACTTGGACAAGCTGAATTAGCAAGTTCTGGATTCACGTGAGTGGCCCTGCCTCCGTATACACAATGTGGAAATCAATCAACAAAGACACCTGACACCATCAGTGGACCTCCACCTGCATGAGCACACGTACATACGCATGTACCTGAACGCACACATATTCTCTTTATTCAGTTTTATTATTATGTTCTGGCCGGAATCTACTTAAAAGGAACAGAGACTTTGGCATATTCAAGTGGTGTCTATATTTTTCTTTTCTTTCTTTTGCTCTCTCATGCTTAGGCTATGCTCCATATAACAACAAATAATAACAGAATATAAATAAATAAAAATAAAAACAGAATATAAATAAATAATAACAGAATATATAATCAATGTTATTGATGGGGGCTTCATGAATGTTAGTCTCTCTAATATTTAATGATCAAACTGCTTTTTAATCTATTGGTTTGTCAGGATACCTTATTCCAATTTTTTTTCCTGTTGTAAAACCTTTCTGCCCATTGTCATCCTGGTACCACACATAGGTCTCTTTTGATCTCGATTGTTGTTTCAACTTTGACACTAAGTGTAGGTATTTGAGGTGAATGTATTACAGCCAGTCACACCCAGCCACACATTAAAAATGCTAACATCAGGAGCTGGAGAGATGGCTTAGCATTGAAGAGTGCCTGCTGCCCTTGCAGAGGACCCAAGTTGGTTCTCAGCACCACATGGTGACTCATAACAAATCTGTAATCTCAGTTGCTGAGGATCCTGTGTCTTCTTCAGGCATCCATGGATTGCCTTCCTATGGTACACAAACATACATGCAGACAAAATACTCATACATATAAAATTAAAAGAAACTATATGCAGAATACAGACATCAAAAGAAACTAGGAAAACCCCAACATGATCAACGTGACATTACTTCAATCTAGAGGTTCAATGCAACAGTTTTATTCTACACTCATACATTTAGCCTTTGTGGCCACCCCACAGAGTCAGGAAATGGCTAATAACCCAATCTGATTCTCGATTGTTATCTTGTCTCTTCTCTACAGCATAGGTAATAAAGTTTTGATAGCCAACTTGTAGCCAAATGGGACTTCACTAAGGTACAAAGTAGGCACATGGGGGTTAAAACATTGAGACAAAAATAACCATCCTTCTTCCAGAGTCATTCCCACCACATGAGGAAAAGGTATCTAGCTTTTACTTTTTTGGCTAAACTATTTACATTTGTATAATATATATACAGAATATTTTGGGGGATGAAAGAGAAAGATAATCAGTGGATTTGGACTGAAGGGAGCAAATGCCTCTTTCATGGGCAAACATGTTGGAAAATATTCAGAGAATAGACTGTCAAGGCTTTCAGTATTTTCTTATAATGGACATGGCACATCACTTTAGTGAGTTTTGTGTTAACAGACATTTTCTGAAATCACTGTGTTGACATATACATACATGTTATGATGACATTGTAAATATTAGCCATTGTTAACTCTAGTTTTATATGTGAGGGACTCTATTTTGTATTTTCCTAGTTTGTAATTCTCTTCACTGCATTATTAGGCACCAACATTTTAACACTAATTACGTTTATAAAAGTAACAAATACTATGTTTGGTAATAGAAATAGTCAACTGTATTGTATTTGATGTCCTTGAAAGGCATAAGTTATTTGTTGTAAACAAGATATATTGTGCAAGGAAGTGTTTGTGAATCCCTGTAGACCACCAAGGAGCCAATTCAGATGCAACCGCATTAGGGTCTCTTTATTGCAAGCTTGAGCTTAGGCTCTCCACTGACCCTGACACAGTAGGATGGGAAGATGGAGCAGCCCCTACCCTCAGTAAGTTAAGGTTTTAAAGGAAATGGCAAGCAAGCAAGGGGTATCTAGCCTGGAGTATTTAATTGAATGACTGTTGTAAGTCAACAGGTGGGTGTTCTGAAGCAAGACCGTGAACAATCACTAACAGTCTGAAAGTACATTTGAGACAATCAGAAAAATCTTTGATTGCCCATTGCTGGGAAGTATATAGGGAGCAACTATGGGGTATGGACCAAGATCAAGCCGTGGGATTCTTCTTAGTACTTGGGTACAGTCTGGGTTCAGCTATAGGTCAAGTCTCTCTTAAAATGGAGGCGGTCCCATAATGAAGTAGGTTTGACCTCTTAATATAAATAAGTAAAATGTATGCTACAAATAAGTTATGTATAAACCTAAGTTTATTTTATATATATATTATATATATATAATATATATATACACATTATATATATATATATATTATATATTATACATATATAATGTATAAATAAGATGGAATTTCACAGTAAATCACTGCTTAGCTCTGTACATACAGTTATAGATCACACTTTTCTGCAGCTGTTGTGTACACAGCAGTGTGTGACTGTTGTGTCAGCCATAGAAAAACACATGCTGCTTATCCATATTATTTAACACTTAGGTTTTTGTTCATACTTTTAAACTTTTATTTTGTCTTTTATCCTTCTCTCTTTTTTCTTGGGTAACAAAAATTAATTGTATTAAAATACAAAAATAAAAATCAAATGTGATTGTTATGAAACCAAGACTAAATCAGAAAACTCTACTAGAAGGGAATTTGAAAGGAAGGTTATGTTCAGTTCCTTTCACCTGGGGAGCACCCTGGGTTCATACAGATAAAAGACAGTGGTGATTTGGAAATGAAGAGTTGAGGAACTGTTCATAAAACTCCAGCTATATTGAGATTTCTATAAATGTCAGGAGCAAATGCATGTCTGGTAGGTGGAGAGTGTGTGGTGATTTGATGAGGTATGCAGTCACTATCAGGCTTAAGTTGAAAATTGTTTGAACTCCCTGATGTGGTCAGAGAGGCCATTACATGGCTTCCTAACTTCTCGGTACTTTCAAGTTTTTGTGGCTCTCTATGTAACAATTGCCTCAATGTTACTTGGCATGCTGTCATTTTTTTTCCATCAAAATAATGACTGCTGTCCAATTCATAGATGTGGAACTTTTGTCTGGTACATAGATACGGTACTTTTGGGCATTCACATCAGTACTTAGTCAGTCTGAAGCAGCTCAGAGAAAATTTCGCCTTTAAGTTGCACATTTGGCTTCTAAAATGGGACTATATTCAGAGTTAAGGCACTAATAATACTTATTATGTATTGAAGAGACTCAGGGAAGGGGTATCATCCTTTTGTGTTAAAATTCAGTCAGAAGTTGATCATATGTGAATATGAACCTAAAAATAATGTTTAATATTTGTGTTATCTGCTGATAGTCAAATTTCAATGTAAAATGTCCTTCTGCATTTTGCCACGTTATGAACAAAGAGATTTAACAATGACAATAAATGCAAAAGTAATTTTAAGCATTTCTTATAATTCTTGATAATAATGAATCTTCAGAGAAAATGTGTGGCTTTAAAGGAAGATGATGGCCAGGGGATGTGATGTTCATTGCTCAAGCTTGTCCTAAGTATCACTGCTCACACTCATCCTAAGTAACACTCTTTACACTCACATTTGTCCTAAGTGGCACTGCTCACACTTGTCCTAAGTGTTTTATCTTTGTTTTTATTTTGTAATATACTGATGTTTACTTCTTAGTAATTTATTTTGAGAACTAACTCCTTGCTTATCAGAACTTATTGGTGAGTACTCCTAGGCTTGTTATATAGGACTATCCTTCAATCCATGCTGCCATGATCTTCAGAAGTTCTGCTAGGCCTGTTCACATGATCATCATAGCTGGGCTTGTTGACTGTTGATTATAGAACGCAAGACTGCGAGCCCAGGGATGGCACAACCCATAATGGGCCCTCCCCCCTTGATCACTAATTGAGAAAATGCCTTATAGCTGGTCTCGTGGAAGTATTTCCTCAACTGAAGCTCCTTTCTGATAACTCCAGCTTGTGTCAAGTTGACACACAAAACCAGTCAGTACAATGTGATTTCCTTTCTTTCTGAAAGTATGTGACCTCGAGTAATATTGTAAATCTTAAGCCTATCTTTCTTCATATTTTAATGTCATTTTTCTTTAGAATTGACTAATATTCCCTTGTGTTTAATATGCAAATTTTCACTTTAAATTCATCTATTCATCTATTGATAGAAAAAAAGATTAACCCTATCTTTGTAATGGTTAATAAAACAGCAACAAGCATAATACATAATAAATAAATTTATTTATTAAAAATTATTTTATTAAAATAAGATAGAATTATTTATTAAGATTATTTTATTAAAATAAATTAAAAAAAACAAGATTCTTACTTTTGTACTTAGGTATACGGTGTCAAGACATCTGCAATTTATCATTTATGTATGCATGTGAGAGTATAGGCTCACATGTGGATGTCAGAGCTATTGGGAATCATTTCTCTCCTCAACCTTACTGAGACAGGATCTGTCTTGTCTCCTATCTCAGGCTCCCATCTCTCAGCAGGTATCCTAATCTGTGTGCTAGGAATCTGGCTTCTGAAGACAGTAAGTTAGTAAGTGCCTTCGTTTACAGTTGAATCATCCTGTCAGCCCCAAATTTTAGTTTCAAATGAATGACTCAGAAAAACACTATGTATTCTTATAAGAGGGTGGCTGAGAAATGTTTGTGACTTTTCACACTAAACCTGTTGAAGCTATAAGTCGTGTGTGGCTGCATATGAATTGGTGTGAAAAATTCCTGAGTGGGTAGGTATTGTGAGCCATAAAATAAGTACCAAGCAAAGCGTTAAAGGACTGCTGAATTCAATGTGTGTTTTTTTTTTCCTTTCAACATCTTTGTATTTTTTCAAAAGTTTCCAAACAAAGGAAAACACTTTGTAAATCACAGGAGAGAGGAGAAAAAATAATCAGTTGGCCCAGATCTCCAGCTACCAGATTCCTAATGAACTATGGGGAAGACCAAGATGGAGCAGAGAAGAACGCTCCATAATGGGTTGGCGACACCGGATGAATTATATTCTTTACAGTCAAAGCTCCTGAACACTCACCGTCCTAAATCTTATTTTTATATGGCACACATTTAGAAAATTTAGGAGTGTCCTGGAAAGTTATAACAGCTGGTGTGCGAGTGTTGGGCCTTGAGGCTGGGGACGGTTGAATGTCTGAGGAATTCGAAGGCTCTGGAGAAGTGTTTGAGAGCATGGCCCCAACTGCCTGGGAGCCCTCAATGTGCGAAACAAGCCACTGGACAGGGCCTGACAGATGTTATAAAGGGGTGGTGTTAAGTGACTTTTTCAGGATATTAAACCAGCATCCTAGCTGGTAGGAAAAAAAAAAAAAAAAAAAAAAGAAAAAGAATTGTCATTGACATCGAGTCAGCCCATTGGAGACGTGGCTGCTACCCTCTGAGCTCTGGAAACCATTATACACGGGCGATAGATAGGCTCCCAGGCTGGAACCTAAATAATGATTTCTAATAAAACCTATTTTAGACTGTTTGGGCTAGAAAATAGAGACAAGTCACCAAACATAATGTACTTAAAGCCAGCCACCGCCTCCCTTTCTCTCTTTTTAAAGAGATGAATAATGGACGAGAGATCTGGCGATAAGGCCAGAGGGGGAAAAAAGGACTTTTGGTGCTGGCCAATCTGCTTAGCTAATGGCTGTAAACGGACACCCCTAATGAAATAAAAATGTCTCAGTTCAAGTACATAGCTGTGTGGTTGTTAGCCACACTGAACTCTGCCTGGGATCCTGGTGATAGGTACTAAGTAACTGGCCGACAGTTTCTCATGGCTCCCTTCCTTCCTAGACCCTCATTGAAAAACAAATAATAATAATACTTAAAAAAAAAAAAAAAACAAAACAGGATGGAGATCTATCTGTGCCCACATTAAAGGACAGTAGCACCCCAATTTGCCTCCAGAGAAGCAGTGAGCTCAGTCATTTTTGTCTCTTCTCCCTGCGTGCCTGCAAATGGTTTATTTTACATCCCAGAGTCTAAGGCTGGTGGGCGGTCGTGGGCAGGTTGTATCTTACCACACACTGTTTAAAAGGCAAACTGGAGACGAGAAGAGCCTGTGCATGCTGGGAGCTTGTCTCAAGCCCCTCCGTGTGCCCTCTTCCTCTGAGCTGCTGCTTCAGCCAGAAGCAGAAGCCCTGTCCAAATGTACTAAGATGAGACGACTGTGGTTAAACTGGTTTCCCCCACTCTCCCTCGCAGCTCGCAGTTGTCTGATTTCAATCAGCAGCAGTTCCTTGCACATGTCCAGCCATCAATCTTCTGCCGCCCCTGGATGAATGTGGCACAGCACAGGGCCGCGTTCCAGTTAAAAAATAGCCTTTGCCACAGCTTTCCGTCTTCAGCCACTGATAAGTATGCCTTTGATATTTTTATTAAAAAAGAAAGAAAACACATTGGGAAATATGTTTCATTTCTTACGGCACAGACCAAAACCCCTGAGGCCAAAGGGGATTGAGGTCCGTTGAGTGGAAAAACAGACAAGACAGAGCCGAACTCTACTTTGAGAACCTTGCCAGATAGAAACGACCTACTCATGAAACAGGAGCCCTACAATTTCTATAAGGGTGTACCCATACAGCCAGCCCCCATTTTTCACAAACAGCAAACGACCCCATAATTTGTCTCCAATCAGGGCCTTGTATCCAGTGGCAAAGACATTTGGAAGGCATAAATTCCAGTCCCTCGTTTAGTATTCTGTCATGCTCATGGGCTGGACTTGGAGCACCTTGCTGGACTTACCAGTGTTTGCTGTGTCGTTGCAGAGACAGAGGTAGAAAGCAGGTGTTGCAGCAGAAATGGGGACAGTGTGGAACATTGGAAAGTATTGTTATGAAGAAGGGTGATCATAGCTGGGTTACTGAAGATGCTTACCACTTAGTCATCCCAAAGAGATGACCCAGTAAATAATCTGTCTTCATGTTTAGCTGTCCAATTTAAAATAGGCTCTTCCAATTTCAAGGGTCTACCTACCTTCCTGGCAGAGTTATGGAGAACTTTTATAGGTACAGAGAGGTAGACACACTGATCCTTGGGTATCTCTTCTGCTACCCTTGTTGCATATCTCTGACCATTTCCTTAGATGGTCTGGGAATGATCTATTTTATTTGGGTTCATTATCATTGTTAAATTGGGGGGGGGGGAGGGGTGGTGTTTTGACTGGTTGCATGTCTGTGCATCACATGCATGCAGTGCTTGAAGAGGCCAGAAGGGGGCATTAGATCACTAGAACCAGAGTCACACGTGGTTTTACCACTATGTGGGTGCTGGAAATCTAACTCACGTTCTCAAGAGCAGCCAGTGCTCTTAACCACTGAACCATCCCTCCAAGCCCTATCACTGAGTCCAGTTCCCATCTTCTGTCTTCTATAGGAGCTCAACAGGCTACCACATCCTATTCCTTAAGGGTTCCAGGTTCAAACTCAGGCACAGACTCTCTTACATAGAGAGTATTTTACTCACAGATCCATCTTCCCAGCTCCTAGTTTAAATGAAGGCAGCTATTCAGTTCTACAGTGATCTATTATATTACTTGATCAGTACCTGTCCACCCAAAAATGAGATTTGCTGTGAAACAAGAGTGTCTATATCTGACCCCTCATACCTAATGTGTTATTTGGAGGTCACAAATACACCATTCACCCTGATGACTTATAGCAACCCAGCTGTAGTTCAAGTGCCTCTGTAGAAACATTGAAGAACTGGGGACAGTAATTCTACAACAGATGTAGAAGCGCCTCTATTTCAGAAAATCTTAAGACTTGGAAATAATGGCAGAGTCCTGGGGTTTTGAAGAAGCTGGCAAAATTTGTTTAAAGTATCTGAATACTGTGCACACTTTGGATAAACTTTTCATGACACAGCTAATCTCCAGCCATGGGCAGGATCAGAGGCAATATTTGCAAAAGCTTGTGTCCCCATTTTAATGAGGAAGAGATTCATGTTAAAGTGGGGGAGAGTCACAATGGTTTCAGAATGACACCAAGAAATACCTTTCCTCAGTAAGTACCATGTTCAAACCCTTCAATGGCTTGCCTGTGCTGCAGCCCTTTCCTGTGGGGTCAATTGAAGTCAGTAACTTCTCTGCACTTGCTACCACAACAAACTCCATAAGGTGTTGCTAATTCTGAAATGCTAAATTGTTGGATTAATTAATAAAATGGCTGTTTATGTTCATATAGATGGCTGATAGTGCTCATTATTATGAACACAAAGACTACATACAGCAGAATTTTTTGAAGTTATTTACTCATTCAACTGATATTTTTGAGGAGTCAGCCATGTGTGGGGTATAGTTCTTGGAGGATGGGGCATAGCAGAAAAGAGTTAAGTACTTCATGGAGTCTACCCCCTAAAGGAGAAGATCTATAAGGAAAAATAAAAGGTATAGTACTCATATAATATTGCTACTGATAGTAATAGAGATAGCTTTTCTGAAAAAGATTTATTTTAATGTAAAGTTGAAAAATAAGAAGTAAGCCAGAAACACATCTGAAAGAAAAATATTCCATAGACAAAGCAGCCTGTAGACAGAAACAGGAAAAGCCAAAGGTAGGGTGACTAGCCATCCCAGACTATCCAGGACTAGGGGGTATAGGGTGTTCTCAGGACACAGAATGTTTAATGCTAAAAGCAAGAAAGTCTTGAACAAACATGGAGGAGTTACCCACATTATGTATGACCACACATCCTAAATGAGAGGCTGGGATATGAAATGAGATGGTGCTGCAGATGGCGACACCCTCGGGTGAACTCCTGAGGCTGTGGTAGGAACTATTTTATTCTAAGACTAACAAGCTTTCATGACTCATAAGACTCTTAGGGTACAAGTAGTCCCCATCATATACTGACATTGACTCAAATTATTTAGTATGTAGCACTGAATAGATACAGAGTTAGTGACATCTTAGACCCTGTAAAGTTTCAGAAAACAAAAGTATGATAGTGTCTCAGGGTTGCTATTGCCATGATGAAACCCCATAGCAACTCATTAAAAATTAAAACAAAACAAAACAAAAAAACAAGTTGAGGCTTGCTTACAGGTTCAGAAGTTTAGTCCATTGTCATCAAGGCTGGGAGTGTGGTGGCATGCAGGCAGATGTGGTGCTGGAGAAGTAGCTGAGAGTCCTACATCTGGATTTGCAGGCATCAGGCAGAAAGAAATGCTAGGCCTGGCTTGAGCATTTGAAACCTCAAGGCCCACTCACAGTGACACACTTCCTCTAACAAAGCCACACCTCCTAATAGAGCCATTCTCTAATGACCAAGCATTCGAATAGGAGCCTATGGGGACCATTCCTAGTCATACCACCCTAAAGAGGCACACAATTATAAAGTCAGGATGAAGTTATTCAATTCCAGCAGAAGGATTAGGATGGGCAAGGAGGGGAGCTCTCCTTTAATATTGCAAGTCTGCATTTTTCAGTGGGCCAAGTGGAGCAAAATTCATTTTCTTGTGGATTGAATGTATTTGTAGGGACAGGAAGAGCGGGCTTCCTGTAAAGGCAAGTCTGTGAACATTGGCTGGGGTGGATGGACCTGTAAATTTCACAGAGTGGACGCTCCTCCAGCATCATGCTAGGGAGCTGCTGCAATCTCATGCTTATCTTCTAACTCCCTTGGTAGATGTGGGCAAAATTAGAACAGAGCATAAATCCAGACAGAAAGCTGAATGGAGAGTGACAATATGGAATAGGGTATAGTGTTACCCTGGGCTGGTGGAGGGAGACTCACATCCTGTGCTGCATGCATACCATCAGAAGCTGCTAAAGGGAACATTATACAAGTCTCCCTAAGAAGCCTGGGAGCAGAGGACTGAATTGATCATTTCATGGGTCTCTTGTGGCTAAACAGTGGACAGAAACTAGTAAGGCAATGCTGCAATAATGTAGCAAAATGTAGACATTTTGCTGCATGTGTCTCTCGAGGGTCTGTATCATTTGTCCGTGTGCCAATACCTATAAAACAACTGCAAGAATGTCTCCCTTATTGCATACCTAAACTTTTTTGCCCACCCAGAATCTATTTCCAGCAGAACAGTCAGATGGCATCTTTTAAGGACAAAGTCAAGTCACACCTTGCTTAGACATCTACCAATAAAGGTGGGGAAATGACTCCATTGGAAAATCATTCACTTTGCAACTATCAGGATCTAGGTCTGATCCCCAAGTTGCATACATTATAAACAAACAAAAACAAACAAACAAACAAAAAACCCAGCTGTGTGTGGTAGCACTTGCTTCTAACTCCAGCACTGAGGAGGTAAAGAAGGCGATCCCTGAGTCTCTCTGGCCAGCCAGCCTAGATCCTTGTTGAGTCTGCTTCAGAAAAATAACAAAGTGGGCAACATTTCCCAAAGTCACCACACACACACACACACACACACACACACACCACACCCACACACAATGCGTGCATGAATACACACGAGTACAAATGTGCACATACATTAAAAACAAAACGAAACAAAAAGAAAATCTGCCAATTGTTTCCCATTGTACAGAAATAAATTCAAAGCTCTCAGCAGGATCAGTAAAGATGGGTCCAGCCCTCTCCTTGGGACTCAGGCTCTATTGTTCTTCTTGTCTACGCCACCCACACCACTCCATGGCCTTCAAACATCTCACTGTTTCCACTTGAGACCTTCCTTTCCTGAGTCCTACTCTGTGATGCTTTCTTCCATCTTTGCTTGGACTCATATTTTAATATAGTTATCTACTAAAGTGTCAGTTCTTTAAAGATACCTTCTATCTCTAAAATCTAACAAACCACCATCTCCTTGTCACCTTCTGTCACCCAGCCTGCCTCTCCATCTTCAGCACACTCAGGAGCCAACTGATTCATTCATTCCATCACACTAGGAAGAGGACAGGGCATGTGGGACCAGCCCAGACTCTTCTCTTTTCTTGCCTGAGAGTGGTGCATCTGTGCATGGCAGCTCAGCAGCAATGTTCATTCTCCTCATCTAGTAAACTGTCCCATGTTCCCCCTTTCCACAGCTCTTCTCTGCCTCGGGTAACTTTACTTTTGAGATGTTGCTTCTTTCTCTGTAGTGGCAAGGCCTGAGTCTTGAGTTGGCTTTTATGATTGAACTAGAAATTGGTCCAGCAGAAGATATAGACATTCCTGTGTTCTTTTCCCAACACTTATTAACATCTTTTCAGGAGAAATTTTACCTCCTCTAAGATTTAGACTTATTAGAATAGCATTAATGACATAAAAATCTTGCATGCATGTGTACATCTGTGTTCGTGATTGTGTGTTTGCATATGTTTGCATATGTTGCATGTATAGTTTGTGTGTGTGTGTGCATGCATGTGTGTGCACATGCTTTTGTGAGTGCACATGTGTGTGTATATTGGGTGTGTGTGGTTCTTTTTTTTATATAGGACAAACAAAACTTCTATTTTAAAACACATTTGAGATAGGACATATTACTGTCTAGGTTGTACTTCTTCCTCTCAGCACTGAAAAGACCAATAATACATTAATAATAAAATCACAAATACTATCTCCATCAAACAACATAAAATTTAAAAGCCAAATGTTTTATGTCTGATTTTATGTTGGAAATTTACTCTAAATGAGCTGGGATATTCAGCACAGACCTGATCTCTATGTAAAATGCTACCTTTTTAAAATAATATGCAGGAGGCTACATGGGCGTCACTGGGATTTTAATAAGAAAGTTGTGCCTCTTCAGTTACTTTCCAGTCTCTATGTATATTTATCACAGAAAAGAATCTTTATACTGGGTTCAAATCAGATAAAGGGAACAGGTACTTGATACAAGTTGGACCTGGCTGGTGATAGTGTACGAATTGGTTCCTAAAATAAAAACCATACTCAGAGTTTGACTTGATGAACCTTGAATATCTTATTCTCCTTGAAAAGAGTGCAAACACTGATGTCTTTGATCTTCCATGTCCCCTCTGCCTTTATCTTTTCCTTCCAGGACTCTTTGTGTGTGAATATGAACAGTGGAGAGAGAAGGGTCATGGTTGTTTCTCTACCACATCTCCTTCTGCAGCTCTACTTCCTTTGTCCCTATTTTCTTCTTCTTCTTCTTCTTCTTCTTCTTCTTCTTCTTTCTTTCTTCTTCTTCTTCTTCTTCTTCTTCTTCTTTCTCCTCCTCCTCCTCCTCCTCCTCCTCCTCCCTTCCCCCTCCCCTCCTCCTTCCCCCTCCCCCTCCTCCTCCTCCCCTCCTCCCCCTCCCCCTCCTCCTCCTTCTCCTTTTTCTTCTTCTTCTTCATTGCGTCTCCTCCTCCTCCTCCTCCTCCTCCTCCTCCTCCTCCTCCTCCTCCTCCTCTTCTTTTTTGTTTACTTATTCTCTTTGCATCTGTCTTCTGGTGTTTACTGTCCCAATCCCGGTAACCCCTTCCCACAAGCCTTTCCTCACCCCTCATCTCCTTCTCTTCTGAGCAGGTGGGGATATGTCCCGATTTCTTAGGGCTCAATTCCTCTCAGTTTTGCTTCACATTCTCTTTTCCTTGATATTTTCAAATATGTGAAAGAATTAAGAGCAATATTGTAAACTGTGTAGTGAGCAGAAGCATCTGCTCTTAAGTTGATCTGTGTGGCTTTAAATCTCAAATCTGTTCTTTTTATCCCTATGGAAGATTGATCGATTTCTGTCAGCAATCAGTCCTTTCTTGGACACTCATTCACTTGGCCTAACGATAAGAAAAGAAGCATGACTTTGGAATTAATATGGTGAGGCACCTTCAGGTCCATTAGGTGTTGGCTTATGCGGGCACTGTTCTCTAAGCTGTTCTTTTTTTTTTTTTTTTTAATTTCTTCCCCCTCCTCCTACTTCTGTGAGGATGTGCCCCCACCCACCCACCCACTCCCACCTCCTTACCTTCAAATTCCCCCACACTCGGCATCCAGCCTTCACAGGACCAAGGGCCTCCTCTCCCACCTATGCCTGACAAGGCCATCCTCCCCTACATATACAGCTGGAGCCATGGGTCCCTCCCTATGTGCTCCCAGGCTACTGGTTTAGACCCTGAGAGCTCTGGTTGGTTGGTATTTAAGACATACCTAGTCTCATATTGCAAATCCATTAGAAGGAGGGCTCACGACTCCGGTCTACTTTGATGAGCTCCTAGAAGAGCCTAGCTTCTCAGAGTTACCAGCACTGGCAGGTATCAGCCTTTTGTTCTGTCAAGTGTCATATAAATAAGCCATGAAAATTATTTACTTTTTTGAAACTAAGATTTATTTAATTATAGAAGGTAATTATTTGTGTTGATTACCATTTATGTTGACATGTGTATTTCTGAGTGTAAGAGCTTTATAAATGCATATTATATTATTAAATGTTTACATGATAATTTCTTCCTTTATTGATTATTATCTAAAATAGTCATGACATTTAAGCATATAATCAGTCCTAAGTAACTTTTATGTTAAGGATATTGACTAAGTCTTATATTATTTTAGACATTGTTTTTGTTAAACTAACATGTGTAGAAAAATGCAAAGCCAATGTGTTTATCAGAGAATGACTTTTCTTTTTCATAATGAAACAAATTGTTGACACAGGGAAACTAATGAACCATTTTTCAGTAAAAAGGTAATTCTTTGTTTGTGGAATCTTGACAACTGAATCAAGATTAACCCCAGCCAGGCAGTGGTGGTGCACGCCTTTAATCCCAGCACTTGGGAGGCAGAGGCAGGCGGATTTCTGAGTTCGAGGCCAGCCTGGTCTCCAGAGTGAGTTCCAGGACAGCCAGAGCTACACAGAGAAACCCTGTCTCGAAAAACCTAAAAAAAAAAGATTAACCCCAAAGCTACTTGATGTAGAGATACAACTTTGCTTGTACACTCCTACAAAAGTCCTTGCTTAGCGACTAGAAGACAGATGCACCAGATTCATTTTCAGAGAAGAGCCTTGAGTTTACATGAATCTCAACTCATTTTTGAGTTTTGGGATAAACTACACTCTACACCAAGTTGTTTGTCTCAAGAGGAATAATTACCTCCAGCATCGTAGTTTCTAAGCCTTTCTTGGCACTGAGACTTACAAATATTTCCTTCTGGCTCTAGCATCACAGGAAAATAATCACTAGTCTGGTATTTCACATCCACAAAAACAAGTTTACCTCCTAGCATCCAAGGCTGTACAGCGGCTGGAAGTAATGATGTCATCTAGCCATAATTTAATGAATAGCAAACCACTGGATGTGCATTCTAAAACCAGAGGTACATCAGAGGGAACACATGAAAAAACTTTGAAAATAGTGGGTAAATTATATCACATTCTTAAGGACATTCCATAAATGTTTTCAATAGTTTTCTAAGTAAGTGCCCTTAAAATAAATGAACTTAACTTGTAGAAATATAAAAATCACATTTAGTAATGGAATATAGGAAATTATACTTTAATAATAAGGTTCTAATTCAAGCAAACACAATTTAAATGAAACATACCACAGATTTCTCAAATATAACATTCATAGGTCTAAATGATGGGAAATATCTTAATGTAGACAGATAAACAAATCCTTAAGGCAATGACAAATATGAAAAAAATAGGATTAAATCTCCAATCTGTTCTTTCCAAAACTATTAAAGTTGGACAATTAGTTTTAGCTCTCAATCCCTTCCTTCATAAAATGAGGCTGTCCATGATCCTTCTATATGTTTGGCCTATGTCCCACTCTCTCCTAAGCTATTAGTTCACATAAGTATAAACTCAGTTTGAAGATTCTGAAACAGCCATGACTCCACATAATTATAAGAAATAAAATACAAATTGAATTAACTAGAGAACAATGAACATCTGACTGGTTTTATAAACAGTCTGATCCAGCAAACTTGATCATGTCAGTCATGAATTGTCCATTTCAGGGAGAACCTTTTCCATGTGAATGAAGGTATCAGCAAATACCACCTAGGCATTTGCATAGACTTAAATCTGGAAAAGGCAACTGTTAAACTTAGTCTATATAGTTATCCCCAGGGAGCTCCAGTTGGTGCCAGCTGGATCACAGGTATAACTTATGCAGCACACTGTACATGAAAGAGGAGTAAAGACCACGTGCTCTCTCCTGCAATCAAAAAGGATAGTAATGAAGTTCATGGCATGTGGCATCACAGTATGAAGTCAGGGGAAGCAAAAAATTAAAAAAAAATAATAAAAAGAAAAATACCAAAACCGCAAAAACAAATCAAATAAGACTAAAGGTTAGCTACATGCAGCAAATCTATATTCGGTATATAAAGTTGGGGCAACTTTATCATAAATTGGTAGTCAGTGCCACTTTAGAGCTTACTGAATAAACACAGTATATGTAGGGGTCTTCTTACTTATGAGTTGTTTCTGAAAGGAAATAAAAGAATTAAAAAGCAAGCAATGAAGTCCATTTTTATCAACACTAAGGACTATGAAGAAAGACTGCCACAAATAGAGTAAATTTCACACAAATGCCTTATAGAAATGAGGGATAACAAGGAGAGTGAGAGCATGGTGGTAGTAGACCCAAAATATGCTTCCAAAAAAGGGGAAATGGGGGCGATACACTCCTACATCATATAATATGGTGTGCATATATATATATATGCACACCATAGACACACATACATATCATACATATAATATATATCATATATATCATACATACCATATATAACATGCATACATATATATACACACACACATACAGATACACATACATATCATACATATAATATATACTATATATATTGTGCATACCATATATATCATGCATACCTATATATATCATACATATCACATGAATCATGTATATAATACATATTATGCATATCATATATATCATATCATATTATTATATAGTATACATAGCATATGTATCATACATATCATATATATCACACAGCATATATATAATTTATATCATAAGTATATCATGCATACCATATATATTATCTATATCATATATATCATAAATATCAATGTACCATATGTACTTTTCATATCTAACATATCTATCATCTATCATATCTATCCTATTTATCATATGAAGGAAATAGAGAAATAAGAGTCTACAAGTTGAAGGCAAAAGCTAATAACCTTCACCTAGTACTCAACGGAACAATTAATTTAAAAAAGAGAGGAGAAGAGTTTATGAAACAGACTGTGTAGAAATCCATATTCACATGAAGAAATTTCTAGTTAGTAGTCAAGCATAAGAAAAGGTCTATGTTGCCAACATTATGTACTTACAGGAGTGTAAATACATTATGTACTTCCACAAGCACCTAGTTTGTGTAATTTAAAAAAAATAGAAAGAGATTCATATTAGCACAGTGTAAAGAAGCCATAAGAATAAAGGAAGGAATGAGAAAGAAAACTTTACCAACAAAATAACTTGCCAGGAGAAAAAAATGTAAATGTAAATGTAAAATGTAAAACATACATCGAACAGAGTATGTTTTAAGCAAATATTTGCTATACGTATTTTAAGCTGATGTAATAGCATGTCCTATGAATGAAGACCACAAATAGACAAGAAAGAATTGAGTGAAGAGATAACCAGACAATGATAATGTAGATAGGCCAGAATGCATGAACAAGAAAATAGGAAAAGAAAAGGTTTGAAATTGGGGAAGAAATTAAAAACTTGAAAGCATATAAACACTGTGGTAAAATTGAAATAAACACCAAGAAGACAAATTAATAAAGGACACATGCATACTGAAATAGTAGATTTGGGAAAAAGTATTCATTAAAATAATAAAAGAAGACATCATATGTGCAACTGGAGTCCATGTTAGAAAGAAAATAGAATTAGAACAAATATTTAAGCAAAAATAAAGCAACATCTCTTAAGAACTGAAATCTGAAAAAAGACAGTACATCCTATTTTCAGGTTCTCAGAACCATGCTATACATATGAATTATACTGGACTATTAATAAATAAATGTCAATCTACTTAAGAATTAAACATAATACAAACAACGTTCTTTGCTCAAAATGTAGCAAAAAAGACTGACAGATGCAACCAACAAAATATGCCCACTTCCTAGATATTAGAATGTATAATACTGATTTTCTCAAAGAGAAAACTTAATCTCAAAGAGAAAAGTCACTTTACATTAGAACTTGTGAGATACATCTAACATCCAAAGAAAATATTGTGGTCCAAATATTCATTAATAAAGGAAGATTAATAAGAAATGGAATCAGTCATGTATCTTAAAAAGTTAGAGAAGCAACAAATAAACATTAGAAACAAATTAATAACAATATTTATGAGCAAATGAGTCAATCAATAAATCCAAAATCTATATTTTATAATAAATTTATTTAACCACACACTGAAAGAATTTTTAGAAGGTCTGAAATGAATTAAGGAAGTTAACACACAGAAGTACAAAACAAGATCTTCCTTCTTCATCCTGCACAAAACTCTACTCCAAATCCTTCAGGAAGCTAAACATCAGACTTGATATTGTGACACTAGGATGTATGTGTCAACGTATAGGCATTGTGTAAGGACTTTCTGAATAGGAGTCCATTAGGCAGGCAATAAGAACAGTGTTAAACAAATGGGATCTTATGACACTAAAATTATTTTTTCAACAAATGAAACTGTCAGTTAAGTGAAGAGAAAGCCTACAGATGGAAAGAAAAGTTTTGCTAGTGTGGTGGTTTGACTATGTGTGGCCCAGGGTGGATGAAGTGTGTCACTGTGGGTGTGGGTTTTAAGACCCTCGTCCTAAGAGCCTGAAAAACAGTCTTATCCTAATTGCCTTCAGAATAATAGGTGGAACTCCAGGCTCCTCCAGCCTCATGTCTGCCTGGGTGTTGTTATGCTCTCACCATTATGATAATGGACTGAACCTCTGCACCTGTAAGCCAGACCTAATTTAATGTTGTTCTTCATAATAGTTGCCTTGGTCATGGTATCTGTTCACAGCAGTAAAAGTCTAACTAAGACAGCAAGTCTCAACCAGTCAGAACTGCCATGGTTAAGAATATAAGTAACCTACCAAATCAGCAAAGCAGGGTTCACACAGGCTCACAAGGAACCATGGGGTCTTCATGGGTCCTCAGCAGGTCCTCCATGTATATGTTGTGACTGTTAGCTTGGTGGGTTTTTTTTTGAGACTCCTAACAGAGGAAGCAGGTGTATTCTGACTCTTATGCCTGCTCTTGAGACTCTTTTTCTCATATTGGGTTGCCCTGTCCAGCCTGGGTATGAAGGCTTTTGCCTTGTGTTATTGTTTCTTGTTTTGTCTTTTTTGGCTATCATCTCTTAGAAGTCTGATATTTTCTAAAGAGGAAACAAGGGTGTGGTGAATATGGAGGAAAGGAGGTGTGGGAAAGCTAGGAGGAGTGGAGGGGGGTCACTGTAGTTGGAATGTATGAGAGAAGAAATTATTTTCAATACGAAGAAGAAGAAGAAGGAGGAGGAGGAGGAGGAGGAGAGGAGGAGGAGGAGGAGGAGGAGGAGGGAGGAGAGAAGGAAAAAGGAAGAGAGGAGGAGGAAGAGGAGGGGGAGATAAATGACAGTAAACATTGACAGAAGTATGGAAAGGGGGAATCTCACATTATTTAGTGTAGAACATATAGTAATGCAGAGACTTTAGGAAGCAGTTTGAAAGCTTCTCAAAAAAACATGGATAGAAATATGACTGAGATATATCACTCCTTTGGCTTATACCCAACTGGCTCTACATCCAACTACAGAGATATTTGCTCACCCATATTCATTGCTGCTCTCTCTGCAATTGCTAGCAAATGGAAACAGCCTAGATGCCCACCAGCTAATGAATGGATGATAAAAATGTGCTATATATACACAAAAGAGTTTTATTTTTTAAATTTATTTGTTTATTTAATTATTTAAATCACACCATAATTTACTTATTCACACAGGGGTTATAAACACAAAAAGGCAGGATGTGGGGAAGGGAATGACACCAGAGCATAGGTGTTCAGGGGGAGTACAGATACCATTCAGAACAGGGTGGAGGTTTAGGTGACAGGTCACTATGACTCTGCCTATGATTCACTTGTCCTTATCTAAGTTGGTACTGTCCGCCGAGGTTGCCTATTTATAAGATCTATGACTACTCAGGCTGGTAAGTTTCCACAGAAGCTGCCTGTTTACAATGGCTTATAGCCTGCTGTTTCAGTGTTTTTCCACAGAGACCCAAGACTTTGTGTTACCATGTATGTATGTCTGGCCTATTGCTGATTTTAGGCCTATGGCTGATTTTAGGCCTTCAGTGTATAAGCAGGGATGCCCCTGACATCTCCTCCCTTTTCTAAGTATAGAAGGGCCTTGGCAATTCTAATCTTGCAAAGGCAGGGATAGAGGCCTGACCTCCAATAATTGAAGGGGACCTTGTAATGGCTCCGGTCCTCCTGTCGTTGTCCAGTGAGGCATGAGGGCCATACCCATCCTGATGTCTTTTTCCTGGAGAGGGGATACTTTTGACATCAACCCCTATGCAGTCAGGCTTGTCCCTCAGGGAACCCAGAGAGATATTTTTAGTTTTTATTTATATTCCCTTGCAGTGCTTAGCCTCACAGCCTAAGCAAGAATTCAGATTGCCAGTCAGAGGGGGTTCTGGGTGGCCCCTCTCTGCTTGGTCTAGGGTGGAAGTCCCCTCTTTTAGATTGGGTGGAGATGGGTTTTGGGAACACCCTGGATAGAGTAACAATCTCATCTTGAGTCTCGTGGTCCTCCATAGCTTATTTATGCTGATGGTTTACTTACGCTGATGCAAATAGGTTTTGCTACCAAAGTATCTATCTGTTGTATCACAAAGTTAATCAGTCTATTAAGGCCAGGGACCAAAAGAAATCAGCAAAAATAACCCAATTAATGGTCCCAGGATGGGAGGAAGTGGGTTGACAACCATGGAGAGGTTCAAAACCAATCCTTGTACCAACTCTCATCTTTCTCTTTCTCTTTCTCTTTCTCTCTCTGTCTTTTCTCGGGGCCTTCTCTGACTTTTTTCATGTTCTCTTTAACAATCCCTGTCTTGTCAATGTAAGGGCAACATTCTTCTTTAAGGGCTGTACACAGTCTAGAGCTGTACACAGTCTTTTCTATTGTAAAAGAGTAATTCAAGTCCAATAAAGTCCTTTGCAATTTTTGGAGATCATTTCAGATAGTGAAAAGAGGGATTTCTTCAGATTAGTGATGTCAATCTCTAGCTGTTTGGTGTCCTTGTCAATGGCCCTTCAAAGGTCTGAGTAGTATAAGTCGGAGGCCAGCATCAGAATTAGAACTTCTACCAGCAGACATCATGTGTGTTTCATTTTTACCTGGAAAGGAAAAAGAAGAGAATTCTTAGGGAGATTTCTCTTCCTGGAGGTCACTTGTTATTCATCTTATTTATAGTTGGGCCTGGCTTTGTGGGGGTATCTATTGATTTCATTAATCTTTTTGGCAGCCAGTTAGCTGTGCCTTCTGTGGTATCAAACAGGCATATCAGTCCTTGGCCCCATATGAGAACTGGGTCTGGACCATTCCATTTAAGGGTAAGAGGGTCCTTCCACATAGCTATGGCATAGTTTTTATTGGTCTCAGCGATGCCAGAGGCAGTCAGCAGCAGATTTGCCAGGAACTTTGAGTTTTTGAGAGTTAAAAGTAAACAAGGCATGATGGAGAGTTTCAGGAGACTCCTTCTGGGGGGAAAGAGTTTCCCCTCTTTCATTTTTAAAACACATTTTTCAGAGTTCTTATAAGATCCACAACAGAGTTTTATTTCACTGTAAAGGAAAATGAAATTTGCAAGTTTAAGAGATGGACTAGAAAAATGTATTTATTGATGTAACCCACCTCCCCAAACAAATGTTGTATGTTCTCTCTTGTATGTAGATCCTAGCCTCACACCCTTAGTTATGTGTGTTTATAGTGGAGAACATGTGAATGCCAGAAAACCAGAAAAGATCCCTTTAAGGGAGGCAGCAGATAGTAGAATACAGAGAACATGGGAGTAAAGACAGGGAAATACTAGGGTAGAGGGAGTAACCAGAAGCCTCTGATTCCTAGGAAAGAACCCATGCCTGATACTGTAAATCCATGTGAAAAGCATTGGCTGGGGAAGTCATAACTTCTAGAGGGGAACTTACTGTTGTTTAGTTAACCTGACATATCGACAAACCTGAAATAGCCACCTTCTAAATCTGCATGTTTTTACCTATAGACAAATGCCACTTGCAGCCTAACATATTCTTAAAACTGGTTATGAAAGCTTATTTTAAAGATGTTAAAATAATGACTGACTAAAATTAGTATGATATGCAAATTTTTTTCTGATGAATTTCTTTTGCTATTTATTTATTTTAAAAATTTCTTATTGATTATTTTATTTATTTACATTTCAATGTTATCCCCTTTTCTGATTTTCCTCTGCAAACCCCTATGCCACCCCTCCTCCCATCTGCTTTCTATGAGGGTGTTCTTCCACCTACCTACACACTCTCACCTCAGCTCCCTAGCATTCCCCTATCCTGGCGCATCAAGCCTTCACAGGACCAAGGGGCTTCCTTCCTTTCCATTGATGCCAGATGTACATATGCAGCTGGAACCATGGATCCCAACATTTATAATTTTTGGTTGGTGGTTTAGTCCCTGGGAGCTCGGGGCGGGTGGGGAGTCTGGTTGGTTGATGTTGTCATTCTTTCTATGGGGTTGAAAACCACTTCAGCTCCTTCAGTCCTTCCCCTAACTCCTCTATTGGGACCAGTGCTCAATCTGACAGTTGGCTGAAAGCATTCACATCTGTATTGGTTAGGCTCTGGCAAAGCCTCTCACAGACAGCTGTATCAGACTCCAATCAGTAAGCAATATATAAAATTTTAACTCAAAGAGCTTTCCATTTCTCACTTCCAAAATAAAGCTTACACTAAGAATATAAAAATTCCTCCTTTTGTTGGGTATAGTATCAGCATTTTAGTAATATTTCTATTTCGTTTGTTCTTGTCTCTACTATGAGAATTGGATACCTGAACACCATAGTTCCCAGATGTTCTTGCGAACAAGCTTCTATTGAAGGTCTGGCATTAGAATAGTTTGTGTGGGAGTAGCCAGAAGGGAAAAAGGGATGGCCACTCCTGACTCTTTGGTAGCAGGAAGGCTCATGGATTCAATAATAGGAAAGACACGTTGATTTTTTGTTGACAATTCCTAGAAACCACTTGCTTCAGAATCCCAGACAGTGAGATCATCAGTGGTAGCTCCCAAAGGTTCCTGTCCTTTCTAATTTTCTTAACAGTAGCAGTGCTTTCTTGACACTTTATGTACCTGCTCTTAAAATGGTGTCATAGTCTTTGATGTTCCAAATTAACACTGGAACATCCTAGAACTGCTTCTATCGTCCTGTCTAAAGTCAGTCAATATAAAGTGTAAACCCTAGCAGAGTTTTCTCCTTGCTCTGGCCTGAGGGAGACAGTTCCCAGCTCTTTCTATCAGATGTGGAGGCACAGCATAAGTTAGTAACAAACCATAGGAAAAAGCAGTTGTCCTCCTCTGACCTGAGTCTCATAACCTTACAGAAATCCAAATGGTGGCTAGATTACAGTTTCACGGGCTTTATCCATTTTCAGAATGGCAGGGAACATGGAGGCATGGAACATGGCAGGTATGGAGCTAGAGAAGTAGATAAGAGCTACATCCAGATCCACAGGGGTTGGAGAGAGGAAGGAGGAAGGAGAGGGAGGCTGATATGGGCTTTAAAACCTCAAAGCCCACATCCAGTGACACACTTCCTCCAACTAGGCTATATCTACTCCAAAAAGGCCATACTTCCTAATCCTTCTCAAATAGTGCCACTCCCTTGTGACTAAACATTCAAATATATATGTCTGTGAGGGTCATTCTTATTCAAATCATTACACCTTCTATGCAAGTCTCATTTGAACAAGAAAAGTAATATTCAGTGGGAAAAGCCACTGAAATACTGAAACTCTTTGTTATAGCAGCTAGTCCATAAGAGTTAGTGCAGTCTTAACAAGGGACAAAAAGCTGGACAAAAAAATTGCAGAAGACTTTAGTAGATTAAAAATGGTGGGACTTTACTCTCATAGTTCTGAAGAGGCTTTCAAATTTGATGAGAGCCTGCTTTCTAGTTCATAGATGGTGATGTCTTCTTACTGTATCACATGGGGCAGGGAGCAAGGCAGCTTTCCTTAAAGCCTTTTATAAGGCTGCCACTACATGATTTTATATTCTCCCAAAGGCTTCACCTCCTGACAGCACCACATTAAGGACCATGACACAGCATGAACTTGTGGGCAAGAATAGTAGGGGATGGGGGGCAGATAGAGCACAAATATTCAGACCATAACAGACTATATCGTCTATGATTTTTGTTTTTCAGATGGATCGGAACATAAATCTACATAGAGAGTAAGAGCAGATGATGTTTGCTGTACTGTGAATATAGAAAACAATATATGAAGATGAGCATATTTGAATCAGGGTAATGAATATTACATGGTCACAGGAGGGGTGATAGAGACACATGATAGTTATGACACATGGCATAGGTTGGAGAAGTCAGAGTGCAAAATGCTTTAGAATGAAAACAATTTTGAGCGCTAACAGGAGACAGCAAGGACAACATACCACATAGTAGAATGTGGCTTTATTCACAGAAATCTGAAAATACCATATAAAAGTTACCACCTATCAACTACATCTATAAAATGTAAATAAACATATGTGAGTTCCGTGTTTAGACTTAGGATCTATCTCTCAAATATCTCATTATAGGAGAGCAAGTATTCCCATGTCCAAAATATTCAAACCTCCAAAGCTTTGGATTCCAAGCATTTCAGATAAGGCATGCTCAACCAGATGGTTGCCACTACAAATATTTGAATGAGAATGTACTTGTTTGCTAGTGTGTGTGGGATGTTGTGGCTGAGGTCAAAGTTAACTGTTGTTACATAGACACCAAAGGGCCAGATGCCACCTCTGCCTGTTATTGACAGTTCAATTTATTTTCAATTTTATGTGGGATTTCTGATCATAGATGGTTTACAGCTCTTTTGTGGGCCCATGTTTTCATATTTATAGAGTGTTATGAAGAATACCTAGCATATCAAGTTGTTAATGTTAAGTATATTAAAAATTAGCCCTTTTTGATGGTGATGACTTTCTTGTTTCCAATATTTCATTCCCCCACTTCAATTTTGCTTTGATTGACATATAGTCCTTTGGGGGTAGAACTGATAGAAGCAATTTGTCTTTTTTCTCATCTCTGTAGATTAGCAATAATCTTTGATTAGTTTCCACATTAATTTCTTTTCAACTTGTTATTCCTGTGTTTTTACTAAATAGGGCACAGACAATGTTATCTTTCTCCCTTGACAGCCTTAACACTTAGGTCTAATTTTCCTTTACAATTTTAGGGTCTTTATGGAAATCTTGAAGAGATTCTGAGTTTTATGTTCAAGGACTCTGTCAAGGATCATTCTTTCTATATGTGTTCTGTGATGTGCCACACTGTATCTCTGTCCTGTGCCACACTGTATCTTTGTCTTGTTGGATGTTCTTCTGCCAGTTACTGTGTATGTTCACATGTTCACACATGTCTGTAAACACTTGCCCACCATGACTTTATCATTTACACTGCTACTTTTCTTTCCTTCCCCTTAACCCCTGCATGGTCACATCACTGATGTTAATGTCAATTTGTCCTTGGCTTTTCCTTCCACATATACACTCTGTCACACTTAAGAGCTGTGATTTTAACTTCTCTCTCCTGTCCTGACCATCTTTTCCTAAAATCTGCCATGTGTCTTGGAGTAACAGATGGAATTGAGCCACAGTGGAGAGTAGTTGATAGGAATGGAATAAATCTAAAGACACAGTGAAATTTTTTTCTGATTTTGAGACAGGGTCTCACTCTGTGGCCCTGGCTGATGGCAATGTTGTTGTTTCAGCTTTCCAAGCTCTGGGACTCAAAACTCCTTGATGTTCTTTTCTTCTATCCACTAGCCTCTTGGTATTTCTGCCAGCTGTGCTCTGTCCTGTGTGTTCTGGAGGCCATCTGTCTTACATGCTTTTCTCTTTCCCATATTTTACATACACAGTTTTCTTATTTTTTCAAATTATACTCATGTGTCACTTTCTTTTAAGAAAATTTATGTATGTGTGTTTACATGCTCATGTGTATGTGTGCCAAATACATGCCTGGTACCAGGATGTCTTTTACTGCTGTGAACAGGCACCATGACCAATGCAAGTCTTATAAAGGACAACATTTAATTGGGGTTGGCTTACAGGTCAGAGGTCCATTATCATCAAGGCAAGAGCATGGCAGAGTCTAGTCAGGCATGGTATAACAAAGCTGAGAGTTCTACATCTTCATCTGAAGGCTGCTAGCAGAATACTGGCTTCCAGGCAGCTAGGATGAGGGTCTTAAAGCCCACAGTGACACACCTACTCCAATAAAGCCACACCTACTCCAACAGGGCCACACCCACTAATAGTGCCACTCCCTGGGCTGAGCATATATAAACCATCACACAGCAGTAGCCAGAGGAGAGTGTTGTAAATCCCCTAGAACTGGAGCTACACATGGTGGTAAAGCTGTGCATGTCTTCAGAGTATTTGCTGTTCAAGATGGATTGTGTGATTGTCTATATAAGAAAACACTCTAGGAATTTTTATCCCCTAAGCCATCTCTCCAGCCCTCATCAATTATTAGTTTCTTAAAATACAGGTTATACAAAGATGCAGTATATGCATGGTAGGAAGAATGAATGTGACCCGTCTTTCTGGGTTATGGGCACTCTGGTAATTGTGTGGGGTGATAGTGAAACCATGCTTTAGTTTTTCTAGAACGTATTTAAATATTATGAAAAGAAAACTCTCATTTTGACCTGCTCTGTTTCCAACCTTGGCTGGTTTACCCTTCCTTAGGGAACCTTGTAGTTTCCTACCCTCAAGAGGTCACCATGTTGATCCACTTAGTGCATCACTTAGTAATGAACTTAGTGCAAATACCTGATTGGCATAGTGCACTACAGCCCAGGACTCTTGGACTTGAGCAATCCTCATGTGTTAGCCTCCCCAGTAGTTGGGACCACAGGTGTATGCCACCATGCCTAGCCACACACATTTTGAAAACATTAACAAAACAGAATTTTATGAAGTAGAGCTCTTTGTTCTAGTTGTCCTGCAGCCCACAGCTCAGGATACATTGTTACTGTGAATCCTCCTAAGAAGTTTGTTCTCTGCATAGACAATCACACAGTTCATCTCTAAGAGCAAGTGCTCTGAAGATGTGTACAGCTGGCCTTTTCCACCCACAGATTCGGTATCTTTGGATTCAACCAATCACAGATCAAATATATAAGAAAACAATCACTGAGTTGTATTGAACTATACAGACATATTTCTTATTATTCCCTAAATAACAGAGCATAAAAATCATTTACATACATTATACATTGAATAGATATTATAATAAGCATAGGTAGGATTTAAGGTATTCAGACAAGTATACATAGAGAGATCTTATGAAAACACCATAACCATAACATCTTATAAAAAGGACTTGAGTCCTGGAAATAATCCTCTACACATAGCAAAAAAGACTATAAATATTTTGAATTTAACATAATCATTATAATCTTTATTTGAACTACTATGAAAAAGTTCATGTTGTTTGGCAGGGAGAATAAATCCTGACCTTTCTTTCTAACATGGATTAATCTATATGAGCATTTGCCACTGTGCTTCGGTGATTAGTTTCCCAGGTCCTGAATCCCATGGCATCTCTCAATGCTCTTTAGTGCATAAATGATGGGACAGGGAACTGGGGAGAAGGTTCAGTGGTTAAGAGTACTTGCTGTGCAAACACAAGGAACAGAGTTCAACTACCCAGCACCAGAGACAAACCAGACTTGGACAGACATATCTATTATTCCACCAACATAGGGGACACAGAAGGCACTATGGCCTGGTGGCCACCAGTCTAACCTCCACTTCAGTAAGAGACATTGTCTTAGAGGACATCTTGTGTCTTCCTCTGGCCTACATATTTAACCATGTGTGCATGTGTACATTCACTGCACATACTACACAACATAAACACATACACACACACACACACACACACACACACACACACACACACACAATGATGAGGTGTATGCTATATTTATTCTGTGCCTGGGTTTTTTTTTTTTTTACCAAACACAAAAGGGATCATTTATTAGATACACTGTGGTATATATACAGCAGGCAAGACTGTTGAGGTAATTATTTAAAATGGCCTCTGGCTCAGGCCGACTATCTAAGCTGCAGTGGCTCTACCTAGCCCAGCCACCATGTTTCTCTGCCTGAGGCCAACTGCACACTGCAGCTAGAAACACCAGCCCTCCACCCACTAGATGCCAGCATAAGAGATGGTTCTGCCAATCATCCACTGTCTCCACAAAGCAGGGCATTGCCCAGACCATTCTGCCATCCATGAGGGCCCAGTAAGAGAATGAGACTCTAATTCTTATAGATTAATTAAAGGCTTTATATGTTTGACAATGATCAGTAACAAGATACCCATACAATCAGAAGTGTAACCCAATACCAAACCTACATATACCAACTACCTTTGACTGCTACAGACACATGAACATCCATCTCAATCGCTCCTACATCTCTGCTCTCTCTTGCTCCTCCTCTTCCTTTTATCTCTTCCTCTCCTAACTCCTCCTCTTCCTTTTCCTCTTCCTTTCCTAACTCCTCCAACCTTAGCTCCTTTTACACAAGACAGTGGAGATAAAATGCATAGCACAATCTAAGGGAGTGTTTTTATTTTAAGGGTTACTATGCAGGTGGTATTTCAATGTCACATTGCCCTGGAACAGTTACAGTAACTCTCCAAATGTCTGCCTGGTTTTAACATGTCTGTGACTACTACTGGGCTGAGTTCTCAGTTGTCTTTGCTGCTACTAGTGGCATTTTCCCCTCACTAATTAGCTGCTCCTATTTATTATGTTTTAAAGTTATATCATCTGTTTCGTGCATAAGGTAAAGACAGTCTTGGAGGGCTCCACAAGACTTTTCTCTAAATTAGATAGGCATACTCTGGGGCCTGGCCTTTGGGACTTGAAAACTTCAGAGTTCCAGGAAGAAGAATCCATGTCAGGCTATTTATCGACAGTGAGACCAGCAAGTGTAATCCAAACTGAGTTATTAAAAGTGTTCATAATGGGCTCGAGAGATGGCTCCATGGTTAAGAGTGCTTACTATTCTGGCAGAAGACCATAATTTGGTTCCCATCACCCATATCAAGTGGCTCACAACCACATGTAATTATAGCTCTGGAGAATCCTGTATTATCTTCTGGACTATGAAGGCACCTGTACCTGCATTCAAATGTGCACACATGTGCACACACACACATATAAAATAAAACTTTGTTTTAAACAGTGTCCCTATACACATGGCTGAGCTCTTGGAAATGACACTAATTCAAAGATATTTGCAGAATCCAGTAGGGAAGAGAGAGGAGGAAGAAGAAAGAGAAAGAAGAGGAAAAAGAGGCAAGAAGGAGGAGGAAGAGGAAGAGGAGGAAGAAGAAACAAAGAAAAGGAGAAAGAGGAAGAGGAAGAAGAGGAAAAGAAGCAAGGAAGAGGAAGAAGCGGAGGAAGAGGAGGAAGAGGAAGAGGAAGGAGGAAGAAGTAGGCTTCTGCGAATGAGAATAACAAAAGGAACTTTCTACTTAAGGGCTAAAGGAACATTTTGGCTGGGGCAGACACCTAGCTGGTCTGCTCCCATGAAGACATAATACCCTGAGTCATCCTAGAGGAACCACTGCACTCAGAGCAGCAGGATTTCAGAATCTCAGAGGCAGCCTGAGTCCCAGGAGCTCTTCCACCCAGGAGCTCAGGATCATAGGATCACAGAGACATATGGACTCTGAGGAGTTTTGACACAAGCAAGATAACTGGAAAGACAGGCTCCAGACATAGACAGTGAGTGCAGGTGGCACTAGAAATAACCAGATGGCGAAAGGCAAGTGCAAGAACATAAGCAACAGAAATCAAAGTTACCTGGCATCATCAGAACCAGTTCTTCCACCATAGTAAGTCCTAGACACCCCATCACAACAGAAAAGCAGGATTCAGAATTAAAATCACTTCTAATGATAATGATAGAGGACTTTAAGAAGGACATAAATAACTCCCTTAAGGAAATACAGGAGAAGACAGGTAAACAGGTAGAAGCTCTTAAAGAGGAAACACAAAAATCCCTTAAAGAATTGTAAGAAAACACAGCCAAGCAGGTGAAGGAATTGAACAAAACCATCCAGGATCTAAAAATGGAAGTAGAAACAATAACAAAAACTCCAATGGAGACTACCCAGGAGATAGAAAACCTAGGAAACAGATGAGGAATCGTAAGTGCAAACATCACCAACAGAATACAAGAGATAGAAGAAAGAACCTCATGTGCCATGGAAAACATTGACCCAACTGTCAAACAAAATGCAAAATGCAAAAAGCTCCTAATCCAAAACTTTCAGGAAATCCAGGACACAATGAGAAGACCAAACCTAACTATAATAGGTATAGATGAGAGTGAAGATTCCCAACTTAAAGGGCCAGTAAATATCTTCAACAAAATTATAGAGGGAAACTTTCCTAAAGATGCCCATAAACATACAAGAAGCCTGCAGAACTCCAAATAGACTAGACCAGAAAAGAAATTCCTCCCATCACATAGCAATCAAAACCAAATGCACAAAACAAAGAAAAAATACTAAAATCAGTAGGGAAAAAGGTCAAGTAACATATAAAGGCAGACCTATAAGAATAAAAAAAAAAAAAAAAAAAAAAGAATTACACGAGACTTCTCACCAGAGACTATAAAAGCCAGAAGATCCTGGACTGATATCATACAGACCCTAAGAGAACACAAATGCCAGCCCAGAATACTATACCCAGCAAAACTCACTATAGATGGAGAAACCAAGATATTTCAGGACAAAACCAAAATTACACAATATCTTCCCACAAATGCAACACTACGAAGGATAATAGATGGAAAACTCCAACTCAAGGAGGGAAACTATACCCTAGAAAAAGCAAGAAAATAATCTTCCAACAAACCCCAAAAAGATAGCTACACAAACATAATACTACTTCTAATAACAAAAATAACAGGAAGCAATAATTTTTCCTTAATATCTCTTAACATCAATGAACTCAATTCCCAATAAAAAGTCGTAGACTAACAGACTGGATATGTAAACAGGACCCAAAATTTTGCTTCATACAGGAAACACACCTCAGTGAAAAAGACAGTCACTACCTCAGAGTAAAAGGATGGAAAACAATTTTCCAAGCGAATGGTCCCAAGAAACAAGCTGGAGTAGCCATTCTAATATTGAATAAAATCAACTTTCAACCAAAAGTAATCAAAAAAGATAAGGAAGGACACTTCATACTCATCAAAGGAAAAATCTACCAAGATGAACTCTCAATTCTGAACTTCTATGCTCCAAATGCAAGGGCACCCACACTCATAAAAGAAACTTTACTAAAGTACACATTGCACCTCACACAATAATATTGGGGGATTTCAACACTCCACTGTCAGCAATGGACAGATCATAGAAACACAAACTAAACAGAAACACAATGAAACTAACAGAAGTTATGAATCAAATGGATTTAACAGATATCTATAGAACATTTCATCCTAAAACAAAAGAATATACCTTTTTCTCAGCACCTCATGGTACCTTCTCCAAAACAGACCATATAAGTGGTCAAAAAACAGGCTTCAACAGATACAAAAAGATTGAAATAATCTGTTGCACCCTATCAGATCACCACAGTCTAAGACTGGTCTTCAATAATAACAAAAATAATGGAAAGCTCATATACATGTGGAAACTGAACAATGCTCTACTCAATGATGACTTGGTCAAGGGAGAAATAAAGAAAGAAATTAAAGACTTTTTAGAACTTAATGAAAATGAAGGCTCATCATACCAAAACTATGGGACACAATGAAAGCTGTGATAAGAGGAAAACTCATAGCTCTAAGTGCTTACAAAAAGAAACTGGAGACAGCATACACTAGCAACTTGACAGCACACCTGAAAGCTCTAGAACAAAATGAAGCAAATACACCCAAAAGGAGTAGAGGGCAGGAAATAATCAAACTCAGGGCTGAAATCAACCAAGTAGAAACAAAAAGAATTATACAAAGTATCAACAAAACCAGGAGCTGGTTCTTTGAGAAAATCAACAAGATGGATAAACCCTTAGCCAGATTAACCAGATGGCACAGAGACAGTATCCAAATTAATAAAATCAGATCTGAAAAGGGAGACATAACAACAGAAACTGAGGAAATTCAAAAAATCATCAGATCCTACTACAAAGGCCTATACTCAACTAAACTGGAAAATCTGGATGAAATGGACAATTTTCTAGACAGATACTAGGTACTAAAGTTAAATCAGGAAGGGATAAACCATCTAAATAGTCCCATAATCCCTAAAGAAATAGCAACAGTCATTAAAAGTCTCCCCACCAAAATAAAAGCCCAGGACCAGATGGTTTTAGTGCAGAATTCTATCAGACCTTCAAGGAAGACTTACTACCAATTCTCTTCAAACTATTCTACAAAATAGAAACAGAAAGAACACTATCCAATTCGTTCTATGAAGCCACAATTACACTCATACCTAAGCCACACAAAGACACAACAAAGAAAGAAAACTTTAGACCAATCTACCTTATGAATATCTGTGCAAAAGTACTCAATAAAATTCTCACAAACCAAAAACACATCAATACAATCATCCATCATGATCAAGTACACTTTATCCCAGTAATGCAGGGATGGTTCAATATTCAGAAATCCATCAACATAACCCGCTATATAAGCAAACTCAAAGATAAAAAACACTAGATGCTGAGAAAGCATTTGACAAAATTCAACACCTCTTCATGATAAAAGTCTTGGAAAGATCAGGAATTCAAGGCCCATACCTAAACATAGTAAAAGCAATATACAGCAAACCAGTAGCCACCATCAAACTAAATGGAGAGAAACTTAAATCAATCCCACTAAAATCAGGGACTAGACAAGGCTGCCCACACTTTCCCTACCTATTCAGTATAGTACTAGAAGTCCTAGCCAGAGCAATTAGACAAGTAAAGGAAATCAAAGGGATACAAATTGGAAAGGAAGAAGTCAAAATATCACTATTTGCAGATGATATGATAGTATACTTAAGTGACCTCAAAACTTCCACCAGAGAACTCCGAAACCTAATAAACAACTTCAGCAAAGTGGCTGGTTATAAAATCAACTCAAACAAATCAGTAGACTTCCTCTACTCGAAGGATAAACAGGCTGAGAAAGAAATTAGGAAAATGACACCCTTCAAAATAGTCACAAATAATATAAAATACCTTGGTGTGACTCTAACCAAGCAAGTGAAAGATCTCTATGACAAGAACTTCAAGTCTCTGAAGAAAAAAATCAAAAAAGATCTCAGAAGATGGAAAGCTCTCCATGCTCATGGATTAGCAGGATTAATATAGTAAAACTGACCATCTTTCCAAAAGCAAGAACCCAGATGTCCTTCAACAGAGGAATGGATACAGAAAATGTGGTACATTTACACAATGGAGTATTACTTAGCTATTAAAAACAACGAATTCATGAAATTCTTATGCAAATGAATGGAACTAGAAAATACCTTCCTGAGTGAGGTAACCCAATCACAAACATGATATGCACTCACTGATAATTGGATATTAGCCCAAAAGCTCGCAATACCCAAGATACAACTCACAGACCACATGAAGCTCATGAAGAAGGAAGACCAAAGTGTGGTTGCTTTGGTTCTTCTTAGAAGGAGTAACAAAATACTCATGGGAGCAAATATGGAGACAAAGTGTGGGACAGAAACTGAAGGAGGGGTCGTCCAGAGACTGTTCCACCTGGGTATCCATTCCATGTGCAGTCACCAAAGGGAGAAGCTGATGTGGATGCCAGAAAATGCATGCTGACAGAAGCCTGATACATCTGTCTCCTTAGAGGTCTGCAAGAGTCTGACATATACAGAGGTGGATGCTCACAGCTAACCATTGAACTGATCATGGGGTTCCCAGTGGAAGAGTTAGAGAGAAGACTGAAGGAGCTGAAGGGGTTTGTGGCCCCATAGGGAGAGCAACAATACCAACCAACCAGAGCTCCCAGGGTCTAAACCAGCAGCCTGGGAGCATATAGGGAGGGACCCATAGCTCCAGCTCTATATGTAGGGGAGGATGGCCTTGTTGGGTTAGATAGGAGAGGAGGTCCTTGGTCTCGTGAAGGCTGGATGACCAGTGTGGGGGAATTTGAGGGTGGGGAGGTGGAAGGCAGGAAGAGGGGAGGTGGGATAGGAGATTCCTGGGGGGGTGGGAATGGGAAAAGGGGATAACATCTGAAATGTAAATAAAATATCCAATAAAAAATGTCAACTTGATAAAAAAAGAGCTAAAGGAACGCTTGAATGTTGAAATTGTGAACAAAAGCAGCTAGCACACAGACATATTAATATATATATATATATATATATATATATATATATATATATATATTCACAAAGGAATGGAGACCCATGATGGAGGAAGGCCCTGTCAGTAGCTTTGACCTGCCTCATTTTTTTTAATGGAAAAATTTTTACAAATGGGTTCTTCAGCATATGTTATTAATTTCATTATCCTGGCGTCTTGCCAGCTAAGCATCAAACCCTGGTTTTTGTGATTTCAGTTGCAACTAGTAAAACTCATGTGGGCATTAACAGAAACAGACAGGAGAGTGTTTTTCCAAATCAACTCTAAGCAACTATTTTTAAAACCTTTATTTTATAATACTGTTAGAACCCTTGTTTTTGTTGATGATAAGTATCCTTTCATAGTGCATGGTACTCTCAGCCATGATTATTTGTAAGACTTGAACAATTCATTGATACTGAAGGAGGAAATATTTTTTATGCAAGGTTTTAAAATAGATACAACTTTATAAATGCTCATAAAAGTTTGACTTTTTATGCTTTCCTGCACCATATAGTTTTTATCATAACTATCACTATGAATTAAAAAATGTTTTTTTCTGGATGAGTACATTATGATGAATACTTTGAAATGAAAATGGAAAAGGCAGTAGTAACAGTTTGCTATGAACCCTCCTTTATCATCCCCTTTGAGAAAATATAATTTCATTGGGAAATGTCAACAACCACGTCATGAAACTTACTTAACGATTAGTTTCCAATCTGGTCTTTTAGATGATACTTAATGGAGTAGTACTTATTGATGAAGTGCTTATTAATGAAACATTGTTGCCTATCCAACTATCATCATAAAAAAGAAAATACATTTTGCATGAAGTTTACCTTATAAGAATCACTACAAATCTCTGGTGTATATATTTCCGCACTCAACACCAAATGTAAACCTAAAACCAGAGATAATATATCTCTGTCTCCCTATCATAACATGCCATATTTATTTGCTCTTCAGTTCACCTTGTTTGTTAAAGATCACAGAGTTCATCCATTGCCTGGGTTGATTGATTTTCCTCCCATCCATTTCCTAGGTTGATTGATTTTCCTCCCATCTCTCACCTCTGCTTCTCTACTTCCTTTCATTCTTCCTTCTTTTTTTTCTTCTTTCATGTTTCCCCCATTTCCAATTGGGTCACATCTCTCATACATCTTCATTTTTAAAAATTTGAAAATTCTTCTAAGAATGTAAGCCATTTGGAATTGCTATATCCATTTACAGGCACTGTCACTCTTTTTTTCAAAATTATTTGTTGATTGTTTTCCTTAGAGCAGGCCTTATAATAGTACATGATACAAGGTTTGATTCTGTTGATGGGGACAGGTAATGAATAAATATTCTCTACATCTGCTGGGTTTTGTTATGAAATAGAAAAATAGAGTAGTCAGGAATTGCATCACTGTCCTGTATTGTGTAGTCAGGGAATGTGTCTCTAATGCTAGGTGCTATACCCGGCCAAGACAAATCTTTATCAATTTGTGTGTGTGTGTATCCCATAGTGTATGTGTATGCATGTATATTCCATGGTGGATATGTGTGTATGTGTACATGTGTGTGTGTGTGTGTGTGTGTGTGTACCATAATATGTGTGTGCATGTGTATTCCATGGTGGATATGTGTGTATGTGCACATGCGTGTGTGTATGTGTGTGTGTGCCATGATGTGTCTGTACATCTTCTGCCATTTCTCTCCTTCTACCATATAGGGATCAGCTGATGTCCTTGGCTTTTTCAGGAGGCATCTTTAATAGGCAGGCTGTCTCAGTGGCTCAGGCAGTGGATTCTTGAAAGGAAAACCATGTGGCTGCAGCTGGCTGCTGTTGGTTTCCATATGGTCTCTGCCACTGTACTGAAGAAATTGATGAAAGTTACGTCTGAGTATGAGGTCTACTCCTCTGGCCTTCTCTTTTTCTTCTTATGTGCAGAAAACATAAAAACAATGAATTTTTCTTCCTTAAAATCTGCTTTGCACACTAACCCTGATGGTTATGACCATGTTAGGCTTGATGAGTAAATACACAAAGGACTGTGTCCAGTTTCTCGTTCCTGACTTTTGCCATGATGCTCAATGTATAAGTTGGAATTAGTAAAACTCAATCCTCTAAATCAAAGTTATTTTAGGTCGCCAGCTTCAGACATCTGTTGGTAGTAAGGAAGTAAGTGTCTTGGTTTCTGTAAGGTTTCATGGTCTTAAGCAATAATAACAATGAGATCCAGGACCCTTTTCCTAATGTAATCATTTAATTCTCACAAAACTCACAGGGTAAGCCAAGAATACACTAATTATACAATATTATATATTAGAAGTGAAAAATCTCAAAAGTAGAATTCAGGTGATTTGCCCATTCATACCTGTAGAAGTCGATAGAATCAAAACCAGAGCAAGGACTACTCATGTGTTTCCGTCTGCACAGTATTTTCAGCAATGCCACAGTCTTAGTTGGGGTTTTACTTCTGTGAACAAACACCATGACCAAGGCAACTCTTATAAAGGAGAACATTTAATTGTGACTGACTTACAGATTCAGAGGTTCAGTCCATTATCATCAAGGCAGGAAGCATGGCAGCATCCAGGCAGACATGGAGAAACTAAGAGTTTTACATCTTCATCTGAAGGCTGCTAAGAGAAGACTGGCCCCCACTTGGTTAGGAGGAGGGTCTTAAAGCCCACACTTTAAAGAAATCATTTCTCTTCTTGTCCTAGAGATGTTCTTAGTGGTCCATGACAGTTACTCTTGACCATTACTCTTGACTCTCAACTTGACTGAATTACAGGGTGGATGTGTTTGAAAAAGCTCTGCCTGAGACTATTGAAGTATACAGCTTGAGGAAAAGACCTGGTTTGAGTTTTTTACAGATGGGACAGGGTAAAAGGAATGGAAAAAAACCTAAAAACAGAAGAACCTAGGTTCTTCTCCTAGAGCAGGAACATCTGTCACTGTAGGCTTCACTCACAGACATCAACTTCTTCAGCCTTTCAGGTTGGTCTCATACTTGTGACTCCCCAGGCAGCATCAACCCTATGACCTTGAACTGACCTTTCATTGTTGGTTGCCTTGGATCCCAGGCTTCCAACTTCTTGGAACAGCCACCAGGCTCTCTGGCTCTGAAACCCAGAGATAGGTACTGTGGGACTGTCTGGTCTCTTATTGCATAGGCTGATCTAGAAAGACCCCCTTATCAATTCGTAGGTGTGAGTGTGTGAGTGTGTGTGTGTATGTGTGTGTGTGTGTCCATGGTTAGGTGTATGTGCATGTGTGTGGCTGTGTTTATTTTGTTGGTTGGATAGATGAAAAGAAAGGTCAAGTTTATTAATCTCTTTGTGCTAAGCACCCTCATTTTTGTCCTTTGCAAATCCCTATATCTTTCTTATCCTACACAATCAATCCATGTGAGGGCATAGTTCCATTCAGCCCTGTTTTTTCTTCTATTTCAAACAAGGACAAAGTTAAATATTATTTAAACACATTGGCTTTGACTAAAAAAAACAAAAAAAGAAAGAAATAGTCTTTGTCTACAATGCCTCCCTTCTATTTAAGTGTTCATATCCCATTTATTATTTCAAAACACCAGTTGATTCTTCCTCTATTCACTTTAATTCCCAATCTTTCTGATTTTCTTGACCAACTTCCTTTTGAAAATTTTACTTCCTGTCTTGTTCATCCCGTTCTTCCTTAATCCATTGCTGGATGTTGACATCCTCTCTGGTCGTCTCCTCACTCCTCCCTGCACTCAGACATTACTTAAGTTTCCAGCCTCCTTGATCTTGTGCATTGAACGCAGCAGCCTCTCCCCATTGCTCCTGCTATCTGCTCCTCTGTAATCCTCCCAGCGCTCCAGAATTATTTAGCCTGCCCACATAGTCCGAAACAGTCTCCAATATCATGAACCCTTGGGTGTCTTCTTTGATCTTCAATGTGTAATTCTAATTCCTTGCTTGACAGAAAAGTCTCATCATCAGAGGCCAGTCAAACTTCCTGTTGGAGCTTTATTTCCAGCTTCAGGCATGTCTTCCTCCTTTCATAACTCTTCATGGTTTACATGCTATCTCTCCTGCCCAATAAAGACTCATTCATTAACACTTAGCTCCAGGATGTCTTCTCCTATTCCCTTTATGATTCCAAAGCACTTTCCTAGTATGCTTTCAACAGCCCTCACCACATAGTAACATTATTTCTTCATGTGTCTATAATTTTCTCTGACTTTGCTGCTTTGGCTTTCTGCCTGGCACATAGTAGGTCATTTATAAACTCTTCAGTAGACATAATTGCAGATAAATAAATGCATGGAAGTATGAATGTGTTAGTGACCTTAATTATGTAAATATCAAGACACATCTCCATTTTTTCCAAGAGGGAAAGCAAAGTTCAACTTTACCATAAATTACTGTGTGAGTGTGTTTACATATGCACTTGCCCTAGTCAATACTCCCAAGGTGCATTTCAATTACTGTAGTTTTAACAGCTGTCATAGATGTAAATATAGCAATAAATTTGAGGTTGCAGTTTTATGGCACTGGAGTGAAAATGAAAGCTTCCAGGGAAAGCCTAGATCGCAGCCGCATCATGGGGGCCGAACATTGTAGATCACTATCCGGAGACAGGAGACCATGGGCAGTAGTGAACATTTTTTGACCTCAGATAAAAATGCACTGCTGAGGGACTAATAGCACATTGGTTTTATCACAAGATAAAAAAAGATGGAGATAAAGACAGAAATATACCACCAACAGTGTAAAACAGGATTGATTGAAAAATCTAAATTTTGGTGGTGGGTAAAACTATTTTCCTTTGTTCTCTTATAGTTTCTCACATGTGCTCAGAGTACACATGGATGATTTTAATAGCAGGAAGGTGTCTTCATCTGGTTTTTGTTGCTGGAACTGAATATCACAGACCAGGTCATTTACAAAGAGTAGAGATGCGCTTGTTTGCTAGCTCTGCACATAGGCATGGTTCTGAGCATGCTGCTACTGTCAGCCCAGCTGCTGGGGAGGACCTTATATTGCTTTACAATATGGTAGAAGGTGTCGTGTGACAAGGCAGAGACATCACAGCAGCCTGCTTCTCTGGTCCTACAAAGTCACAGACACCAATATGAAAATCACCATCATGATCCTCTGAAAGGCCACTTCTAAGCACCATTAACATTAATTTTACAGAACACAGATTCTAGGGATGTTGCCACAACAGAAAGCAACAAAAGTGTGATACCTGTTCGTAACTGTAAGTTTTCCATCAGTGCTGAGACTTGAACACACAGCCTTGTGTATGCTAGGAAAGCTGTCTGCTGTGGGGCTATATCTTCAGTTGCTTCAGGTGAACAAAGAGAAAGTTGAACTAATTAATATCTAGATCTAATTTGTAACCACTTGTAATTTAGCACTATTTTTTTCAGTCTTTCAAACATAAAATTACGTTCTAATCTTCAGGACAAATTGCGTAAAAAATTTTGTAAATTCTTAAAATATTAATATATTATGTAACTTATTCATAATTCTACTAAATATAGAAAGCAAAGCAACACTGATATGTTGATATTTATGTCTTCCTTCCAGTCACTACTTGATTTTAATCTCCATATTTCTGGTTACTTTATTACTCTCAGAATGGAGTCAATTCCTACACTTACATCTCCATTCCTGATTCTCCCATGTGTTCCTTATATAAGCTTATGCATAAAACTTCAACCTTAAAGTCTAGCAAGCTACCAAACTCAGTACAATCAAAGCAACCACTGGCTTGCCCTCCACCTGCCCCTCAGACCCATGTTGACAGTGAGTTCTCCTTTCCTTTTCTCATAAAATGATTCCACATAGGTCAAAAGCCCAGGATTCAATGTGAATATCTGTCCTGGAATCTAAGAGTTACTAGCAGTCTGTCCAAATAGTATCCTTCAAAACTCTGCCTCTCAGTTCTCATTCAGATACCACCCCCCTCTCTTAGTTTCCTGCTTAGATTCCTGCCCCTTAACAAATCATGTACCACCATACAACTTGAATCCTTTTGTATCCTAATACAGCTGAAAATGCCAAGCATTGCACTTAGGCTGAGACCTGAAGTTGTAGACATGCACAACCCTCTTGCTTCTTTTTGTTGTATTGTTCCAATGTATCTTGTCACCCTTTGTGCCACTTTCTAGAACATGCTCCTTATTCTTATAGGTATAGTTTTCTATCATCCTCTGGCTCTGGGAGATGGCAAGTTCCTTTAGGAGTAATTGGCCTGTCTGGTTAGTTGCTGTGTTTTCACCTCCTGCAAAAGTGTCAGGCAAGAAGCAGAAGAAGCAGGAGAAGCAGAAAAAAAAAACCCAAAAAAGAAGAAGAAGAAGAAAAGAAAGGAAGAAGGAAAGAAAGAAAGAAAAGAAAAAAGGAAGCAGAAGCAGAAGCCAAGACAAACAAGGAAGAGGAAAAGAAAGAAGAAAAGAAAAAAGGAAGAAGAAGAAATGGAAGAGGAAAAAAAGGAAGAAGAAAAAGAAGAAGAGAGAAGGGGAGGAGGAGGAGGAGAGAGGAGGAGGAGAGGAGGAGGAGGAGGAGGAGAGGAGGAGGAGGAAGAGGAGGAGGAGGAGGGAGGGAGGAGGAGGAAGAAGAGAAGGAGAAGGAGAAGGAGAAGGAAGAAGAAGGAGAAGGAGAAGGAGAAGGAGAAGGAGAAGGAGAAGGAGAAGGAGAAGGAGAAGGGAGAAGGAGAAGGAGAAGGAGAAGAGAGAAGAAGAAGAAGAAAAGAAGAAAGAAGAAGAAGAAGAAGAAGAAGAAGAAGAAGAAGAAGAAGAAAGAAGAAGAAGAAAAGGAAGAACTACAACAACAATACGACAATGGAAAACATGTTCAATGTGTAATTTGAAGTAATTGAGTGTCAAAGAAGGTACCAGAAAAGACATTGTCCTGCATGCCCAAAGCCTTGCTCCTTTCCCAGAAACCAAGAGCCATCAACCAATGAGGCCATAGCCCACGGTTGTGTTATACCAAAAAGGAGACACTTTCTATTTTAGATTTAGATGTGGGAGTGGGAAACATGAAATTTCATAGGTCTTAGGATCGTTTCAAAATAAGGTATGATCTACCAGTAATGTTAGCTTCTGAATAAAACTCTGAATTCCTTAAGTGCTTTCTAGAACATGTATTAGTTAAAACTCAAGGTCAATCAGCATCAGGACGACTATCTCCAACATCTTTCATTTGAATTGTATCATTTCTTACATGTTGAGGAAAAGTTCTGCTGCAATCAGTGCATTAAAGATCCCTTATTGATTTTTCTGTCCTTTTATTCTTTTATATCTTTTAGATGCTTATGAATTAAAGGAGACCTCACTGGGATTTTTCACTATTATATATTGTATTACCACATCTATAGCCTAATTTGAGAAGTAAAATTTTTAAGTTATACTAATGGATCAAATGAGGATAATCTGGTTGAGAGCATGGAAGAAATTCCAGGAAAGAAGCTTCTCTGGGTCTACAGCTGTAAGGCCACATGCCTTACTTCCACTCACACCCTCCCTGCACAACTGAACAGTGTGCTCCTTAGTGCACACACATTGTTTTTCTTGATAAAAATATTTGGTCTTTCTTCAGCTTTTATTTGCACATGCTCTAGGTTCAGATCCCTCATGTACATTTTGGACCTTGTATCTACAAGATGGCATACATGGAAAACTCACTTTGAAGGTTGACAGAAACATCATATATCTTCTGATAGCGCAGGGAGATTAGCAAAGAGGAGAATGAGCAAATCTCATAGCTTTCTATTTCAAACAGAGGGTAAGTACATCTGAAACCACGCTGATGTACCTGGTTCTCCTACTGCTCCTTCAGAGTCAAAATTGTATATGATTCATAGATGCTCTCCACTGAGGAAACCACAGTGACTCTATTATGTGAGAGCTCTGGTTTCAGGATGTTGTTGCAAACATTCCTTGGGGATTTTTCTATAACCTTGAGCTACCCCATTAGACATCCTTTGCCAGTCACATGTGACTATATAGAATCATATATTACATAGGAAAAAGTATTATCTTTATCTCTAATTAGATTAAAAATACATTTTCCATGAATCTCTTTTAGTCCTCTCTACCCAAAGTTCATAGCTGGCTTCTTATTTATGATTGTATAGAAGAACTGCAGTGTTTGAACTCAGAGAATGTCTTTTTCAATGAACTCTGGGTCTGGCCTGTTAGCTTCAGTGTTCACATAAATACTTGATTGTTGTTTGATTATTTATGAAGGGTTTCAGCCTCCAAGTTTCCCTTTGCATTGTTTAGTTTTCCACTAGATGTTTTGGAAACATTATAAGAACAAAAGATACAGCATAGGAACCAAGAAAATGTGGTATATGAAAAAATATGGGAGGTTTAAATCTTGTTACTCCTACAGTATTAATTTGCTTGAAATCAATTTCCTTTTTACTTAGGAAAAAGTTATTTCCTGGATCCTGATGAAATAGTCAATATTACAAAATGTTTCATGGAGGTATAAATACTTGAAAAATGAAATTCTCTGTCAACTGAATTCTAGCTTACAAATTCATTAGTAATAACAATTCTCTATTTTCCTTTGTTATTGGAAGACCACAAAATTGCAGCTTTTGATGTAAGAAATAATTAGATGCAGTTTTGAATATTGTTTGATTGTATTGTGTGATTATAGCATATAACCTCTGTGTCTGCTTTTGAGGCATAGGCTACTGAGTTCAGAATTCGTAAATTGGTAAAAGTAGTATATAATGTTACTGACTTCCCCTTCATCATATCACATAAAATTTTAGAGTATCTCAGAGATAATTTCTAAGAGCAAGAAATTCTAAAATGAATATATTTCCATTGCTTTAAAAACATAAAAACATTTTAAACCTTATAGAGTGGAGTGGACTGACAATCTGTGTACTAAAACATCTATTTAGGATATGGGACCAAATAAAGATTTCTAGAAGTCTGGTTTATCCAAAATACTTCATGAAGTCAGTTTTATGGAACTTTTGTGAGGAACTGGGCTTAACATTTCTGTAGTTGAAAATGGAAAAACACTGCTTAATCATTGATAAACTGATAATTATCAATTGATAATTGATAAATTTCAAGAGCAAGCACTTAGAATAGATTCATTCTTTTCTTGCCAGGACTTTGGGCCAACTTTAGAGGCAGTAAAAAGTAAAAATTAGCTAAAATATTTAAACAACAGAAATATTGATAAAAAAAAAGGTTGCATATTCTGATAAAAATTAGTTAAAATTGTGTTTAAACCACATATTTAAACATAAGGAAATAATAAATAAAATTTTCTAACTTGGTGTAATATTCCTCTAATCCCAGTACTCATGAGGTACATAGCAAAACCATATTCAAACATTAACAGAAAATCAAAATCAATATAATAGTAATCAAATGACAACCAAAAACATGACATGCTTACCTGATTTTACTATTAATAGGTGCATGTTACCTGTAGCTAACTTGTTACTGTTTTTAATGAATATATATTTTATTTTTATACAACATGAAAATTCCTTATAGCCAATAACAAAGAGCTTTGATATACATTAAATTAGCATTTAATGTACATACTAGGTAATAGGAAAAAAAACCTTAAGTTCCCATTGCCTGTGTAAGGTCTCAGTCTAGCTAATAAACCTAGAAAGCTTTCTAAAAGTCCTCAAGCCAGCATCTTCCCATATTAATTCATCTAGAAGGTATAGTTCAGTTTCAGTTGACCTAATATGCAACAAGTCTAGGTGAGATACCTGGTGTGCCCTCAGACACTGGATGATTGTCACTGATACTCTCTTCAAGGTTGTCATTAAATATGTAATTATATGATTAATTAATTGAAGACCATGCTCATCACAGGCTGCAATACAAATATTGAGAGTCATGAGCTGCATGTGTATGTCAGTTACTATAATAATACCTGGCACAGGGAACAAGTTCATCCAAGTGTCATTGAGAACAGGCATTGAACACCATATGCAAAGTGTGGAAAGAAAGACACTGGAGGGTGGCAAGTGGGGTTCAGAGATGGGTCATGTGGCTCAGATCACAATAGAATAAATATCTATCTTAAGTTAAAAATCAAAACAAAACAAAGCTCACATTTGCCACAGGGTGGATGAGTATTCTGGCTAGTCATGACATTCATAGTTAATACCTGCTGTCCTAGAGTATTTATTAAGAGTCTAGTCTTCATCCTCAAAAGAGTCCCAGTTTATATGACAAAGAAAATAAATGACCCTAACTAGATATTTGATGCATCCATCCATATATTAAAATAATATAGCATATCATACTTATTTCAGTCAGATTGAGGATTTTGATGTACAGAAGAAATAATGAGAAATTAATATGACATACCAACTAATTATAATATATGATGTCTAAGGATGTTCAGTATATAAGAGCATACTTCCCAGATAAGAGAAAGACCAGATCCTCAGATGCTAAAGCACACATATGTAATCTACATATGTACCTACAGAAAGATGGAGGCAGAGACAACAGAATCCCTGAAATATTTCAGGCCAGCTATCCTGACACATGCAGCAAAGAGTAACATAATTGTATTATATATATGTATGATATATATAATACATACTAAACATATAATATTTTATTTATTATATATGATATATATATATAATACTATATTGTCCTACAGACTTATTTGTTTTTCCAAAACCAGTTCTCCCTGTGACACAATGAAATTTTCAGAGGCTTAAATATGCCTTTGATAGGAGGTATCACTGTGCTATCCTGTTACTTCAAACAGCTGAGTGTAAACTTTGTCCTTGATCATCAACGCTTAGATTTGCAAAGCCTTTGGAATCCTCTGGATCAGAGCATCTTTACACTGGACCGTTGACATTACTCATCTGAATGCACATTTGGAAGTTTGCCTGTGGGGGTCTCCTGGATTAGTGTTGTGCTACTGCTTTTGTTAAGCTGACCTCATGTGCTATCTTGTCACAACACTGTTCTATCTACTGTTCAGGATAAACAGAGGCTCAAACTAATCCCGGAAAACACAGCACAATAACTTTTCATTTTAGTGCTGGCACAGGTGAGGAGAGCTAAACTCTCCCAGGCTGCCTTGTTGCCAAAATAGGCAGCAGGGTCCAGGATCCTATCGTTCTATGGCTGACCCTGATTTGGGGAATTTTTGAAATTTTTTCTCTTCCAGAAAATGTTATTGTTTTGTCTTACTCTTCTTGTAGCTGCTATAGCTGGTTCCTAGTAATCGCTAAATGGCTAAAGACCAGTGGACATGCCCTGGGCTTTGTTCTCTTTTGTTCAATCATGTTTTAGCTCAACAGAGAGAGAGTGTTTCAAAATATCTGGTGTGCTGATAAGATTTTTGCACACCTGTTTCCCCAGTAAAAGGCTTGTGTGAAAGTTACTTACCAATTGTCTTAGTTGAAGTCATGTCTAAAAATTGCTCTTGATTTTAGACTCTTTAAATTTTCTATCATATTACCAAACTTATCATTCTAACATGTCATGACTGAAAGTCATTCTGATATGGTGCCTCCCACCTATGATCTCTACGCTTTGACAAGAGAAACAGGAGAATAAACCTACAGGAATTTGAAGATAACCTGGGCTACATAACTCTAGGCTAACCTGGGCTACAGAGGGAGACCCAATCTAAGAAAGTAAAAGAGATCTGGGCACAGAGAAACAAACAAACAAACAAAACAAACAAAAAAACTGGAGAGAAAGTGTGGAAAGAAGTAGAGAAGAAAGGGAGGACCAGATGAGGGAGAAAGGGAGTGGGGAGAGGAAGGATTAGGAGGGTGAAAGAGGAAAGGAGAGTGGAGGAAAGAGGAGGGAAGAAGAGGGAAGGGGGAAGGGAGAGAGAAGATGGGGAGAGAAGAAGAGGGGGGAAAGGAGAAGAGAGGAGAGAAATTGAGACTGAAAGCATGAAGCAAGGATTGACAAAATGGATGGGTGGGGGAAGGCGCTACTATGCAAGTCTCATGACCTGAGTTCAATCCCAGAACCTAGGTGAGAACCTACTGTACAAATCTGTTCTCTGACTTTTGCACACACACACATACATTACACATACATAGATATATATACATATATATATACATAAATATGTACACATATACTACACATGCGTACTAATAAATTAGCCATATCAATAAAGGGGATGGGCAGAGTCATCAACACATGACATTGATATATGCCCAGTGTTTGAGCGAATATTTACTTGGCTTCCTCAAAGGAATATCATTACTGTGATCAGACTATTTACAAAAGTGAAAAGGATTTTGAAGATTGAGGTCATTGATTGGCTGATTTTGAGCTAAACAAAATAGAGGTATCCTGAGTGAGCCTGCACTGACTGAGGAGCTTTTGACTATTGTCTTTAAAACAGCAAAGCACCATGTTAGACAGAGAAATTTTATGGTCAGAAATTACAGGCTAAGTCTAGCTGAGGGCTTTTTGGTGTTATATCACAAGGAACCAAGTTCCAGCAACAACCTGTGGATTTTGAAGAAATACCCAAGCATTCAATAAATTGTAACCATTGCTGACACCTAATGTCGAGCGAATGAAACCATTAGCAGGTGATGCAGCTAAAGTCACAGCATATCCCTGACCTAATAAACATGCATTGCTCTAAACATGTTAAATGCATTATGAATGGAAATGAACTTGGTCCTGTAGAAATCCTAGGTTTACTATTACAGTGACTGGCAAAATGGATACACTCCAGAAGACAGAAGGAAAGGACTGAGGTGGAGAGGAGCTTTGATTCTTGCTTCCAGATGCCCCAGTTTGGATCTCCTGGGTGAAGAACTGAGTTACTTGTACTGACCCACATGGGGCATTCATGAATACTGACCTGTGTGAGTTCCCAGTTCTGTGTTTAATATTTTCCATTTTTCCCCTGGTGCCTTTCCATTTCCTACCACCACCAACCTCCCCAGCTATTCCCATTCTTTAAACTTTGTACACTTGCACATGTCCATATGATTGTGCAAACAGTGTAATTTTGGAGGTCAGAAGTCAACCTTGGGTGTTGGATCTCAGGTGTTTTCCACATTTGCTTAAGACAAGGTCTTTCATTGGCTTGAAACAGATCTTCCTGTCTACCTTTTATCTCACAGCCTGGGATTACAGTCATGCCACTGGGCCCTGCTTCTTGTATAGATCCAAACTCAGGTCCTCACTTTAGGGAGATAAACACTTTGCCAAATGATCTATATCCCCAGTCTCCTTTGATTGTCCCACATATGCTTTTGGCTATGATAGTTAATCTCAGTTGTCAGCTAGATTGGATAGGGATTCCTGTGAGATGAGTTATGGATGCTTATGAATGCACCATTGAAGGTGCTTCCAGGCATAATTGCCATATGGAATATTATCTGAGGAGAGAAGGCTCAGCTTGAATGTAGTCAATAGGCCAGGTACTCAGGAAGAATCCAGCCAGAAAGGGCCACTCTACTCTTTCTGACAAGTACATCTACTGCTGCTTATGTACCATTTTCCTGCTGCTTAATAAGACTCGGCAACAGCGTCTGCCTGACCCCCTGTCACCACAGGGATAGGCAATAAAAACTTTACAGCAAGGTTAAATCTTACGGGAAAATATTTAAAAGCTCATTAAAGTAATTATTCCCTGGAAGCCATAGTAATTGTTTTAAAATCAGACTTCTGGAGCTGTGCAACTGGGAAATGAGCATAAAGTTGAGAGTTAAACACACGTATGTCCTTGGCATTGCATTCTGCAGCCTTTCAAGAAGATGGCTTGAATTTCATTGTGAAATTGACCAGATTAAATGGCTTACATCATGCCGTTGGCTTTACTATTGGACTCAAGATCCAAGTATAAAGTTCTCTTCTGGTTCTACATGGCATGCTTCAAGTGGTTCATCAATCAGCTTCCTTGATGGTTCCATTTTCTAGTTTATATTCAACTTGTCACCCACTTAGAGATGCTCTGGGGAGGAAGTCTGAATCCAACCTGAGTCACTGAGATGTCTCAGTGACCATGTCTTTTTCACACAGGCTTCATTTACATAAATTATTCAAAGAATTGTCTGTCCTTTGGTTGAGCAGGACTTTAGTGACACTATGGATGGACTCACCATTGTGAATAAAGCACCATGTATTGCTGAGACAGGAAAGGATGCCAAACACAAGTATTTTCATGCATTTATCACTTTACCAGGGCAAAGACTTGAAGATAATCAACAGTTGATAGGGCACTTAGTAAATACTGGATGGTATATATGTGCCAAATTACCAAAAAGATAACTTTTTAACAAGATAAAATGTTAAAGCACAAATAACAAGATATAATTTGGGGAGTTATTTCTAGTAGAAACAGAATTGAAGACTTTAAGTTAAACTATCAAAGTGTACTGAAAGATGGTTTAATCTTGTCTTTGTCCTCTTCCAAACTATATAACTGAATTATATCACATCTCATAAGAAGTCTCAGTAAGTCTGACTTGTTTTTCACTCTGAACAAAATTATTTTGCCCTGTTCTGGCTTGTTGGTTTTTATTTATTTTATTTATTTATTTTAAATACTTTATAAAAAAAAAAAAAAAAAACTATAGACTTAAACTAGAGCCAAAATAAATCCTCCCTCATTAAATTGCTTTTGTTAAAGCAATTAGAAAACTAACTAATATACAATACAGACAGACAGATGGAAAGAACCCTTTGATACTCTGAGACAAATGCCTCTTTCTTTCAGTTATTCTCTCAGGAATTCTGATTGCAGGGATGACAAAGTTTATATATCTTTTTGCGTTATTTTTTGTGGCAATGACACCATCTTTATAAGGCATTAGGAAGATGTAAGTACAAGATAGGATTGGAATATACAGGATTGTTGTCTCATGTTCTATGGTTTTACAGATTACATGCAAGAGGCTGCAGGCATCCAGTTCAGTTTCCACTACTCCACCTTCCTCTTTTGGATCTGGTAAAAATCCTCAGCAGAATGCTTTCTTCTTTCAGGTATTCTACAGTGGAAGACTGCACAAATATAAATCAATAACAGAAAAAATCAGAAATTTTAAAGTTGAAAAAAATTGTCACCAATTCAGATCAAATTTTACACTCTTTAACAGAAAACTGTTAAATTTTGGATTGAGGATTTGACCCTAGAATCAGTTACAACCTGCAAGTGAGAGTTTGTGGCCAGTCTGTACACAATAACCTAGCTAAGGCTATGGAATAGGCCCAGAGAAGCACCAGGAAGCCAGGAGCATCACAAGCTCTGATGTATTAACAGAAATAATGTTAGCCTTTGAAAGTAACCACTACTAAGACAGACAGAAAGCTGCCTTATTATACACAATTGTTTCTAAAATCATGAAGTTTGAAGGCTATGGGATAGAACTCATTCTGTTTGTAAAGAGAGATCATGAAAAAAAAGTTTAAAAGTCACAGGCAAACCACTTACAAAACCATTTAAAGCTGTAAGAAGTCTATACACATTTAGTTCTTGTAATTGCTTTCCCACAGTCTTTAGGGGACTGAGAGAATGTTTACATCATACATAAAGGCATCTTCATTTTCAGGAGTCTTCAAACAGAAGGGAATGGTCTGGAAAACTGTGACTATAATTTGCTATGGAATCTGTTTAACAGCTGGAAGGATTTCACACTTACACCCCAATTTACAAAGCTTCTTAGCTGACATTGTTTCAGCTCTAGGCTTAGAAGTCTTGAGTTCCCAAAGATCCCCCCTTTCCCCATTCGAAAGTTATTTGTGTAATGAAAACAGGTCACTTTAAAAAGAAAGTTATCATAGCAGAGCTTGACCAAGCAAAGCAGAAATGCACAACTTTGGAAGTTCTTGGAGTCGTTTCCCACTCTACAGCCCCTCTACTGGCCTAGCCAGCTTCATTTTTCAGCTGTCAAAGCCCCTTTTTTTTTTTCCAGGCAAGCAATCTGTGCTTTCAAATCCCATATCCTTAATTGGCCCAAGAAACTTCTTACTGTGTTAAAAGAGAAAACACAGCATTCTGGTGTGATGAATAATGATAACAAAGAATTAAAAACACAGCTTCCAGCCAGCTTCCTCGTGTGAGTGAGTGATGTGTGTGTGTGTGTGTGTGTGTGTGTGTGTGTGTGTGTGTAGGTAGGTAGGTATTGATGGTGCTCCTGGGGGAAATTGTTCCCACCTAAAACGTGAGATTAAAATGAAGAGAACCAGAAGTTTTCCTGGTAATATTAAAAGTGAAATAGAAAGATACTTAGCAGCATGGGGTCCATCAATATCATACCCCTGTCTTTATTGTCAGTCAGTTTGGTCAGTACCCATCTTGTGTTCCCAGCACACAGGTGGACAGACAAAGACATGGGTATAGCACCCCTCCCCTATGAACTGTCCCAAGAGAGAGTCCCTCCAGCCAAGAACCTCCTTTTGTTTTTACAGATTTCTCTAAGTTCAAGAAAATAGATCAAAGCTTGGGCTGTGTTTTTGAACCATAATTTGATGCAGCTCTTAAGAAAATTTTATGAAATTGCCAGTAATAGAACCATCATCATTACACATCAAGCTGTCTCAGCCTTGTCTGGGCTCTCTGAAACTCCTTTCTCTGGGCACTATGTGCCATTCGCATTAACACTATTCAGGACTGCATCTTTCATCATCACATTATTTCATAAATGTGCCTGGATCACAGTTGTTTTAGTGTGTGTTTGTTTGTGTGTGTGTGTGTGTGTGTGTGTGTGTGGTATGTGAAGTAGCATAGTGTCATGGAAATGGCAGGGACAAGGGAAGCTAACATAGTGCCCCACTGATTTGACTATTTTGAGTTGTATTACTGATGGAGGAAAAAAAAACCAAGGTCTTACGCATACTAGGCATAGCAAGCATTCTCCATACACAGGCATTCTACCATTGAGCTACATGGCCAGCCCAATAGTTTCAATTCTCATGCTACACACTATTTATGTGTCATATGACAAAGAAAATACTCTTTTCCAATTATTTTCCTTCTGTATACTCATTGTCAATGTATTATGATATGTGAAGATAAAGTTTGTTTATATATCTATAACATGATGTGGTGTGACGCTATTTGGGGGACATTTGAATAAACCACTGTTCACCTCAGATGAGAAACTGATGACAGGCTAAAGATGCCATCAAAGATGCCACCAGTCTGGTGACCCTATGTGTTTATCAAGGTGGCTTGCAGGGTTATGTAAGGGATTACTTAAGGAAGCAAGAATGGCTCGAAGTAGTTGTATCATCAAAAGTCCATACCAGTATCAGTGACAGTTTTCAAAAGCTGGAACATGGAGCTCACTGCATGACTTGTAGGCAGCTTGGCAGGTCTTCCACAGAACTTGGCTGATCTTAGGTATCCTCATCAGTCCTTATTGCTTGGGAGTGTGTAATCTTGAAAAGGGAATGGACATCTACATCTGCTGGGTTTTTGTGACTTCCTGAAGCTTCTGAGTTGCTTACTGCCTGAGATTCTCTTTTAGAACTTCCTGGATCTTAATAAGCCTCCTTTACTTCCTTGCTCTTGAGGAAAAAAAAAAAAAAAAAAAAAGAAAAGACATGTGCTGAACTATGCTGTAAAGAAGGTAGTTAAATATATATCCCTGAACAAGAAGTTAAAAATAACAACAGTAATGGCCACATAGTTCCTCCATGCCGGCACTGTTAGATACCAAGATAATACAGCCAATGACAGAGTAAGGACCTCTGTTTCTATGGGGTCACATTCCAGTGGCTCCATTGCTCTCAGACTACTCTTCATGATTCCCTCCCAGTACTGCTCATTAAAATAGAGAGTCAGTGGGGGTAGTGAATGAGGGAGAGGCAGAGGAAAGGAAAACAATACAGCAGGAATCTGAGAGAGAAGAAAAAACCAGTCTGGGTAAATCTGGAAAAGACAGACTTTCTTCTCTGAGGTACAACATACAAACAGTGAGAGATGAAATCCAAGGAAGGAAGGAGAAGGCTTGCCCATGCTCTTTCCTCTGATGCTGGGAAGAACCACTTGAGTGAAGGAATAGAAATGGTGGTGTTGTAAATCTCCATCTGTCTTAATTACTGTTCTCTTGCTGTGAAGAGACACCCTGACCATGGCAATTCTATAAAGGAAAGCATGTAATTGAGGCTGGCTTACAGTTTCATAAGTTTAGTCCATTATTGTCGTGGCGGGAAGCATGGCAGCGCACAGGCAGATGTGGTACTGTAGTGAGAGTTCACATCTGAGCCAGCAGGCAGCAGGAAGAGACACTATGTCTGAGTTGAGCATTTAACACCCCAAAGCCCACCCTCCAGTGGCATACTTTCTTCAAGAAGGCTATACCAACTCCAAGAAGGCCACATTCCTCATCCCTGTCAAGGAATGCTACTCCTTGATGACCAAAATTTTAAATATATTTAAGCCTATGGGGCCATTTCTGTCATAATGTGTTACTTTGCTTTCTTTCTGATTAGAAAGTTCATATCATATCTTGAAGGTGTGTGTCAGCCTCTGAAGTGCTGAGAATAATCATACCATGATGTAGAAGATATGTATGTGTAAACGACAGTGTCTATATCTTCTTCACCTCGCCTTAGATTGGGTTCGTCACAAAGAGAGAATTCAGAAATCATCTGCTTTAAAATGCCACCGATCACACCGATCACAGTGTAAGGACAGAATGCTAATAAAAACCTACTATGTCTCAAAAATGTTGAAAGAGACTGTGTTAATATCAAGGGAGAATGCAAGAATTAAAATGAGATCCCTTTATTTTAATTTTAAGAAGACATAATAGAAATATCATGTGCATTGAATTGTTAGGAAATTTGTTTTCTTTATTATATGTAATATTTAATGATACAAAAAAATGCACTTATCCCCAAAGAAGAAAGGTTCTACAAACATCTTAATGTATCAGCACTTCCCTGCTGATTGTGAGCAGCTAGAGTTAGAAGCAGTGGAAATAGAAAAAGGAGACTGGAGACCCAAGTTTCAAACCTGGCTTTTTTTTACGTTTCCCAGTTGGATTATTAGAACTGAATTAAAGAACTTTGCTGAAATATTCTGCTGGCTTAAGTAAGTCTGGCCAGAAGCTGGGAAACAGAAAACATTGCAAAAGGACACAGGGGAGTCTCATAGAGAGGGCCATGCCTTCATCCAGGCCATGAACACACACACACACACACAATACACACAGACACTCAGACCAGCATGCACACTTGTACCCTGCAAATGTGCATACACACATGTACACACAGAAATACATATGTAAACATATAAATTCACACACAAATGTAAAAACACACATGAATGCACACACAAATATATGCAGAAATGCACATATATACATGCATGTGCTCATACACACACATCAGCATGTACACTTGCATACCTGCACAATGTGCATACAGACATGCACACAGAGAAATACATATACACACAACTATGTGAACCAAGAACTCTGCCTCTAGACTCTTAAAATTAGAAAATGTATGTATAGCAGTTTAAATCAGGAATACTGCATGAGCATTATAGTGTTAAATAACCATTTGTCTATTTCAACAGTTGTTGAATGGTATCATCAGGAACCATGGCATGAAGAAAACTGTAAGTCAAAGACAAACTTGGTCTACTGTAGCAACACTGCACATCATTCCACCATGCAGAAACAAAAAGATTCAAAATTGAATTGTGTGCACTAATGACTATTTTAAAGTTTGAAAGAGAGTTAACAGCAAACAGTTCTGCCAACCCAACATGAAACAACATGGTGTCAAAGGTTACTCATCACTTATCTGAAGCATTCAGACCTTAGAAACTAGATCAGTATACACAGTCTTCAAATACAGTATTAATGAAAAGCTGCTCATGCTAGAGAACTATTCAAAACAAGAGGAAAAATTAAAAACATACTGAGTAGTGAAAATAAAACATGATGTAGTATGTGTTCAAGTAAGCTTAGGAAAATATAAATGGTAGGATTTGGGTGCTAAGTATGTAGACGTTCACTATAAAATATTTTATCTCGCTGTATATTTTCAAATGTTAATAATGTAAAGAAATAATATTTAGGAGGATACTTAAAAACAATAACTAAGAAAAATGCCCCAGTACTGGAAAGAAATAATGCAGTGACCTCCTAAAAGGACAGTGGTGGAGAAGTTTGCTAAGAGCACTTCTCTGAATACAATAGAAATATATCTACGAGTACTTCTCAGCTCTAGTATTCCCCAGCTCTGGATGGCACTTCATTGCAATCACTAACATCAGTGAGATGGTCACCCTGCTCTACTTTATGAAAGAGAAACACAGAAAAGTCTCCACACCTTAGAGGACATTACTAATGTTTTCCAGTCCTATCAACTAATGAAACAAAATGTCACCAAACAGGTATCAATTGATAAATTAACTACCTAAATAGAGCTGCCTTCCTCTGTGACACATGTAAAGTACTAAAGATGTGATATATCAGTTAAGGTATTTTTGAACAGTAATGAAGTGCTCAATACACATGTTGTATAGCATACATCACAAAATGTCCTGAACGAGAAGGTTAGAGGTTGGCTCCTTCAACAGCAGCTGGAGGCCTCAGGACAATGGTTACCAGTCATAGTTGTAAGTCGAAAGCAACAGTTCACCCATTGATTCCACTCCATCTACAATTAAACACAAGACTCAAAAGAACAACTCTTAATGTCAGGGCCGAGCATTTTCCTGACAACCTTGTGACACACTTAAAACACTAAATCTCATTAGCAAGCAGTGGATCACAAATTCCCCTTTAGACATTCACTGATCAAAGACAATGAATCACAAAGACTGACTTATAACTGTCATGGTTCATTTTTGAGAAGCCCATCTTCTCTGAGTGTGGCATGCAGTATAGCAAAAGATCTAAGCTCACCGTGGGGGTGGGTAGAAACGAGTCTAGTGGAGGCATCACTGTGTTGGGTTTTTGAATGACTGAGGAGGTGGAAGACAGGACTCAGTCAACAGCTATGTGTTACATGAGGGACAGTAATCAGATGTGAATAAAATCACACAACACTGGTGTAAATAATGATATAAGCAAAGAGGTTTCAAGCCGCTTAGATTGTTCACACAGCCAATATTCTAACAAAGTTTTCCGCACAAAAGTTCATTATTTGGTAGGTTTGGTAAGCCTCTATCTACAAGGATTTTTCCACCTTTAAAACAAACATCTGCTTTGTCAAAATTTCTCCAATAAGTTAGAATACACTTACATGGGCTTTTTCCCACATCTATCACTTCAGGGAAATTTTAAAATAAATTAATAGATTAGTTTGTGTTATAAAATAAAACTCTGCACATACCTATTGTTAAAAAAACATTTAATTGTAATGTGTCTATTTATTAGTCACACTTACAGTAATTATGGACAAAAATGGTGCTTTTTTAAGTCAAACTTTTACCACAGAGATGTTTGTATATGAAAGGTGGTACTTGGACTGTTTAGTTACTGATATTTATGAGGCCACCAGTGGAGCTGTTAGAATAGTGGACTAAGGCTAAAGTTCAGGGAGATCAGTCTGTCATCAGTGCTTGAAACTTGGGTAGAGTAGGGCAGTGAACATTATGAAACTTATGAATAAACAAAGTTTTACTTCAGTAGGGACCAAACAGCCCCTTGGAAACATGCCCCTAGTTCCCCAGCTAATAGTATTTTTGTAAGCCTTGTATTCTGGCCAAAAATCTTTGAAAGTCCTAAGGGATCTACATTGTCCAAGACTCAGCTAATTTAGCATCATTTAAATGGGGCCATGTTCCTGCATCTTAAGAGTCTGGTTTTCTTTATTTCCAATTATTTAATGAAACCGATGAAAAAGAGTTTTATTTTTTGAAAGCTCATATGATCCTCTTCATTTGTGGGCTGTAACTTCTTTGGTTTAGGTTCATTTTAATGCAAAAAAGAATGCATCTGATAAGTTGTTGTAAAGAATCTAGTTGAGTATTTGGGAATGGAAACTAATAATTAACCCTGAACTTGCAGAATGTTTAGTAATTATCCTCTAGAATCAGGTCGAGACCTACCACACTTAATGTACTACTAGTAACAAGATAGTGTCCACCTGAAAATAGCAGAGAGCAGACCTGAAAGCAGGTCTCCCAGCTCCAGCTGAGCGTGCAAGTTTTGCAGACTCAACTAATGTCTTAACTACAAACTCACAAAACTTCTTGACCTAGAACCACCAGCTAAGCTCTTGACTCTCAAAAATTATGTCAGATGACAGATATTTTTATTTTAGACAGATCTAGTTTAGGATTATTTCAAAGCACTGAGTATTAGGTCATAAGACATGTAGATCACCTGACAGATAACATTGTGACATGGTTTAGTATGGCACTGAAGAACTTATTCAATACCTATTTATTGACCACCAACTATTTCCTAAATTATTATTCTTAAAATTGCATTTTAGCACACTTATTGGTCTTCAAAACCTGGTATTGCTAGCATTTGTTTTCCATTGGAATTTTTAACAGTAGCCAAGAAATATTATAAAATATCAAAGCCCCAAACCTAAGTGTTTTGCTATCCATACATAATGTATATCCTAGTTAATGGGAGTTTGCCTTTTTGATCCATTAATGACTTCTAGACTGGTCATTTGCTGTTGGTCAGAAGACCAGGAGAGAGTGTGTAGGATCCAGTAGGATTTAGCACCAGACACAGAAATGGAGGGACATGGCTCTATCTATATTCAGCAGGTTGCAGCTCTATAGTCTTGTTACTCTATGGAATGCTTATTAGCATCAAGCTCAGAATATGGATTTATTTATTTATTTATTTATTGTTTTTTCGAGACAGGGTTTCTCTGTGTAATCCTGGCTGTCCTGGAACTCACTCTGTAGACCAGGCTGGCCTTGAACTCAGAAATCTGCCTGCTTCTGTCTCCCAAGTGCTGGGATTAAAGGTGTGTGCCACCACTGCCTGGCAGATTCCTTAATTTTAAGGCTATATTGCTGAAACTTTCAAACATTTCATTCAACTTCCTATTGTAAAACCAAAGCCAAGCTATCAGTTTTTGTTCCTATTTTTTTCCGCTGTAGCTGGTTTAACTTCTCTTCTTGCTATTGTTTATTTCTTTTTAGGTCCAAATACCTCCTAAGTTCTTTAGTGAAATGAATGAGAATTCTGTATTTTTATAAAATTTACAAAGTAGAGATGTTCAGAAATAATTATTGCATTTATATTTTAGCAAATTTATTTTTGTATTTGAACAGCAAATAAAATGTATACACATTCATAAAATAAAGATACAATGAAAAAGGTTTTAAGGTATAAAGATATTTGAAGTCCTTAGTTGGATGGCATATACAAAATGAATCAACCCTTCCTTAAAGAAGTTTTATACACAAAATAAATATATAAATACAACATGAATTTGGTATGTGAATATTTTGGAAATTTAATTAAGCATTTCAATCTTAACAACTGTACTGTTAGTAATTAGTTTACATTCATATACATAACACATTTACATGTTTCCATATTACATACACTTTTGCTCTGATCCATAGGCCATATGCTATCTGTGATTCTAACACTGTTTTGTTATTCTGTGAAGGGCCACCAGAGCAGAAACCAGCAACACATAACATTTCATAATTTCTTGACTTGAATACTGTTGTTACTCTAGAGAATAAGAAATTAGCCAGTCACCTACATAAGAACCTCTTAAATGTTTTACCCTTACATAAATACATATTTTTGATGTGATGGGCATAAAAAATAAAATCTTACATTTCTGAATGAATGTTGCAAATTTCTCCTCTTGTTTTAAGTGTACCACAGAGGAAAGAAGAACTGATACATTATGAGAGAAAGAATGAAAGGAAGGAAGGAAGGAAGGAAGAAAGAAAAAAAGAAAGAAAAAAGAATTACACAGTGATTTTACAGGACTTTTTTTTTCCTAAAGAATAATTTCAATGATCTATAATGTTTGTGATGTATGAATAGGGAAGTAAAGGAGCTCTGAATCTGGATAATCACATAGAAACCTTATAGAAGATGACCTACTTCAGGACTGCAAGTGACCAGCCTGTGTAATACTTAAGTTAACATAATATATAAATGTGTGATGATGGAAATTTGTGTTTCAAATCACCCCAGAAAATAACCAAGTTAGTTTCTTTCTTTGAAAACTAAATCTTATTACTGTGAAAGAGTAGACTTCATCAAGTGTTAGAAAATGCTTACTTTGTAATAGCATTGGTCTTGGAGGCTCAGCAATGGCCATCATAATCTCTATAATCAGTAGCCTAATGATTCATTTATCAACAAAGCTCAAGATGGGATATTTCAGTTCTTAGGAGTTTGACACACTTATCTATAGTTACTTGGAAAGTGATGGCCATTAAAATATTTCTTCACTTTTGAAAATCTATGATGTATACAATGACATCTGATAATATCTACCCCACATTTCCTGTCTCCAAATACTCCCCAGTCTCCACTAACATATCTCTGTCCATCTTCACATTTCTATCTTTTGATTATCTACCTAGTCCAATTACTGCTACATATATGTTAGTGTGGACATCCCCTAGAGCATGAGAAAACATATCAATGGCCACAAAGGATTAGAGCCACTGCCCATACATGCTGTAGTATTGTCAACAACTATAAGTTAAGGTGCAAGTTAGTTCTTGCTTTTGAATATAAGCTAAAGTGAAAAAAAATCCCCTCTGAATGTTAGAAACAAAATGAGCTCTGGCTCAGAAGCTGATGTAGATAGATACCTCAGTCTGGATTAAAGCTCAAGTTATAGTCTAACTTGGAGTGTAATCTTATATGGACAAGATTCTAATGCATGATAAATAGCAGAATTTGGATCCAGTAACATGAAATGATAGAAAGAACCTGAAAAAATAAACAACAACAAAAAAAAAGAGTTTTGTTGTTTTGTTTGGTTAGATTGTTGGTAGGTTAGTTGGATAGTTTGGGGACATGCTTTTACCCTGTACCTCTGGCTAGCCTGGAACTTCATGTGTAGACCAGGCTGGCTTCAAACTCACAGAGATCCACCTGCCTCTGCCTTCCTGCATCCCAAGTACTGAGAGAAGGTGTTGACCACCATGCCCAGTCAAAACAAGTTTTTTTAATATGTATATGTATATATGTATATGATGTATATTATTATTTATATATATATATATAAAAGAGAGCTGGATAAAAATGAACTAGAAGGTATGGTAGAAGAAAAGAACTTGAAAGACTTGAAAATTTATCAAAAAAGAAATTGGTAAACTAAAAGACAAGCATACTTTTAAAGAATGAATTAAAATTTGAGCCAAAAGATAGCAAAGGCTGAGATGAACAACATGAACACAAGAAATACACAGCACAAAATACAAAGGTGTCATCTATCTGAACATGAACACAAGAGACACACAGCATAGAATATGAAGGTGTCATCTACCCATAAATTATTCTGAATATGCTTAACAATTTTCCTAACATATAGAAATTTGAACTCTCAAATGAATGAAATATAATAAATTCCAGGCATGCTAATAACAACTCTCAGTCTAAGTAAATAGTAGAAATTTTTTTATTTAATTATTTAAATCACATCATAATTTACTTATTCACACAGGGGTTATAAACACAAAAGGTGTTCAGGGGGAGTACAGATATCTTTCAGAACAGGGTATCAGCTGGGTAAAGGTTCAGGGGACAGGTCACTATGACTCTGACCTATGATTCACTTGTCCTTATCTAAGTTGGTACCGTCCGCCGAGGCTGCCTATTTACAAGATCTACGACTACTCAGGCTGGTTAATTTCACAGAAGCTGCCTGTTTACAATAGCTTATAGCCTTCTGTTTTAGTGTTTTTTCCACAGAGACCCAAGACTTTGTGTTAGCATGTATGTATGTCAGGCCTATTGCTGATTTTAGGCCTATGGCTGATTTTAGCCTTCAGTGTATAAGCAGGGCTGCCCCTGACATCTCCTCCCTTCTCTAAGTATAGAAGGGCCTTGGCGATTCTAATTTTGGGAAGGCAGGGATAGAGAGCTGACCTCCAATAATTGAAGGGGATCTTGTAAAATATATGTAACGAGAAAAGAAAATAATATCCTTGGGCAATCCTGAGCCCAAATTCCAATATGATAAAACTCAGTTACATGAATTAACTTTTCAGGAGAAAGAATTTAGAGACATTGATCTGAGAAATCCATGGGGAAAAGTCTGGGGAGTTTGCAACTTACAAGGTCATCTCTGATTTGCTTCCTGAAGGATGCACTTTAAGAAGAAACTGAATCCAGAAAAAATTCAAGGACTATAAGAAACAAGGGTGGGAGGGAAATCCATCAGGAACAGATCGTACTGAATAGGATGTGATTTATGTGGTTAAACAATGTGGAATTTTAAAAGTGTAAACTGAAGGTAAGGTACACAATAAGTGCTACTTTTAGATTTTAAAGTTGAACAAAGTGAAGTTGGAGCCCTTTAGTGGTTAGGAATATAGCTTGGATTAATTTTAAGGTTTTGGTTGTGGTGGTGGTTTGCTTCCTACCCCCTCTCTTTCTCTCTCGATGTGTGTGTGTGTGTGTGTGTGTGTGTGTGTGTGTGTGTGGTGTGTTAGGTATGGAGCTTTAGACTTTGTGAATGTTAGGCCTGGTTTTATTAAGAACAGTAAATATGTAAACTCTAGTTTTGATCTCTTACAATGTAGGAAAAAATTCCAAGCTTCTATATGACAATGGGAGAGTTTAAAAAATAAAAGAAAAGGAGGAAGAAGAAGTCAAATCAGTTTAATTGAAACCAGAGAAGAGAAAATGAGAATCCTGAGTTAAATAAATACTTTTCTATAACTTCTTATTTCCAAATCCTTACTATAAAATAGAAATAATGTAAATAAAATACTATAAAACAGAAATAATAAAAAGCTATTTTTTGAAACTATCAAATGAAAAGAACCAACATATTTTAGTATTTCAGCAAAAATTAAATAACAAATTAGAAGGGCTCTTAAAGCTTATTATCCACAAACAATCTCAAAATTAGAATTAAGGTGGAATAGATGTTCAGTTTTTAAAGAACATTCATGACATAGTGTGCTAACCCCCTCTCTGACTGACAAAATATTTGGCATAATTAAGCAAGGACTGGTGGGTTTTGGAATGTCCAGTTGTGCAGGAACAATTTGATAGCTTAATGAAATAGTTTCTTTGACTGTGGTTTTCTTTCTCCACAGCCTCGAAGTTACTAAAAGAAAGTAATAGATTTATATTTTTTTAAAAGAAGAGTAAAAATAAGAGAAATGTATATCAGTGTTTTATCTAGGTTGCTATGATTCATTTAGACAGCACACTGGGTAGGCTGAGCTCAGCAGTTGTGTTTGGGTTTCGGTTCCTTTTATCTTAGCATCCCATAACCATCACCCATGAGCCTATCTGGCATCTCTCTCCTGAGATCTGAGAGTGACTTTTCTCTACCCACCCAAGCCAGTGTTATAAATGACATTTACCAGTGCTCCTCTCACTGGCTAATGTGTCTGCCCAGTTTTCTCTCCTATATAAGGATTTCTTCATCAGATTTTCAATGTATTAGCAGTAAGATTACAAAAAATGTGAAGGAAATTGCATTTTCTTGACCCGTTCTCTGATTATCAAATATGTAACTATAATCTTATATCATATTCTACGACTTCTGTTCATTCCCAAGATAGATCTACAACTAGTTGTGAGTCTTAGAGGAGGCCTCTAACCATTTCATGACCTAGTTTTTTCATTAAAAAAAAATGGGAAAATAATATCCAAACTGCAAACCTCAAAAGATAATTATAAACAGTGGATAAAATCAAATACATTAGATTATATGGTATATATTACTTCTGCTAGCTTTTTAAATCTTACACAAGTGATTGACTTTATTACAGATAATTTTGAATAATTGGTTGTATGACTAAAAATGTAGGTTTTCTTTTTGAAACCTGTTAGTAGACAATTATCTTCATTTTCTTTAAATGTTTAAAAAAGTTACCTTAAACAATTTCAACATACACTGATATAGTATTCCCTGAACTTCCCTTACCAAAGTTCAAGAAAATTAATATATTAAAACAACATATAGAGAAAATCAGAAAGTTAGCTTCATTCCTCCATATCTTCCCAAGTAGAATCAGAAATGCTACCATGGACCAAAACCGAGCATAATAAATGAGCATTCAGAAATGTCCTTTAAACTAATTAAATGGCATAACAATCGAAAATATCCCATTACTAGCTTTTCACTGAGTACAAAGGAATCAGCTACGGGGATGAATATCAAACATAAGGACCTGGTATACGAAGCGATCTTTCTCTTTGGGGGACCAGTGGGATGACTCAGCACTTAAAAGCGCGAACTGCTGAATCCTCTGACCGAATTCAGGCTCCAGAACGTAAATGGGGACAGAGATAACTGAGGCTTAGTAACTGTCCTCCCCTTTCCGTGTAAGTTCCATGGCGCCCCACACACACACACACACACACACACACACACACACCACAAAGAGAGAGAGAGGAGAGAGAGACAGAGACAGAGAGAGACAGAGAGGAGAGAGGGGGAAGGAAGGAGGAAAGAAGAAAAGGAGGGAGGATAGGGACAGAGGGACGGAACGAAGGAGAAAGGAAGGAAAAGTTTAGGTAATGACTCACACTTACTATCATAAACACTGAGGTCAAGGCAGACTCATTAGTGGAGCGTGTGAAGGACAACGTGTAAGAAACCAATCCCTAGGCTCCATCCTCGGTATGTGATATGTTTAGACCTCCTCAAAGAGTCATAGATAACATAGGAGTTACTAGGCCCTTATCTTCCCTCTCTGACAGCTGGAGCCTGTTTATCTAGATGCTCTCAGTTCATCCTAGGTTTGAAGAGGGTCAGCCACTCTACTTCTTGATCATTGACCAGAAAGGTCAGAGGAGGCAGACTTACAGCCCCAAGGCAATGAAGTGAAGAGTCTGCTAGACAAGCAGGAGTGATTGTGCTTCTGTAAAAATCTTGGCCAGTGAGGAATTCAGGGGACAGGGAAATGTGGTTAGGAATCTAAAGCCACTGTTTGGGCCAAATCATGGATGTCAGCCATTTTTCCTTTTTTTTTTTTTTTTTTTTTATTTCTGGGCTGATGCCTGACTTTTTGAGGTTCTAAAGTAACCCTTTTGTTACTCAGAGTCTTCAGAACTCCTGTTATGAAATGAATCCATACTTTCTCTCAAACTTAAAGCATGCCTAAATAGTCAGTAGAATTTTCTGTAACTCACATGAAAAGATAGAGATCCAAACAGTTGTGAGAATAAAGGTATGACCACAGACCTGAAGCTCCAGGCACACACTTACACACTCACTCCTTATCACTACTGGGGTTTTTGTTTGTTTTGTTTCCTTTTGCTTTTTACAAACAACTGTAGTATAACCTAAATGTACTCTTTCTAAACATATCTTAAAATATTCTTTAATAGATGATGAGAAAAAACATATAAAAGACATCAAATATAACCAGCTTACATAAGCCAGGTGGACCATTATGCCTTTTTGTTGGTATTATACAGGTCTATTTTTGGGTGTGTGCCTCCTCTTAATATGAGATCTTGCACTCTGCTGATCAAATATCTCTTCTGAATATTCTAACTTTAGCACCATGAAAATACAAGAGGGACTATGCCACAGTTCTAACCCCCAAGGAGCTGTAGGAGGCAGCTGTATATATGTTAAGTACAGACATTTTTCTGCCATTTCTGCTTGCTTTGTGTGGTCCATGAACTGTCTCAGGACAGTAAAGTCATGTATCCATGTGCCAATACAGTGGGAAAAAGTCTTGTCACAGTATTTCTGTAAGTTTTATAATACATTTAACTAGTTTGCTGGTGGTCCTTTCCATAAAATGGTTTTTAAAATAAATATTCAAAATGTCAGAGGAAAAGCAAAATGCCCTTCAAAGAGAGGAACAGTCTCTGCTTTGGAAAGAATCTTCATCACATGGGAGACAGATCTTGAAGGCATGCCTGTGTAATAGAACACGGCATCAACATTGCAGGTAAGTCCCTATATCCTGGCAACTTATCAAGCAGTGCTGGCTGTTCTGTGGAAGGGCAGTGGTCTCGGGCACTTAGGAGTTTTAAGAGCAGAAACTGTATTGCCATCGATCCTTCATCTGAGATTTATGAAAACAATGAACGTGAGAGTAAAATAGGTTTTGTTGCTTTAACCCGAGTCTGCTGTCTGTTCTCAGAACTGTTGCTTTGGCCCTTGCCTCGTGTGTTCCACCTTCCTGCTTGGAAACATAGCAAACATCTCCATGTCAGATTTTTCTAGTTGTTTTCGACAAAGGTTTATGGTCACAGCTGCAGTAGTTATGGGTGGGTTTATAGTACATTGCCCGTAGATGGGCCCATATGTCCAACAGAGTTTGTTTGATACCATGCTTTCCACAGACATGGGCGGTTCTTGAGGAGTGCCTGTAAACCTGCCATTAAATGGACCAGCTGTACTCATAAACTTACATTAGCCGCCGCAATCCACCCGCCTTACAAAAGTCATTGGCAATAAATCTATGTTCAGTCTATATATGTACTTTTAAGTATTTTTTACACTTCTGAAAGAAAATATAAAAAGTATCAAAGTCTTCTGTGATCCTAACTGAAATAGGAGCTGATTTCTTTGGGGTGTATAAACAATGCTTTTAAATAGTTCATTTTCTGTTTCTCGGCAAGATGTCTGTCCTTCATGACAGCGTTTTTTCCTTCAGCTTAAAAGAATTTCAGTGTTTTCTTTTCTCTTTCCTGAACCCTTTGGAAATAACTTTGATGGGTTGGGCATGATTTGATCTGTGGTCACTCTGTCATTCATGCCAATGTGTACCTCACACTGGGGCCATGAGCCAGCAAGTGAGAGGACAAGAGCCGTCAGTGGTTCAGCTGTGGGAACATGGCCTGCTTAGGGAGGCTGCTTGAGGGGAATGGCCCCCACAGTACAATGAACATTTGGTCCCCAGCTGATGGCTCCATTTTAAAAGGTTATTGAAACTTTTCAGTATAAAAAGGGCAAGGAATTATGGGTCTACCTGTGATTTCTAGTCTGAAACTCTCTGTCTTCACTGTCAACTGGATGCTATAACCAGCACAAAAACAGCCCATTCTCATTACTGTGCTTCTATATCATGACATACTGTAACCACTGCTGTGTGACACTGTGCCCAGGGAGACATGAACAAAGGCAGGAAACTAACTAATGGCAGATCAAAGAAAAGCCAGCAAAATCCATCCCAGTACACCAAAAAGTTTTATTCTATTTACTTCCAGGAGTATGAGTGAGGAATTACTCACAGGAGCAAGGATAACTCAATTGTAGCTATGTCATAAAAAGCTCACCTCAGCATGGTTACAGTTCTTGAAAGCTGACATCAAGGAGCACACTGCAGGATTGCAAACAGATCAGCAGGATCAGAGTATATCATACTCAGTGTGTCTTATTCATACCTCCCCCAGGCACCTTGCCTGGATTCCATACTCCTCAGCCATCTTTACCACTTACACAGCCTTGGGAAGGGAGGTGCCTAGTGGATCTTGTCAGTTTCAGGGATTTCCTGAGGCCTCTGAATCAGTTCTTCTCTGTGTCTTAATGAGCTTCCATTTTAGAACATCTTGAGTCTTAAAGTGTTTCCCTTCCAAGATAAAATGTTTAAGCTTGAAGGAAATTGCTAACTTATATCTTCTCAAACTGTGTACCAGAGTAAGTCTTAAATTTCTTAAGTTGCTTTTAAAAAGTATTATATCACAGTCATGAGAAGTTACTAATACAGTTGTCCCATGAGAGTCTTGGAAAGGATAGACATTCTCTCATTTTTCATTCACCAAAGAGGATAGGGATGAGGGATAGGAGTTCTAGCTGCTTACAGGAGTGTGGCCATTAAGGGAAATTTCTTTTTCACCTGAAACAGAGTTCTAACTCATTTTCTTTTTAATCCGATGTTTTATGATATTATATTCTCATTGTTCTCATTATTTGAGGGCCTAGTTCAACTCCCTTTCTTGTATATATTTAAAATAAATAAATAAATATATTGATATACATATCTCCAGTGAGATAATTACAACAGACAAGTAAGCTAATCATCTCATGTAATTAGAATGTGTGTTAAAAGAGCAAAATATCTCTTTGCAAATTTCTAGTACTTGATACAGTGTGTAATGTGGTCCTTAAGTTGTTCATTAGAACTCTAGACTTATTCTTGCTACATATCCGAAAGTTTGTGCCCTTTAACACTCTGAAAGAAAAATAAAATAGAGATTGGAGGTGGATGAAGAGAGGGAACTCAGTGGGAAGGGAATGGGATTGGGGATCAGGTATCGGGAGATGTGGGGGAGAGACTGGACAGGGAATGGAAATCAGTGAGTGGCATCTCTGAGACTAGCCAGGGGAGGCTCTATGAGTGTCAGCTCCTTGCCAGGTCTAGGTGAGAGGAGAGCAGTCCCTGTCCTGCTGGTCTCTCCAGGGCTAAGTGGGATGATGAGTGTTGGAAAGAAACATACCTTGTTATATGTTGGAGAAACATACCAGGCCAGGAGTCTTGTCAAAGAAGGAACTCAACTCTATTGCATCAGCCTCTTGCTTATATAAACTTGGAGCATAAGGAGGAGGATTTTGGAGGGTTGAGATGATGTACGGAGGAGAGGAAGGGTGATGGAGGGTATGGGGTGACTGACAGGACCAATAGCAAAGCTCTACATAAGCAACATCAGGGAAGAAATAGGGCCAAACATGTCTTGCTGAGTCACCCCAATACAGAAGTGACTGAGATAGGTCTCAAAACTCGAGCCAGGATTAGGCTCTCCTACAAGGCCACAGAAACTTGAGTCAGGCTCGGGTTTGTCCTCAAGGCCCAAACCAGAGCCAAAATGGGGCCCAACATATGGGGTGACAATAGCTGAGACTCCTAGCATTGGGGAGGTAGGGGGGTGCATATGAGACTGAAGTGGCCACATTCTATAGCCAGATAGGACTTCCAATGAAGGGAGGAGGACATCAACCCATCCACAAAACCTTGATGCAAAATTTGTCCTGCCTACAAGATGCATAGGGATAAAAATGAAGCAGAGATTAAGGGGATGGCCAACCAATGACTGGCCCAACTTGAGAGATGACTCTCCTGTCCCATGGGAGAGAGCCAACCCCTGACACTATTAATGATATTTTGCTGTGCTTACAGACAGGAGCCGAGCATAACTGTTTCCTGAGAGTCTTCATTGGGATGGATGGAAACAGATTCAGAGACCCACAGCCAAACATCAGGCAGAGCTCAGGAGTCATGAGGAAGAGTGAAATATTCAAGTGACAAAGTCAAAGAAGTCAAAGACACCACAAGACCTATATAGTCAACTAACCTGGGCCCATGTGGGCTCACAGAGACTGAATCACCAACCAAAGAGCATGCAGGAGCTGATCCTAAGCCCACTATACATTTGTAGCACATGTTCAGCTTGGTATTCATGTGGGTCCCCTAACAATTTGAGCAGCAGATGTCTCTGACTCTGTTGCCTGCTATTGGAAACCCTTCCCTTAACTGGACTGCCTGCTGGGGCCTCAGTGAGAAAGATGTGCTTAGAACTGGATGTCCCAGGGCAGAGTGGTACCTATGGGGGGCTTCTCCTTCTCTGAGGAGAAAGAAAAGGGGTATTGGAGGGAGGGATTTGTGAGGGTGGGAATGGGAGGAGAGGAGGGAGTGAGGGCTTTGACAGGGATGTAAAGTGATAATAAATAAATATAAATAAATAAATAAATAAATGAAAAACAACAAACCTTGTATGTGAAACCGTAAGTCAATGAGTTACAGGTCTATAATTAGTTAAAATTTTCAGGGAAGATTATTACAGCTTTTCAAGTTTCTTTTTTCCTGAAATGGAGATGTTTGGTGGGTGTCAGTGCATGCTTTTCCTCAGTGCCTTATCACCTCTCTGCTCTCACAAGCTCCCCTCCCCAGCGCTGAGTGCTGTGTTTCTGCCTGTGCTGGGTCCCAGCCTCTGATCTGGACTCCCACTTCCCAGCTTGTCCCTTGCCTAGCCATCTTTCGATAAAGCCTCAGGACTAGGCTGATCTCTTGGTCAAATCACTTGAACTTAGTATGTACATGGATTTGCAGGTTTTTCTCTTAAACAGCATAATATATTTCTATGAATTACAATTAGCCAAAGGTAAATATTTTTATTAAAAGTGATGCACATTTGTAATTAATAGAAATAATACAGATTACAGTTTTTGTTTTTTCTTTTTTTAATTGAAACCCATGTACCAAGTTTCTTGTAAAGATTGTGTAGGAAAAGTTGAATGTAATTTCACTCTATTAACCTATATGTGAATATTTTGTATGCATATAGTAACACTGAAATAAAATTCTAAAGTGCAAAACAAAACAAAATATACTTGAGGATATAAATTCATTTGAAAATATTTTGTTTGCCTGAAAGTTGCAGCTTCAGATGTTTGAGAAATTAACTTTCATATATTTATAAACAGTTTTCCAAATCTTTTTTTTTTTTTGAGGTTTTTTTTTTTTTATTTATTGGAAATTTTTTTACATTTCAGATATTCTCTCCTTACCCCATTTCCCCCCTCCCTCCCAGGAACTCACTATCCCTTCCCCCATCCTCCTGCTTCCACGTTTGTGTACCCCCACCCACCCTCCCCCGTAACTCACCTCCCCACCCTCGAATATCCCCCCCCCCACGATGTCCAGCCTTCATGGGACCAAGGATCTCTTTTCCCACTTATATATAGCTCTCTTGCATATATAGCTGGAGCCTTGGGTCCCTCCCTAAGTGCTCCCAGGCTGATGGTTTAGACCCTGGGGGCTCTGGTTGGTTGGGATTGTTGCTTTCCTCATGGTGTCGCGAATCCTCTCAACTCCTTCAGCCGTCACTCTATCTTCTACATTGGGAACCTCATGATCAGTTTAATGGTTAGCTGTGAGCATCTGCCTCTGAGTATGTCAGACTCTTGCAGACTTCTAAGGAGACAGCTATATCAGGCTCCTGTCAGCATGTACATCCTGACATCCACATCAACCTCTACCTTTGGTGACTGCACATAGGATGGATATCCAGGTGGAATGGTCTGTCTCTCCTTCAGTTTCTGTCCTGCACTGTGTCTCCATATTTGCACCCTTGAGTATTTTGTTACTCCTTCTAAGAAGGACTGAAGCCCCCCCTACTTGGTCATCATTCTTCATAAGCTTTATGTGGTCTGTGAGTTGAATCTTGGGTATTTCAGGCTTCTGGGCTAAAATCCAATAATCAGTGAGTGAATACCATGTATGTTCTTTTGTGATTGGGTTACTTCACTCAGGATGATATTTTCTAGTTCCATCCATTTATATAAGAATTTATCAAATTCATTATCAATACAAATTTATTTCAGGTGGATTACTTTTCTTTGGTTCAGTGTGGCAGACATTGCAGTACTAAGGCCAACACTACATAGTAGCTGTGAAGCTGAGTGAAGAAGCAGTAAGCACATTACCTACTGAACTATATTCTAGATCTTTTGCAACATGATCTCTCAATAAGCATGGAGCTCATTGATTTGAATGGATTGGCTGTGTGATAAACTCCCAGAATTTACCTGTCTCCACTCCTTGCAACCCTTAGGTTAAAGATGTGCACTGCTATTTCTCGAGGTTTACAAAAATACCGAAAATCCAAACTCACAGAAAAAACTTTACTTACTTTCCTGCCCTTCAGAAAGACTTGAAATGTCTTATGCAGTAAAAATGGCTATCATCAAGACTACCACAAATGCTAGTGAGGTGTGAGAAAGGGATAGAAGATGCTCTCATGCATGTCTGGTGGAAATGTAAATTAGTCTCATCACTATGGAAATCAATGTGGAGCTTCCTCCAAAAGTTAAAACTAGAACCTATCATCTGATCTACCTCTACCACTCTGTGCATATATATTTTATATACTTGAAGGAACCTAAGTCAGCATACCACAGAGATGACTTGCACACCCATGCTTATTATAACACAATTAACAATACCAAGGTATAAAACCAGCCAAGGTATCCATCAGTGGATGACTAGATAAAGAGAACACAGTAAATGTGCACAATTGTGTATTATTTAAAAACAAAACCATCCCTCTCTAAAAAAATGATGGTCATCATCTTGAGCAAAGATAAGTCTGACTGAAGCAAAAAGGGCTATACTTTTCATATGTATAGACTATACAAGAAAGATTAAAGGAAACATGGGAGGCCCATTGAAAATAGAGACAAAATAAGAGAATGTATGATCACACACACACACACACACACACACACACACGCCATAACAGACCCTGTTACTTTGTATGACAACTTTAACAGTAATGAAAATAGAAGGAAACAATGGATGAAGAGAAAGGTAATCAGAAAAGAGGAAGTGGGTTGAGGAGGTTTTGAAAGCAGGATTTGAAGGGTGAGTGTGGTCAAAATATTTACACATATTTATGAAATGTGACAAAACAGCCTGTTATTTTTGCACAGTTAATACTTGGAGATGAAATATGCTGTAATGTTTCATTTTAGGGCTACCTTGACAGATAACTATGAGTAATTAGTTTAACATCTTTATCCATTCAAATAACTCATTGGGTACCTAAGACATGGTGAACTCCTAAGAGTGTTGAATGATTCATGTATATCATCCTCTTTATTGACTCAGCACCAAGCACTGTCTTACACTTGACCTTTATCTAGTGTGTCTACTGTTTCCCAAGATCAGGGGACATGCTTAATGTACTAAATTTATTTTCTCTTAAAATATTCTTTATTCTTATTATTGGCTATGTTTAAGTGCATTAAAAAGTATGTTGAATGATTTGTTTAATGGCTTTCACATACTAAGCTCACACAGAAAAGTTTCAACCAAAACAAAGAACCTATAAATCCTTTCTCTCTCAATCTCTCTCTCTCTCTCTCTCTCTCTCTCTCTCTCTTACCTCTCTCTCTCTCCCCTTTCTCTGTCTCTACTACCTCTTAACTCCCCTTTCCATACCCTTAATGAACTCTATTCTATACTAAAAAGAAAAGAGTGGTTTGTTTCCCTAGTGAGACTCCTTTGGAGAAAAGTAATTTTTCATTTGCAACTGGCTCTCATGTGGAGATAGATTCTGGGTTAGGGATGTACACCTATGTACTTATGTAGACATTTTACCATCTGTCTGTTGTCTTCATGATGACAAAGACCTGATATTTCTACACTGTTTAAGAAATGTAGCTTACAACAAAGATTAATGTCTAACCATGCAAGTTAGCTTTTCTCATCTTCAAAATTCTGTGCCTCTTCTTGCATTTATTTTCCATGATGAGCCCTAAAATCTGTGCAAGATACTGAAGATTGATCAGAATTTTATTAAATGTTACATTATTAGGAGATAGAAGTGACAGATGTCTCTCAATATGGAACTTATAGTTTTGTTTTCACTATTTTCTGTATGCTTTATTCCAAATTAGTGATGTTTTGTATCTTGAAAGAGGAATCCATTACATTTGATAAGTTATTTTTTTCTGTCTTAAACATGTTTTTTTCTTAACATAAATTCTCTTTTTAATTTTTATTTATGCTTTGAAATTTTTGGACTTGAATACAATGTAGCCTCCTCTCCTTCATCTTTAAGCCTTCCCAGGAGTCTTTAATCACATCACCTAACTTCCTGTCCTTCTCTATTTGACATTCTCTAAGAACTCTTGAGAATGCAAATATGTCATTATATGCAATCTCCATTCCAAATGATTTAGACATTTAAGTAATGAGAAAAAAACTGAAAGGCTTTAGCATCAAAAATAACTTATACATGCATCTTGGTTCAGCTGTGTAGGCTGTCTGAACTTTATCTGCAAAAGGGGATTTGCTTCTCCTTCGTCATGGTCAGTGTGAGACAAGAGAAAGTTAAGTGTAGAGTTTAACCATACATGGCAGTAAGTAGTGAAGAAAAAGATCACAGTTGATTCCTTTCTTCTCAGTTGGTATAGAGCAGTGGTTCACAACCTGTAGGTCACAATTCCTTCAGGGATCTCCTATCAGATATTTACACTATGATTCATTACAGTTATGAAGTAGCAATGAAAATAATTTTATAATTGGGAGTTGTTACAACATGAGGAACTGTACTCAAGAGTCATGGCTTTAGGAAGGTTGAGAATCACTGGTGTAGAGAAATAATTTTAAAATGTTATTGAATAGATTAAAGGACTCAGAAAATATAAACACAAACATGTATGAACTCATAAAATGCAGTCACGAGCCTCACTGGCTAATTGCCCCAACATCCACTAACTGAAACACCAATTCTCTGGTACAACAGGGACATGGGGACATGGGGACATGGAGGTGGTTGCTATCTGCCTATGCAAAGGTGTTGTTCCCAGAAACATGCTGTACAATCTGCTGGCTCACTGTTAAAAGTAATGGCTTCCTCTCCTGGATCTTCAGATCATGTATCAGATCAGCTCATTTCTTCATCTTTCTCTTGTGTTCCTGTCCTCACCAGTTTACTCAATGGTTCTTCCTGAGTAGACCCAAGGCAACTAACTTTTAGGTCTTCTCACTGTTATTTCTGAAGTCACTGCTCACATCCTTCTTTCTCAGCCTGTTGGTGCCTCAGGAGCTGACCTAGGATAAATGGAAGCTCCTGGCTGCCAACGTGCTGTCAGCTGTGTGGAGGGTCAAAGGTGCTTGGCTGGTTTCCCTTTACAAACCTTTTATTTTGGGTTTGCGTAAAACACCCCGGGCCCTTTGATTTTTCCTTTTTTTAAAAGGGGAAAAAACCGGGTTTTTAAAATTTAAATCCCCCAGGGTTAATCTTACCCTTTTTAAACACCCAACCAATTTCCCCTTAAAGGGGAAATCCCCAAGGTTTTTCCCTAAAATAAATTTTTTTTTTGCGAAAAACTCCCCTTTTTTTTGGGCCAATTTATTTTTAAAACCAAAAAAACAAAACCCCAAAGGGGGAAAATTATTGATCGAAGAAACTGCTGCACCAAGGGGTTTTTGGGAAATAGGAGAGCGGGGGAGGTTTTCCTTTATAAAAAACCCCAAATTTTTTAAGGGGGGAAATACATTTTTTTTCCAAAAAACCCCACAAAGGTTTTTTAAAGGTTTTATGGTTTTTTAAAGGGGGGAAAAAGGGCCCGGGGGGGGTTTTAAAAAGAAAAAAAAAAAACGTTTTTTATGGGGGGGGGGGGAAGGGGGAAAATCATTTTTCCATGAAAATCGACTTTTCCCTCTCCCCTTTTTTGCCCTCTAACAGAAAGAAAACCCAAGGTATTATAGAAAAGGCTTGCATTACAAAAAAATTCTATAAAGATGGTTGAAATTGGGGGGGGTGATTTAGGGGAAAAAATGTGCAAACGGGTTCGGGACTTCCCAGGGGCGTAAAAGCCTTGCCCCTGGGAAAAACTCCTTTTCCACCCACGGGGGGGCCTCTTGCTGAAATTGCAGGATTGAAAAAGCTGTGTTCCTGGGTTTTTTTAAAATATTTTTAATTGTGGGCAGAGGTGGTCTTGGGGGCAGCTTTTGGGAAAGGCCCCCTTTTGAGTGGAGTTTTTGGGGAATTAAACTTGGTACCTGGGGGACAGTCGGGAAATCTGACTCAGATTTGGGTTTTCTAGCACCCTGCCCCTTTGTTCTGAAATTTGGGGAACCCAAATGTTCCTTTCCCCAGCCCCTGGGCCCCTGTAATGTGTTTGCCCCGGGGGGGGTTGGCCTCCAAAGGCCGGGGGCCTTTTCCACCCCGGGGGCCTTGATGCCCTAAAAATTTAAAGGGGCTTGGGGGGGTGACAGCCTGCTTTGCTCCCCGAAGTGTGTGCCCTTTTTCTACTTTAACCTGGGGGGATCTGTGCTCGCATGCTCTTGGGTTTTGTTTCCCGGGTAATCCAGAGGTGGGTACAGGTTAGCTGTGGCCAAACCGGGACGTCATTTTTTTGTTTTTTGGTAAAAGGAGGGGAAAAACCTTTTTTAAAATTTTTGTTTTTTTAATGAAAAAATGTCTATCCTTAATACATTTCCCCCAAAGGACTCAAAAGCGGGGAAATGCAGGGGGGGAAACCTGAATCACGGGGGCCCAAATTTTTTAAAGCACAGCACAAAGCTCCAGCTCAAGTTCTGTGTTTCCGGGGCCCTTAAAAGTGTCATATGGGGCCCTTTGTTTCCCTTCCGGGAAAATCTTCCTTTGCTTAAGCCGTCTGCCAGCAGCCGGGCCACCAGACATAAACCCAATCTGTTTTTTCCCTTCATAGGATAACAGAAATTGGCCCCAAAAGTACAGAGGTCTCAGGCCGTTTTAGAAATAAGTGCTGAGAGTCTTAATGCTGTTTAAATTAAAGAAATGACTGTACGGACTCCTAACACTGTGTCCTGCCAGCAACTCATATAAGCCGGAAAAAAAAAAATTTTTTTTTTTTTAAAATTTTTTTTTTTTTTTTTAAAAAAAAAAATTTTTTTTTTTTGGGTTTTTGGGGGGGAAAATTTTCCCCCCTTTAAAAATTTTAAAAATTTTTATTTTTTAAATTTTTTTAAAAAAGGGGAAAACCCCCAAAAAAAAAAAAAAAAAAAAAAAAAAAAAAAAAAAAAAAAAAAAAAAAAAAAAGAAAGAAAAAAAAAGAAAAAAGGGGAAAAAAAAAGGGGGAGAGGGGGGGGGGGGGGGAAAAAAGGGGGGAAAAAAAAAGAAAGAAAAGAAAAAAAGGAAAAAAAAGAAAAAAGGGAAAAAAAAAAAAAAAAAAAAAAAAAAAAAGAAAGGGGGGAAAAAAAAAAAGGGAAAAAAAAAAAAAAAAAAAAAAGGGGGGGGAAAAAAAAAAAAAAAAAAAAAAAAAAAAAAAAAGGGGGGAAAAAAAAAAAAAAAAAAAAAAAAAAAAGGGGGGGTTTTTAAAAAAAAAACCCCCAAAAAAAAAAACCCCCCCCCCGGGGGGAAAAGGAAAATTTTTTTTTTTTTTTTTTTGGTTTTAAAAAATTTTTAAACCCAAAAACCCCAAATTTTTTGGGTTTTAAAAAAATTTTTTTTTCTTTTTAAAAAAAAAAAGAAAAAAAAAAAAAAAAATTTTTTTTCAAAAATTTTCCCTTAAACCTAATTAAAAAAAATTTTAAAAATTTTTTTTTAAAAAAACCCCCAAAAACCAAAAAATTGTTTTTTGGGAATTTATTTTTAAAAAATTTTTTTTTTTAACCGGGGGAAAAAAAAAAAAACCCCTTTTTTTTCCCCCCCCCCCAACCCCGGTTTTTTTGGGAAATTTTGGGCCCCGGGGGGGAAAAAAATTTTTTTTTTAAAAAAACCCCGGGGGGGGGGGAAAAACCCCCCCCTTTTTTTTCCCCTTTTTAAAAATTTTTTTTTAAAATTCCCGGTTTGGGCCCCGTTTTTTTTTGGCCAAAAAAAAAAAAAAAAAGAAAATTTTTAAAAATTTTTCCCTTTTAAAAAATTTTTTTTAAAAAAGGGGGGTTAAAAAATTTTTTTGGGGGGGCCCCCTTTTTTATTTTTTTTTAAAAAAAATTTTGGGGGGGTTTTTAAAAAAATTTTTTTTTTTTTTTTCCAAAAATTTTTTCCCCTTTTTTTAAATTTTTTTTAAATTTTAAAAAAAGGGGGGAAAAAAATTTTTTTTTAAAAAATTTTTTTTTTTTTTTGGGGTTTTTTTTAAAAGGGGGGGTTTTTTCCCCGGGGGGGGGCCCCTTTTTTTGGGGGTTTTTTCCCCGGTTTTTTTTTTGGGGGGTTTTAAAGGGGGGGGGGTTTTTTTTTTTGGTTTTTTTTTTAAAAATTTAAAAAATTTTAAAAAAACTTTTTCCCCCCAAAAGGGGGGGGTGTTTTTGGGGGGGGGGGGGGGGAAAAAAAGGGGGGGAAAAAATTTTTTTTTTTTTTAAAAATTTTGGGGGGGGTTTTTTTTTAAAAAAAAAAAAAAAAATTGGGTTTTTTTTTTTTTTTTTTAAAAAAAATTTTTTTTTTTAAAATTTTTGGGGGAAAGGGCCCCAAAAAAAAAAAGTGGGGTTTTTGGGGGCCCCCCAAAAAAAAAAAAAAAAGGGGGGTGGGGTTTGGGGGGGGGGCCCCGGGCAAAAATAGGGGGGAAAAAAAAAAAAAAAAAGGGGGGGAAAAAAAGGGGAAAAAAAGGGTTTTTCCGGGTTTTTTAAAAAAAAAATTTTTTTTTTAAAAAAAAAAAAAAAAAAATTTTTTTTAAAAATTTTTTGGGGTTTTTTAAAAAAAAATTTTTTTGTGGTGGGGGGGTTTTGGGGGTTTTTTTTTGGGGGGAAAAAAAATTTTTGGTTTTAAAAATTTTTTTTTTTTTTTGCTTAAAAACCCCCGGGGGGCCCCCCCAAAAAAAAAGGGGGGAAAAAAAAAATTTTTGGGGGGAAAAAATTTAAACCCCCCTTTTTTATTAAAAAGAAATTAAAACTTTTTCCCCCCCCTTTTTTTTTTTGGGGGTTTTTTTTTCCCCCTTGCCTTGGGGAAAACCCTTGGGGGGTTTTTTGGGTTTTAAATTTTTTTTTTAATTAAAAGGGGGGGTTTTTTTTTGGGGTTTTTAAAAAAAGGGGGGGGGGGTTTTTTAAAAAAAAAACCCAAAAAAAAAAAAAATTTTTTTGGGGGTTTTTTGGGGGGGGGGAAACCCCCGGGGGGGGTTTTTTTTATTTCTTGGGGGGAAAAAAAAAAATTTTTTTTTAAAATTTTTTTTTGGGGGGGAAAAAAAGGGGGGGGGGGGTTTTTAAAAACCCCAAAATTTTTTTTTTAAAAATTTTTGGGGAAAAAAAAATTAAAAAAGGGGGGGGGTTGGGAAAGGGAAAAAAACCCCCGGGGGGGGCCCCCTTTTTTGGGGGGGAAAAAATTTTTTAATTGGGGTTTTTTTCCTTGGCCCTTTTAAAAGGGGGGGTTTTCCCCAAAGGGAAAAAGGGAAAAAATTTTTTTTTGAAAAATTTGGGGAAAAAAAAAGGGTTTTTAAAAATTTTTTTTTTTATTTGGGGGTTTTTTTAGGTTTTTGGGAAAAATTTTTGGGGGGTTTTTTTTTTAAATTTTTTTTTGGGGGTTTTTTTTTTTTGGGTTTTTTTGGGTTTTTTTTTAAAAATTTAAAAATTTTAAGGCCGGGGGGGGGGGGAAGGGGGGGTTTTTTGGGGGGGGTTTTTTGAAAATTTTTTTTTTGGGGCCCAAAAAAAAAAAACCAAAAAAAACCCCAATTTTTCCCCGGGGGGAAAAAAAAAAAAAGGGGGGGGGGAAAATTTTTTCCTTTTTTTTTTAAAAAAAATTTTTTTCCCCCTTTTTTCCCCCGGGTTGGGTTTTTGGGGGTTTTTAAAAATCCGGTGGGAAAAATTTTTGGGGAAAACCTTTCCCAATCCCGGGGTTTTTTTTTTTGGGGGGGACCCTTCCTTTTCCCAAAAAAAAACCCCCGGGATCCCCCCCTTTTTTTTTTTTTTTTTTCCCCCCCTTTTTTCCCCCCCTTCCCCTTTTTTAAAATAAAAAAATTTTTTTTTGGGAAAAAAGGGGGGGTTTTTTAAAAAAATTTTTTTTTTGGGGGAAAAAAAAGGGGGGGCCCCAAAAAACAGGAAAAAAGGGCTTAAAAACCCCGGTTTTTAAAAAGGGGGGGGTTTTAAAAAAAAAACCCCCCGAGGCCTGCCTTGAAAAGCTACATATAATCTGGGCCCAAATAAAGAGCCTTCCTTCACAGGTTGCAATTTATCACCTGTTTCGTCACAGTAATGAGAAAAATAATGAAGAGGAAGATACATTCCCAGCAGATTAAGCAAGCTTCTTAGCCATTGAATATTGCTTTATTTTATTTTGGAGATTGTTCTACTCACCAAACTCATAGCTATTTTATAGCAATAACTGATTTCCAGACACTAGTATTCCTCAACTACCTTATTTCTCTTGGGTTTTGGAGTTGTTGGAAAACTATGTGATTACAAGTAGAAGAAATTTACCAAGTACAAGAATAAAAAGATAATGGCCTGAGAATGAAGGGGATGCTTGAGTGTGCATCTGCTTAGTGCCACATGCATTGGTCCTTTCCTATGATATCATGGTCAAGGTTCCTTCCTAGTATCGTAGTTACTAAACAATATCAACAGGCATGGTAAAACCTAATTCTGCATGTTTTCCTGACCTGCAGCAAAAGCTGAAAGAATGAACCAAAGCTGGAAGAGCCTAAGCTGGGGGTAAATCTTAAATCCATTACATTAAAAAACAAAATCTCCACTGAGATCCAACCAGGCAGTCCAGGTAGTGGAAGGGGATCCAATGATAGGGAAGAGTCAGAGACAGCCTCCACTCCACTGGTTAGGAGAATCACATGAAGACCAAGCTGCACATTTGCTACAAATGTGTAGGGGGTCTAGGTCCAGCCCCTACCTGTTCCCTGGTTGGTGGTTCAACCTCCATGAGCATCCATGGGCCCAGATTCGTCAACTCTGTGGGTCTTCCTGTAGTTTCCTTGACCCCTCTGACTTTCTCACTTCTATCCCCAACTCTTTCACAAAACTCCCAGGTCTGTTGGCTCTTTGGCCTGTTGCTGTTTGACTGTGACAGGAAATTTTTAAAAATTCAAGTTGCATGGGGATATTAGGGAAAGTGGGTGTATACAGACAGACAGACAGTAGAATATAAGTACTAAAACAGTCAATGCCAGTCTTCAAATGGCAGGTAGAATTTCTTTATAGTCTCCTGGTCCAGGAGTATAGCAGAAGAGAATAGACTATTAGAGATGAGACAGGCCAAGGGATTAATGAGTTCAGTTTGTTTTTGCTAGTTCAACAAAGGTAGCCAATAAAATGCCAAGCAAAATGAGAGATCTTCAATCCAAAGGTCTCCGTTTCTATAAGAAACAGATACTTTTCAATAAACAGTAGAGGGATTACAAAAGAAAGAGTTGTATGAAGCAATAACCAAGACACCTCAGCCACAATGGGGCACAGACAGGAAGTGGCTGGTTGTGGATTAAATACTAATAGAAAAGGGTCCCAGAGAAGGCAATATGGAAATTAATCTTTGAGATATGGAAGAAAAGTGGCATATCAAAATGAAAACAAATACATCATATAATATATCGAGAATTGTTTACAGAAAGCTGATTCATACACAAAATTGGAAGGAGTCATTACATTCTATTGAGTGAGTATTTGTTCAGGGTTTTCTCTGCCCTCAGCACTATATTGGTGGGGGTTGGGATAAAGAACAAAACACTGCCTATAATGATTTAAAGTCATAACTAGGAAAATGAGGTTCAAGCAAATTAACATATGAAGAACAATATAAATCACCAGGGTCAAGTGCTAATGTTTGAATTTAGACACTAGGTATTATAAGGGGTCAACCTCTGATACCTTGTCACTTACAGTACTTCTACAGAGGGAGGGAAGGGTCTGTTTTTAAGAAATGTAATGGGCGAAAAGCTATGAAGCTCTGCTAATTCACATTTGTTATCTGTAATATATCTGAATCAGTCATTGGAAATAATATGTTTGATAGTTTAGAGAAAATTTGGCAATGACGCAAGCCTTGCCCAAAGATTATTTGCCAGACAAAGCTCAGTGTTCTTACTTTGAATGTCTAGTAGGATAAATTAGAACATCTCTTGCATTTTCTTGGGATCTAAATGAGCTAGGAAAAAAATGCCAAAGTCACACAGCCTGCTTCTTGTTGCACTTGCTGTATATTTGAGCAATTATTGAGTTGGATCCCTGCATATGAGCTGTAAGTGAAGAGGAGGATGCCTTAACAACACACAGATAGCTCACTATTTCCCTGACATGCCAAGAGACTTCAGTAGAGACAAGGGCCTCCTGAAGTACATAGACCACCAGAAGAGCCATGAGAGCCATGGCCAAAAAACAACTATACAGATGCCCAAACACCTACCTGTAGTTCAATAAATATTACACACATCTTAATATACAGCATGCCCTTCTTTTAATTGACTGGCTTTGACAAATAAATGCATTGAAGCTTCAACAGTATTTAGACAAGTTATTGTTATTATATAGACGAAGTTTATTTAGTTTGTAAGTATGTTGAAACAGCTCCATAACATAAAGTGATGGATGAGAAAATCAATCAAACCACAGCCATTGGTGATATTTGGCTGCCAAGGCACTGCTTCCTGTCATTAAGTAGGGATGCCAATAAACACTTCTCCAACCTTTTGAAATAAAACCTAGATAAGAACAAAGTGTAGGTTTTTACCTGCAAGAATATCTGAATACTCAAGGCTAGGGCTTACATTTAGAAGTCTCTGTATATTTTCATCTTCTAATTCTGCTGCTTTCAACTTCAGATCCTCCTCCCTCTCCCTCTCCCTCTCCCCCTCCTCCTCCCTCTCCCTCCCCCTCCCCCTCCCCCTCCCCTCCCCCTCCCCCTCCCCCTCCTCCCCCCTCTCTTTCTCTCTCTCACTGCTATCTCTTGTGCCCTGAGTGTGTGTGTGTATTCCTCAAGCTTGAACTTGGATCTTTCTGTCCTTTAAATGGAATGTCATCCAAGAATAACTTACTTGCTTCTATTCCTTAGGGCTTCAACATCATGGTTGTGCTTCACCCATATATCCATCTATAAAACAGTCCTTGTGGACACTCTCCGTAAGGGACAAATACTCAGATCCATAAAGTAAGCCTCAACTTTTCCTCTGTGGCTTCCTTTGTATCTTGCCTTCCCAGATGCCATGGCCCTCCACTCTCTTGCATCTTTAACCTATAAATGCATTCTCTTGGAATTCAACCCAAGTATAAATAACTGTTCAACAGGATCATGGGATAGGTAAAGATGATCAAAGGCAGAAAAGCTTTTGATTGTAATATAGAGATATTAGTGGTAAAATTTCAATCTTTAGCTAGCATATGAGAAAGAATTTAGGTAGATTGGAATAGCTCTTCCTAATCATATTAAATTATGCCACAACATATTGTTCGTTTTTTTTCCCACTGAGAGTCACTGCCCTTGCCTTTCTTCTAAAAGTATGATTTTCCATGTGACAGAAGAAGAATTAGGAAGGAAGAGAGGTAAAGGACAAAAGCATGTAGAATAGGGGCAAAGGAGGAAAGAAGACAAGCAACAGGCCAGTAGATGAGAGCAAATTTGTTTCTAGAACTTTCTATAATTTATTCACCAGCCTTAATATAAATACTGTGTATTATTGACTGTCTAACTGACAGCTGTTAGACAAACACTTACATAGCACTATTTTTATTTCTAAAGCATCATTATACAAATGCACATTTTATGTCTATTATTTTATAGTGACTGAGGATCTAGACACTAGTACTTTTTCTCACATGCTGGAATTTACAAAAGCTCCTACTAACTCTATCCCTGCTGAAATCCCATAGGTACCTCCAATATAGTTTACAGTTTGAGTCATAAGGGAAAACAGACTAATGCATGAAAATCTTACCAGATCATACAGGCCATCCCAACTGGAGCAGCCATGACCCTCAATCTTACCATCCCGCATATACCTCAGAAGCATGGAAATTTGAACTCACATTCTTTCTCCTCCTTTTCAAATTGGCATTTACCAAAATAAAAGAGGAAATGAAATTATACAAACCACTTTCCTAAACTATTGTCGGTCCTGGCATACATTCCCAGTAATCTGCATGTTGATTCATTTTATGTTATAACTTGAATTTTAATCTAAAGTCAATTTACAAAATCAGAGACAATGGATCCTGGTATCATGGATGATCCTTCAGCTGAAGATTTTCAGTCTGTCTACTTTAAGGAACTGAAGCTCAAGCCTCACACAGAGGCTGTGGAATGTCAGGATCGAAGTTCTCCCAGTATCTGGCTGTCTCACATTTTGTGGTTTCAAGCAAGAACCCTAGCGTTATTTGGACATGGGTTTTGTGGTTAATGTATGATGAATGGGCTATTACACAGCAGTCCCTGAATATTTACATCAGCTGTGGCAGTCATTCAAAAGACACTTCTCTTTTGGCGGTACACTCTTGCATTGAGCATTTTCTGACAGATCTGAGTTAGGAATGACAGGGTAACCTCCACGTCAAGTCATGTTCTTGATAAATTTTGCATGAGCTGGTGATGCACAGAAGTTCTGGTGAGGGAAATATATGAACTTCAAAAGCAAAGAGACTTTTCTCCTCTTTCCAAACTAAAATGGATTAGATAAAATTAAATATAAAATAGCCACAAATATCTAGAGACACTTCAGGGGTTAGTTCATATTCTGGTTCCTAGACTTTCTTCATTCATTTTCTTTATTGAATACAATTAAAATCCCTAAATGACATTTGTATAAGTTAATTTATGTGTTATTCAGTTGATTTTACTAAAAGCTCCTTAAACTCTTAATAGACACTTGGCATGGCTTTTTGCCCTAGGATGAAAAAGGATAGACAGAGAGTGTGGTCCCATAAGGTCTTAGATCTCATCTATATTCAGCTATATCATTGTTTCAATTTTTAGGATGAACACATTCAAAGGGATGATCAATATGGAGCACTTTTTTCTTCTTATTAATTTTGTTCTTTGTTTATCTTGGCTTCCTTGAGTTCTCCAGACAAAAATATGGATTGATGAGATCTGTTTCTCCACCTTCTCAACAACAGCAAAAGGCACATTCATGGGGCAGCTACACTGTGCGTAGGTCCTGCTGACATGCGTTTTTATTTATGACGATAGTGTGATGATGGACAGTGATGTCATGCCTGTACTCTACAAGGAAAAACAGAGAAAATTTTATCAACTTCACCACACATTTTCATGTACTAAGAAAATTTCATTGGGGTCGAGGAAATGGCTCAGTCTTTAAAGTGCTCCCCACCAAGGGTCTGAACTCAGATCGCTATCATCAGTGTAAAAATCCAGGACTGATGGCATACAGCACATCCCAATTCAGACTGACCCAAACCCTCACTGGGTAACACGGACCTAAAAAGTGCTGAACATATCAACTAAACAAGACTATGTCCTCCTTTTGAGCTGAGGAGCTAATTGATAATCACAAATTTTATAATGTCTACTTAAGTTCTGGGTAGAGAAAGTTAAGTCAAATCTCACATTGGAATGAATACACAAGAAAATCCAACTCAAGTCTTATACTACATGATACTTTAAAAAAATTAAATTACAATCAAGTGATAAATGTTATACATTATCAATATATGTTGTTATATTTTCCTATCATTTGCATTCTAGACTATAAATATTAATCATAAAGTTATTTTTTTGTTCTTATCATTTTTGTGACAGTACTTCACCTTCTAACATAGGCTAGCCTCCAACTCACAAAACATTCCTACCTCAACCTCCAAGGGTCAGGATTACAAGCGTGAGCCACCATGCTTAGCCATAAGAATATATACTTTATTTGATATTGTATCATCGAACTGTCACCAGCCAGTACTCTAGGTGAAATGCACCCACTTCCATTGATTCCAATGAATATGTCTATAAAGAAGACAGGACCTATCCACTCACATTTGTATTAGAGTGATGTACTCAAACTTCTCAGCTATAGTACCAGTTCCTGGTACAATTTGGCAGGAACAGACACAATGAAATTCACCAGACTGCTAAAGATCAAACCAACCAGATCTATAATCATGGGCTCAAACATTCTCATTTTGAGAAGATAGTTTATTTGTTTCTGAAACAGCTAATTTTACATTCACATAAATATGTCCTTAGCTTCCCTTCTAACACAAGCATGGACTCCTCAAAGACCACAATGGGCCAAGTTTATACTTAACTATAGTGGAAAAGTTTTTCAAAGTGATATTTTTCTATTACTGAATTTTTATTTTTGTTTGTTTAAAAACCTGTATATTTTTTGAAGAAAGCTATGAAAGAGTTCCAAAGGCAAATCTATAGAAGCTGTGTGTTATCCCTTTGTATAAACTGCTGATAAAGGCTTTGCATAACAAAGAAAGCCTCTTAAAAGACAATGTTAACTTTGCCATCATGACATTCAGATTTTAGGATATGATATGACTGTATGCTTATGACTTTCAAAACAAATGCTAAGTATCTGTTGAAAGGAAGGCAGTGAGTGGTGAGGAACAGCTGTGTAGAAATCAGGAACTGACTATGAGGACTGTCCCTAGCCTGCCATATACTATAGGATCCTCTAGCACAAAAGTTTCAAGGCCTCAATTACTCATCAGTAAAGACTCAGAATCAAAAGAGACTACAACCTTTCTCCTATTTTGTGAATTACTAGAAAAAAATATGTTGAGATTTTTTGAAAGATTTATCACATGTTTAAATGAAGCATCACATTTGGAAAGAGCCTAGATTCTGTAAAGCAAAGGACACTGTCAATAGAATAAAACAGCAATCAACATATTGGGAAAAGATCTTTCCTAATCCTACACCTGATAGAGGGCTAATATCCAATATATACAAAGAACTCAAGAGATTAGACTCCTAAATAACCCTATTAAAAGTGGGGTACAGAGCTAAACAAAGAATTCTCAACTGAGGAAACTCAAATGACCAAGAAGCACTCAAAGAAATGTTCAACAACCTTAGTCATCAGGGAAATGCAAATCAAAACAACCCTAAGATTCCACCTCACACAAGTCAGAATGGCTAAAATCAAAAACTCAGGTGATATCAGATGCTGGTGAGGATGTGGAGAAAGGGGAACACTCCTCCATTGTTGGTGGGATTGCAAGCTGGTACAACCATTCTGGAAATCAGTCTGGTGGTTCCTCAGAAAATTGGACATAACATTACCTGAGGACCCAGCTATACCACTCCTGGGCATATACCCAAAAGATGCTCCAACATATAACAAGGACACATGCTCTACTATGTTCATAGCAGCCTTATTTATAATAGCCCAAAACTGGAAAGATGTCCTTCAACAGAGGAATGGATACAGAAAATGTGATACATTTATACAATGGAGTATTACTCAGCTATTAAAAACAACAAATCCGTGAAAGTCTTAGACAAATGGATGGATCTAGAAAATATCATCCTGAGTGAGGTAACACAATCACAAAAGAACACACATGGTTTGCACTCACTGATAATTGGATATTAGCCCACAAGCTCATAATACCCAAGATACAACTCACAGACCACATGAAGCTCATGAAGAAGGAAGACCAAGGTGTGGGTGATTCGGTCCTTAGAAGGAGTAACAAAATATTCATGGGAGCAAATATGGAGACAAAGTGTGTGATAGAAACTGAAGGAGGGACCATCCACAGACTGCTTCACCTGGGTATCCATCCCATGTGCAGTCACCAAAGGTAGATGTTGATGTGGATGCCAAGAAGTACATGCTGACAGGAGCTTGATACAGCTGTCTCCTTAGAGGTCTGCCAGAGCCTGACATATACAGAGGTGGGTGCTCACAGCTAACCATTGAACTGATCATGGAGTTCCCAATGGAGGAGTTAGAAAGAAGACTGAAGGAGCTGAAAGGGTTTGTGGCCCCATGGGGAGAGCAACAATACTAACCAACCAGAGCTCCCAGGTTGTAAACCACCAGCCTGGGAGCACATAGGGAGGGACCCATGGCTTCAGCTGTATATGTAGGGGAGGATGGCCTTGTTGGGCAAAGGTGGGAGGTCCTTGGTCCCTTGAAGGCTGGACGACAAGTGTGGGGGAATTCGAGGGGGGGGGGTAGGAATGGGTGGGGGGGCACATCCTCATAGAAGCAGGAGGAGGGTGATGGGATAGGGGGTTCCCAGGTGGGGGTGGGAATGGGGAAAGGAGATAACATCTGAAATGTAAATTAAATATCCAATAAAAATTAATTTCAAATAAATAAATAAGTAGGAAAAAAGTAGCCGTTTTCAATGTGACTATTGATCAGCTGAATGTGTGCAAAGACTTGAATGTTTGATTCTGGAACTGCCATTTTAAGTTCCTGGTGAATTCAGCTTTGATCCCACCACCTTGTCCCAATTTAATGCATACAAAGAAGAAGAAGAACAGCTAAATTGGGTGTAGAAGAATTTTAATCCAACAGCATGGCTGCTCTGGCAAGTGATCACATCCAAAGACCTTCTAGATCTATATGATCCAGCTAGAATGATACATCTTTAATCTCTCTAGCTGGAGTGCAGGTTTACCCTTAGTAAACACCTTTGATCCCAAACAATGATTGTTGGTTAGTTTGTAGAAGGTAATGATAACTAACTGAAGTGCAGATGAAATGACAAATCAGAGATTTGACAGAGTGAGTCAGAGATAGTATCAGAGATATGCTCAACTCTTGAGAGAACAGATAGATAGTCAGGGATAAAGGACAGGTCCGTGAGTTGAGCTCAGTTGAGTTTAGTTGAGTTCATGCAGTCAGTGCAGTGCAGTTTCTGGAGTGGAGAGGCAGTTTTTCCAAGCAGAGTAATTCAGTCAGAAGCTGAGAGAACCGCATTTGAGTCAGTTATCTTGGAAAGGAGTTTGAGCCAAAATAGCTGAGTTGAATTTGCCAGCCAGAGTTCAGAAAGAGCTAGATAAAAAGTGAGTTTGTTCAGCAGTAAGCCTTCAAGATGACAATTACATCTGGCAAATAAAAGTTACTTTTCAGTTGTCTCTTTGTGTTGGATAAGTCTACCCTACCAGCTTACACAGGCATTGGGAAGCCATGGTGATGTTAGTGAATGTGTGCCTTACAGCAAAGAGTAAACCATTTTGTATGATGACAGAGAACAAATATTCCTCTAATTATAAATGCTACAATTTTCAGAACACAAAATTGTGTCATTTTGCAGAGATCAAAAAGATACATATTTTAATTATTTATTTTCTTTTCTGAGAATACAATATAATTGTATAATGTCCCCTTTCCCTTTCTTTTCTCTTCATATGTAAAAACAATTAATAGAAAAGAGGCTGGGGTTTTTTTATATTGCTTATTTATATACTAAAATGAGAAAAGAGGCAGATTTGGTAACTTTCATTTCTTCGATCAGTTTTTCCAGAACAAAGTTTAACTGTAATTAGTCAAATTCTGCTTCTATTATTTTAAAATTAGATAGATATCTTGTACTAAAAAAGAAGCAGAAAGACATAAAGGCAATCTACACACATACACACACACATAAAGAGAGAGAGAGAGAGAGAGAGAGAAGAGAGAGAGAATCTTTATTTTTATTTATTTATTTTTGTTTATTTTTTGAGAATCTTTAACCTCATAAGACTTTTGATTTGGAGTTAGAGTGATATCTCAGTGGTCAGAGCACTGGCTGCTCTTCCAGAGGACCCAAGTTTGATTTCCAGCACCCATATTGTGTTTCACTACTGTCTATAATTCCAGTTCTAGGGAATCTTATGCCCTCCTAGCCTTCTTGGGCATCAGGGAGGCACCTGGTACATAGCCATACATGCAGACAACACACTCATACACATAAAATTTTTAAAAAGTAAATATTTTTACTTTGACTACAACTTCATAGCCATAAGATTTAGTGAAAAAGGTCTGATGCACAACTTTAATTCAGAACTCTCTTACAATGGAGCAAACAGGATGAATGGGAGCCCCTTCCATCCCCTCCCTGGAAAAGCACTACTTTTAAAGGCCACCTTTGTAAGAATGCAAATGTTGATCTCTTTGCTATTTATGAATATTTAAATGCTCATAAATATTTAAATGATATAAGGTCCGTCAGTCCTCTTTTCTTGCTTCTTTTCATTTGATAAATTTACATCATAATTAATTGCACAGTAGTGACACTGGTTCTTAAGAAAAAATATCACTCTGTATCTTGGCATGCCTAGATATATAGCCATGCATTTAAATGTCTGTCATTCATCAGTTTTTAAAAACATACAAAAACCTTTTAATTAAAAGTAATGTATTCTACTTGACAACAAAAATGCTTTACAATGTACAGTCTGTATTCTATATGCATTTATTACTTATGTGTGTGTATTTTAAACCAGTCTCATTTTATGAAAAAAAAAATGTAGTACAAATATAATTTTAAACAGAATGAACCATTGAGCAACTCAAAAATAATGAAAAGTCAAAATATGCACACTGTACCAAAACACAGTTGCATAGATTTTGCCTTGTATAAACTTCACCCTGCCTATGCGGGTTTTAACGTATTTCCATGGCTTTAAATAGAAAAACAACTTAAAGCTCAGCCCATGGGAAACCCAAGCGTGATTAGTTTTCCCTTTTACTGTAGCCTGCAGTGTGTAAAACACAGCACATCAGAATTGAATTTGTCATCTCCAGACCTCACAGGAATTTTAGGAACTAAATTGTTAGGAAGCCATCCTGGCCCTTTGCTTTGCTTTAATCAAAGTCAAAGTTTCAATTTAAACATTCAGGAAATCTCCCTTATTTAAAGCAATCAACTCATTGCTGACAAGGTCTGGCCTTACTGTGTTTAATTTTTTGGCATCAAGCAGAACTTGATTGGTCACAGTCAGAGCGCGAGAGGTCCTCCCCTCCTCACAAAAAGAGAGATTCCAGATCTTTTCTGCCTTGAACGCAAGCCTAGAGGTATTGGTGCATTCTCAGAAAATCAATACTTTGGCATATATTTCAAAGAGGATAATGGATCTAATATTTAAAACCTAGGCAAAATTCCAGTATCCCAGAAGCAAACAAAAGTGGCCAAATTTTGTTATTCCTTCAAATATTCTATATCATTTGTCATATTCTTTGGACTATGTGGCCACACAATAATCTGCTCGTAGTTTTCAACATTTCTATTTACTGTAGATCCCAAAGGAAAATGATTTAACAAGACATAGATAGGAACTAGGAAGTTCCACAGAATCACTCAGGGGAATGTATCACAGGCACAGATTCATGGGATGGACAAGTAGATGCTCATGTGATGACAGATGGTTAGAAATTGAGTTGAAGAGGAGAGAGCCATTTCATTACTTTGGAGATATGTGGAAGGGAAAATAGCTAATAAGTAAGCCAATTGCATTAAGGTTGAAATAAATGATTAACACTCTGAAAAACAAATCATGCAGTCGAGAATTTGAAATGGTTTCACCAGTTCTTAAGGCTTGTCTTCTTCTATTTAGTTCTATAAAATGAAAATCATTATGTCAGGTTCTCCATCTTGGATTTCTTATGGAGATATAGCCAAGTGTGGCTAAAATTCTTCCACACATAGAGCAATTCTGAGCCTTCTTAGTCCTCTATTATAATATTCAGATAAGAAGCCTTTCTCAATGAGAAACCAAGAGACAGAATGCAACAATTCCACAGTAAATCGCTTGTTCCTCTGAGATTATATAGTAGACACTTTGGACATTTAAAAAGATAAATTTTGAAATAAAAATTAGACAGTGAAAATATTTCATTGTGTCAAAATGTTTTAGAATAGGGTCTCTCTAAAATTCAACTTGAGACAGGATTTCTACCAGCTCCCAGAACACTTCTTCAGCAACTTTATTAATGTGAGGGCTGCTTTAATGAAACACCAGACTGAGAAGCATAAGCAATATGGTATTTTATCACAGTTCTTTCTAGTCTAGACACCCAAGATTGAGTTCTGGCAGAGTTGGCTTCTTGTGAAGGTTTCCTTCTTGGTTTGAAAGTCACTTCTAGCCATGTGTGGTCAGAACAATCTTTTCTTGTTTTTTTTTTTTTTTTTCATGGAGGAAGAACTTTCCTTGCTCGACATTAATCTTTTCATCTGAGGAAGCCATTCTGTGACTTCATTTGATCTTAGCTACCTCCATACAGGCCTCACTTCCAAATCACCGGGGTTTAGGCTTCAGTATGAGAATAGAAGTACAAACAGTTCAGTCATAGAGGGCCATTAACAAAATCACAGACCATTAACAAAATCACAGATCTATTTACATACATGTTATAATTCTGTCTCATTGTGAAGTCACACCATCACACAGGCCTTCTTTCTTGGAAAGCCCATGTATCTATTCTCAATAATGAAAATTAACTCATTCCTCAGTGTGCCCAGTGCAGAAAATTGACACATTTTCACTAAAATACTTATTGCTTCATTGCTACCACTGAGGGGAAAAAGGAGACCAATTTAGTTGTTAATTCTATTCATGTTCTAGACACAGTCAAATAGTAGAAAATAAATGTTGAGATATTCAGACCCTTAAAAGCCTTTTAGTTACAAAAGAGCCTGATGATTGAACTGAATGACTTCACAGTTTGAATAGAAATGCTTCTTTTTTTCCCCAACAACAAATGAAATAGTACAGACATTGCTTTCACAAAATAGAATGTGTTATATTTTCATTTGTCTACTATGGCATACCACAGCTCAAACCCCAAGGGCCAAGAAATCACTTAACTAGGATACATCCCATACATCACAAAAATGCATCAGCCTTTCCTGAAAGATGATGTAATATTTAAGACTAGTGTATTGTATTACTTGGTTTTCCATATTTTTCCCTTGTAACTGTCACCATTTGGATGTGCTAAGTGAGCACAACTATTTGATATACTGTATTTTATTTCCTCCTCATGCATCATTGCAGCCAAAGTTTCTCTGGAGTGAGGTCCAGGGGCCTCTGGGAGCCTCTGGCTACTCTGTAATGCGCCATGAGGAGGAAGAACTTGACTAGGGGTACTGAGTAGAGAGAGTGATGGCTGCAGAAGTCCAGGGGAATTGTGATAATTCTTACACAAAATGCAGAGCAAAAGCAGAAGCCTGACAACCCTAGAATTTAGGGATTTATTATGCAGACATCATGAATGGCTAGGAAACATAACCAGTAAGCCATGGGATCACTTTCATGTCCTATCTCCCTGTTTTCTCACTTTTGCAAGCCATGGGGTCTCCACTTTCTCCAGCTACATGATGGTTACTGTGCTGCTCCCAGCACCTCAACCCTTGCTCTATGTTCCCAGCACCTCAACCCTTGCTCTATGTTCCCAAACCATCACCTCACCCAAACCTTGCAACCAAGTCCTTAAGGTCTTCATAGCAGCTTCCACATTGTCAGGAAAGACAAACCTTTCCTATTTCACCTGCTTTTCCAACAGCTGCTGGGAAGAAAAACAGAGAAATACAATAAAGCCCAGACACTTTCAGATATCTGAAGATTCTTGTGCCTTGCTAACATGGTAACTACACTTCATCGTTGGTTTGTGTTTCTGGAGCAGGACTTTCTCACCACACCACAACTACCACCACCACCACCTCCACTACTACCACCTCCACCACCACCACCTCCACCACCACCTCCATCACCACCCCCACCACCACCACCACCACCACCACCTCCACCACCACCACACCACCACAACAAACACAGCATCTCAGATCCTCTCCTCTGAAAGGAATCTTAGCAGAGAGAATATTGGAGGATTTTACTGGTGTTCCCATCCTGAAGCAGGTATTTGAGTTTCAGTGTGTTAGCTATGAATGGAGCTGTATTACATGGTCTGTGTCTCCTAGCTAGGTAATTGCTCACTAATATTTATGACACACTGATCATACATACACACATACATATACATATACACACACATATATTCATATAGATATACATATACACATACACACACACAGACACACATACACATATACATTCATGGTGTTCTTTTAAAAACATTCACATGAAGGAAAAAATGCTCAAACATTGAAATGGACATTCTGAAAAGTGTACCAACTCTCCTTAGCTCATCTGCTGCCTACTCACTTTCACAGTTCACGCACTCTCTTTACCTTATCCACACACTCTCCTTACCTCTCTCTGTCCCATACTGTGCTCCACCTCCTTCCCCAGTTGTCCACTGGAGCACACTAGTCCTTGCTATATACGATATAGTACATGCATTAAATAAATATATAACAGGAAAATTTATTGATGCATATAGATTTATGTTTTCAATAAATGCATACATACTTGGGCTTTTATTTTGTATGAAAATAAAACCTTAACACATAATTTTAAAAGTTTAAGGGGAGACAAAGTGACTCAGTAGGTAAGGGCACTTGCTGCACAAACCTGGTGGCTTTAGTTCAATCCTTGGATTTCACACAAAACTGGGAATAAAGAACTGGCTCCCCAAAGTTGTCTTCTGACTTCCATATGTGTGTCATGGCCCATGGTCCTACACATGTACACATGCACACAATTATGTCAAATACATACAAAACACACATTTACACACATCATACATATGCACACTAAATTTTTTAAAGATGGTAAAAGTGGTGTACAAGGAAAAAGAGAACAAGAGAGGATAACAGGGTGACTGTGGTCAAAGTAAATCATATACATTATGAAAATGTCATAATTAAACCTAAGTTTTTGCATAATTGATATACACTAACTTCAAAAATAAAAAAAACCACTTGTCTCATGTGCATATATACACATACACATTTTGTTTCTTAGTACTAAGTACTGTTCTAAAAGTCTTGATGTGATTTTAATATTCAGTAATTTTAGATGCTTATGGACATTCACAATTGTTTTTCAAAGTTTTAGTCATTTAAAACTTATTTATAGTTATTTCATTTCTCCATTTGAGTAGTACACTTTTATTTTGATCATTGTTCAGGCAACATGGATGCTTGTTTAATCTGAGGGACTACATTGTGTGTGGTACCTGCCATTTGTTAAAGCAAGTTCATGTGCTGATTGGTCTTTTTCAATGTGTGTAGCTCTCTTTATAGTTCATAAGTACACTGCCATCTGTTATATACACAGATCATCAATAATCTTGCCTATGTCTTGTGAAGTTCATTTATGTTGACCACAATAACATTTTGAGGATTGGTCATTGAATGTATTTCTAGTGGCATAATTAGAAACACTTTTGAGTTATGAGTAAGTAAATTGTCGATTGATAGTGTCTGTTTTCTTTAAATATGGTTGTTGTGTTTTCTTTCCAGTTTTTAAGTGATGTCACTCTCTATGTCTAGGAGAGACAGGATGTCAACAATACTACCTGAAATGACATTTCTGCTAGCTGACTGTGTCAGCCACAGTTAACACATAAATTAGATGGGTTTCAGATATTTTCAAGTGAATTTTTGTTAAAAAAAAAAAGCAACTCTTATTCTTCACTAAATTCTGTCTCTAGAAGCCCTGATAGTTCTTCTCTGAATTACATCCTCTGTCCCTTCTCTCATTGCTTGACTGCCTCTCTAACGGTATGGCTTATTTTAGCCTTTTCTCTCCTGTTAGCTTGTAAAGTGTGCTAAGGTGGAGACCTTGGACCCCTTGTTTCTTACAGCAACTAGCAAGCTCACACTTTAATAAATAGGTAAGTTAAAGGAAAATGTAGAAAGCTACAGGAGGCTATTGAGCTCTGAAAAGTTTTGAAAGGCTAGCAATTATCTCTGCCAGAGGGCTAAGTCAGAATTTATTTTTCCTTATATTTTGATGTGGAAAAGTTAAGTTCAATGTAATATATACAGTTCTATTTCAACAAGAACAAAATCTTATGTGTGTCGGTTAATGTTGATATTTATTTTGGCTCACACTCCTGTATGCTATAGTTCATGGTCATTTGGCCTCATTGGTTTAAGCCTGTGGTAACAATGCAGCATGGAGGGAGCAGGTGAGGAAGACTTGGAGTCATCTCAATATGAATAGAAAGAAAGAGAGAAGAGGGGTAAAAGGTCCCAATGCAGCCTTAGAGAACACACCCTAAATTAGCCTCAGCTTTCTTCTCTTACACCCAGCTCTTCAAAGCTCCACTCTCCAAGCAAGTAACTTTAGGAAACAGGCCTGTGAGAGGCATTTGTGATCTGGGTAACTGCTCAACTGGTCTGCTCCTGGTAGGTGGTTGAGCTAAGGAAAGTTGAGGGGCAGTGAAGATAACAAGGCACATCTTTTACTTCAGTATTTCACTTGGCAATTCAAGCATAGACAACATTAGTAATTTTTGAATGAAATAAATTCAAAAGGAAAAGCCCCCTGTCTACTTTCCTATCAATAACCCTAAATTATTACTTACTATTTACTATGTTATCTGGGCTGCTCTTAACTCTAATCAGCCAGCCCAAAGGACCATGTTTTTATTGCTCACCTAAACCATGGTGGCTTCTTCCTCCTCCTGCACCTTCTTCTCCTTGTGCTTCTCCTCTCACTCCAAGTCCAGGAAACCTAAACACCACCTATGTCTCTTCCATCCATCTATTGGCTGTTGACTTCTTTATTTACCAATCAGAAATAACTTGAGAGACAAGGTCTACCATGTGAACTCTCTGGTCTCTAGGACAACCAGGTCCTAGGGTCCCACACTTAGCATTACAGTAGATAACAATAGACAAAACCTCAATGGACTCCTTTTTTAAAAAAATAAAGTGAATTCCTGTTATAATAAAATGTCATGCATTTGTATACCAAATTCCAATGAAAAACTCTTTAAGGATGAGAAATAGGCAAATCAAATTAGCTACCTATGTTTGTATTAGCTTTTTGGAAGTAACTCCCTTTACAAAGAGAAAGCACAGAATAATTCAAGTATGTCTAAAATTTAAAACCTCAGTTTCCTATATTCTACAGTCTGTTTAATGACTCAAAGCTTCTGTGAAACTATTTTTGACATTCTGAATGCTAAATCAAAGTCATAGCATAAATGATACAAACACATTCAGTATAAGACTGATGTACTTATTTCAACAGGGAACATGACCGTACCAAAAGATATGCTAAGCATTAGACCCTACACCAAGAGCCTAATGGAGATATTAAGAGTCTTTTCTTTTCTCTAGGTTCACTTGTTAGGTTTGTAAGATTTTGTGTCCATACAAAAATAAATACACTTGCTACAGAGTGTTCTATCTGGGTGTTCTCTCTTGCTCAAAATGTCCTCAGTCTACTGGAGTCATATTATCAACCAAGAATGCACATTGCAATCAGCAATTACATTCTATTTCTAAGCCTCTTTTGCCTTCTGTATTTTCTCTCACTTTGAATCTTACAGGGTAGCAAAGAAAGCTTCAGGTTATGCAAAACATTGCAGAGCACCATTAATCACATGAGAATATATAAAAGCATTATCAAATGTTTATTATATGCCAGATCATGCTCTCAGTATTGTTTACTGCTCTAGTTGGTGGTGTAAACCTGGGAGAGCAGGGAACCTAAAAGTGAGGTGAACTGAAGTCTCATGCAACAGCCAACTTTACTCAGAGCAGCAGAAAATTTATACTCTGAGGGTTAAGAAGAGTCACCTAAGTGAAGTGTATAATCACAAGGACAAGCCACACGTGGCAAAAACATGTTTTTCCATAGAGGTACATGTATAACAACAGCTGAAGTAAACTCTCTCCTATCCACTACACCTGGGAAAAGCATATTCCAAGAACAATTGTATGCTCTTGAAATAACTGAGGTCACAAGACTCTTGTCTTGTTTACTTGGAGTTTTCTCATAAGCACTTAGAATTATGTTCATACATTTTCATTCTTGAACTGTGTTCCAACAGAGTACTTCATTTACATTAACCAATTTAATATTTATAACAATCTGTATTTATCAGAACCATATAGAATAGTAAGATGACTCAATCAATCAATAATATTTTAACAACAACAACAATAATAATAATATATATGGGGCTAAAGCAACAAACAGCTCTGCAGTTCATTGGCTACTCTTCCAGAGGACCAGGATTCAATTCCAAATACCCACTTTGGTGGCTCAACACCATCTGTAACTCCAGTCTCAGTGAATTTGACATTCTTTTTTGACCTCTTCAAGAACTGCACACACATGCTACAGAGGCATATATACATAAAGGTTAAACACCCACATGCATAAAATAAAATTATTGGGGGCACAAAGGTCCTTGTACCCACAAATCACTAGGAAAACCAGGAATGTTAATCATGAGGGGCACCTCCTCAATGGAAGAAATAAAATACCTGGATTCTATGAAGAAAGCTGGGAGTGGACATTGTTAATGACCTGGTGACCTTTTGTGATCTGTGAAGACAGACCTCATCGGGTAAACCTCACCCAACCCCACAGAATATCCATCTCAGACTCTCCCTCCCTAGACCTTTATCTTTAGACTCCAATTAATAGAACCCATCCTTAGTTGAGATGTGACATGTACTCATCCTGATGACATCTATACTATCTCAATTAGAGACCACACCAGATCCTAGGCCCTTAAGCTACAGAACCTGTCTTCAAGGCTACGTGTACTTTGCAAAGGAATTCCTATGTAGTTGCACCTTAAGCTTTATTGTGCACCTAGAAGCTGAATAATTGTTTCCTGGAAATCTTTTTCCAAATTCACTTGTGTTTAAATATGCCTACAATAAACTGACTGACATCAGACTCACAGAGTTTGATACAGGTTGATGAAAGTTTGAATTGAGTTTTCATTCTTATCCCTTAGTGGCACATTTCCCTGCATGCCATGACATCTTCATGGACACCCCTCATAAAATGAAAAAAAAAATTAAATCCAAAGTCAGACATATTGGTATATCCTTATAATTGCAGTACTCATGAGACAGAGGCAGGATGATCAGGGATTCAAGTCAGGTCTTGTCACTTGATGATAGAGTGGTAAGCAAAGCTGCCATACATAGCAAATTTAAAGCAGAATGGGATGCATAAGAACTTTACTCAAAAATATAATATAACAACACCCAAAACATCCATCTGTATGGAATATATTTTATTCTTTAATGTCCTTCTGAGCCTGTATTCGACACTAGAAGCTTCTTATGAAAATGGTGCTGGTTCAACTGGAGAACAGCATGCAGAAGAATGCAAATCGATCCATTCCTATCTCCTTGTACAAAGCTCAAGTCCAGGTGGATAAAGGACCTTCACATAAAACCAGACACACTGAAACTAATAGAAGAGAAAGTGGGGAAGACCCTCGAATACCTAGGCACAGGGGGAAAGTTCCTGAACAGACCACCAATGGCCTATACTCTAAGATCAAGAATTGACAAATGGGACTTCATAAAATTGCAAAGTTTCTGTAAGGCAAAGGACACTGTCAATAGGACAAAACGACAACCAACAGATTGGGAAAAGATCTTTACCAATCCCACATCCACTAGGATTAATATCCAACATATACAAAGAACTCAAGAAATTAGACTCTAGACAACCAAATAACCCTATTAAAAAATGGAGTAAGGAGCTAAACAAAGAATTCTCAACTGAGGAAATGCGAATGGCCGAGAAGCACCTAAAGAAATGTTCAGCATCCTTGGTCATCAGGGAAATGCAAATCAAAACAACCCTGAGATTCCACTTCACACCAGTCAGAATGGCTAAAATAAAAATCTCAGGTGATAGCAGATGCTGGCGAGGATGTGAAGAAAGAGGAACACTCCTCCATTGTTGGTGGGATTGTAAGATGGTGCAACCACTATGGAAATTAGTCTGGCGGTTCCTCAGAAAATTGGACATATCACTACCTGAGGACCCAGCTATACCACTCCTGGGTATATATCCAGAAGATGCTCTAACACATAACAAGGACATATGCTCCACTATGTTCATAGCAGCTTTATTTATAATAGCCAGAAACTGGAAAGAACCCAGATGCCCTTCAACAGAGGAATAGATACAAAAAATGTGGTACATTTATACAATGGAATATTACTCAGCTATTAAAAACAATGAATTTGATAAATTCTTATATAAATGGATGGAACTAGAAAATATCATCCTGAGTGAAGTAACCCAATCGCAAAAGAACATACATGGTATTCACTCACTGATTATTGGATTTTAGCCCAGAAGCCTGAAATACCCAAGATTCAACTCACAGACCACATAAAGCTCATGAAGAATGATGACCAGTAGGGGAGCCTTCCCTTCTTAGAAGGAGTAACAAAATACTCAAGGATGCAAATATGGAGACACAGTGCAGGACAGAAACTGAAGGAGGGACCGTCTACAGACCATTCCACCTGGATATCCATTCTATGTGCAGTCACCAAAGGTAGAGGTTGATGTGGATGTCAGGATGTACATGCTGACAGGAGCCTGATATAGCTGTCTCCTTAGAGGTCTGCAAGAGTCTGACATACTCAGAGGCAGATGCTCACAGCTAACCATTAAACTGAGCATGGGGTTCCAATGGAGAAGATAGAGTGACGGCTGAAGGAGTTGAGAGGATTCGTGACACCATGAGGAAAGCAACAATCCCAACCAACCAGAGCCCCAGGGTCTAAACCACCAGCCTGGGAGCGCTTAGGGAGGGACCCATGGCTCCAGCTATATATGCAAGGGAGCTATATATAAGTGGGAGAAGAGATCCTTGGTCCCATGAAGGCTGGACATCATGGGGGGGATATTCGAGGGTGGGGAGGTGAGGTACGGGGGAGGGTGGGTGGGGGTACACCAATGTGGAGGTAGGAGGAGGGGGAAAGGGATAGTGAGTTCCTGGGAGGGATGGGGGGGAAATGGGGTAAGGAGAGAACATCCGAAATGTAAAAAAAATTTCCAAAAAAAAAAAAATCCCTTATAATTCATCAAAATAGGTTGAAATTTGGTGGCCTGGATAAAAGACAGAACTGGCCAAAATTTTCATACCATGGAGTCTATGTTGGTTTGAATAAGAATGGTCAAAATAAGGCTGTGTGTGGTAGTACACACCTTTAATCTCGGTGCTTAGGAGCCAGAGGCAAGCTCTATGAGTTCAATGTCAGCCTGGTCTACAAATTGAGTCCAGGTTGGCCAGGGCTTGTTACACAGAGAAACCCTGTCTCAAAAGCCCTAAAAGGAAAATAATGGTTCCCATAGGCTTATAGATTTAAATACTTGGTCACTAGGGTATGTTAACTATAAGGATTAGGAAGTGTGGTCTTGTTGGAGGAAGTATGCCACTTGGGGTGGACTGTGGGATTTCAAAAGCCCAAGCCATTCCTGATGTCTCTCTTTTCCTAATGCCTGTGGATCCAAATATAGAACTTGTTGAAGTAATTATTTAAAAAAAAAAAAACAGCTGCCGGTCAAACTGACTATCTAAGCTGCAGCAGCTCTGCCTAGCTCAGTTGCCATGTTTCTTGGCCAGAAGCCATGTGCGCGAGACAGCTAGAAATGGCTAGCCAGAATCACCAGCCCTGCCACTCATGAGACGCCAGCATGGGAGATGGCTCTGCCAATCTTCCACTCTGTCTCTGCAAGGCTGGGCATTGCCCAGATCATCCTGCCATCCATGTGGGCCCAGTAGGTAAAATGAGACTATAATGCTTAAATTATTCAAAAGCTTATTTACTTGGTAATGATCAGTAACAAGATGCCCATACAATCAGAAGTGTAACCCAATACCCAACCTAGGTATACCAACTACCTTTGACTGCTACAGACACTTGAATATCCATCTGCATCCATGGACCCCCTTTCTTTCCTCTCTCCTTACTCCTCCCACCTTAGCTCCTCATACAAGAACTCCCAACTCCTTCAGCACCTTGTCTTCCTGGATGCTACCATGCTTCTTACCATGACGAAAAATGGACTGAACCCCTGGAACTGTAAGCCAGTCCAGTGAAATTTTTTTTTGTTTTTTTGTTTTTTTTCAAAGTAAGTGTTGCTTATAATCATGGCATTTCTTTACAGCAATAGAATGGTCAGTATTCAGGCCTTTGTTATTACCTACAGAGCAAGCAGTAAGGTGAGATGTCAGAGGGGCTAAAATGGGGAAACACAAACCTTGCTTTGAGAGGAAGAATGTCACAATCAAGTAACTGTTAAGCCTCACAAAAATATAAGGGTGGGCCAGGGGGCATCTGTGGGTGTGGTTTTAAAGGATTGGAGCCAATGTGGAAGAACACAAAAGGAAGCAGATGATAAGGATAGTCAGAAACATTATTGATATATACACAATCTCCTAGGGTAAAAAAACAAAAACAAAAAACAAAAAACAAAAACAAAATAAACTGGTGTTGTATCTGTGCTTCCCTGCTAGACAGACCATCTCAGTGACATGCCACAATGAATACTCAATTCTTCACCCTGCTGAGGTTTGGCCCATAGAGCCAAGACTTCGTGACCAATCATTATTTGACCATGATTGGGCTAAGCTGTGACCAATCATTATTTTGAGGCCTGGCTATGTCATAAAGATGGTGGTCAGAGGAACAGCTCAAATAGCATGCACATGTCAAGGCCTCTGACTCTTTGTGTTGGCAACATCCCAATGGTTAGAGCATGGTACCAAGTCCAATCTTCCATGCATCTGAAGCATATAAAATGTTTTATTATTTTCCTAGAGATAGTTGCCTAACTATAAAATAAATGATATATAGAAAATAATGATAGTGTAGCAAAATATATACATATAACATCAATACATGTTGAAAATTGCATTATTACTGACTAGAAAATATATATTAAATATAATTATAAGAAGATACCACTTGGGGTGGAGAGATTTAAGTGCTCATGATATAAGAGCACTGGCTCTTCTTTCAGAGGGCCCAGATTTGGTCCTCAGTGCCATATAGCATCTCATAATGATCTGTAATTCCAATTGATGACTATCTGATGTCTTCTACTGACTTTGTGAGCACAGGGCAGGTACATAGATGGAAGTAAAACATTTTTGTGGGAAAAACTGCTAATTAAGGTCAAAGTCTACCATTGACCAGATAGCCTTCTAGGGCTGAGCACATAATGAGGACTCCATTCATTAAAATAGTTACTCCTTCTCTGACCTTGTGTAAGGAGCAGGCCCTTACACAGACCAACTCCATTTTGTAATAGGAAACTTGTTAGGATAACCAGCTGTGATGAGATCAGAGCCCGGCGATAACCAGACATGAGTGGTTATCTGTCGTGTATGTCAGCAGTAACGCCAAATCCAACATAAAAGAGGAGCTCGACTGGAGCACTTCATTCACACTTGTAGCCATGACTGGCCAATGTGATCCTCTGGACAAAGTCTCCTCAGCACCCGGGTCATCAAAGAGACAACTGAGACCAATTGCCTCCAGCTTCTTCCTGGTCAAGCACCCTGCAAGGTCAAATTATCAACTCAAACTCAACTATCTGGAAGCCACAGCCTGACCCCACCTTCCCGGACACCGGTCCTGTAACCCGAAACCATCCAAAGGACTCAGGTCGTATAATCCATGAATGAATGATGTGTTTATTGCTATGCTTATTTCTTTGATAATTAGCCATTTATTATTTGTGCTCATTGTGCATATTGTTAGAGGCAATGCATAGGAAGTGTGGCAGTATCTCGTAACAATTGCTTTAGCATTGGTAATAGTACCAATATTGGTAATATCTTGTTGTAGCAATAGCCTTAACATTGATGATAAATATATCACTTGCTGTGCATCATTAATTAAAGAATAACTAAATTTCTAAAACCTCTGTCTCTCTGGCAAACTCTCTCTTACCTCTCGAGGAGCTGATGGTCCAGTATACGATCCCTGAATGGAGAAGGACCTGTCGCCCCTCTCCCCACAGAGGATTCTTTTTTTTTTTTTTTTTTGGTTTTTCGAGACAGGGTTTCTCTGTATAGCCCTGGCTGTCCTGGAACTCACTTGGTAGACCAGGCTGGCCTCGAACTCAGAAATCCGCCTGCCTCTGCCTCCCAAGTGCTGGGATTAAAGGCGTGCGCCACCACCGCCCGGCCCACAGAGGATTCTAACCCCTTATCAATAGCCTGTTCGTAACAGATAAGAGTCCCAGAGACCCTGCTCGAGACACCTTGTCTGGGGTATTCTAAGCCACACATATGCATCTACCTGCAGGATGTCACATGCTTCGATTAGTTTATAAGATCAATCTCCTTTCTACTGAAAAAAAAAAACCTATTCAGCCAGCACTTGAGGTTTCTGAAATGCTTCCCCATGCCAGTGAGTTAAGCCAGGTATCCTAAACCCCTAGCCAATGACCTTTGCCCATCCTGGATGTCCTTGCCCTCAGTCACCCAAAACTTTATAAGCCTTCAATCACCCTAAGTAAAGTTGATCTCCCTTCTGACAAGCATCCCAATGTGGTCATTTACAGAACTTCCAAACCCCATGGCTCACCATCTTTGCTCCAAATTGGCTGAGGATCCATGTGAACAGGAAGACCCACATAAAATAAAATCAAACCATACAGTAAGTCTCAACTTGCAGTTAAGACACAGCTCAGGACAGGTATGGAGAACATTCTGAGGTTTTTGAAAGACCTATATACTTACAAACCCATATCAAGTTGAAGTTAGGAAAATTTGAAATTATAATGATACCAATTCTTTACAATGAAATTTAATATTTTAGTTTTAAAACTCAAGCAAAACTTTTGAACAGTTTGCTAAATCACTCCAGCATTTATATGGACTGACCAAGGCACCCAAATACCAAACAAGGCTGATAATGAGGTTAAGAGTCATGGTGTCCAGTCTGACAGTGAGATTCACTAAAAGTATAAATTAAGGAAGATATTGCAGTATTCTGGATTTATCCACTGCACAGAATGAAAAGCCAAGGACTAGCAAGGTGGCTCAGTGAGTAAATGCTCTTGCCACTAAGCCTGACAACCTGAGTTTCATCACTGTTATCCACAAAGTGGTAGGAAAGAACTATCACAAGTTGTCCTATAACCTACACCTGCTCCATAGTACGTGCACCTATAAACACACACACACACACACACACACACACACACACAGGAACACACAAAATGAATAAATAAAATATTAAAGAAAAAAAGCCAAGATATTGGGGGCTGGGACAGTAAATCACCCATATCTCAAAAAAAAAAAGAAAGAAAGAAAGAAAGAAATTGAATCTCTCTTACTTACTATAGGCCTTTCCTCACTGACGAATGATCCTAATGATTTAATAGCCAAAATGAATAACATGAAATTTATATAATTTTAAAGGCAAGAGAAGGGCATTACAAAACTCAAAGTATAAGAAAATGTTATATGCAAATAGGTTCAAAAAAATTTAACTGTAATATATTTGTATACTGACTACATTCAAGTTATCTCTACATGTCAAGGGGTGGTAGTGCCAGGAGCACACATGTTTTCAGGTGATGTACATATGAGCGATAAGAAGGGTGCTCATGCTGTAGGGTCAGAGAAGTCCCAAGACTCGCTTTAAAAGATGACCTCAGATCGAGTCTTCGGTTAGACATTACAAAGTACTCCTGCACAAGATTAGTTCCAGCTCACAGGTACCAAGTATTGATTGCATGGGAGCCTGGAGAAGAGAAGAGCCAATAGGACAGTTAGAGACAAGCACCTAGATACCCACTGGCTTTCCAGAGCCAGTCCCATCTTATTTCTGTTCATTTAAACATCTTTGGTGATTTTATATTCTTTATTTAATAATTCTAGTATTACTCACTGATTAACATTTCTACTAGAATTCATTTAGAGTTTCTAGATTTTTTATGTGCTCAATGACCTTTGATTTCGGACCTCGTTGGTTATCTGCATCCTAGAGAAAAAGAAAAAGGAAACTTAAATTGGTGCTACTTTTTGAAAAACTTTGTTTTATTTTATGTATTTATATATTTATGTATTTCATGTGTGTGTGTGTGTGTGTGTGTGTGTATGAGTGTGTGTGTATTTGTATGGTGTGGTGTATGTGGAGTGTGCATGGTATGTGTGTGTGGTGTGGTGTGTGTGATGTGTATGTGTGGTATGTGTCTGTGGTGTGGTGCATATGTATGTGTGCGTATGGTTGTGTGGTGTATGTGTTTGGGTGTATGTAGTATATGTGTGTGTGGTGTGTGTGTGTGGTATATGGTATGTGTGTGTACTATGTGGTGTGTGTGTGTGTGTGGTATATATAGTGTGTCTGTGTGATCCAGGTGTTCATCAAGGTGCATATTGCATGTATATGAGTATGGATGTGGAGACCAAAAGTCAGCCTTAGGTGTAGTACCTCATGAGTTGCCTACTCATTTTGCCTGGACTTTCCATGTGGAGTCCCGTAACTAAGTTGTGTTTGCAGGAAAGCATAGCCCAGGGAGTTACTACTGCCTCCACTCCTCCGTACTAGAATTACAAGATGTGCGATTTTTACATGGGTTCTTGAGATCAAACTTAGGTTCTCATGAAGAAAAACCTGCATTTTACAAACTAAGCAATTTCTCTGACACCTTATGTTTGTTTATTTCAGAAGAAAAGGGTATTACTGGTTTATGATATATTTATCTTCTAGAAAGTTCTTGGGTTAGTTCTCAAGTCCTTGATTTATCTCATCTTCCCCTTAACTGAAGACACAGCTTCTCAGTTATAGCACAAACACAGGCACTTCTCTCCAAAACAAAGCCAGTTTTGAGATTATTTATAGTTCCATCTTCAGCACATATTTTTGTCATTTTGATTTGGAGTAGAAGCTTCTTCAATTCCTGTCAGCCCAGGAACCGTTCCCTCCAGAAACATCCATCTCTCCACTGCAGAATTCCTCAAGAATTAAAATGTTCCCAGATAGGGAGACATAAAAGATTGCTTCCTGGGCATTTCTTTTATCCCTACAGCTACAGTATTTTCTTGTTTTCATCCTGAAGGTAAGAGTAAATGAGCTGATCTGCATAATTTGCACCTTAATCTAAATAACATCACTGAATAAGATCAAGGAAAACTGATGGGGATGTTAAAGTCTAGCAGTAAAAATATTGCTTGCCAAATTCCAAAGCATGTCACAGCTCTGTCTCATTTTGCAGTTCTGGTCCACAGCCAGATAGATAAATTAAAGCAATTGCCATTAGATACAAGCACAGTGCATTTTTATGTTAAATCACTTATTAACTGATCCCACTAGGCTACCAAGGTTTTCCAGCTTTGCTCTCATTCAAGAATATAAAATGTCCTCTCTGACTGTTTCTCTTACATCCTGCAATCCACAGCCTTCAAAGTCTTAAGGGTTTGTACTAAGAAAACATAAGCTGCTATAAAGCGAAGCCTTTCTTGTTACCCTTCACATGTAAACTCAATTATGATTTTAAAATCCTGGATCCCTTTAGCACCCTTAAAAGGCACTTTAACCATGATACAACATTTTCCTTCTCTCCATTGAGAGTTACAAAATATTTTCTAAGCTTTGAGTAGCAGTGACTTCTTTGTAGAGTCTAACTGTTTCCTTAGTGGTTTTAATTGAAGATCAGTGACCAGTTAGACCAGAGTGAAGCAGAGTCAGCGAGGTCAAAGACATAGTACAAATACTTACAAAATTAGCATATATAAACAAACAAGTTGGCCAAAAAAAAAAAAAAAAGTCTGGAATACCAGCAGACTTAAAGTCACTCTAAATTGTCTGAGAGAAACCCATGGCTCATTAAAATAATAAAATAGATATTTCTAATGAGAAATTTATGATGGAAATGAGTCATGAAATTGTATGTAGAACTACATGTAACAGACACAGCATACATAGCCAAGTCTGTGGCATGCATATGAATGGAAAAATGCCTAAGTAATATAAAACTCTCCAACTCTATACAGTGGGCATTGATCTCCTAAATTTTCTCTATTCTACAGGGTCTCATTATGAGTTCCTAGTCTTTCTAGTAAAGAATTAAAATGATAGATTCAGAGAGAAGCTCCAGGACTATTTTATCACTGAATGAGAGAAAAATAACAGGGCAGGCAAGCTGTAAGTCTCAACAGTCTCCCAGAGAATGGAGCTGCCAAAGAGGAAAAGAACAAGTCATGCTTTCTTGATTTAGGTCCAGGAAATCTGGCATATTCAGCAATGAAGGTCAGCAAGCTGTTATAGAAGGGGGTGGGAATTTTCAACAGAAATTATAAGAAAGGCAAGAGTCTGAGAGACAGCATACTTTGGCTTTGGCATGATATCTGAATAGAAAAGATAGACGGAAAGAAAAAGGTGTAATCCTTGAGTTAGAACTCATAAAATCAGGCCAACCTTATAGAACTGCACCATGAAGATTGTAAAATTTTCATCAAGGAGGAGCTTCTGGAAAGGATATACTATGTCCTTAAGGAATAATTATTACTACCTTCTCCTTAGCACATCTTCAGGCTAAGCAGCTTTCCTGTGGAGCAGTCTCTTGGCCAGGTGATTGACAGGCTAACATCCACTAACTGAATATCAATTCTTAATGGGCCTCAAGAAAGCCCTGATATCCTCACCTTTGTATTTGCTGTTTTAAAATCTAAGGAAGGGGCAATCATTGCCAATTCTTACCAAGAAAATGGAAGGTGGGAGCCAAAGCCAAGCATAAGGGGAAGTCTATCCTCAAATAGCATTCAAGGCTGCTAATTCCTATCTACTAACCTAACATTAACTCCTTGTGTTGATTATTATATTTATTATTTAGAGAGAGTACATGTGTGCATGGGTGTATACACATTCACCTACATGAATGGCATGATACACATGTAGAAGCCAGAGAACAATTTGTAGACATTGATTCTTTCCTTTCTCTGTGTGGGTCCAGGGGAGTGAACTCCATTCATCAGACTTGGCCACAGGTGACTTTTACCCACAAAGCTGTGCGGCTGGCCTCCTAACTCCAACTCTTAATAAACTGTCTCTACTTCTGTTACAAGCGTACGTCTCTTATCAATTTTGCGTTAAAGAACACAAGAACCTGAAACGCCTTCAGGGAGTCCCTCCAAATACTTATATCTGTCCAAATCAAAATCAGAATAGATCATGGTCTCCTACAAAACACTGAATTGTTGTGAAATAGTCACAATTGTGCTGCTCAGCATTAGCCACACTGAGAAGAGGAAACTGAAAATTCATTCCTCAGAAGCCAAATGTGTCTGCTTTCACACAGACATTTGATCATTGAGAGAACAGCTGTGAGGCTGAGCCATGGTTTCGACAAACGAGCAGACACAGGGACTAGGAATTGTCCTGGTAATTCAGTAATTCTCCTTATTTTTCTTTGACTATTCCTCTGGGAATACTAGTGAAGCAGAAACAAAGAGACCTTCACAGGAGCCGAAACTTGGCTTCCAATCACAAAACCTTTTGAAATGGGACTGAGCTGACCTCAGATTGACAGTTCTGTCCAGATATCTGGAAAAGAAAACATAAATCCCTAAGCTGAAAATTCTTTCTATAAAAATTTTTACAAAATAAATTCATGATCTATAATGTGAAACCTCCAGTCACATCAGCAGAAAATACATATTCAAGAAAATCAGCAGAAACAAAAGCAAGAAATAAATATTGGCAGTTTGTTCAGGTAAAAGATACAAGGTATAAAATAACCATGCTTTTGTATTTAAAGAAAGACAGTCAATATTGATAATTGGATCTAGAAACTTTTATTTAGAAAAAACAAAAACAACAACAACAAAGGAAAAACACTAAATGGTAATTTTTGGAATTTAAGTAAAATCTACTAAAATTAGAAAAGTGCAGCTATAGTGCAGACTAGATGCAGCTGAAGACAGAATGAGTAGCTCTAAAATAAGATACAGATAGGTAGACTGCAGGAAAGTAAATGCAGGATTTTGTAAAAATAGAATTGTAATTTTTAAATATCTGAAACATCAAGCATGGAAAAGGAACAATGGGGCTGAGCAAATGGCACAGCGGTTAAGAGCACTGGCGGCTCTCTTCCAGAGGTCCTGAGTTCAATTTCCCACACCAAAAATAGGGCTCTCAAACCATTTATAATGAGATTGATGCCCTCTTCTGGCCTGCAGTTATACATGCAGCTAGAGCACTCATATACATAAAATAATAATTAAAATTTCTTTTAAAAAAAAAAAAAAGAAGACACTAACAGAAACAGAAGAAATTCTGCTACATTTATGTGAACATAGCAGTAAACCTCACAAAAAAATATGAAAGTTTGCTTAATAAAAGAACATCTACTGAGCAGCTGCATTTGCACACATTTTTAAAATCTGATGTTTAGCTACTGTATACCTTTTTTGTGATGACTACATGAAGCTAAGCAAGATGTGATGATGGTGAAAAATCACCACTGGGAATTTAGAGGAGGAAGACCTGAGGTGGGACGAGCACACAGCACAGGGAAGGCTCTGCCAACTCCAACTTTGGGAAGTCTCTCCCGTTCTCCAAACATGATTACAAGTGCATTCATTTTGCTATAAGTGGTTCAACTTAGCTTTTGGTATTGGTGTTTTCTTCTTTACATGTTTATATTTCATAGTCACAAAGTCAAAAAGCAAACTCTTCTAAAATTAATCAAATACATTTCTGCTTCACAGAGGCTATCTGCTGTTTTTCTCCTAAGTCTGTGAAGGGTGAGAGAGTGGTATGTAAAATAAGGGCTGCTCCATCTGAGAAGATGGTTTACAAGCTGTGTATAGAACAGAACTGTGTATTTGTAGGGGTTTTGTTTTGATGTTAATGGTTCTTTTAGAGTCTGAGTTTGTTGAGACCAGAGTGTTTTTCTGAAGGAAGCGATGTTTTCCTTTCTTTCCTTTTCATTCTTAGAGAATGTACACTGAAGAAAAAAAATGACTACAGAGGATCACTTGCCATACAAGCACAGTGGAAATTCAAGGTGAGAAGGGCAGACCTGCCCCTTTTCCCTTGTGGGTGCTCAAAGCATTTGAGTTGGTACCTTCTGTCTTTAGTTTTCCCCTTTCTTCAAGTTACAAGTACCCATTTAAAAATTTAATTCAAGTATCTTTAATTATATGTTGAAAAGTATGTTTTCCTACTTTCTACTACTTTCAAATGTCCCAACAATGTTGAGCTCATTGCTATTCTGAAGGTTAAAACCACATGCAGAGCTACTAATCCACTGTGGATTGGTGCCAGTTGACACTCCTGTCCTCCCAATTCAAGAGCTGAGATGAGGTAGGGATAATTAAAATCCCACCTGATTGAAAATGCTCCCCTTTTGTTCAAGCACACGGTTGCTTTTCAGTTACATTGTGTGTGCAATTGGCTTATCATATTGATATAGTACTTCTGTGTACATTTTTTCCTGAAAAATAGATCTCTTGAGTCCCTTTTATGAATAAAATTTCTGTTCAAATCAAATGTGATTCTATGGGAAGAAGTCTGAGGAGTCTGATGCCTACTAAATAATGCAGCAAATAACTCCCCCCAGTCCTCCACAATCTTTAATTTGTAACTAAATCTCATTAATTATCTTTCCTGACAGAAGTCACTAGCATAGTTTGCTAACTTACTACAATGGCTTTCTTATCCTTCTCCTGACTTATTTTTAGTGTTACAAAGTAAAACTATTCACCCATGCAGTCAGAAAGCATGTTTCCCCCTTCCAAAATTCCCCAGTATTCTCAGAATCAAGAGCAGTTACACTTGCAGTGACCCAGAGACCATTGGGGGCGGTTCTGTGTCTAGCATTTTAAATCAGTGCTCCTTACCTCCAGTTCTATTGGGACCTTATCTCTTCCTCACTGGGCTTTCTATGAACCATGGCCATCACTTATTTGACTTCAGCGTAGATTGCCCTTTTTGTGGGGTTGGGGTAGTTAAGAAGCAAGAACAGGATCACATATTTCCACAATGTAGCTCTGCATTTTGCTCTGTAATACTATCCGCTTGAATTAATTTGTTGTCTAAGTCACCAGCAAATAATCCCCTAGATGGCAGAAGGGGTGCCTACTGTTGGCCAGCACTGTACTGACACAGACCGTATAATCTACTGTTGTTATAAATGATAATTAAATGATGGATAACTGATGAGGTTCAGCTAACCATGAGTTTTGTAAAACTATTCATCATTTTATATAGGTTATCAATGTGAAATCATGGTGGAGAAAACAAAATAGATAACAAGGCATCCCTGTTTTAAGCTGGGCAGAATCAATGGTTTCCTAAGTCATAAACCAGGGTTATAAAATGTCAGGAATGGATGAAGAGATGGATCAATGCTTAAGATCACTTGCTGTTCTTATAGAAGACCTGGGTTCTGTTCCGAGAACCATACTGTGGTTCACAAGCACACATAACTCCAGTAATAGGGAATCTGATGCCCTCTTCTTATGTCTACTGACATCAAGCATGCATCTGGTACTCATACATTCATACAGGCAAGACACTCATACACATAAAGTTTAAATAAATCAATCAATCAATCAATCAATCAATCAATCAATATTTTATGTGTATTTGGAAGATGTGTTGCAAGTGTCTAGCCAAAGTTTGAGACAATCAAACCTGTGACAAGCAAACCGTAGTGACACCCAGACCCCAGTGACAACCAGACCCAAGTGATAACCAGACCCCAGGGACAATCAGACCCCAGGGACAACCAGACCCAGGGACAACCAGAGCAATGACAAATGACAACTGAACCCATAATGACCAAACCAAAACTTGAATTTTTAAGCTTCAAGTGAAAATGTGTCATCCAGCAGTCATTTTTGACTTATAAGTCTACTTAGACATGCATTTTATAAGATTTAAAAGTAGATCTTATTTAATATGATGCTATGAACTGTTCCTTTCTGAAAAACAAACTACTAGGAATAGACCCATGCCCAAACTCTGAAATGCATGGTTTTTGAATATCAGTAGATCTCTGTTGAATATTTTTGGTGAGAAAATGGAAACTAGCTTAAGTTCTGTGGAAATCAACCTAACAAACTTCACAGTAGAGTGAGCTATCAACCTGACTTGACTCCATAGGTGAATTTCCAGTCACCCTTTTTGTCTTTTGCCACAACTGCTTTTGTTGCCTGCTGCTTCCTCTCACTGATGCCTGAAATCCATTTTAGTAATCCTGTTATCTCTTGAAAGAGAAGAGATTTCCTCAGAAGAGTCCAGTAGTACTCTTACACGATGTAGCTCCTGTCTCGTGGGCCCAGATCTAATCACATGTCTCAAGAGAAATCGTTACTGTGCCCTCATTGATTTGATCCGAGGATCCTGAGCCTATTTCTGCAGCACCATTCTTGGAAATTCAGTTGACAAGAATGGAGTTTCTTGGTTCTCCAGTTCAGATGAGTGACAAGCACTTGAGATAACACCAGGGCATTTCCCAGAAGAAAAATGGAGTACTGAGGCTGGAGAAGACAACTAAACATCTCATCTTCAATGTACCTAATTCTTCAGTAATCATCATTCATGTGCACTATACACAAAAGTCTATATGAAACATACTTTTATAGTACAGGTTGGTGGAGTCCAACCTTAGCACAAGCCTAGCTTAGAAGCATAAAGGTCCACAAGTTAGCATACAGTCTGCATTAATCAGAACATTACAACCCCTTTTGCTATCCAGCCCCTTTTTTTTCAGTTGTTGGACTGTAAAATCCAACCCAGGGGATGTGCTCACACAGAAACGCACATGGACAGGACTTGCTGCAATCACATGAGGTTCGGTTTAATGAAACTAGTGCACTAGGACTCTCTCACATGCAGGCAAGAGAGAGAGTCCCGAAAAAGACCTGGGTACAGTACTTATGGGTACAGTACAGTTCACAAGGGCAAACCACAAAGTCTGACCTTTCCAGGTTCGGTCCTTAGGTGACTCAGATTATGACAAGGAGTGTCTTCCTTTTGCCCAGGTTTATTATGTTACAGGCTCAGCTTCCTGATTCCTGGAATGTATCTACATGCTCTGGGTTCTCCTCACCCACAGGTGGGTTCCCTCCCCCATGGTCTGAGGAATGTTAATCAGCCTCTCCCTTCTTCCTTTGAATGTTAATCCAGCAAGTGTCCTCTGACTAAGGAATGTGCCCCTCCCAGGATGTGTCCTGAGACAGTGGGATTCTTTAAGTCTCAAGTTCAAACTGAGACCCGAAAATCCTACATTTAGACTCAAAAGTCCTACACAGTGGCAGACTGTAAACAGGAGGTGTGTGTGTGTGGGGGGGTACATATGTGTTAGAGTATGAACAGGTCAGAGGCCAACTTCCAGTTGTTGTTCTATTTTGTTTTCTACTGTTGTAATAAAGCAGTGATTAAAACCAACTTGGGGAGTAAGGGGTTTGTTTCATCTTACTACTGACCACAGAACTTGATTAATGAAAGTGCAGGCAGAGACCCACAGACCATAGAGGGGTGCTGCTCACTGGCTTGCTCCCTATGACTTTCTCATTTGAGTTCTTGTACAAATTAGACCAGGAATAATACAGACACAATGCCATGGGCCCTTCCATATCAGTCATTCATCAAGAAAATGCCTTGCCTACAGGCTAATCTTATGGAGGTATTTTCTCATTTGAGGTTTCCTCTTCTTAGATGAGCCTGTTGTGTCAACTTGACAAAAAACTATCCTAACAGTCTACCTCTAGTTCTGGACTGAACATGAGTTCAATCAAGTTCATGAATGACACATACTTTTACCCATTGAAGCATCTTGCTGGCTCTCATTTCTTTATTGAGCAGTATTATAGTATACAGTAGACATTTGGTATTTTCCATACATTAAATTGTGATACAACAAAATGAAATGTATTTCTTTTAGATTCTGAACTTTGGCTTGTTTGTGTGAGAGTACAAGTGTGTGGAAGAAACAAAAAGAAGCCATTTTAGAAGATACTTGGTGAAAACAGGAGTGGTGGGACATGCCAGTAATCCCAGCATTTGAAGGTAGAGACAGAGGATGATTGCAAGTTTGAGGCCAACTGTGCAACATACTAAATTCCAGGACAGCTGGGGGGACTGTCCTATGTCTTCTCCTATGTTTTCTCTTGTTGCTGTGATTGAACATGCTAAAAAAAGCAAAAAAGTTTATAAATGACAATTCTAATCCATCATTATAGGAAAAACAAGATAACAAAAACTTGAAGCAACCAGTCACACTTCATGTATCTATGCTGTTGATCAATTCTTTTTCTCTAAATCCTGTATAGTCCAGAGCATTCTTTCTAGGAATGGAGATCAACTACTGCAGCCATGTCTTCCCATAGTGATTAGCATAATCAAGATAATCCCCAACAGGATGCTCATAGACCAATCTAATCTAGGTTTCATTGAGATTCCTATCTCAGGTGACTCTAGGTTGTTTCAAGTTGACAACAACAACTTTCACAGTGATGTATGAGATGGTCTCAGAAAATTAAAAAGAAATGCAGAGGGAAAGAAAAGGAGTATGAGGAGGAGCAGGAGGAGACAAACCAGGAAAAATAAATTTAGTGTTTTCCTGTTTTTCCACGCACAGAGTTCACCAAAGTCATCCCACCATATGAGACAGACAGGGCTCAAGAGTAATTTTCAAACTGTGGGAAAGCACAGCTTCTTTCAGTGGCTCTAGACTGCACTTATTGCCAAGGTCACTGTGGTTTCCAGAGCCTCACTTTTCTAAGACTGAAAATATTTTGTTACTCAAAAAATATCACATTATTTACATAAATATAAATAAATTATGTTTATCATATAATTTAGATAAAGAGAGCTTAGGTCAAAATCAAAATAAAAAACAGGTTATTTGCACTGAAGTCTCCATCTCTTAGGAGAGCCCAGAGGTATTTATAGAACAGTGCTCCCATATTGCTCTGCTTGATGTTGGTTGACTAGATGCTGGATACATCACATCACATCACATCACATCACATCACATCACATCACATCACATCACATCACATACACATCACATCACATCACATCACTACTCCTTGAGTCTTTAGTTTCTTTTGTTCTGCTTTCAGCTGTCATTTGTCCATTTGCATGTATATAATAAGACACCACAGGCTAGGTAATTTGTGCAAACAGAAGTTTATTTCTTCACAAAGTTGGAGAGAATGAGAAGCCCGTGACCACAGTACTATCTTCCACACTGCACCCTCGGTGACAGAGGGCAAGAGAGGACAAACATCATGGCCTCAATTAGCAGGAGAGTGAGGGCAGACACTTAGTGGCACTAAGCCATTCAGGAGGGTGGATATCTTGGAGCTCACACACATCCTCTCAGCCCCTGTCCCTAACACCCTTGCACTGGGCATTAACTTGGAATTTGGGAAAAGGCATACTTACCCCTACCATCAACTGTCACTTTTATACCCCCACATCAAGAACAAGCTTCTGTAGAGCTCTCCAGATGTCTAAGAAGTGAGTGATGAATACAACAAAACATTTAAAAAAAGGTAGTCTGATATTTAAAGGCCCAAATTTAAAACTTACTGTAGTGTCCCTTGACTATCCAAGATCATAAAGATAAAAATCCCAATTCATTTAACAGATATAGAATAAAATTACTGCCCAAACCTGTAAAAGTGAAATATGTTCTAAAAACAAAACAAAAAACAAAAACACCTAACCCACAAATTAAATATATGAAGGAATTAAGCATTTATAAATGGTATTCATTGTCTATCATAAATCTATATGTAAACAACCAACCAACCTTCAACTGTAACCACCCAGCATCCATGGGAGAACTGGGTTTACCTGGAAGAGGAGCTGGAAATGAAAAAAGGTAGGGGGCAAGAGAAGAATGAAGCCAAGACAAAGTTCTGATCAAAGCTTCAAGTTTAATAATAAGTACAGCATATATAAAGGGAAAACCCACAAAACCTCCCATAGAAATCTGCAACTGGAGCCAAGGCAGATGTCTCTGTCCAGGTTAATAAGACCTGTGTGGCAAATGGACTTTTGAACTTTGACATGTAACTATGCCAACCTACATGTGATTAATATCAATTTTCCACATGACAGGAACCTGGGAGATCAACCTTTGACCATGACTTTGAAAGTATTTCTATATTGGGTAATTGAGCAACACTGTCCTCTGGGTTCCAGGGATCCTGGGTTGAATAAGAAGTAAGTTGAGCAACATCGTTCATGTCTCTCTGCTTCCTGACTACTACATAGTATGACCAGCTGCCTCAGGCTTCTGCTACCCTGCCTTCCCTGTGGTGATGGGGTGTATTCCTGTAAACTGTAAGACAGAACAAACTCTTCCTTCCACAGTGCCTTATTGTCAAGTATTTGGTCACAGTAATGTGAAAAGAAACTCTTATCTGCACATGCAAGGCAAAGCTTCAATTTGATATTATTACTGTATCAGTTGCAGAGGAGGCACGTGAAATTCTGCAAACTATCGTGCTAATGCAAACAAGTGTCTCAAAATAGAATGGTCTCATACCATCATTAACAGCATTTTGATACATACTACAAGTTAAATCACGGCATCTGTGAGTCAGATGTCATCTACCATGATCCAATAAGCTACAGGTACATTTCACCTATCTACTTATTAACAACTAATCTACCATGTCTGCCTAGTTTCCTTTCCATGGACCCCCTTCTAACTTAACTTTTCCTCTTCACTTTGTCTTCAGTTGTCATTGTTTGCTCCCTAAGCTATTGTGCCCCTACTATGAACTTTACTTTTCAAGGCTGAGCAAGGAAGGACAAAGGCAATTAGACTTTGAACCATGTCTGTGGATGCTTTGCTTTCAAAAATCTATTGCATTAATTCAAAGCAAAATCCCATGCCATGTTTATATGAATTGTGGAGTTATAAGAGTATCAAGTGATCTTTGAGTGTGCCTCTATTTTAATTTGATTAGCATATAATTTTGAAATGTAGAGAATAATGATACTAAACTGAATATATCATTATAAGAATTAAGTGTTTTTCTTTGTTGGTATGATTATAGTCAATTCAAGATAATATATTAGTTTGATTTAACTAAACTTTCTCATAATAATCAAACTCTTTACTCAAGAGAAAATTATATATATTTAAAGATCTCTACATAATTCTGCCTCAACATTATAATATTTACATTTAATCAGAATATAGCTTCATATCATAATCAGAAAAAAGACCATTATAAACATAAACATATTATAAACAGTGCTGTTTTACTATAATATGTTTCATTAAAATAACAACTAATGAGTCATATGAACAACAACCAAAGACATGTTGTGATGATAGCTTTTTCATGTCTTAGCTTTCAGCCATAAACTAAAGTCTGATAAAGTTCATTGCCTTCATTACATAAATTTGATACCTTTTTATCAAATAGAACACAGTAGAATGGCAACATCAAAATGAGCAGAACCAGTAAATAACTCTCAAGAAAGTAGTTAAATCACAAATACAAAATCAATAATGTTTATAATTATTTCATAGGAATGGCTCTATTTGTAAATAGGATCATCTTTGAGGTGCGTATATGTAACAAATCCAAAGTGGTTGCTACCTTCTGCTCCCTTAGTTTAATCAACATAACATCATCAATGCAGTGCACCGATGTGGTATTTTGTAAAAGAGACAGAGAGTCAAGAACTCTTCAAACTAAGTTATGTCACAGGGCAGGAGAGTTAATATATCCTCGAGGTAAAAGTATACTGCTGGCTATGTCAACAGAAGGCAAACTGCTTATGATGGTCCATATGGACAGGTACCAGGAAAAAGGCATTTTCTTCATCAATAGCTACATACCATGTACTAGGAGATGTGTTAATCTGCTCTAGTAAGGATGCCACATCTGATACAGCAGCTGCAAGTAAAGTCAATATTTGATTGAGTTTTATATAATCAACTGTCATTCTCCATGATCCATCTGTCTTCTGGACTGGCCAGATAGGAAAGTTAAAGGGACACCACCATCTCTGCATTTTTCAAGCTCTTGATGGTGGCACTAATTTCTATAGTTCCACCAGGGATGTGACACTTTTTTGATTCACTATTTTTCCTGGCAGAGACAACTTTAAAGGCTTCCATTTAGCCTTTCCAACCATAATACCCCTCACTCTACAGGACAAGAAACCAACATGAGAATTCTTCCAATTTCTATGTATCTTTATCCCAATTATATATTCTTGGACTGAAGATATAACCACATGATGAGTTTAGGGACCCACTGAACATACAGACTTCTGCCAAAACTTCATTCATCTCCTCTATAAGACCTTACTTTAATGGAAAGCCACAATGTTTCCTGGGGTCTTCTGGGATCATCATCAATTCTGAACCTGTATTCAATATATCCTAGCAAGTCTGTTTGTTTCTTTTCCCCCAGTGTACAGTTATCCATATCATAACTACGATCATCTTGCTTTTGGCAATTCAGGGCTGCCACCTGATCCTTGCCACTTCAGAGCCCAATTAATTACATTGCATTTTATTCACCCAATTGAGCAGCTGCATTTCCAAACTTATAGTCTGGTGCAAGGAAAAGGGAGACAAGAAAACTCTTCAAATGTGCTGTGTCCCTCTCACAATCCTATATCTCAAAGGATTTGTGAAGGACATGTCTTCTTCACCTTCCCATTGTGGAGGATTAGATGTTAACACGATGTATCCACTTTAGCCTTGCAATTTCCCTGAGCTTTTTCATGAACACTAAGCCAAGTTATATCAGGCATCTCCAGATCCTTTTCAGTAGGCCATCTTTCAACAAATCTTCAGCCAACCATTCAAACAAACTTGGCTTTCTTTTATTTAACTGTGTAAGCTTCCATATTAAACCTATAATCTTTAGAGAGTGGGCTCACATTGAGAAACTCAGTCTGATCCAGTTTTATGTTCCTTCCACCATTTCCCCACTCTCATAAAATCCATTCCCTTATGTATTTCCCAGAATTCTGCTTGAATGAACTCGCAAACTCATTAAGCTCTTTAGTAATTTGGCACAACTCCTTATGGACTATACTTTCTATCTCTCTCTAGGAGTGTGCCTATCCTTAACTCAGATTATAAGTTTAGGGGCAACTACTGGTGGGCCCTGAGAGACATCAATGTTATTTTGCCTTGCATCTCCTTTAGAGAAAGTCATTGCTGATTTAGTAGACAATGAAGGATTAAGTTCCTAGTCAAAGGCAAAAGTAGCAATATTTCAAGGGTGGAGGTAGGAGAACCTCTGCCTAGATTTGAGAGACTACCTCAATAAGATAAATCCTTGAGAATCTGAGGGTTCAAAGTTCTCAGCTTCAATAGAGCCCCTTCCACACATCTCAAATCCAAGTTACCAGATTCCACTCTTTGCCAATTAATGCGGTCACTTTAACTGCTTACACTCTCTGAAGCTGGGATTTGACTTTTCACTGTAATTCAGCCAAACTTATAATTGGAGTTTTTGTTTAATTTTCCCACAACTTAGCTTCCTCACTGCCGGAGAGAAGAATCTACTTCTTTCCTTGGGTTTATATACATTAAAGATCACTCTTTCTACCATAGCTTCTAAAGGTTCTGAAATATGGAAAATGTTGTGTATTTCTCATTACAATTTTCCAGAATAGCTTTGTCATCATGGAAGCCCCTGTGATTCCCCTGCTGTCATGTCCTTCCCTCCCAACCCTGCAAACGCTGCTCACATCACACCTACCTGTTTCCAGAACATAACAGAATTAGATCAACAAATATGTAGAGGTTTCATACTGGCTTATCTCGCCTATAAATTATTCCAAAATAAGAAGTTCAAAGACAAGTGATTTAAAGTTTAGAAAGAGGAAGTTTCAAAAATGGGTTAAATTTTACTTGTTCTATTATTTAATTTTTTATTTAGAATTTTCAATACGTGTGCTCTACTTATGCTGTTTCCTCCCCTTTCTCTCATTACAACTCCTCCCACGCTACAGAGAGACACACATGCATGCACAGCAAGCACACAAATGCATACACACACACACCACACAGATATAAACATACACACATTCACATAAACAAAGAGACACATACACACCACTCACAGACACACACAGACACACAGCACACACATCACACATGCACACATGCACAGTGCACAAACACATTCACACACAAACACACGCACAACACACACAGAGAGGCACACACATGCACAGAACACATGAACACATTCACACACATGCACTGTACACACACACATATATGCACACACATCCATAGTACACACACAGAGGAGCACACACACATGCACAGAACACAAACTCATTCACACACATGCACAGTACACACACACAGTCACAAAACACGTGCACACATGCATAGCATACACATATATACACACTAACAAAGGAAGATACATACACATGCACAGAACACATGCATACACATCATATTGAGTCCTTTTATATTTGCTCACATTAAAATGCCTTCACAGGAGATTTCAAACAGTCGTTTAGCACTGCATGGCACTTGGATTTGATAAGAAATAGCAAGTATTTTTTATGAAAAAATGATTGATTCCATAATTTATAAGACTGACTAGGGGTTGTAAGTCTTAACTGGTAGATGTGTCTGGTCCAACAAGGTCTCTGAAGTAATAGAATTTATCAGCAGTTAGAATTCAAGTCATTTACAGACTAGGTTTTTTTTTTTATGGATATTTTCTTTATTTACATTTAATATGTTATCCCCTTTCCTGTCCCCCCACCCGAAACCCGCTATCCCATCCCCCTCCACCTACCTCCACAAGGATGTTCCCCCACCCAACCACCCACTCCTGTCTCCCCACCCTCTCATTCCCCTACACTGGGGCATCGAACCTTCACAGGAACAAGGGCCTCTTCTCCCATTGATGGCCGACAAGGCCATCCTCTGCTACATGTGCAGCTGGAGCCATAGGTCCCTCCATGTGTAATCCTTGGTTGGTGGCTCAGTCCCTAGGAGCTCTGGAGGGTCTGGTTGGTTGATATTGTTGCTCTTTCCATGAGGTTGCAAACCTCTTCATCTCCTTCAGTCCTTTTTCTAACTCCTCCATTGGGGACCCTGTGCTTAGTCCAATGGTTGGTTTCGATGCCATCCAGAGACTGCCCTACCTGGGGAACCATACAGTTACCAAATGCAGACACTATTGCTGATGCAAGAAGTGCATGATGACAGGAGCCTGATATAGCTGTCCCCTGAGAGGCTCTGCCAGAGCCTGACAAATAAAGAGACTAGTTTTATTCTAAATTTGTTTTCCCAATATCAGACTTTTTGAAAGACCATATAATGTTAAAAAAAATCAACAAATAACCATAGGCATGATATACCAAAAACTATGTTCCATATGTCTTAATAGTATGCTATTCAAAGTACAAAAATTATGCCACAGAGAAACTTGAAAATGGAATGTGATAATCAGACAGTTAAGGAACAAGCATTCTGCTTAAAGACGAGCAATTGTTTAGACAACTGTAAGTGAATGTGTACTTCAGACCCTAGAAACTTCTTTATTGTTAAATTAAAATCATTAGGTAAGGAAATGTTATTTTAGCTGCTGTTGAACCAGAGGCAGATTAAAAACATGTCCTGATGTATTTATTCACATAGTCGATGTTAACGCTTGAGTTTTAGAACTGAGTACCAAGTGTATACTTTTCAGCTCTGAGTCAGTAGTCCAGGCTATTGTGCTGTTTCTTGTTTAAAGCCAAAGCCAAGCAAAGCCAAAGCCAAAGCCAAGCCAAAGCCAAAGCCAAAGCAAAGCCAAAGCCAAAGCCAAAGCCAAAGCCAAAGCCAAAGCCAAAGCCAAAGCAAAGCCAAAGCCAAAGCCAAAGCCAGGAAGTCCTGGACCAGAAATCCTCTACAAAGCCTATCTTATGAGATATTTAATCTGATCTTTGGGCAAGTAAAACTCAGAATAGTTTTGGATTGGGTTTCTGAATTTTGGGGTTTCTTATCTAAACTAGATCGAACAAACTACTGATTATTTTGGGGCTTTTGAAGAGCAATTTCAGTAGACAATAATGATCTTTGTATTGTTTAAAACTGAATATTAAAAGGTTTATGGATTTGAGTTAAATAACATATATTTGGGGCTTAGAAATTAGGTTTTTCTTCTTTATCTGGGTTTGAAAACTAAATATTTATTAGCCAGTTCAGTCTAGAAATGTCTTTCTCAAGTCTTTCAAAACATCTTGGATAAAATTACTTCATCTCTTTAAGAATGGCACTCTCCTGGGAACTATTTAAGGTCAAAAGTCTTAGGGAACAGAAAATTCATGGGGCCTAAAAACACTTGTCAAATTTTCGAAGATTTTGCGTGGGGGATACAGGAGGAGGGGGTACTCAGAAAAGAAGAAATGGGGAAGGATGGTGGGAGGGGGTGACTGGGACGGGTTATAAAGTGAATAAGCAAAAAAGAAAAAAAATTAAATTAAAAAATGAAAAAAAAAAAAAAACCTTTAGAAGTTAGCCAATGAAATGGCACAATTTCTATTCTATCCCTTCCCCCACCAATTAACGATTAACTGGTAAATATTTTTCTAGTTATAGTTCAGTAAATGCAGGAATGCAATATTATGGTTCTGCCAGAAGCCCATATGTTGAGGGCCTGAAGGGGAAACTGATCATAGTGGTGCAAGTGTCATCAGAGGGTGGGGCAGATGGTAATATATAGCTCCATGAGCTACTGAGCAGGAGAGTGATCTAATTTGAGGAAGGAGATGGCTGGGAATATTCATGTGAATTGTACAACTCTCAGGACCTTCCTTCCTCACAGCCCCACCCTGTCTGTCTCTGTGCTTCCTGCCTGCCCTGACAAAATGTCTGCATATCATTCTCCACTCTACCTGGGGTACCCTTCTACCTTGCTGTACCTCAATGAAGGTGCAACACTGCAAAGCCAAGTGACCAAGTGACTGTTGACTATAGGGAGAGAGCACCACCAGTCATTGAAGAAGCAATATTTTATCCAATGTATGTTATTGACACATTTGTCAAAAATGAGGTGGAAGTAGTTGTATGAGTTTTTTTTTTTTTTTCTTTTTTGACTCTTTCTGTGCTATTCCAATGACCTCTATGTTTATTTTGTGGCAATAGTATGCTGTTATGGTTACTATGGCTCTGTGGTTTATAAAAAGGGTAACATCATGCCTCCAGAATTGTTCTTTACTTAAGATTGCTTTGGATCACTATATGTGGGTCTAACTACCTAGTCCAGCCTGAGCCAGAGTTGAAATTTCTTTTGCCATAACCTTCTAAAGTGCTGAGATTATAGGTATGAGCCACACCTGGATTTAAATGTCTATTTTTTTTTTTTTTGGTACACTTTTTAAAAAGGAATCAGCCATAGGCCTAAAATAAGCAATAGGCCTGACATACATACATGCTAACACAAAGTCTTGGGTCTCTGTGGAAAAACACTGAAACAGAAGGCTATAAGCTATTGTAAACAGGCAGCTTCTGTGGAAATTTACCAGCCTGAGTAGTCATAGATCTTGTAAATAGGTAGCTTCAGCGGATAGTACCAACTTAGATAAGGACAAGTGAATCATAGGCAGAGTCATAGTGACCTGTCCCCCGAACCTTCACCCAGCTGATACCCTGTTCTGAAAGGTATCTGTAGCCCCCATGAACACTATGCTCCAGTGTCATCCCCTTCCCCACATCCTGCCTTTTTGTGTTTATAACCCCTGTGTGAATAAATAAATTACAATTTGATTTAAATAATTAAATATATTTAAAAAAAATAAAATAAAAGGAAGTTGCCCTCTTCTAGATTCATCAAAGAAGGAAGGGATAGAAATTAATTTTCATTAATACTGGCATGTTTCAATTATAGAAATAGAATTGATGTCCCTTTCCATATTTCTATAGTTAATATACACATACTAATTTTGAAACTAAAACTTAATATTTTTTGCTTTTTAAATAGAATGTACTTGAAAGTAGAAACTAAAATCTCTGATTTAAGCCTGACAGCCTATTTAAATGACAATTGGTGATCTCTACAATCGATATGTACCATCCTATTTCATCATTTAGCATGACACTTTATTTGGCCCAGAAGTATCTCTTAATTTGTGATCATTCATCCTATTTTAGAAATAGCTAGAAATCTTTTTTTCAAGGAATGTCTGCCTCTGGAAAAAGATTATAAAGCAGAATAAAATAAATAAAAGTTAAAAATTAAAACTGAATTGGATCAAGTTCAGTCATTATTAAAAGTGCTCAACATTTATACTTATACCAGAGACAAGTGTAGGAAGAAAGTTTCACAACTAGAAGTATTTTAAGAATCAAAAATTGAGGCTTTAAATGACTATGGTGATCATGTGAGTGCAGGGAGGTGGATGAGACCCGAAGACAAAGCAGGCATGTCTGCATCAATAATTGTTCCTGAACAGAGAAAAGCATCATATCTTCAAATGCCAGGAAAGCTGGACAAAGTGAGCTGAAGGGAAAAATGGAATTAAATATTCTGCATAAGATTAGGTCTTGTAATACATAGGATAACATCCTAGGTTGCTTTCTCATTCTGATAAAATGGTGACCTAACTAATTTGGAGGAGTAACAGTACAATTTACAGCCTCACAATGCTGCCCATTATTGAGGGAAGTCATTCAGGAATTGAAGTAGTCACCAAAGAAGCATACTGCTTTCTAGCTTGCTTTTCTATTGTTATAATAAATTACTATCATTGTGGCAATTTAAACCAAACACCTTCCCCCTAGGGGAATCAAAGTGACCAATAACAAAACCCTGTGGTAATCCTATAGGTTAAAGTCCAGCAGATGGCCTGCCAGGATAAAAATAAAGCTATTATAAAGGCTGTGACTCTGTCTGAAGTTTCTAAGAAAGATACTTTTTTTTTTTTTACTTCATTGAGCACAGTATTCTATCTCCCTCAGTTGTAGGACAAGCTGCGTTTTGTGCATCCCTTGGTTCAGGGTTCTTTTCTTTCATTTCCAAAACTATGTCACTCTTTTCTGACCCTTCAGATTCTTAATCCAGTCTTCTTTTGATCACAAGCAAATGTCCTTAGAAAAATCACATGCCATTTGCTTTTGAACCAGTTTGCAATCCACTTCACAAAGTCTTAATCCAAAATATGACATGAGCAGACTCCACAGAATTGTTGCTTTCTTCTGAATTGTCACATGCCAGGCCTCCATTGCCAGCATTTCTCTCAGTATTCTTATTGCCTGATCTCCCTCAGAAAAATTCCATTAAGCTCTCCTAATTCAAAGGCTATATAGCCCAAAGTTCCAAACACTTCCACAGTTGTTCCCCCAACCAATATGATCAGGTCCATCCCAGCAACCCCCACTTCTGGTACCAATTACTATCCTATTATTTTCACTGTGATAAAATAGTAAGCAAAACAACTCAAGGAGAAATGGCTTTACCAGACTTCCAGTCTGGGCCCAAGCACGGAGCAGATCCCAGGTGGCAACTCTGCACCCAACCTCACAAAACCCAGCAGAAGCGGGGCACCCAGGAGCTCTAACCCAGGGAGTATCTCAGGTAAGGAAACAGCAACACCTGCACCAAACAGGGAGTAACAGGGACCTACTGGGACCCAGGAATTCACTCCTGGCCTGGAGCACATGTTCTTTCAGATCTCGGCCCAAGCACTAAGCAGATCCCAGGAGACAGCTCTGCACCCAATCTCACAGAACTCAGAGGAAGCGGGGTTCCCAGGAACTCTATACCAAGCATTTTCTTAGGCAAGGAGGTAGCAACACTTGTCCCCAACATGAAGTAACCTGGACCCATGGGGATCCAGGAATTCACTCCTGGCCTGGAACACTGGTTCCTTTCAGTTTGGGCCCAAGCACTGAGCACTTGGGCCTCAGCTCTAACCTCAGCAGCAACACCCATCCCAAACAGTTCTAAAACAACCAAGATAATAGGAAAGATAGGCTCCAGTCAGAGACAGCACAGGTAGCACCAAGGAGAGCCAGATGGCAAAAGGTAAGCACAAGAACATAAGCATGGGCAACCTAGGATACTTGGCATCATCAGAACCTAGTTCTCCCATATTAGAAAGTCCTGAACTCCCCATATCACCAGGGAAGGAAGAGTCAGATCTATAATCACTTCTAATGATGATGATAGAGGACTTTAAGAAGGACATAAATAACACTCTCAAAGAATTCAAGGAGAACACAGGTAAACAGGTGGAAGACCTTAAAGAGAAAACAGAAAAACCCCTTAAAGAAAGAATTACAAGAGAACACAACCAAACAGGTGAAGGAATTGAACAAAACCATCCAGGACATAAAAATGGAAGTAAAAACAATAAAGAAATCACAAAGGGAAACTACTCTGGAGATAGAAAACCTAGGAAAGAGATCAGGAGTCATAAACGCAGGCATCACCAACAGAATACAAGAGATAGAAGAGAGAATCTCAGGTGCAGAAGATACCATAGAAAACATTGACACAACTGTCAAAGAAAACGCAAAATGCAAAAAGTTCATAACACAAAACATCCAGGAAATCCAGGACACAATGAGAAGACTAAACCTAGGATAATAGGTATAGAAGAGAGTGAAGATTCCCAACTTAAAGGGCCAATAAATATCTTCAACAAAATTATAGAAGAAAACTTCCCTAACCTAAGGAACGAGATGCCCATAATCATACAAGAAGACTACAGAACTCCAAATAGACTAGACTAGAAAAGAAACATAAGAATCAAAAACCAAATGCACAAAACAAAGAAAGAATTTTAAAAGCAGTAAGGGAAAAAGGTCAAGTAACATATAAAGACAGACCTCTCAGAATTACACCAGACTTCTCACCAGATACTATAAAAGCCAAAAGATCCTGGACAGATGTCATACAGACCCTAAGAGAACATAAATGCCAGCCCAGGCTACTATACCCAGCAAAACTCTCTCAATTACCATAGATGGAGAAACCAAGATATTCCTCGACAAAACACAATATCTTTCCACAAACTCAGCACTACAAAGGATAATAGCAGGAAAGCTCCAATACAAGGAAAGTAATTATACCCTAGAAAGAGCAAGAAAGTTATCCTCTTCCAGCAAACCCATTAGAAGTTAGCCACACAAACAATGCCTCCACTTTTAGCAAAAATGACAGGAAACAACAATCTCCTCTCCTTAATATCTCTTAACATCAATGGACTCAATTCCCCAATAAAAAGCTATAGGCTAATGGACTGGATACGTAAACAGGATCCAACATTTTGCTGCATACAGGAAACCTACCTAAGTGACAAAGACAGACACTACCTTAGAGGAAAAGGCTGGAAAACAATTTTTCAAGTAAATGGTCCTAAGAAACAAGCTGGAGTAACCATTCTAATATTGAATAAAATCGCAACTTAAAACTATCAAAAAGGAAAAAGAAGGACATTTCATATTTGTCAAAGGAAAAGTCAACCAAAAGGAACTCTCAATTCTGAACATCTATGTACCAAATGCAAGAGCATCCACTTTCATAAAAGAAATGTTACTAAAGCTCAAAATACACATTGTGCCTCACACAATAATAGTGGGAGACTTCAACACCCCACTCTCAGCAATGGACAGATCATGGAAACAGAAAACTAAACAGAGATACAGTAAAACTAACAGAAGTTATGAACCAAATGGACTTAACAGATATCTATAGAATATTTCACCCTAAAAAAAAGAATATACCTTTTTCTCAGCACCTCAAATACAATCTCCAAAATAGACCATATAATTGGTCACAAAACAGGCCTCAACAGATACAAAAAATATTGAAATAATCCCATTCATCCTATCCATGGATAGGATGGTCTTCATGGACTAAGACTGGTCTTCAATAACAACAAAGACAATGGAAAGCCCACAGTCACATGGAAACTGAACAATACTCTACTCATTGATAATGGGGTCAGGGAAGAAATAAAGAAAGAAATTAAAGACTTTTTAGAATTTAATGAAAATGAAGACACATCATACCAAAACTTATGGGACACAATGAAAGCAGTGCTAAGAGGAAAACTCATAGCTCTAAGTGCATACGAAAAGAAACTGGAGAGAACATACACTAGCAGCTTGACAACACACCTAAAAGCTCTAGAACAAAAAGAAGTAAATACACCCAAGAGGAGTAGATGGCAGGAAATAATCAAACTCATGGCTGAAATCAACCAAATAGAAACAAAAAAGAACTATACAAAGAATCAATAAAACCAGGAGCTGGTTCTTTGAGAAAATCAACAAGATAGATAAACTCTTAGCCAGACTAATCAGAGGGCAGAAAGACAGTATCCAAATTAATAAAATCAGAACTGAAAAGGGTGACATAACAACAGAAACCGAGGAAATTAAAAGAATCATCTGATCCTACTACAAAAGCCTATACTCAACAAAGTTGGAAAATCTGGATGAAATGGACAAGTTTCTAGATATATACCAGGTACCAAAGTTAAATCAGGAGCAAATAAACCATCTAAACAGTTCCATAACCCTAAAGAAATAGCAGCAGTCATTAAAAGTCTCCCCACCAAAAAAAACCCAGGACTAGATGGTTTTAGTGCAGAATTCTATCAGATCTTCAAGGAAGACCTAATACCAATTCTCTTCAAACTATCCCACAAAACGGAAGCAGAAGGAACACTACCCAATTCATTCTATGAAGCCACAATTATGCTCATACCTAAACCACACAAAGACCCAACAAGGAAAGAGAACTTCAGACCAATCTCTCTTATGAATATCGATGGAAAAATACTCAATAAAATTCTCTCAAATCGAATCCAAGAACACATCAAAACACTCTTCCATCATGATCAAGTAGGGTTTATCCCAGGCATGCAGGGATGGTTCAATATATGGAAATCCATCAATGTGATCCACTATATAAATAAACTCAAAGGAAAAAAACCACATGATCATCTCACTAGATGCTGAGAAAGCATTTGACAAAATTCAACATCCCTTTATGATAAAAGTCTTGGAAAGATCAGGAATTCAAGGCCCGTACCTAAACATAGTAAAAGCAATATACAGCAAGCCAGTAGCCAACATCAAACTAAATGGAGAGAAACTTGAAGCAATCCTATTAAAATCAGGGAACAGACAAGGCTGAAAACTCTCCCTCTACCTATTCAATATAGTACTGGAAGTTCTAGCCAGAGCAATTAGGCAACAATAGGAGGTCAAAAGGATACAAATTGGAAAGGAAGATGTCAAAATTTCACTATTTGCAGATGATATGATAGTATATGTAAGTGACCCCAAAACTTCCACCAGAGAACTCCTAAACCTGATAAACAACTTTAGCAAAGTGGCTGGGTATAAAATTAACTCAAACTAATCAGTAGACTTCCTTTACACAAAAGATAAACTGGCTGATAAAGAAATTATGGAAATGACACCCTTCAAATAGTCACAAATAATATAAAATACCTTGCTGTGAAACTAACCAAGCAAGTAAAAGACTTGTATGACAAGAACTTCAAGTCCCTGAAGAAAGAAATTGAAGGAGATCTCAGAAGATGGAAAGATCTCCCATGCTCATGGATTGGAAGGATTAATATAGTAGAAATGGCTATCTTGCCAAAAGCAATCTACAGATTTAATGCAATCCCTATCAAAATCCCCACTCAATTTTTCACAGAGATAGAAAGAGCAATCTCAGAATTCACTTGGAATAACAAAAAACCCAGGGTAGCGAAAACTACTCTCAACAATAAAAGAACTTCTGGAGGAATCACCATCCCTGACTTGAAGGTGTACTACAAAGCAATAGTGATAAAAACTGCATGGTATTGGAACAGAGACAGGCGGAGATCAATGGAATAGAATAGAAGACCCAGAAATGAACTCCCATACCTATGGTCACTTGATCTTTGACAAAGGAGCTAAAACCATCCAGTGGAAAAAAGACATTTTTAACAAATGGTGCTGGTCCAACTGGAGGTCAGCATGTAGAAGAATGCAAATTGATCCATACTTATCTCCTTGTACAAAGCTCAATTCCAAGTGGACCAAGGACCTCCACATAAAACCAGCTACACTGAAACTAATAGAAGAGAAAATGGGGAAAAACCTCGAACACATGGGCACAGGGGAAAAGTTCCTGAACAGAACACCAATGGCTTATGCTCTAAGATCAAGAATTGACAAAAATGGGACCTCATAAAACTGCAAAGCTTCTGTAAAGCAAAGGACACTGTCAATAGGACAAAATGGCAACCAACAGATTGGGAAAAGATCTTCACCAACCATATATCTGATAGAGGGCTAATATCCAAGTTATACGAAGAACTGAAGAAATTAGATTCTAGACAATCAAATAACCCTATTAAAAAATGGGGTACAGAGCTGAACAAAGAACTCTCAACTGAGGAAACTCGAATGGTTGAGAAGCACCTAAAGAAGTGTTCAGCATCCCTAGTCATCAGGGAAATGCAAATCGAAACAACACTGAGATTCCACCTCACCAGTCAGAATGGCTAAGATGGAAAACACAGGTGACAGCAGATGTTGGCGAGGATGTGGAGAAAGACGAACACTCCTCCATTGTTGGTGGGATTGTAAGCTGGTACAACCTATGGAATGCAGTCTGGTGGTACCTCAGAAAATTGAACATAGTGTTACCTGAAGACTCAGCTATACCACTCCCGGGCATATATCCAGAAGATATTTCAACATACAACAGGGCCACAATCTCCACTATGTTCATAGCAGCCTTATTTATAATAGCCAGAAGCTGGAAAGAACCCGAGTGTCCTTCAACAGAAGAATGGATACAGAAAATGTGGTACATTTAAACAATGGGTTCTATTAAAAACAATGAGTTCATAAAATTCTTAGGCAAATGGATGGAGCTAGAAAATATCATCCTGAGTGAGGTGACCCAATCACAAAAGAACACACATGGTATGCACTCACTGATAAGTGGATATTAGCCCAAAAGCTCACAATACCTAAGAAACAACACATAGACCACATGAAACTCAAGAAGAAACAGCAAGACCAAAATGTGGGTGCTTTGGTCCTTTTTAGAAGGAGTATCAAAATATTCAACCAGAGCTCCCAGGGTCTAAACCTCCAGCCTGAGAACACAAAGGACGGACTCATGGCTCCATCTGTAAAGGTAAATGCCGTGGCCTTGTCAGGCTTCAGTGGAATTGGAGGGCCATGGTCCCGAAAGTTTGGATTCCTAGTGTTGGGGAATCCGAGAACAGGGAGATGGTTTTGGGAGAATGTTCGGAGCACACCCTCATAAAAATGGGGGGGGGGTTATGGGATAAGGGGTTTTGGGAGAGAATGGGAGAGGAGGTAACATTGAAAGGTAAAGATGCAAAATATCCAATAAAAAAAAAAAAACAGATAATGGGTCTGGCAAAAAAAAAATGATAGTTTACTTATTTCCAATCATTTTCAAAAGTTTCTAGGAGACACTAATTGGCTAAGATCTTATTTTAAGCTCTCCACAAAAAAATTTAAGTCTCTATTTAATATTCTCAAGAGAGATGTAAATCCTAATTTCCCTCAACAATAAATTGACAAAAGAGGAGTAAGTTTGCAAAAAGTAGAAGAAGCTATTATTAATCGATATATTGTATAGACTGATTGGCTGTTCTATAACAGTCCTTTGATAAAAGAGATTATTAATGTAGATTTATATTTCTTTAAATAGTGTCTTCATGACTCTCTGAGTGTGGAAGGAGCAGCTGCTGGTGCTTCTGCCCTGATTTTACAAGAACTCTGAAAAATTGGCTTTAAAAATAGAAGATAGGGAACTGTACCCCCCAGAAGGAGTCCCCTGAAACACTCTCCATCATGCCTTGTTTACTTTTAACTCTCTAAAACTGAAAGCTCATGGCAAATCTGCTGCTGACTACCTCTGGCATCGTTGAGACCAATAAAAACTATTCCATAGCTATGTGGAAGGACCCTCTTACCCTTAAATGGAATGGCCTGGACCCAGTTCTCATACGGGCCGAGGATTGATATGTCTGTTTGTTACCACAGAAGGCACAGCTAAATGGCTGCCAAAAAGATTAATGAAATAAATAGATACCGCCACAAAGCCAGGCCCAACTATAAATAAGATAAATAACAATTGACCTCCAGGGAAGAGAAATCTCCCTGAGAATACCCTTCTTTTTCCTTTCCAGGTAAAAATGAAACACCCATGATGTCTGCTGGTAGAAGTTCTAATCCTGATGCTGGCCTCCAGACTTATACTACTCAGACCTTTGATGGGCCATTGAGAAGGTCATCAAACAGCTAGAGATTGACATCACTAATCTGAAGAAATCCCTCATTTCACTGTCTGAAATGATCTCCAAAAATTGCAAAGGACTTTATTGGACTTGATTTACTCTTTTACAATAGAAAAGACTGGGTACAGCTCTTGACTGTGTACAGCCCTTAAAGAAGAATATTGCTTTTACAGAGACAAGACAGGGATGGTTAAAGAGACCATGAAAAAGGTCATAGAAGGCCCTGAGAAAAGACAGAGAAAGGGAAAGATGAGAGTTGGTACAAGAATTGGTTTTCAACCTCTCCATGGTTGTCAACCCTACTTCCTCCCATCTTGGGACCATTAATTGGGGTATTCTTGCTGATTTCTTTTGGTCCCTGGGCCTTAAATAGACTGACTAACTTTGTGAAACAACAGATAGATACTTTGGTAGCAAAACCTATTCAGATACATTAGCATAAGTAAGCTATGGAGGACCACGAGACTCAAGACAAGGTTGTTACTCTATCCAGGGTGTTCCCAAAACCCATCTCCATCTAACCTAAAAGAGGGACTTCTGCCCCTAGACCAAACAGAGAGGAGCCACCCAGAACCCCCTCTAACTGGCGATCTGAATTCTTGCTTAGGCTGTGAGGCTAAGCACTGCAAAGGAATATAAATAAAAGTTAAAAATATTTCTCTGGGTTACCTGAGGGACAAGCCTGATTGCATAGGGGTTGATGTCAAAAGTATCCCCTCTCCAGGAAAAAGACATCAGGATGGGTATGGCCCTCATGCCTCACTGGGCAACGACAGGAGAACTGGAGCCATTACAAGGTCCCCTTCAATTATTGGAGGTCAGGCCTCTATCCCTGCCTTTGTAAGATTAGAATCACCTCAGCCCTTCTATACTTAAGAAGGGAAGAGATGTCAGGGGCAGTCCTGCTTATACACTGAAGGACTAAAAATCAGCCATAGGCCTAAAATCAGCAATAGGACTGACATACATACATGCTAACTCAAAGTCTTGGGTCTCTGTGGAAAAACACTAAAACAGAAGGCTATAAGCTATTGTAAACAGGCAGCTTTTGTGGAAATTTACCAGCCTGAGTAGTCATAGATCTTGTAAATAGGCAGCCTCGGTGGACGGTACTAACTTAGACAAGGACAAGTGAATCATAGGTAGAGTCATAATGACTTGTCCCTTGAACCTTCACCCAGCTGATACCCTGTTCTGAAAGGTATCTGTACCCCCCATGAACAATTATGCTCCGGTGTCATCTCCTTCCCCTTCTCCTGCCTTTTTGTGTTTATAACCCCTGTGTGAATAAGTAAAAATTATGATTTGACTTAAATAATTAAAAAAAAAGATTAAAAAAAAGAAAAGAAATAAATTCCAGTTTTTTTTTCCTAGGGGGAAAAAAAAAGAAAAGAAATGGCTTTACCTTGTTGCACAGATTAAAATTCATCTTCTGGGAAAGCCAGTAAAAGTGGGGTTCTTCTATGCTCTCTGCTTCAGTTCCTGCCTCCAGGTTCCTGCCTTCAGTTCTTGTTTGACTTCCTTCAATGATAGATTGTAACCTGTATGTCAAATCACCCTCTTCCCCTCAAGTTGTTTTTAGTTGGAATCCTATCACATCAATAGAAACTTAGCTAGGACAGATAATAAATATCTAATTTATTGTATCATTGATATCAGGTGGACTTTCTAAGCTATGTGGTTTGAATCCACCAGTGACTCTGATTCAATAGGTCAGGGTGAAGCCTAATAATTTGCATAGGTCCCAAGTCATCCAGACCTACTTGGGTCTGGGTGACTTGGTACATATGAACATTATCTACAACATATGTTGTAGAAAGGCACATTAGAAATCACTGGTAAGGAGCCCCCAGGGTCTAAACCACCAGCCTGGGAGCGCTTAGGGAGGAACCCATGGCTCCAGCTATATGTAAGGGAGCTATATATAAGTGGGAGAAGAGATCCTTGGTCCCATGAAGGCTGGACGTCGTGGGGGGATACTCGAGGGTGGGGAGGTGAGGTATGGGGGAGGGTGGATAGGGGTACACCAATGTGGAGGCAGGAGGAGGGGGGAAGGGATAGTGAGTTCCTGGGAGGGGGGGGGAATGGGGTAAGGAGAGAACATCTGAAATGCAAATAAAATTTCCAATAAAAAAAAAAAGAAATCACTGGTAAGAAGAAATTGTCTTTTGCTTTCTGATTATAAGTTTCTGTGTTAAGTATTATCCACTTGTTCTCCTTTATGTTATTGAATTTTCTGCCTTCTCCCTCAGGGACAAATGGGGTTCCAGGATTCCCTCTCCAGTCTTGAGCATTGTTCTCTTGCCTTGTTCCTCAGACCCATGAATATTAATAGCATTTACTATTTTAACTTTGTGTTCTTTCCCTGATCACTTTCTCAACATGTTTCCACATTTTATAGTCTTCTTTCAGGCACATCAAATTACTATTCTCAGTTTACCAGATGTTTCTGCCAGTATCCTAACTAATATAGTAGATTAAGTTGCCAACTATAAATTATTTTCCCTGAATCCAGTATGCCTCAGATGAGAGGGCCTGCAATATACATGCTGATTTTTTGACAACTCTGAAGTTTCCAGCTTTATGTTTCTTTTTTGAACAATGAGAGCAAAATCTTACTGGAAGATACCTATATTATCACTATAGCACAGTAATCTGCTTTATTCTGAAAAGTAAACAATATAATAATTAACTAAACATTCCACTTGGAATTTTAGGTACAATCTGAATTTCAGGTCTCACTTCAAGTGTGAGTGACAACTGGTCATCATGAAGAACAAAACAGAATGGTCAATGAACCTCTCAAGCATCTCAAGCATCTCAAATATCTCAAACATCTCAAGTATATCAAGCATCTCAGAACTTTATATTTTTGATGTGCCTATAAGAAAATAATGGATGTAAGCTATTGTGGAGAACTATATAAGAACACAATAGAGATAAGCTAAGTGAGGAGCCCAGGAGTTGTTAAGGTTCAATGTTTTTGACCTCTACAAATGACTAAACTTAAGATATAGTTTCAGGTCAAGGATCATCTCCAGCATGTTTTTGAAAAACAAGATCTAAAAATGAAGATGAGGTCATGGATATAAACTCTTCAGAGACTTGATAAGACATTGTCTCAGAAAACTACTCAGTAGTACAATACTTGTCTAATGGAATGAGTCTTGAGTCATTAGGTATAGGTAGAAGGAAATTTTTAATTCATCAATAGGTAACTAAGTTAGTATAATATTCAAGATGTCCTGTGACTATGAGATAAATGGCAGGTACTGCTCACACATGTCATGGGCAGCACTGCATCTAATTTAGCAATCCTGACTCTAGTTAAAGTTATTGACTTTTCACAGCTTCAGTTGACATTTGAATAAATAGTTATATTCATTGATTTTGCATAGTTGTGACAAAATGTCAGCTCAACAACTTAAAAGGAAAAAAATTATTTGCATTCACAATTTCAGGGAAATTGATTCAGGATTGCTTGGCCATATGTGCTTGAACAAAACATCATGACAATGGAGCACATAACAGAGGAGAGCTACTCACACCATAGCAGACAGAAAAGGAAAAACAGAAGGAGGAGGAAGAAGAGGAAGAGGAAAAAGAAAAGGAAGAGGAAGAAGAGATAACACTCATCAAGGCCCAGGCCCAGGGACCTAAATCTTCAACTTTGGCCCCAAGGTTTCTAGAATTTCCAAACTAGCAATATCAGCTATCAAACACTGATATCAAACTGCAGGAGATATTTCATATTCAAGTATTAATAAATCTGACGTTTGACTTGTTTTTTATAGCTTAATTTTCATTGTAACCTACAGTGAAATATATCTCCACTTAAACTTTTTGTTACTTGAAGTTCTTATTGATTTAGTCTTGGTATTTTTTGCCATCTGCTAAATTTTTTCTTGTGATGACCTGTTTCATTGAGTGTGTTTGTGTTCTGAACTATTTTGTCATCTCCAGAAAATATTGATAATGTGTTTTATCCATAGTTACATTATGTATACATTATTATTAAATTACAAAATTATCATAATTTAGTACACAAAGTAGATAGCACTATAGTTGGTGCTTATTTTTAATTTTTACTATTTATAAAAGTTCTCATGTACCTCAGGCTAGTCTCAAACTCACTATGCATCACCTTGAATCCTCCTGCATTCATCTCCCAGATAATGGCACTAAAGGCATATGTTACCATGTCTGGTTATTTGACAAATATTTGGCTTCCAGATTCTATGGGAAGAAAAAATTCAAGAATCGCAATGACAGAGCAGAAGGCCCATGGTTACACTTAACCAAAGAGAGTTGCTTCATCCTAATCCAGGTCCAGACAAACTTCCATCATCTCCCTGGGCTAGCAAGCAATTGGTTTCTAGTCAACCACTGCATTTATACTCCTGGCTAAGGCAGTTTGGGTCTAGAATATCCCCAAAGGTCCCTTTTCTAAAGTCTTTGGACTTCATCTTTTCTCTCATTCCTGTTTTGTCTTAGCTAAAATCTTCCTCTCAGTAGAATTCTCTCAAATTCAAGAAGATTCCTACAATCAATATGTTCTTGATAAAGAGGATAAAGAGAATAAAGCATTGGAACAGTACTCTCAGAGATAACAAGGGCTAGCAAGAAGCAAAACACCAGGAGAGAAATAGCTATTCATTAGCAGCCTGTTCTTTTCCAGAATAAAATGTTGAAGAAGAACATCTGGTTGATCTAGAGTTGTCTTTAGCTGGATGGTATCAAGCTTTCTTCTGATTACAGGAAGAAGATACTGATCATTGAAAAAGCTCATAAAAGTCAGAGGCCCAGGACAAATGTTCTTAGATATTGTCCTCTAGACATGACAGGAAAAAATGTCCCCACAAACTCTCAACAATATGGTGGCCTGAAGAAGACAAGCACAAAGACAAGATCAGTTGGTATGCAAATGCAGACAGGGATATCCACATTGTCCCACCCCTAGATAAAAAGCTACAGCTGGTAAGTGGTTGCTGAGGGAAGGGAATCAGTTTCTTCAAAGTATGGGCTACCACATATGTATCCAATCCCAAGGGGTCAGCCCTGCACACACATGTACATATGAGCAAAGATAAATGACCATAGTAGGTGTGTGTGTCTGTCTGTCTGTGTCTGTGTGTGTGAGCATATGTGTTTGAGTGTGTGTAATACTAACAACAACAATAACAATAATGGAAGAAGTTGGATGGGGAGTGCTCATATATGAAGTAAGAATAAATAAATAAATAAATAATAATAATAATAAATAAGAAAAAAGAAAAGAAAAGAAAAATAAATCCACAACAAAACAGGGCCTGCTGTGGTGGCTCACATCTTTAATCTCAGTACTTGGGAGGTTGAATCAGGAATATCTTTGAGTCAGTGTTGTCTACACACTGAGTTCTTGACAGCCAGGCTTACACCTTGATACCCTGTCTCAGAACAACAACAACAATAACAAAGCCTATTAAAATAAATCACCTTCTTAGAGGAATGGGGAAGTGAACCCTGGAGCTATATCATAAAACAAAACCCAGCCAAAATGTAACAGTTTCCGAAAACAATGCTTTTTTGTTTACTTTTTTTAAATATAAAACTAGGAATGAAGTACTTGTATGAATCCTAAACACAGCTGCATACAGAAAGTCAATACAAATGTGCCATTTAGAGAAGCTCTGAGTCCATTCAGAAGCACTATGGGTAAGAATAGTCTGCACGTTGGAATGTCTTAAACTTAACAAATTCGAGTAGGCATTACACAACAGACAGGACACTGGGTTCTTGCTTCCTACCTCCATAGCCTCTTGCTGAAGGCCAGGTTCCAGTGGGGTTCAGTGTTCCTGTTTCTTCACGCTCTGTACTGACTGTCCAGAAGAATTATGAGCAGTCTTCAGGGCAGCAGCACTGCCAGAGCATGGCTGGCATAGGCGGTCATTCTTGAAGTGCCATTGGCCATGATGGGAAGCACAGTCCAGACTCTTCCTTGCCCTCATGATTTTCTGTAACAGGTGCAGCCACTGATCTCCTGCCACAGTCTTCTTTCAATGCACACAAAGTGTTACCAAGTTCTGGAGGTGAAGAAGCCATTCCTACTTCCATGAGTCATACTTTGTGTACATGACTCTGAAACTAGGGATTAGTCATTTAGACTTAATTAGCTTCTTCAAAATAAGAAATATGTGTACTGATTGTTTCTATCCACATGTAAGTGCATAGACAACATCTAAAAAGTGTTTATTTACACTTTACACACTTAACCTCAAACAATAAGCACTCTGACATCAGAACCCCAAATGAACCCTGAGAGTCATGTGCTGAACTGACCAGTCTCTGAGACTTGTGGTACGAAGGCACAGTATTGGTGATATAGAAGCCAGCCAAGTACTTGGCAGCTCTCATTCATGGACAATGGAAATGAAAACAAAACATGCTCATGCATCTTTGAAAAAGTATATTTATATTTGATAACGTTACTAAATTTAGACAAATGGCAAATTTGACACTTGCTTTTACTTAGGTAGCCAAATCCCAGCCAGGAAGAGGCAAATGTGTTACATAAATATCATGATTTTTTTTTATCAGATGCTAGATTTTGGTTTTGGTTTCTGGGTTTGTTTTGTTTTTAGAACAAATACATGTCATCAAATAGATGAAGTCTCCCCTATCCTCCAGGTTATGTCTCTAAACAGTTAAACCTTACAGAAACAAAAAGCAAAGGAATTTTAGTAGGAAGATTACTATAAAGACTCATTCTACATCATCTGCACCCGCCAAGCATATGATCCCTTATTCTGTTAAAGATGAAGATATCATGCATGCTTGAATTTCTAGGTGAACCAGTAACACTTTGAATTTTAACATTGGCTTAAGTATTTATAGTGTCTCCAAAAGTGACTTCAGAATATTTTCTAGAAACAATTATTTAAATCTAATTTAATAAACCATTGTTTTAACATCTAGTAGTATGAATATAATAACTGAGCAAATTACATCTTATAATTTTGCAAGTAAGAAATATATGTTTGCTGGTTTATACTAACAGCATCTTGAATGCATGGTGTGTAATGAATATTTGGCTCAAATATTAATATGTAACAATATATGAAAATTTTAATGTTATGCCTATGGAAGAAACAGTGAATATGTCACAAATGGGCTGGATGAGATGAGATGAGTCTTGAGAGCCTCCGTGGGGCTCGGGACCAGAAGACAGAGCAAGGCGGTAGTGGTGAATCTGAAACTGAAGGACCATGACAAAAGGAGACACAGGATTAATAATTGGCTAAGATCAAGGATGAAAACCAGAGGTAGTGTGAAACAGTTGGAAAAGAAAAGACTTCATGTGATCAGTCTCAAGGGATGTTTCTGTTTTGGTGACTTCCTTGGTACAGTTTTAACATTCAGCTTCCTTACAGGCTCTTTTGTTCCAGTAAATGATTTGACACATCACTTAAACCCTTTTTCCCCTTAAAACAAAACAAAATAATAGACCTCAACTAAGGTGCATTCTATGGCTGCTGATCCTAGTAATATTGTATAACAAGGCAGCTGGCTCTCCAAGAACTCTAAGTCTGTAGTCTTTCTGAAAACTAGAGGGTTTTGTCTTTGGGTTTTGTTATTTTTGTTGTTGTTATTGTTGTTTTGTGTTTTGTTTTGCCTGCCCCAGTGATGGAAGGGAATAAATGAAAGCACTCTCTTTGTATCATGAATCTCTTCCTTTTCAGTACCAGAAACAAAATACAGATGAGTTAATGAGCGTTCCACAGTACTTCTGTCACAACCAATTTGTGTTTCTCCCTGGCCACAAGAGCTGGAATTGCCCAAGGAGAGTTCTGTTCACTATTCTGGGTGCTACTATGTTTTAGGAACTATGCCTGAAATGTAAGGATAAGTTAAACACAATATCTTCTTTCAATAGGTTCACATTCTAATAAAAAAATTGCATATGAATAATTGCACACGTAAAGAATGCTTAATCATTTTAGAAATAATGTTCTATGAAGGTTTTTAACTAGAGGAATCAGAGATGCATCCAGTAGCTAAACTGAAAAACAAAATATAAATATAAGATTGACACTGATCAATCAAATAGGTAGGAAGTGACGATTATAAAATATGTAAATATATACATATTTTATATGTGTATATATACATACATGTACATATATGCACATACAAACACATAATTATACATTGTGTATTCTCTTGTATCTGGTTTCTTTTCACTAGGATAGTACATGTCCAATTCATGAACATGTGCATCTGTAATGTGCTCATTTATATAACTCTGTATTTCATTTATAATATAAGTTGTATAGGAATATATCACTGAGTACTTACCTTAACCAAGTACTTGTCTTAACTAAGTCTGGCACATGAAACACAGACTTAATGGCATAAAAGAAAGAAATTAATTTTCTCTGGTTCTAGAGGCTGGAAAGTTCAAGAGGACAGCATGGCTGTGGCTCATGCCTGGTGAGGGTCCCCGCCTTGGCCTGTAGGTGACCAGTATTCCATGTATCCTTGTGCAATTCTGTTGCCTGCCTCTCCCTTTCATTATAAGGACACATTGGTCCCACTGAGTAGGGCCCCTGCCCTTGGCTTTACCTTGCTCCAACACTATCACGTTGTGGGTTAAACACAGCATGAGTTATGAGAAGACACAATCCAGGTCACCAATCCAATCCACAATATCATCTTCTCATCTTTGAACATTTATACAAACCGTTAATTGGACATGGGCTCTGGTGTGAGCTGCGTCTCCCCAGGATCACAAACCCAATCACTACATTTAGCTTCAAAGGGTGGTTAGAAAGCTGTTTTCTCAAGAGGTTGCAAAACTCCAAACTCTAAATTTCCACAGTCATTTCTAATAATTTTAGCTGATCTGTGTCTGCCCTACATTTAGTATCTGTCATGCTTTCAATGTTAGTTAAGCTGATAATATCCAGATTTCTAGTGATTTTTATGTGTGTTTTTATGAAAGACCATGATTATTATTTTGTAAAAAGACTCAACATCTTGCTCCATGAATGGCTTGTGCATATTGTCTTTTTAGTTATTTTCTTTCTATTTTTTTTAAATTGTCATTTTTTATTGGATTTTTTTTTTTTTTTTACATTTCAGATGTTATCCCCTTTCCCCTCCCACGCAGGAACCCCTATCTCATCCCCCCTGCTTCTATGAGGATGTGCCCCCACCCACCCTCCCACTCCCACCTACCCAGCCACGAATTCCCCGACACTGGGGCATCCAGCCTTCACTGGACCAAGGACTTCCTCTCCCACCTATGACTGACAATGCCATCCTCCCCTACATATATGGTTGGAGCCATAGGTCCCTCCGTATTTGCTCCCAGGCTGGTGGTTTAGACCCTGGGAGCTCTGGTTGGTTGGCATTGTTGCTCTTCTCATGGGGCCCACAAACCCTTTTAGCTCCTTTAGTCTTCTCTCTAATCATTGAGGGTTTTTTCCTTATTAATTTCTAAGGTTTGTTTGTTCCAGAATGATTTTCCTAATACATATAAGTTAAGTTAATGTCTTTTCTCAAGCTGTAATTTCCCCTTAGTGATGATATCTTTTGATTACCATATGTTCTTAATTAATCAGTGAAGGTTGGGGTTTTTTTTTTTTAATTTGGTTGCACTATTAGTGCTTGTCTTGTTCTATTTAAGAAAATTTTGTCTATCTTACATTCCCTATGCAATTTTAATAAACTTTATTGTTTTAACTTTCATATAACTAGGTCTACAATTCACAGTTCATTGTCTGTTTGTATTATTATATAAAGCAAGATAGGAATCATAATTCATTTATTCTAAAAATATATCAATTGTTCTAGCATCCTTCACTAAATCCACCATTATTTTCTTATTACAATAATGAGAATTTTTTAATTGAGTTGTCATATACTTGTAGGATAACCGCTAGTCTCTGCATTTTAACTCACTGTGTCTCTTGTTAATTCTTTTCAATCATCTTTGTACCAGAACACAATGCCTTAGTGAATGTTATGGGCTTTTAAATATGGCAAAATATTCTTCATGTGTTTTTATTTTTCAAAATTATATTCTATATCCTAAAATTGTATTGACAATTTTCACACACACAGTACATGTAAACATAAAATTGGGATTTCATTTGAGAGTATATGTAATCTACAGGTCAGTTTGGACAGAATAAGAATCTTAACAATATAATGTATAATTATAATTCTTGAACTAGTATGTCAAAATTAATTTTGGCCTCAGCAATGTTTTGGAGCTTTTAATGATGACTCAAACACATCTATTATTAAGTTTATTTTTAACTATTTAACTTTTATGCTATTGAAGTTTATTTACTTCATTTTTGTATATTCAGCTTGTTTTAAGCAACTTCATTAACTTTACTTATTTGATTCTCTTAGATGATCTTCAGTTGTCTTGGAATTCTATTTATGTAATCACATAATCTATCCTTTTTTCTTTTCTGACAATTTATATCATATATTTTTGCCTCATGGTACAAGTCATTATCTTTTTAAAAAATAATTTATTTTTATGTTATGTGCATTGGTGCTTTGCTTGCATGTATGTCTGTGTGAAAGTATCAAATCTCCTGGAAGTGGAGTTGCAAATAGTTGTGAGCTGCCATCTGGGTGCTGGGAATTGAACCCAGGTTTTCTGGAAGAGGGACTGCTGAGTCATTTCTCCAGTCCCAATATGTTATTATCTTTAAAAGACTTTCAAATGGAAAACTGATCTAGTTACATTAATATTTTTAAAGGTATTCTGACAAAGGTATAAATGATTTGCTGAAGTGAGATATAAGGTCTATAAAAATAAAATTTAGTAAACATATATGGAAATTCAGAAAAGCACATACACATTCAAGAGAGATTTTAAAGAATTTGAACATATAACTTACGATAATCAATTATGGGTACTGATCTATCTAAACATGACAGGGGATAAGACATTTCAGAAGAAACAAAATTAATAACTTGAGAAAAGATTACACATAATAACACATTTTGGAAACGTTTATAAACAAGTGATTACATTTTGAAATCTTAAAACTTATAACAATAGTTTTAATGAGAGAGGGTAATGAACATTGAAATAGCTAAAATTCATTACAAAAATGCATGAAACAATAAAACATCGTTTTCAAAAAATCCCTCTTGAACAATATTATTTTATTTTTATTATTTAAATTGTTAAAATACTTATTTTCAGAGGAGAAGCCCATTCTCACTGAAGGAGCTCACAGAAGTTCACTGTTGAAGGTCCTGTCTGCCTGTGAGCCAGCTCACTTTGAGAGATCAGTATCTCTACCGTCATCAAGGCATCTGCAGGACTGTGAGAAATGCATTGGCATTTGGGGTTCACAGGAGTTTGACACAAGTCTGTTTCTTAACTCTACAGTTTGGCTCATAACTTGGTCTTTCTTTCCACATGATCCAGTCATAGGGGACCAGCTATGCTTTTCCCATCAGGCTGCTTCTCTCAACTGCAAAATGAAATAGACAAAAGGAAGTGTTTCTTGGGAACCTGATGGCACAACTTGGCTCCTTGGAGTTTCTCTTCTCAGTCTAGATCCACTGCACATGTACAAAGAAAGGAGAAGCTTTCAGGTCTGGAGATCTCAGAAGTCTCAACATTAGAATGAAAACTTCTAATGTGTTTTTAAGCTGCTCCTTTTTCTCAACATAACTTCATGTCTTCAAAGAAATGAGAGACATAGGATCCAAAGCAAAATTCCAATGTAAACTAAAGTTAGAAGAAACAATATCTACTCAAATGTGCTTACTTTCATTTCAGTGAACAATAAACTATAATTTTTGAAGGAGTAAAAATATTCATAAAACAGTATTTTAAAGTTTACAATGACTCTGTCTTCCAAGAAACACTTAAAATTTTCAATTACCTAAATGTAAACAAATTCAAAGTTTATGAGTATGTTTCTTCCCAGCTTACATAAACTTGGTTTATGTAAGTTGAAAAGGAAGTCATTAACTGGCATAGAAGTAAATAGTTGAAATAATAATATATTTAAAAGGTCTAAAGAGGATTAGGATATACAAACAATGCCATTTTAGGCAACTGTCAGAGCCCTATTCAGATGGCCTTTAGCTACAATACTGAACTTGGGCAGGAGAGTGGAAGTCAAGGTCACTGCCATGCTTGGCATCACAGTAGGACGGCCATGAAGAGGGAAGAGTGTGCTTGGAACAATAGTCAAATCTGTCTCAGGTATCCTCAACTGTAAAATTAAGATAAATGTTGAAAGATAAAGTAAAGTGATTTTTTATACACATAAAAAATAAGAGTCCAGAGACTCCTCCTAGTAAACTTGCTGATGAAGTTGCGAACATTCATCTGTGGGTCTGTCAGAGACTACTGGATGTCACCCATGACTTATGGAAATTAGTTTCCAGGCTTTGCTTATATAACAAAATTATACCATTAATTTAACATATTTGTGTGTTTTCTCTTGAGTTTTTACTTTGAGTTGTCATGTTTACCCTTAAATGAGGAAATATCATTTCAAAGGTTTGATTTCTTTGTGAGATTTCGCCAAAATGCTTTGTGAATGTGTGTATATTGTGTCGGGGGGGGGGGTGATGGGTATGCTGTGTATGCACGTTCATGTGTGAGTGTAGGTGTGTGCATGCAACAGCACATAGTGCAGATCAGGGAACAGCTTGGATAGTGATCCTTGCCTTCCTCATTGCTTGAGGTAGTATCTTTATGTTTTGCTCCATGTATATCAATCTAACTGACCCACAGGCCTTCAGAGATTCCCCTGATGCTGTGTTACCTCTCACTCAGGAAGCACAGGGTTGCAAACACTTACTAACATTCTCAGCCTTACATGGATTTGAACTCAGATTCTCATGCTTGCATGGCAAACACTTTACCCACTGAGCCATTTTCCCAGTGCCTTGCCCCCAATTATTTAAAATAAACAAATTACTTAAAATGTTCATTCATACAGTGTACAGTGACACATGCGTTTAATCCCAACACTCAGCAGACAGAGGTGCAAACATCTCTGTGAGTTTGAGGCCAGCCTGGATTACATAGTTCCAGGCCATCCAGATCTATACAGTGAGATCACGTTTCAAAAAAAAGTGTTTTACAGCAGGGGTCACAGGAAATATGGTATAAAAAATAATTATCAAAGGTAAACCTAGGCCCCACATCAGCCCCAAGCTGGATAATCATGCTCATAACTAAACTCATCTGTAATGAAGATTAAAGGTGAAAACTGCCTTCTTAAAACCCTTTAATAAAACTACTTCTTAAAATAATTTTTGTTTATTTTTTATTGGATATTTTATTTACATTTCAGATGTGATCCCCTTTCCCCATTTCCCCCCACCCAGGAACCCCCTATCCTATTCCCCCCTCCTCCTGCTTCTATGAGGATGTGCCCCCAACCATCCATTCCCACCTCTCCACCCATGAATTCCCCCATCCAGCCTTCACTGGACCAAGGATCTTCTCTCCCACCTATGCCCAACAAGGTCATACTACCCTACCTCCACAACTGGAGCCATGGGTCCCTCCCTATGTGCTCCTAGGCTGGTGGTTTAGACTCTGGGGAGCTCTGGTTGGTTGGTATTGTTGTTCTCTCCATGGGGTCACAAACCCTTTCAGCTCCTTCAGTCTTCTCTCTCACTCCTCCATTGGGAACCCCATGATCAGTTATGGTTAGCTGTGAGCATTCATCTCTGTATATTTCAGGCTCTGGCAGACCTCTAAGGAGACAGCTATATCAGGCTCCTGTCAGCATGCACTTCCTGGTATCTGTGGGAAAGGGGGTCCACAGTGGAGGAGTCCTTGAGGCTTCCTGGCTGCGGGTACCACATACAGGAGAAAGTCTAGAGTTCCAAAGGCTGGAGGCTTTGGCGATGGCAGGCCCCAATAATACCAGGAAGTCCTTGGTTCCAAAAGAGTTTATTTTCATGGCAGATGGTGGATGGATCTGGATGTCCACTACCACTCCCCCCCCACCCCCAAAACTCAGGGCAGACCTGAGTTAAATAGGGAGGGAGAAGTGGGAAGGGTCTGGGGAGGAATGCTTAATTGGCTCCGCCCTCTGACCTTCATTAGTATGTAAATCTCTAGGGCCTGAGGTCTGTAGTCACACCCTCTACCTGTGCATTTTGGGAGCCCCCCCCCTCCCTAAGGCTTACGTGACTGTACAATGTAGGTCCATGGAGACTAGCCTGCTCGTCAGGATGCTGGGTTCTGGGATGTGGCTGAACTCCTGCCGTTTCTCCCTTGGAGTCTCAGGGTTCTAGGCCCATGCCAGCCAAGAACCAGGATACCCTTATGCCGTCCCACAGGTATCCACATCAGCTTCTGTCTTTGGTGATTGCACAAGGGTTGGATACCCAGGTAAAGCAGTCTCTGGATGGCCCCTCCTTCAGTTTCTGTCCCACACTTTGTCTCCATATTTGCTCCCATGAGTATTTTGATATTCCTTCTAAGAAGGACTGAAGCACTCACACTTGGTCTTCCTTCTTCATGATCTTCATGTGGTCTGTGAGTTGTATTGGATATTGCAAGCCTTGGGTATAATATCCAATTATCAGTGAGTGCATACCATATGTGTTCTTTTGTGATTGGATTATCTCACTCAGGTTGATACTTTCTAGTCCCATCCATTTGCCTAAGAATTTCATGAATTCATTGTTTTATTAGCTGAGTAATATTCAAGTGTGTAAATGTACCACATTTTCTGTGTTCATTCCTCTGTTGAAGGACATCTGGGTGCTTTACAGCTTCTGGCTATTATAAATAAGCCTGCTATGAACATAGTGGAGCATATGTCCTTGTTATATGTTGAAGCATCTTCTGGGTATAGCTGGGTCCTCAGTTAATGTTATGTCCAATTTTCTGAGGAACTGCCAGGCTAATTTCCAGAGTGGTTGCACGAGCTTGCATTCTCACCAACAATGGAGGAGTATTCCTTTCTCCACATCCTCACTAGCATCTGCTATTACCTGAGTTTTTGATCTTAGCCACTCTGACTGGTGTGAGATGGAATCTCAGGGTTGTTTTGATTTACATTTCCATGATGACTAAGGACATTGAACATTTCTTTAGGTGCTTCTTGGCCATTTAAATTTCCTCAGTTGAGAATTCTTTGTTTAGCTCTGCACCCCATTTTTAAATTGGGTTATTTGGTTGTTTGGAGTCTAATTTCTTGAGTTCTTTGTATATATTGGATATTAACCCTCTATCACATTCAGGATTGGTAAAGATCTTTTCCCAATCTATTGGTTGCCATTTTGTCCTATTGACAGTGTTCTTTGCCTTACAAAAGCTTTGCAATTTCATAAAGTCTCATTTGTCAGTCTTGATCTTAGAACATAAGCCATTGGTGTTCTGTTCAGGAACTTTTTCCCATGTGCCCAAGTATTCGAAGGTCTTCCCCACCTTCTCTTCTATTAGTTTCAGTGTATCTGGTTTTATGTGGAGGTCCTTTTACCACTTCATAAGTCAACTTAACACTCTTAGTCTTTGAAGACTATCTTTGTGCTCAGTATTAGAACACGTAGTGTGGAATTATAAATAGGCACAAAAAAATCAATATGTCTATCAAGATATTATAATTGAATTAATAAAAGAAGTCTAATACAATTGGAAGAAATAAAAATAATTCATCTAACACAACTATATTCTAGAATATGCCTATTCATTGAATTCTTTGGTCTATAAAATAAAAGATTTGATTTTGTTCTCTTTCTAGTCTAAAAGCCTATTATATTTATAATAAATATAAATCAAAGAAAACTATTGACAACTGTGGGCATTCCTTTAAAGAATGCAAGAGAGATGGACTGAACAGTAATTAAGTACATTTTGCAAAGTAGTATATAAACAATGTCAGTACTTAAATTTTAATCCAAATATAAAAAATACTTTAAAATGGTAGTAAGTTATTTGGCAAATAATTCTTTTCCATTACTTGTGCCAGGGACTATTGTAGCAGCTTCTTTAGTACAGACCACAGTTCCTGTTTGTAACAGAGTTTATATTCCAGAATGGAGGATATGAACTGAAGACTAAGCATTAAGTTCATTCGTGCTACAAAGAAAACAACGAAAGGGAACAGGATGACTCTATCCATGGCAGGTGTATTGCAAATATACTGACTTAAAAACAAAAGCTTCTCCAAATGTCTAAATAGTAAGCAGAATTTGTAAGGAAAAGAACTTGAAAACAAAGCCAAGAGCCAAGAACCAGCAGTCTGAGCCAAGAGTCATCAGCATCATTTTAAAAGACCAACAGAACAAAAGTTGCATTAGAAACAGTCAAAAAAGACTAGAGGAAGTGGAGATGGGATTTCTGACAGAGCTGTGGACAGTGTCCATGACTCCAGATTGTGAAGAAGATACATCAGCAGAACGTAGCCATAAAGACTCATGCTTATAAAGTCCTGATACTTTTCACAAGTCTGGAGAGCACTACCCTCAAAATAGCAGCACCACCAATGACTATTGACTTCTCCTTGAAGTTCCACATCAAAAACAAATCCATCTCTCCACTGCTGGGCTCTTTTGCCTCTGCTGCCCACAAACATGAATGCCTTCTTCTCCATAGTTCTTGTAAAACAACCTCTCTCCAGTATTTGATGCATGATCAATGCATTACCCCATCCATATTCCACTCAGACAAACTTGAGGACTGCCAATCTCAATAGAACCACCTCACTGACTCAAAATCAAAGAAGCTGCCCACCCATCCCATGTTGTTATGACTACTGAGGTGGGTCTAACCACTGACCAACTAAATGCTGGAATCATACAGTCCCCTGAAAATCCTGTTTGTTTGCTTAAAGGAAAAGAGAGTCTACAGAGTAAAGGATACTGTAAAGTACACAGATGCTATAGTGATCTTGTTTGGACCCTAATTCAAACCTATGAGGAGAAGTAGGCAGAGGAAAGATAGGAAGAGGAAGGGGTGGAGAAGTAGGAGAAAGGAATACTATTGTTGAATATTTAATGATATTTAGGAAAACGATTAAACTCCCAGTTAAGTAACGGTACTGTAGTTGTATTAATGATGCATAATCACCCAGTGATTCTTGCTACATTTTATTGTTAAATAGTATGCAGCAAAGGGAGAGATCATAAAGAAATCCACAAAGACAGCATGTGTTGAAGCATGCTGTATGTATGTGGAACTTGTCCACACAACATGTCTATGTATTTGAAGTTTTCCCATGAAATAAAGAAATGAAGGATGGCCTCATCGTCTCACACCTCCCTTTGGAGTGCAACATTGTCTTGATCTTTTAGACAACCTTCATTTGCCATGTTTTCCATTAAATGTGCTAACAGCGCCAACATGGACAGTCCATGAGCTGCCTGGTATCCTGCTTGCTTCTATCATGCCGTGTTTGTTTTTCTTGGGAATTCAACTTGGAAGACTAAACTCTTCTTTTCCCGGCCTCTTTACAATTGTGGTCAGACTGACCACGTAGGAGCAGCAAAGTAGAGAAAGTGCCTATCTTAGATCTCGCCTATATATCATTTCCCTCTACTCTGGCAATTCTTAAAAAGTACAAGTTTTCATGAAGTTTTGTATGGGATGCCACCACACTCTTATCAGTCTCAAGGGCAATAATTTCATTTTGAAGACACTTTAAACTGGGGTGCTTTAAATTAACATATATTGGTGCTTACATTTTTATAACCCGTTCACATAATATTTTAATATCAATGATTTGTGGAGTACCAGTTATGCTTTTGGTGTTCTCTAGAATCAAATGTCATTTAGAGTCTTTCCTACAATGACATTATACTGTTCTAGATCCTTTCTCAAACAAACAAACAAACAAACAAACAAAAGCAAAAAAAACCAAGCAAATGAAACAAACAAACTAACTAACTAACTAACTAACAAAACAAGCAAAAAAAAAAAAAAAAAAAAAAAAAAAAAAAAAAAACCCAGCTTCTCCTTTGTAGAATATGCTGTAACTATTATGATTAGTTGTGGATATATGGTCCACAGGGCCCAAAGCCCTTATGCTTCTTTCTTGTGTCATGTTCTTAATTAGATCAAACAAAAATAACAGTGACAAAAGCCATTAGAAGGACAGACATTCAGATGAATTTTAGAATTAAGCTCATGGAAAGCAAATAAAAAAGAAAGGTCCATATAATGGTCCTTACTTATTATTCCACTTCCTTTAGACCACATTTTTTTTTATATCATAGAATATAAAGGGCAAATTAAATGTTCTTGCTACTATTAAGCATTACATGTTATAAATGTATTTCAGCTTGGCATCATTAATATGTCATAAGTTATGTAACTACTCCTGCTCTTGTTTGAAAATGGTAGAGAAATCACACACACACACACACACACACACACACACACAAACACACACCATACGTACACCATGCATACACTGAGTCAAAAATGATACTAAAATCATATCACCAAGTAAAATTCCATAATATCCTATTTTCATTTTTCACATGACAAAATAATGTGTTTTGTAGACATTAAAAAAATGAAGTAAGGAATTACCCTGTTGGTCTGGCATACAGGGACAATTAAAACTGCCTCTCATATGACTCAGTGGAGACTAACAAAGTTTGACATTTATATACTCTCCCTTTCAGAAGAGCAGAGATAGAACAGATCCTGGATATCAGAATTCTAGACAAAACATTGGAAATACATCAGAACTTATAACACAAAATCAAGTTGTAAAACTGGGGAGCAGATTCACTGGATCAAGTGGAAGTTTAACAGGACGAATGAAAACAGAAGATCAAGTCAACGAATCTAACAGTTCATGGAAAAAAAATGTATCTGAACATTTCTTTAGGTGCTTTTTCGAGTTTCCTCAGTTTATAATTCTTTGTTTAGCTCTGTACCCCATTTTTAATAGGATTATTTGGTTGTCTGGAGTCTAATTTCTTGAGTTCTTTGTGTATATTGGATATTAGCCCTCTATCACATTTAGGATTGGTAAAGATCTTTTCCCAATCTGTTGCTTGCCACTTTGTCTATTGACAGTGTCCTTTGCCTTACAGAAGCTTTGCAGTTTTATGAGGTCCCATTTGTCAATTCTTGATCTTAGAGCATAAGCCATTGGTGTTCTGTTCAGGAACTTTTCCCCTGTGCCCATGTTTTCAAGGCTCTTGCCCACTTTCTCTTCTATTAGTTTCAGTGTATCTGGTATTATGTGGAGGTCCTTAATCTGGATGGCCCAGTGTGGGGGAGTTCAAGGGCAGGGAGTAGGGAGTGGGTGGATGGGTAGGAGCACAGCCTCATAGAAGCAGCAGGTTGGGGGACAGGATAAGGGATTTCTGGGGAGGAAATGGGGAAAGAGGATAACATCTGAATACAAATAAATAAAATATCCAATTTAAAAAAAAAAAGAATCTTGCCACATGGAGGGTAGAGAGATATCTTTTATCCTTAGCAGATAAAAGCACTGGCTGTTCTTTCAGAGGATCTGAGAAATTCAGTTCCTAGCACCCACATGGCAGCTAGCAACCATCTTTAATTCCAGTTCCAGAGAATTTGATGCCCTCATCTGGCTTCTGTAGGTAACACACACACACACAGTTGACAGACATACAGGCAGTCAAATACTCACTTACAATTAATGCCTGCTGGGAACAGAAAGTCAATTTTCTCCAATGGAATACCATTGTGTATATCAACCAGACTTCAGGGCAGGTCCCATACCCAGAAGTAGTTGGTCAACAAAAACCAGATTCTATGTGTTTGTGTGTGTGTGTGTGTGTGTGTGTGTGTGTGTGTGTGTGTGTGGTGTACTGTACTATGTTTTGATCATATTTATTTTCTTTTACTTATTTATTTGTTTTATTTTGTTTTTATTTTAAAAGGGAAGGAGAAGATAATGAAGTTGGATTAATAGGGAAGTGGGGAGAGCCTTGGAAGAGTTGAAAGAAAGAAAAAAATTATGATCAAAATAGATTTATATACAAAATTTTTAATAAAATATTTAAAATACAAGAAAAAAAAAAGAAAGAAAGAAAATGGATCTGATAACCTGACTGTCAAAGATTATTATCTGTGGCCTTGAAGGGTTCTGGAACAACTGGCACAATGTGAAGAATGGCTAGTGCTGTTAGACTATAACCTAGAAGCAAGGAAAGTACATGTCACGAGCACAAGAATAAAATCCAGAAATTGTCCCTAAAGAATACCACACTCTTATTGATTACTTTGGCATTTTGTTTTAAAAATTATGTTTTCTGTATTTTTTTAAATTATTTTGTTTATTTTTAATTTAACTTCATTTTTACTTACTCAGTTTACATGCCACCCACTGCCCCCCTCCCACTCACCCTCTCCACAATCCTTTCCCCATCTCCCCTTTCTCTGAGTAGGTGGAAGCCCCTTTGGTATTGGTCCACCAGATTGCTTCAACTTTTAAAGAGCGTGATTGTAATAGTAACGAGTTCTCAGATACTGTTTCCTAGAATGTTCGAGAAATCATTCTGTAAGATTCTTACAATCTTGTAGCATGCCATGAGAAGATAGATTGTCATGTGTGGTGCATCTTATGAATGTATTGAGTAGAGAAATCTCTGAAGGATCAGAAAGGAAGGTCCACCAACTCAGGTTGTGCTGGAAGACACAGACTAGAAAGTTTGTGGAGATGGCCCCATCATTTTCAGACCAGAGAGAATTAGGCTCTCTACTCTTCCTCTGTTGCCAACTCTTCCAGAGCTCTCTTCAAAGTCTCCGCACACTGGAAAGTTGTGAAGGGATTCTCCATCGCAGATGGTAAAGAGTTAAGAATAACAAGAAAAGACAGAATGAAATGTCACTTTAAGAGGTAGCGTTTATATGATATTCAGAAGTTTCTAGAATGTAGAAACTTTCAGTCTCTGGAAATAGCAGATAGCTAAGAGCACTGTGTACTCACCCTCTCATGTGTTTATATGACTAAAGAATATACATATTGCTAGCCTGCCTGAGATCAGGAGGACGGACCAAAAGACTTCAAGTTCCTCCTTCATGATAGTTGGTTGGAGGTGATTTCAGGGAAGAACAGTTAGGGCTCTTGGGTCACTGAGAGGCTTAAACAGAGCTGAATAAAAACAGTAGACCAAACGAACTCATCATGGTAGCTTAAATATGCTCACACGAAAATCGCCGAGAATGTGAAAAATCAGTTTCCACTGATCTTGTAGCTACTATCTGCCACACTTGGTAAATTTAGCCCTGGTGTAGTCCTAGCTCTGAGGCGGGGGTTTTGAGCTACTGATGAGGTTTTCTGTCTCTTTAAAGGTGGTATTAAGAGTACCTCGGAGTTCTGAGCAATATCGTCCCTTTTTAGATCTGTCCATTCATCATGATTCCTTGCCAGAATTTGTTAGGTAAACATGATTGACAGGCAGCCATCTTTATCCTTTATATGGCTGGAGGTCAGCCATGGTGGAAAGTAATGCTTTTTTAATTAGCTGTTAGGGGATCAAGTTTCCTTTGTGTGGCTGGCACAATGTTCTTTCAGCGTCAGCAACCAAAGTGGATATCGCTACAGCCTTGCATGTTCTGTATAACTCAGATGACTGAAGAACAGTCATAAAAATTTCATATTGGAGTTGTTTTCTAAAAAAAAAAAAATGAATTGCACAGCTGGCAAAAAATGTTATGGAGAAACATACTTGAAATAACAGAGTTCTTGACAGGAAAATGAGCTACATTTTTAAAGGTTGTCCTGGCAAATGGTGGTTATAAAGGGAAAACTGTCAGATCATTTTTTTTCCTCTTGCAAAAATAAAACAAACATAGTTTTTAACTGTAATGTGCAAAAATATAATTTCCCTCCTAGGAATTGTTCCTTCCATTGAAGGGTAAAATAAATCCCTGCACAGTTTTGGTTTGGCAGAGTTTACAAAATGTAAAAAGAAATAACACACAAGGCAAGCATTCGTGACTAATTGGAGGGTACTGAACCTCCGAACTCCTTGCCCATCTTTAGTGAGCCAGGGTGTTCACTTCAAACAACGCTTATGCTTCTGGGGACTAAAACAATTAATTTAGTAAAATGCAAAACCACTGTGAAATGAAAAATGGGTGTGCTCAAAGTATTAATACACATCTAAAACACGTGTTTTTCATTTGAATGTAAAAATTATTGGGCTACAAAAGAAACACTTTTAAACTCACAATAAACTCTGAAGTCGTTTGAGGGGACAGTGATTAGAGGTGATATAAGGGCTAACATATTAGATCCTGAAAGGAATTTCTACATTATAAATCATAGCTAAAGTCAATGGTTTGTGTACGGAATATAAATAAGTGCACAGCTTGCTTCTTCTTTCTAGTTCTGTGTCTAAACTGGTCTATTGACTTTGTTCTCAATTTCTTCTATATCTGTTCTTGTTATTTTATTTTTCGTATTGGGTTTATAATAACCAAACACAGCTTCTTTGTTCCATAAGGTGAAGTTAGTGTTTGATCTGGTACCCTCCCCTTTTGGTCTTTCTTCCTTGTGAGGTTTTCTTGCCCCCAGTTGTTAAGAGCTAGAGTGGTTTGAAAGAGTGGAAACCTAGAGGCAAACTGCCTGGGTTTGAATCCCAGTTCTCTCATCTGTGAGCTTCAAGAATTAGAGAAAATCACACAAGCTCTTTGGAACTCAGTTTCCTGCTCTGTTAAAAGGTTCTAAGAAGTTTTTGCTTATTAGATTCTCTTAACGAATTAATGAGAAGAGTTATAAGAAGAAGCTAGGAATTCTTTGCAATACATGGAATTAGCAGTGGTTACAAATTGTACATAGTTATGAAACACACTATCATATATATATAAGTTAAAATCATTTAAATAACATATCAATGTTTGTAAATAATGTGCTGAGTTTTTATTTTCTTTCTTCCTTTTTGCCTCCTCTGTATAAACAAAATATTGAGTTCTGTTTAGGAGAGGAAGAAAATCCATTTGTGAGGTTAATAACATCTATAACTCTGTGTAGGTCCTCAAGACAGAATGTCTGTCAAGCCAAAGCTTAATTACTTATAATTTCTTGTTGTTATATAATTAGGCTCCAGAAAAAATTTCATTAGTAAGCTTATGTTTTTTTCTCTTTTGAATGACCTAGTCGGTATATCGTTTAAACAAACAGCACACTGAAGCAAACAGTTCTTAAAAAGAAATGACAAGACCAGATGAAATGCCCAGTTTATAATCAAAATAAAAACAATCAAGGCAATATCTGGAGATAAAGTCCACTAGTTTTACATTCAACATTAGGCAGGTGAATGCTCTCATCCTGCACTATACAGCTTCAGAGAGAAAAGATTGGTCTGTACAACCTGGAACACAGACCATATTTGACATCACTTTCATTTTTAGCTTGTGAAGGTTGAGTTTTTCCCACAAAAGGATCATAATGTTGTCAAAGAAATCCACATATAAAATTTGTTTACCACAGTTTAAACAAGCCATTTAATCTCAAGCTGGTCTGGCTGCCTGTGCCAGTGCTGAGGGAAAGCACTAGCAGAGTCACATGGTACTCATGGTAGAAATTCATGCTTTCTCTCCATCTTTAGCCAAAACATGGCATCTCTGCTTTGTATATGAGTGGGAGCCAGCAGTTATGTATAAAGTAACTTCAAACAGGGAGGGCAGGGGGTCTATTTCTGCCGAGCATATGTTCCATACCTGATGCCATGCTAGGTAAGCTTACAGCCTATCTTTTTTGACAGATGGAATGAAAACAACAAAGGGTGCAGATAGAAATGTCTGGGTCTGTTAGGAAACAAGTCATTGAATAAGATTTTAAATAATGATTTCAGAGAGAGATGGAACGGGGGCTCTGCCAGGGCCACAGCCTTGTCAGTAGGATGCTTGCCTTCCAGATAAGAAAGATGAGCCCCAGGATTCCATCTCTAGCACTATAAGAAAAGAGCCAGGGAACTAGTGGCCACCAGCAGCTCATAGCTGCTGGAGGAGGAAGAGTCACTCTTGTTGGTGGAGGAGGCAGTATGTTTAAAGATTCAATCATTACTTTTAAGAAGAAAATAGATAAAATAACCCTTTGTGTACTTAGACCTCTCTCTTCTTTGGATTATGTGATTATTACAGTGCCTTGCTTGAAGCAGCTAACATTCTCACTGTGTATAGGCCCAGCCATCCTCAAATACTAATGAATATACAGAATTGTAAATACATTATCTTAGTTTTAAAATCTCGCTGCAGGAACAGGTTTAGTTTGTATGGTTTTTTTACCCTAATCCTGTTGCTGCAACCTAAGATCTGAATAGAAAATGATCCTGCTTCAGTGATCCATCTCATTGCATTCATCTCTGGAGAAAGGTTTGCTGGAAATATATAAACACACAACACACAATGCATTATGGGTCTAATGGCAGAGAGCACACCTGTATAAATGGACTCTGTTGCAATAACCTGCCCTTCCCCCACCCACTTATATAATAATCCTGGCTTTCAGAAGACTAATCACTACACACCATCTACACAGCATCTAATTTCCTCATCGAATTTCTCTGCTGGGTTTAGCCATGCTTGTCAACCTCCCAGTTCCCTCTTCAATAACTGGGTTTATTCTTAGTGTCTCGCCAATAAACATTCCTAAGAGCAAATCCATGAAGTCCAGATTTCTTTATCGCTCCCTCTTTCAAGACAGGTTTTCTGCTCACAAGCCTGGGAAAGGTCACAGGTAATATTGGCTGGTCACTTTTGGGTGGCAGGATTGCGTGAGCACATTGGGCTTTTTTGTTTAATCGTCTCACTGACCACCAAGGGAGTCTGTCAGCTGCTGGGAAACCACTTAGAAAAGCAAATGATCATATGTCCAACTCAGTTTCCCTCCAAGAACAAATTAAGTTGCTAATATTCTATTTCAGAACAGTTGCAGGTTTTCCATACACACTTATCTTTCTCGTGCCTGTACCTTACGTGTTTCCAAATACTCACAAAGAGTTTTAACTTTGTGTAGTGGAGAAAAGAGCCATGAATGGCTTTTCACACTATTTTTTACAACAGAAGTTCATTTATTTAGATCTTTTCCATTATGACTGGAGTTGTAACTCAATGGTAGGATACTGATCTAGTAGTGCAAAGCCACGGATTAGAATATATATATATATCCACAAATGTTTGCCTTTTTAGGTACTCAAAGAGAATAAAAGACTTTCAGAAAACAATAGGAGGGCTTGGGAGGTGTCTCAATGGCAGAGTGTTTGCATGGCACACACAGGGCCTGGGTTCAATCCCAGCCACCCATTCCCCTTCTAAAATAGTACTGGCCTAGGGCTCTGCCCAGAATGTATTATGTCTGTCCTAATAAGATATGTTGGATTTCTAATTTTTTCTGTCTCATAGCATGGCACTACTTGAAAATGGAGATTTTACAGACGACGAGTAGCATGTTGGAATCATGAAAGCAGGCTCTAATTCAAAAGGGAAACTTGGATACAGGCACATAGAGAGAGACCATTGAATGTAGATGGAGGCAGACATTGGGGTGGTAAAGCAAAGCAAAGAGTGATGCAGGAGGGAGATTGACCCACAGTGCTGGGGGAAAGCCAACCTTATTTGTATCTTGAGCTTGGACTTCCAGCCTGCAGAATTGGGAGACAAATTTCTATTGCCTAAGCCAACTGCATGTAAGTTGGCTACCAAGGTACTATGAAACTAGAAAAATATTAATGATGATCCTAACTGTATTAGCAAGGTGGACCTGCTTCCAACTTGATTCTGTGTTGTGGTAACTGTCTTTTTGTAAGAATTCAATGTGGGCATTCTTGCAGCATATAGGACTCTGCATCAGACAAGTGTCCCTGTGCCCTTGAAAGTCAGCAAAGCCTGAACACTGAGCTTAGTTTTTATTTATTTTTTTAAATTAATTTTTATTGGATATTTTATTTACATTTCAGATATTATCCCCTTTCACATTCCCACCCCCACCCAGGAACCCCTCCCTCCTGCTTCTATGGGAGGGGAAATGGGGTAAGGAGATAACATCTGAAATGTAAATAAAATGTCCCATAAAAAATAATAATGGTTTTATACTATATACTTTCAATTCTGAATTATGAAATTGGCCCCAAATTGAAAGAATTTTTTTTACTTTTGGTTGCCTTATACAGAATGTTCTCATGTGTCATCTGGATACAGAACTGGAATGTGCTGCGAAGAAGGTTTTAGACTCCTGGTTGAAGTGGGATAGATTTACAGTTGTAGCATGGAGCCATTTTTTGACTAAGTCTGAGTCAGCCTCTTATTCTGTAACAGAAATATTGGATAGAGTTATTATGGGAATAAAAACAGGTAATCCTTATTGAGACATTGGTTTGATAATAAGAGCATGCCAGCAAATTACTGCTTTTAAAGTTACTCATTTTCAAAACTGGTCAATGTAAATGTTTTTTCTTCTTAAGTCTTTATAAATGTCCAAAGTCTCCTCCTGCAGAGATATTTTTTCATAGTTTTCTATAATAAAAACAGGCTGAAGTCTTTCTAAACTAAGTCAGTCTGCCTTTTCTATGAAAGAAAATGTCTTGTTTTAGAATTTGCAGCTCAATAATGTTTTCTTAACTACAGGCTTCTGCCCACTGTGGAATGCAAGTAGTCATAAATACCATGTTATCACCTGAACATCACTGTGTTCCAATAAAACTTTATTGGCTGAAACATGGCAATGGTTGAGGTTAAGCTGCGAGTAGTGACGCCCAGGCTGTGTGCTTCCCATTACTTCTCATGAATCATCTGCTTATGCATGTATGTAGTTGCTTTATCAAAACAGAACTTCAGACAAAAATCATGTTAACCTTTTTCATTAAAGTTTTATAAGACCTACTGAGAAAAGTAGTCATTACATTGAATTTGTCATTCACAGGATGGCATCAGGACTGAAAACACCCATGATTCATTGCCATAGAGAAAATCTTACATTCTGCTTCTGCTCAGAAGGACATGTAGGGCATGACTAGTCACAGGCTTGCTGCAGCATCTCACAGTGTGGGCTGCCAGAGTCTCTGCTGGAGCCTGTGGGCATGTGTAGTTTGGCCCCTGTTTTGTTGATCTTATGAACAGCACACATTGAGACTGATTTCTTGGCCAACCTGTGTTTACCAAGCACTTATGGTGAAGCCTGAACCAGATTTATGATGTCAAGGGCCCAGTACTGAGTGCCTAGGCCATCTAGAAACTACATACATTCAAGTCATGTTCTAAACCTTTTATATTTTGATCCAGACTTGGCTTTGTATCACCAAAGAAGTTTTGAAATAACCTCAAGGCAAGGAGCATATCTCAAAGAAGAGTATTCAAAACAAAAGCAAACTTAGAAGCATTGAAAGCTCTGCCATTTATTTCAGTTCTTAGCAAAGTAGAAGGAATTCGTAAAGTAATGAACATCTTTTCAAAATCCTTCTCTGCTAGGGTTAACTGGTGTGAACACTATCAGTAGCAATTAATTACATGCAAGAATGATGGTGATTTTGCTTTTGGGTCAGCAAATTTCTCTGCTTCACTCACAAATTCTCTGCAAAAAAAAAAACCCTAAATCCGGTGCCTGTGCCTTCCTTTCTCTCCATTCTAAAGCCAAGGTTCAACTTGTTGGTAATCCAGGCTCCTCACAGAAGGAAATCCCCACAAAAGGTGAAGAACTTTCACAAATAAAACTATTCAACCCCAAGTAGTCATGAAAAATTTGGGTGTGCAGAGAAGAGAAAAACACACTTGTGTTATGTTAACACAGGCTGTGTTCTGAAGCTTTAAATCATAATCCAAACTTCTTCCTGAGAGATGAGAGAGCATCTCTGAATCTCAGCCAAGGAAGAAAATGAGATGCTTGACAAGAAGGATGCAATAACCATGGCCACCATTTATAATTTGATGTTCCTTGTGGCGTTCACAATGTGGGTGTATGTCCTTGTGAGTGCCAGTCTTGCTCATGTTCAAACCCTAGATGCCATCTTATAGACCACAAATATACTAGTCAGCTATTGCTGCATGAAAGTAACAAGTGTCATTAGGGCTCACCTGTCCCATGCAGCTTAGTGAAGTTGCTGCACACAATCTTATAGACAAACATCAAGGTGTCAGCTATGCTCCCACCCCACGTGGTATTATACATCCTCCACCAACCTCAAAATTCAACCCTTGTTTGTCTCACACTGAGATCCTTATTTCCTTTCTGGGGGCCAACTGGGGGCCCTCCTAGAGACACCCAGGTTCATAGGATCTCATAACATGACTGCTTCTACAATATCCAGAGAAATTCTATGACTTCAGGGAAGTACTCCTTTTATAGAATTCATGTAATTTGAATAATCTCCTTTTTGATTAACTGGAAGTCAACTAATCAAGAGGGGGTTTAGTCACATCTTCAGTAGAATTCATTCACCTGTAAGAATACAGCATAACATCCCATTATAGTTACAGCTCTTGCCCACCATCAATGTAAAAGAATGCCCTGTGTATGTATTCTAGAGGTAGGAATCTTGAGAGCCATCTTGGAGACTACTGTAAAGACATTGGCAATATATTATACAAAATTTCTGTACATAAATGTGTGCTTATGTATATGTGCACACCACACACATACACACACAAACACATATACATCTGTATCTATAGATGTGCATATGTGTAAAGTGAACAAGTCTAACAAGACCACGCATCCTCCAAGAAGGTCAGAAGCCCTAATTCTTCCCTGAGCAGTTCAACGGCTCGAACTTTTGCTCAATAATATGAGCATATGGGGGCCATTCTCATCCAAACCACCATATTACATAACTATTCATAAAGTTTAATTTATAAATTAGGCACACTTAATAATACCAATTAATAATAAATAGAATGTTCTAACAACATGCTGGAGTGAAACCTATTAAAACATTAATCATTATTTCTGGAAGTTTTTGCTTAATATTTTTAGATTCTGGTTGACAATGAGTAACAGATAGTACTGGGAGCAAGAAGTAACATACATGTTATACATGTTCTCCATCCTCACACACTCTTACAACCCAATTTTGGTGGAGAACCCAAAACTTTTTTAAAAACAGGCATACACATAGCACTCTTACTACTCATTTTTCAAGGCTACTCTATCATTGGTGGATTCACAGACTGCTGTCTTTCTGTTCAAAGAAGTAAATCTCACAGGTTACCCTCTTGATGGGAACTGGGACCCAGTAGGCTTTTCAGAGAAGGCATTTCTCTCTTGCCTGGGAAACTACAAAGTGAATTTGAAACTATGGGCAACGCTGCACTGGTCACATGGATAAGATTAAAAAACTAAAAAAAAAGATGAAGATCTGAAATATTGGGTGCTTCTACTGCTGCTGTTTTCTACATACCAAATCAGCAGAATGTTTCTGCTGTCAGTATCCACCCATTCTCAGCAGGAGATAGGACAGAATATGCTCTGTACAGAACCCATGTGAGCCCCAGATCAAGAGGGCAGTATTTGCATAAACAGAATCCTAGAGACTATGTCATCACTATCTCTCTCTTCCTCCTCCTCCCCTCTCTGCCCTACAAGCCTGTCGGATCGAGTTTCCCAGGCTACCTTCAATGAACATCAAGGAATGCAGCAGAGACGAATGTTACATCGACACCCACGGTGCCACGGCAAGGGAAAACTGTTTGTACACTCTTTTCATTTCTCAGTATGAACAAGCATCTGAAGACTTTGCACCTGTTCTCGTTAGCCCTGGCAAATGCAGCGTGCATTTATATTAATAGAAAGATGTTTTCATAACAGAATGGGTGCGCAGCAATCCTGGCACACACTCTGGATGCTCTCATGAGCACGCAGATGCGGGCGGGAGGAGGGGTAACTCTTACATAAAGTCCCATGGCAAGAGTACAAGACCCGGACTCCCAAGCTTCATCCTCAGAACAGTTAGGAGAGGTTTTTCTGGAATGACTGGGCTACAGTCTTGGAAATCCAATTAGATACTTGATGAAGAGGAAAATGTGCTGTATACAAACGGGCTTTTCATGGGTGTCTCAAAGCTGAGAACTCTTTGGGCTCCATATCCCATTTCTCTAATTTGAGTCTTATCTCCCCAGAGTGGAGCGGAGCACCGGTGAGGTCATCTTTGGCTCAATTCCTGAAAGTTTGTTTTGAGTCGCCAGTGTAAATATTGTCCACCCAATCTGTACATTTGCACAAATTAACTGAAACCAGCTACCCAATTCCTTGTTCATATTTGTATCTTTTGATTAAGCCTGACAGCTGTAACCTCATTAGCCCTCCTCTGGTCATGGCAGAACAGCTGTCAGAGTAGGAGGAAGTGGATTCATTCAAGTTGTTCTCTAGACTAGGAACATTAAAATCGATAGCACTCTAAAAGGTTCTGTTATGCTTCTAATTCTAATTTATGTTGTGTCCTTTGCCTAGACACATAACGGCAGCCTAAAGTCAGCCAGTCATCTATGGAGAAGGCCAGGGTCTTACAGGGAGAATATGGGTTTTTTCTGAAGATATCAGATTTGCATCCTTTGTAATGAGGTTTTAGCATGTTCTAAAACAGACAATTTTAATGTATTTTAAAATATTAGCTCGTAATGTGTTTTTTGGCATGAGAGGTTTTGTTAATTCTGACAGAAGTCCAACAGAGTCTTAACTATGAAAGTAAGAAAGTCCCTGCAGCTGGTGCTCACAGGAGATGGAGATCAAAAGTGAGGAGAGCTAGAAACACTCCAGTGGGAATGTGGTTTTCCTAAACAGGACACAAAGCCCTTACATGAGTCCTTTTAGGTTCTGCAATAATCTGCATAAAGGAAGGAGGCAGAGAGAGAAGTTCTCGATAGCTATTCTCTTAAACCCAGGGGCTCACGGGAAACGCTTTCTATCCAGCAAGGTGTTGAAAGGGACAGCGAGGATAGAGCAGATGCCATGAGCGGCCTTCTCACTCAGCTCTTTTACTGGGGATGGGAAAGAGAGGAACATGGCAAAAGGAAAGAACTCTAGGGGTGGGGAGAAGATCTGGATCATATTCCAGTCAGCTCTGGTCCATATTCTACCATAGTTCATCCAACCCATCAAGTTTTACCAAGTCCTCCCAGTTTTGTATCTGTAGACTCATTTGGAAAAGGGGAAGATTTGCTAGCTATTCGCAGTAGTCTTACTTATCTGCAGTGATCAACGACTTCCTGTAGCATTCCAGTGCTACACAAAGATATTTTACTGGTGGTGTAAGGTGGGTTTATCTACTAATTGTGTAGCTTGGGGCTAATTCTTTTTCTACTTTCTCAGGGCCCATTAGCCAAAAATGTAAACGGATGCTGTCCTTTGGCACCCCCTGGTGGTGTCAATAGCTGTTACATCTGTCTGAACCTCGTGATCCTTCAAGAATGCATGCTGTGAATACCAGAGAGTGTGGGGTGCCGGTTGCTATTTACTTAATGGGAAAAAATCCTGCAGGGGCTTCTTCATGCTGTCTTATAGCTTCCAATCCTTATAGCTTCCAATCTTAGAGGCTGAAGTGAATGTGGTCATTTTGCAAGGAAGTTGTATCATCATCACGGGGTCAGCATTCCATCATGGGCATCAACATTATAAAGCAGAACACAAAGCTGAAGGATTTACTCAATAGCAGACTGCGACTTTCAGCACAGTGTGAAAATATAGGAAACGTTGAAATATTAGTGCAAGGCAAATGTTTTCTTTGTATGTGAGTGACTTTAGAATTTCCAGAAATATTGAATAACACATACTGGCTTTCCCTAAAATCAGGTAGTGATAATGAGACAGTATTAAATTTTTCCTGGGCCTTTTTTTTTATTTTTACAATTTTTTCTTCAATTTAAGAATCATTTACAATGAAAACTTTAAAACTCAGAAGTCAGATAAAAGAAATGAAAGTGGGTTTTTGATATGGAATGAGAGGTAAATGTATTTTAATTATTGTGAATCTACAGAAATAAAACTATTTCAATCATGGTGGTTTGATACCAATTACACTACACTTTCGTTAATCCCATGAATTCCTTGGTTTGTTTACAATTATATACTTTCTCTTTCACTCTGAAACTGTATGAAAGCCCAGCTTTTAAAACTGTGTTTGATTCATTAGAAATTTACATGACATTTTAATTTGAATGACTTTACTTGAGATGATATATTATAGTCTAAAGCAAGCAAGCAAACACGTGCTAGGGAAAAATTGCATATTCCCAGTGACTAACATTGCTGATGTAGGCTATACTGTGTGGTGATGCTAAGTGATTTCCAGACTCCTTCATTTCCAGGCTTTGGGTTGGTATAATTACAATAGCTACAGCTGCTCCATGTAGCTTTAAAAAGAAACAGTCATAGGAAAAAGAAAAGTCAATATTCCCTAAAGGAGAAAAAGAAGTTTCTTTAGTTTCTTTGCCTGTGTTTCTGGCAAAAGGTTGTTAACAGTTGTATCAATATAGTTCAACTAGGATTGGAATATAATATTATATTATATATATATAATATTATATATATATATTATTGTGTGTGTGCATATAGACATATATGCACATATATCTGCATCTCATAGATTTGTTCTGGAAAATCTGCTTTTGTTTCCAAAGCTTTGTCTCTTATCAGCCACATTTATAAGCATTTTTGAAGTTCTTTATGAGCACTTTGCCTGCCTCTCCATACTCCTAAATATTCCTCTCTGCTCCTCATGATCAGACATGTTTTCAGCCTTGGTTTACTGGAGAATAAAACATTAGTTCACCTCAAAGCCTGCCATTAAATTTTCCTCATTTATTGGATACCAGGAGTTGTGCCCAAGCTACTGAGATCAGTTCTAACTACAATATTATGGTGTTCCCCAGAGTCCCTCACTGTTTCCGTGCTTAATGGCTGAGGAGCCTCTCGAGCCAAGTAAATCCTACTGTTGACATATTGGTACCACTGCCCTTAGAGCACCTTTGATCCACTACCCTGCTCCCACAATTTGGAGATCTATTATACTCTGTGTTAAATAAAAGTAGCCAGGTATGAAGAAGTTAGGGAAACGAGGCTACTACTGTTTGTCCATCTGTGCAGTTGACATTGACACTACTATACCATTGGGTTTAAGAAAATAAAGCCTGGGTATTCTGCTGTCTGAGTAGAACCATGTTGCTTCTGGTGCCCTTAAGTGATCAGCAGTAACCTTCTCACTCACTAAAAGCCGTGCTTGTTCTCGCTGCAGAATGAGGACTTAGCTGGGACTCCATTGGTTTTCTTCATCATCACATCTGTTTCTCATTCTGAAAAAAACGTGAATTTGCTCAGCACTGGGACTGATGATAGCAACCTTGAGCTCCTGGATACACTGTTACATACATGCCTAGAGTGTCTGATACACTTTTCATACTACCATGCCCCAAATGTCTGCTACACGGTTACATAATACCATGCCCTGAGTGTCTGCTACACTGTGACATCCTGCCATGCCTAGAGTGTATTTTTAATAGACTGATAAAAGATGGTATTCAATATAAAGGAGGGATTTCCTTTTTGTTATTAAATCAGGCTCATAAAACTAAGCCAGGAAAAAAAAAAAAAACCTTGAATCTGAATAACCATTTTATTCATAGACTGTCAAATGGCATACAGCAATAACCCCTTAAAGGTTCCTGTTTTAAGTGGTGCGCACATGGCTCTCTCAGCCTGACCTGGAGTGACCAGGTTAGATGGACCCTCACATCTGAGTGCTGATTCAGGCCTTTGCTCCCTGCTGCCAATAATAGATCATCGAGGTGCCAGACTTAGTGGTGGTTTCCTGTGATGCGGATACCTGTCCAGCCAGAGTTGGAGTGTGACCACAAGCCATTTTCCTTAAGTCACAGAATAACTGTCAGATGATAATTACTCATAGTCACCACACCAGTCAGCCATCCAGGGAAGGGCTTCCATGGCCTATGTTCCCCCTAAGGGGAAGGGAATTTTTCTTCCTACACTGTCATTCACAGAGGTGAAAATTCAGTGTTTGATCTCCAAGTCTTTGAAAAATCATCCAAACAGGAAAAACAACAAAGTTCATCTCTTTTTTTGGTTCTTTTTATTTTTACATGAATAATTTTCTGTCTTAATATTTTCATGTATTTTAATAAAGACCATATCAGTAGGGACTAAAGAACACAAATTCTGGTCATGCATTGCCTTTTTCTTAGAAGGAAGGATACATTTTACTTTGAATAAGAAAATAGCCTAAACGGCCAGCGGTGGCACACTGCTGTAGTTGCTGCTCACAGGAGTCTGAGGCAGGCAGTTTTCCGAGTTTGAGTCCAGCCTTTGCTGCAGCCTTTGCTACGGCACAGTGAGTTCGTCTCACAGAGCAGAAAAAAAAAAAAAAGAAAAGAAAATAGACACTATTTTCTTCCTTTAGAGAATAAACAGGACATCCAACAGAGATGGCACAATGCTATACAGAGGGTCATGCCAGTAGTGATAATTCAGGGTCACCAGTCATTTCAGACTGGAGGTTTCTATTGAGTTGGATTGAGTTGGATAAAGTGTTTTAAGTTACATATTAACAAGACAAACAGGTGTTTACTCTGAGTGGTTCCTGACTCCAGGAAAGAATTTTCTAGAAACCTCAAACTAGTTTTACACAAACTAGTTTTTCATTTCCCATAATCATTCAGTGTTTCCATGCATTTAAGTAACTGAAATCATTATTGCTTAAACCACAAATTGGCACAAATGATTGTTTGATCCAAATAATTAATTAACTAAATATAAACATGTAAATATAAATGCACATACAGTGTGTATGTGTGTGTGTGTGTGAAGGAAAACAGTCAAATATATAATCATTTTCTGGTATCTGTCCACTAGAACCAGTTTCACGATTCACCTTTAATATCAAATTCCATGGGCCTTCAAATTCTTCATATAACACAATGTAGTATTTGCATGAACCTATGAACATTCTGAATACTTTAATTCAGGTCTAGATTACCTATGGAACTCAGTAGAACTAAGTGGTTGTTACACAATATTATTTCAAGATGATGAAAGGGAAGGGTGGCTGTATATATTCAATACAGAAGCATTTTTCTGATTTTTTAAAATCTGTAATCAGTTTTATCTATATATTTGGAGTCCAGAGATATGAAAAGTTGATTGTGCAAACATACACATACACACACACACACACACACACACACACATACACAAACACACATAGGCACACATACACATGCACACACACAAGGGGGATAGTCAAGTGTGTTTGCAGTTAGAGTGATTCATATCTGGCTGTGAACTTTAACATACACTCAATGGCAAAGAAAAGCTAAGTCATCTAAGATTTCCCAAAAGTGAGAAGTCAGATGATTAATGATTTAGAAGCTACATTATTTCTGTTGGCTGTTTCTGAGAGGTTTTCCTGTAATTACAAACAAGGCATAAACATTTTTCATGTGAATGAATTTGAATTCTGTATTTTAGCTTAGAATCAAACATGCCATTGTAATTTTTATTACAAGGCCCTGAGTCATGTGGTCTAACTCATTCATCTTACAGAAGAAAACAATGACAACCAGAGAGCCTCTGAGGATCCCCTCGGCTCACACAAGTGAGTCATTCATAACATTGTATAGACCAGTGAACTTCGTTGCTGTATGCTTGCCTCAGTGGCTGTCTGTTTTGACAACACCTCAAATGTTAATCTAGAGGTTTGTTTGTGTGGCCCTACATGACATCAGTGTGACTTTATCTCTGGCTTATCCATTATAGAAAGCCCAATTCAAAAAAGTTATGATCAAGCCCACTCAGTCCATTGACCCATAAGGTTGACCTCCAAGTGCTAGAACTAGTATTTACTGCACAGTCAAGTCACTTACTGAGTAGACTACTCCAAAGCTCTTCATTTTCTAAACCTCCCAATGTTCACTTTGCCTGAAAACACTGACACAACATAACAGGAAAATAAGCTGAGTTTTCATAGACCAAACTAGAGACTAAATCATCTTTCATGTTTGGTTGAAGACTAGGAATGGCTTCCAAGGTTCCCTCCTTATGTTTGCTTCATTTATCAAAGTGTTTTGTAAATAAGTGAGTTAGAATCAATTTCTGAAAAAAAAAAAAGAAAGAATCAATTTCTGATACTCATTTCAATTGCTATATTTCCTCGGACCCATTTTGAACATACTTGAAAGAAGAGTCACATATAAATTTTCCTTCCTAAAAAGAAAGTCTTATGGCAAGCAAGATATTTGGTCTCTGTGGCAATGTTATGGAGACCTAATGTATTTTTAATATCCTTGTTTGTTCTTGTTTTAACTGACACTAGCAATTTGAGAAATGTTGCGGGCACCATTGAATATAAATTTGAAGAAAAATAGCACTTCAAACTATGTTATTAGAAGTGGGGTAAATATTTAATCAAAGATGAATCCAAAAGTTTAGATTCTGTATTGAGTCTCGTACTTCCATGATATAGTCCCCGGAATAGCATTAGTGTTTGTAACCACCTGGGCTGTGAGTGATAACCCTCCACTGTACTCATTCAGCAGCCCTTTTATAAGATTGTTGAAGTTTTCTCTGTAAAGAAAAATTCAGCTACATAACTTTTCAGAAGAGAACATTGAGGACCCAAGGGGCAAAGCTCTCCATTTGTGTCTACAGCATACATTGCAGTTGTATTTGAGACCAGATTTTAAGTGCTTTGTTGAGTGATGTTTCTTCTCTTCAAGTGGTTGATCTATCTCTCATATGCATGTCTTCTTCGATGTTTACAGAGAGAGATTCTTTTTTAAATTCATTCCTGTCATTTCTTCCTTCATTCTTCACTGAGATGATCTCTAAAATACAAATAATTGAAAATTATCCTGACCCAAAGAATTGCTCACTTTTTAGAAAGGCTAAGATGGCAACCAACGTGTTCCAATTCTAACAGAACAAATCTGATCTTGTAGCACCTGACCTATCTATCTCTCTAGTTACTGTTCTTCTTAAGGTCTCTAACCTTTACCTCTAACTTCCTTGGACCCTCTGAATGGAGTTTTCCCAACTAGCCATTATGTGTCTCCATTTCCTGGAACACAATTACTTCTCTACCCTCCTCTTTTTACCAGCATCATGTCACCAAGTGACATCTGAAAACTTATTCTTAGGAAATGTTCTAAACAGCAGAGAGATGGTATTACCCTGTTAATATACAAACATTTATGTGATTCCTCTTGCTCTTTACTGATTAGTTTAATAAGGACTGACATGCTCTTACATCTCAAATTACCTGATTCCACCCAGCAAGAATTCAACTATGCTTATTAAAGAAAAGAATATTTAGCATACAATAGGATCATAAATGAGAGAAATCAATTCTGAGGGTATAGCAATGAAAGAATGCCATCTGTGTTCATTGTGTTTTTGTTGCTGTGATGAAATATTATGATCAAAAACAACCATAAAACTGTCCTGTTTGGATTCATGGTTCATGACAAAGGAAGCTCATATTGGTAGGGAACATGTAACTTCAGGCGACCACAGAAATATGCTAAGAGATATCATCTCATCTACATACAGGAAGCAGATAGTGAAAGCAGAAAGGAGGGGAGGGCTACAAACTCTCAAAGCCTAGCCCCATGCTGGTGATGTAGGTTCTCCAGCAAGGCTGCCTCCTCCAAATTTTAACCTCTTCAAACAGCCACCAACTGTTCTCCAAGTGTTCAAATCCATGAGCCTCTGGGAAGTATTTCAAGCTGCAGCATCGTCCATATTGAATTCACTTGAAGACTCAAGATTAGTTCATAAAGCCAAAGGATACATTTCATGATCATTTTTTTATCTTTCTGTTACTGAAAAAATCAAAATTGATAATTGAGGCTAGTTTTATCTCTGGAGTTTGTCCTTCAATCACAGTGATTTCCATAAAGGGCATTCTAAGATGCCAATAGATTTCTGAAGCTAGAGCCAGTCTCTCCAGAGGAACATATCCCTCCCCAACAGTGACTACTGAGTGACTCTGAAGCAGAAACCCTATACAGGTGGCTGCACATACTCCAGAGAAGATGGAGTGAATGGCCCAAGATGTAACCATGTTGCTCACTAGACTGTACAATGTACGTGGTTACACTGATTATTTTTAAAATTTATCATAGAGTTATAATGCCTTTTTGTTTGTATCTTGGTGTTCTTTTTATAAAGGATCAATTCATGTTATGTAGTCTGCTCTGGAACCCCTGAGAGCAAGCAATCCTCCTGCTTCTAGTTCTAATGTAATAGGAAGGCAAACACATACCATCATTCTGGGCTTCTTTTAATATTTAGATTACAATAAACCAAGGATAACCAATACTATTGAAAGTAAAAGCATAGATAAGGGAAAACTACTGTATTTTTCTAAGTAGCTCATAATCTTTTATCATAAAATATAAAAAATATAGATAAATGTTTGAACCACTTGGACAGCAAGCCTAGCATTACTGATCTGATACTAGTGTTTATTCTGCTTTGCATGAATATCTGTGCTTTACTTCTAAAATATCTTTATTTGCACCATTTTCTATGAATGCTTCTCTGCTGCCAAAATGTTTGATTTCAGAACTCTCTCAGGATATCATATTATTCTAATTTGAAACATACCTGAAGAATTCCTGAGAGGGGACCGTGAACACATACTGATTTTCTGTCTCATGTAGTATGAATTTAGGCTATCATGAAATTTATCTCTTTTTCCAATTTTCTCCTGATTAAAATTATTCCCTGCTGAGTATAATAGAGATGGATGTTGGGAAACTGTAGAAACCTAAAGCTCCAATAAGAGGTAACACAGTGTGGCCTGCCACTAGGACTCATGTAACCTAGGATCCTAAACTAAAGTCTAGAAATCATAGGTCCTCCTTGATGTTTAAAAGGTATAAGGCTAGTGATGCAGGGTAACCTTAACCAACTGCTGTATTATGGGAAAGAAAATTGCAGCCCTGGCAAGCCAAATGTTTTTCCTTCTTACAGCTCCATGACTGAGCTATGCCTGGAATATTGTTACTTGGATCCCTGTTTGGTGACTGGGGCTTTTCTCAGTTTCTCTGCCACTCAAAGAACAAAGGAGAAATAGAAAAGGCAGAGGACAAAGATCAAGGATCAAAGACAGTGGTGCAGTAGCTACACTCTCAGCATTTGTGGAAGTAGCCTAATGCCCAGGCATCAAAGAACAAGAACAGCCAGGAACCCCAGCCCCATGCTTCATGTCAAGAAGATTTGTAGATAAAGTGACAGTGGAAACTCTGAGCTAAAGGAGTCACATATGAGATCCTAGACCATGTGAGAGTCTGGAGAAGCTAGGGTCATATCATCTAGAAAGGAAGGCTTTAAACATTTCAGAGCCAACATTATGATTGCCCCAGCACAACCTACTGGGAACCCAAACTAGTGTCAATAAGAATACAGACCTTGGAAGATTCCATGCCACAAGCTTTCCCACAACTTCTGACTCAACACGAAAACACATTAGATAGAATGATAGTCACGAAAGTGCATGAAATTTTTCAAAGAATAGTATTAAAATTCTCTACATTTGAAAGAATTTTTAAATATTGTTTTGGAGGAAAGGAATCTGCTATCTATTTGAGACAATGGTGCAAAGTCTTTTCCAAAGCCTGAGAGATGAAAACTGGTTTCTGAAAATGAGTGATCTTTTCATAGCTAAAAAGAAATGGAATAAAAAAGACCCAAAATAACAGATGTTCCACATGAACAAAGCAGCACTTCATATCTGTTAATCAACTCAAGAAACTAGTGAGGTTTACAAGGAGTTACAAGGAGGTAACACGGGGCTGCTATGCAACCAATGAGAACAGCTGAGAAGTTTTTTTATTGTTTTAGAGACATAAAATAGCTCATAGCCAGGAAATAATTTTGTGCACTGTGGAGGTGGCTAAGTTGGTAGAAGAGCCTGCTATGCAAGAATGGGGACCTAAGGTATATAAACATGAGGACTTCAGAACCACGTTCAGCCTGCCGTGTCAATATACATGGGCAATCCAAGTACTCATGTGGCAAGATACAGAGTGGAGACAAAGCAACTCCCAGAAGTTCATATACCCAATAACAAAAACAACAAGAGGCACTGTCTCAAACAAGGCAGAAGGCAAGAATCACCACCTGAATCTGTGCTCTGTATCCACAGGTGCTCAGTGATATATATGCCTGCACTTATATATATCACATACCACACACGCTCGCATGCACATACACACATGTACACACATGCACATGCACATTTTCAAACACACATGCCCATGCACAAACACTCATGCACACAGAAAGATGGGGAAGGAAAAGAGGTAGTCTTTTTTTTATTTCTTTTTGCTATTTGGTTGGGTTGAAATTAAGCAATGTGGAGGGAAGAAATATTACTGAAAGTTGCCATAGGAGAAACCAAAAGACTGATATATATTTAGGCCTCAGCTGTCTTCTTTCAACATAGAAACTGAAAATAGCAACCATGGCTTGTATTACTTGACTGGGGTGGCACTGAATGGTTCTGATGATGTTGCTGGCCAACATAACTCTCCAACATCAAACCAAAGGCTCAGGTCTCCAAGACAGTGAGTCTGATAAAACAGTAGTGCAGATCTCCTCTACATAGCACTCCCTGTTACACACACTAAGTGATTTCAGGTTTTGGTAGGCAAACATCTTAGACATAAGGTCATGTTTAAATTAAATGCAAAGATGAAAGGAAGCCCAGAGCAGGGAAGGAATATCATGAGAGATAACTAAAAGAATTTTTGAAAAGCAATATGTAAATATGTAAACCTACCACTGTAAAAGCTTCCTAAAATATGTTCTTATAACAGAAATGCACATGTTGCCATATAATAGGAGAGACAACACCCAAATGGACATTGCACACTACCAAATAAAATCTCTAAATGAGTTTTTGAGTCATTGCTTAAAAAGATCTCATAGGCTCTCCCCCAAATATTACAAGCAATAACCAATGCTATTAACTACCCTCCACAACTAAATAGTAACATTATAGTACTGAAAATACCACATTCATATGTCATTGAATGTCAAGATACTGAGCTGGTACTCAACTAGATCAGAATCTAGTAGAAGCTTCACCTCTACTGACTAGCATTCATAGTTCTGAAATGTACTATACAGCTACCTGAGGCAGGGGGATAATCATCAAACTCATCCAGCCATAAATACTTCCCTCTGCAATAGTGACCTGCCTACAATACACACACACACACACACACACACACACACACACACAATGGGGCAATAGTGGCAAAAATGTTATGGTAGTAAACACACACACACACACACACACACACACACACACACATATATATATATTTAAATTTAAGGCAAGCTTCATCAAATTGAACCTATACTTGAAATAGTTAATGAAGACAAGAACCTAGAAGTAGATAGGTTATGAGTCTTAGAGGAAAAAAACTATTGCTATTATTATGTTAAATGAATATAGCAATAAATTGAATCATAATGGCATACTGTTATATATACACATCAGTACATCACTCAGCCCTCATCAGAAAAATTTCTTGCAGTAGGTGCTAATTAACACAGAAACTCACAAATGAACAATGTGTAGAGAGTGAAGGACTTTGGAGCACTCAACCCCTAATGGATGTCTTTTGAATCCCTTCCTCTCAAGCAAGGCTCAAGGATCTTATACAAGTCGAGTTAGACTGTAAGAGGCAGAGGTGGTGAATGATTCCAAGGTAATAGCAATTTGATGACTAACAGGGCTGATATATACATAATCACAGAGGCTGTGACAATGTGCACAAGACTTGCCCACATCTGTGCCAGGTAAAAATCCCAACACTAAGAAGAAGAAAATAGACACAAAGTCCCACTCTAACCAAGAAGCTACTTGAAAATGAGAATGGCTAAGAGAGGGAAATTCCGTTTTCTTGAAGAGGTTGGCAGTGGATATAACAACCACAGTACTTGGCAGGGCTCATGCTCAGGAGTAGTTGGCGTGAATATGAACAGCTTTTATTTGTTTGCTTGTTGATTTTCTGTGTGTTTACATTTAATTTTGCTTTGTTGTTGTTTCAAGAGAAAAAGAACATGAAGTTGGGTGGGTAGGTAAGTTGGAAGGAGATATGGGAGAAGATGGGGTAGGAGAAAGAATATGATCAGGATATATTGTATAAGAATATTTAAAAATAAGTCAGGTGGTGGTGGCTCATGCCTTTAATCTGAGCACTCAGAAGACAGAGGGAGGGGAATCTCTGTGAGTTTAAGGCCAGCCTGATCTACCTAGTGAATTCCAGGACAGCTGGGGCTATACAGAGAAACCCTGTCTTGAAAAACAAAACAATACAACGTTTTTGAAGCATTTCAAAACACAGATTTCTCCATTCATCTCAAAGCATAAATGGATTTCTAAGATGTCTGTTGAGTGGGCTCCTATGAGCAACCTACACATTTCCTTCTAATATATGTAAAATGGTTCCATAAATAGTTTGATCCCAATAATTGCAGTGAATGGAAAACAAATAAAAAGAGAATCTGCTCTATTTTCACAATTTATCAGAAAGAATTCAAATAAATGTAACTGATTAACTCTCAGCAGCTCCTATCCTGTGCCAATACAAAAAATAAAAAAAATGTCAGGAGGATATGCTCACATCTCAGTAATGTTTGAAAGAAAAGTAGCAACTTTACAGTCTCCCTTCAATTTTGACATGGTGTTAGCTTATAAAAGGTGCCCTAGGAAAAGAGTGTGGCCTCTCTGTATGAGATGCAAGCTGGATGCTTAAAAGTTGCTTGTGTAAGACATCATGGAAAAATCTTTTAGAGAAATTAGAGATTATCTCATTTCTGTTGTGTCAAGATGGGATAGTAATAAGCTGGATGTATTTCCCCAGGAAGAGTGTTAAACAGCCAGACAGAGCCTAATAGCAGCGCTTTCAGAGGGCCAGAGACATCTCAGGGACTTTCTGTTTGGCTGACAGCTAGGGGATTGCAGTGTAGTATATTCACATATCTGGGAGTCACTGAAGATTGGCCCACTCCAACAGACCAGAACCACCATGGTCCACTACAGATGTAATTTGTGATATAAGGACAAGCTTTCTGGAATAACTACATTGAAAGTTTCCCATACATTATGGAAGTTATGTAAGACTTTACTTTTAACTTTTTTATTTTAATCATCTTATTTTATTTAGCAAAATGGCCCAATAACCATAACAAAATCATTACTTCTAATGCAGTAGACAGAAACTAACACAGAGACCCACAACAGGACAATGTGCAGAGTGAGAGATGTTTCGAACACGCAGTCCTAAATGGGATGTCTTTATTAAATTATGCCCCAACCAGAATCCAGGAACTGTCTGGAAGAGGAAGCAGAGAAATTATAAGAGTCACTGGGGATAGATAACAAGAAAGAAAGATGTGTCTTTAAACACCGTAGGTCTGGTGCACATAAAACTCACAGGAACAGTGGCAGCATGCACAGGGCCTACACAAGTTCAAGCCAGGCAGGCTCCCAGTAAGGATACAGGAAGCAGACATGGGTTTCTACCTCCAACCAGGAGATTGTCTCCAACTCACAATGTCTTGGGAAGGAAAACTTAGTTTTCTCCTATGAAGTTTCATTTGAGTTTATTAATTAACTTCATGGGAAGCCCTGTGCTCAGTGGCAGACGGCCAACACCAAATAAACTAAGTGGTGTTTTTGTAGACTTTTGTCTCCCATTGCCGGTTTGGGGCATATTTTTGGTTTTGCTGGTCTTTTGCTTATGTATGATGGTTTCTGATTTAGTGCTTCTGTGGGTGTTGCTGTTGTTTTGTGTGTAAGAGAGAGTTTCTTACAGTTTGGGGAGGGTGGGTTTTATTGTTTGTTTGTTTTCTAAAGAGAGTGAGAAAGAAAGGTCATGGAGGAAAGTGAGTGGGGACGTTCTGAACAAGTGAACTGGAGAAAGTTGGAAGTATGATTAGAATACATTGTATTAAAAATGTTTTTTCAATTAAAAGTAATTAAATACAAATGCATTGCTCATCTCTCTACATATTAGAATGTAACCAAAGCAACAATGATACTCTAGGGAAATATTATTAACTTACTTCCAAGTGTGAGGGCAGACTAAATGTGAAAATTTTTCACCCACATGGTACAAAAAACAAAAGTGATGACAATGTAGGTAAATATAGTCTCTTTCAGAGTGTGTTATTTTATTTGTTATTTCAGAGTTTGTTCGTTTAGCAGAATAGTTGATATATTGCTATGCTTGTAGATAAGTACATCCCTCAACACTTTCCACTGAAGCTTTCTCTTGTAGTTGGTGGTAGTTAATACAGAGCCCCAGGCCTGAGCATGCAGAGAGTGAGAGAGCACTTAGCCCTTAGTGGGATGTCTTTATCACACCCTTCCTCTCAAGGATCAGGGAATATGTAAAGAGGCAAGAGAAAGATGTAAGAGCCTGAGGTTGGCTTCTGAGAAACAGTACTTCCCAGACACAGCAGTGAAGATGCACTCATGAATTCAAAGACTTTGACAGTGTGCACAGGATCTCACAAGTTTAAGCTAGACAAAAGCCTGGCACAGAGATGGAGAAACAGGCACAAAATCCCACCCTAATCAAGAAGCTATTTGCCATTGATGGCTACTTGGAGAGGGAAATCTGTATTCTTCAGGGAATGACACTAGGTGTAATAATCACACTCCAGGGAAGGCCTCATGCTCAGGGGTAGTTGGCCATCACAAAACACACTCTATGGTTTTAATTTTGTTTTGGGCTCTCGTGTGTGTGTGGTGTGTGTGTGTGTGTTGTGTACCGTGATGTGTGTGTATGTGTGTGATGTGTGTGTGTATGGTTGTGTGTGTGTGTGTGTGTGGTGTGTGTTCTGGTGTGTATTTGAGATGTGTGAGAATGTGTAGTGTGCTGTGTATGTAACGTGTGTGGTGTGTGTGTGATATGGTGTGTTTGGCATGCTGTGTATATCTGAGGATGTGATTGTGTGTGTAGTGAGGATTGGGGTGTGGTGTTCTGTATTTCTGCAGTGTGTGTGTGCATGTATGTAAGTGTGGTCTGCTGCGTGTGTGACAGTATGTGTGTTGTGCTTTTTTTGGTTTGTGCTATATTTGTCTGTTTTAAGAGAGAGATAATACAAAGTTTGGTGGATAGGGAGAAAGTAGATCTGAGAGGAGTTGGGGATGGAAAATAGTTTCCAAACACTTCATAATAAACAATTGAAATAAGCCAGGCAGTTGTGGCTCATGTCTTTAATCCCAGCACTTGAGAGGCAAGTGGATCTCTGTGAGTTTGAGGTGAGCCTGGTCTACAGAACAAGTGCTAGAACAACCAAGGCTATTATATAGAGAAAGCGTCTCTCAAAACAAAACAAAACATTGAATACTTTTAGAGTTTGAGGCTTATTCTGGTATGTCACTTAGAATTAAGGAAAACCTCCCTAAGAACATAATGGCAGCAAGGGGCTAAGTCAGGGTGTTGCTGTTCTATCACAGGAAGCCAGGAAGGAGCAAATCTGGAATCTAAACTCTGGAGCCCAAGTTCATTCATTAATATACCCAGAGATATTTCCTATGTTTCCTCCACTGGAGACTGATGGATAATAGAAAGTCTCTCCTGTTTTGTGACTGTAAGTGAGTTATACCTGCTAGGATCTTAATATACTACAAGAAATGGTAAACTCAATATAAGTGACTGCTTAACAGCAATAAATCAAATCTGTGTGACATCACACAGAGAGCACACATTAACACTAGGATTCAAACAAGTAGCTACACCCTCAATGACACCCTCATGGCATAGAATCATGCCCCTCAGTGGCATTGCTGCAGAATCAGCTTGAGTTGCATCATGAAACATAAAATTTATGTGAACATCCAACCAAAAGCTAATTTATCAAGATAACTGACTTTTAAGATATCAGGGGCATTCTCAGTCAACCATGAGAATGGGTAGTTGTCTTGTTAGCAACTGAAATATAACATTTTATATGGGTGGGAAGAAATACATTCTAGAAGAAATGTTTAAATCAATGTTTTAAGAACAGCAAACCTGAGGAAGAAAGTTGTAAATTTTTATTTACCCAGGGTCTCACCAATTAGCCCTTGCTGTCTTGAACTCACTATATAGACCAGGCTGGCCTTGAGCTCACAATGATCTGCTTGCCTCTCCTCCTGAGTGCTGGGATTAAGGCTGTGGATTATCATGATGGGCAAAAGTTGTGATTCTTAAAAGCAGTCTGCAAGTGTGTGCACACATATGCAAAGAGAGATGGGGGTAGAGAGGGAGGGAGGGAGAAAAGGAGAAAGGGAGGAAGGGAAATGACTCATACAATTAACCATAATGAAAGAGTTGGGAACACTTAAACTATGAGATATCAAAACTGAAGAAAAAATAAATTTAGGGGGTTTTCCTCCCCAGTTTGTCCTGCCTGGGAAGCAAAAAGAAATAGAAAAAAAAATAGTGGAATTCTTACTGGTCCTCCACCCTGTATCTCCCTATGTTGAGTTTGTTACTTGTGTTTCATCAGCTCATTGTAAATATCCCTCTTCCTGCTGCAGCCAAGATAGGAAAAACTAGCCTTTGAGGAAAATGGCTAGCACTTTTTAACTTAGATCTTGTTGAGTGAAAACATACTGGAAGAGGGAACCAAAAGGGTTGAGTGGTTGTTTTAGGACATAGTCCATTTTCTCTTCATGTGGTTGACCTTACAAGACCTATCTTGCCAATTAGCAGGACCTATGTAAAGCACTCCACATCAGGAATCCTAGCTACTCAGCTTTGTACTCCAAAGCCCAAGACTCAAATGTGGCTCCAATCTTTCACCACTTGTCAGTTTCCTAAATAATTCCAACCATGTGAGAGATTTGCTGTCTGTCTGTGGCAACCTTGTTTACTGCCCATATGCAGCAAAAGCCATGGACTTCTGGGGTGGCATTCCCCTTTAATTGGTTTTGCTGACCAGATACCCATGGTTGGATATACAAACAAATGTTGTAGAACCCAATAATAGTGATCAGGTGCCAAAGGACACCGACATGCAGAACAAATTACTGTGATGAGGGGACAGTCAAGTCCAAACAACAAAGTTGACACATTGAAAATACTAAAACTTTGTAGCAGATGTGCAGCTTGGTCTTCCTGTGGGTCCATTAACAATTGGAACTGGGCTGTCTCTGATGTTGCCTGTCTTTTGATCCCTTCCCCTAGCTAGACTACCTTGTCTGGCCTCAGTGGGAGAGGATGCTCTTACTCTTGCTGTGACTTGATGTCCCACGGGCCAGGGGTGTGTGTGGGGAGGGCTTCTCCTCTGAGGAAAAGGGGAGGGTAATGAGGGAGGAGCTTGTGAGGATGAGACTTAGAAGAAAGAAGGGAGCTGCAATCAAGATGTAAAGTGAATCAATAAATGAATTAATGAAAAAATATTCATGAAGAGGAACATTTATATTTGTAAGTTAAAGCAAATACTGATGAAATCTATTAATAAAACATTTTGAGCAAGTTCTTAAAAAAAAGAAAATACTGAAACTTATGCATAAGCATAGATTTCACACACCTACCATGGTTCTTCTGCAACCTCTGCCCTTAGAAATTAACCTGAAGGCAGATACATCATAGTGTCTCAAGCCTATCCTTTCCAAAACAATAGCAGAAATACAGAAAGTGCATCCAGTTGGCATTCAAACTGCACCTAAAAGATTCCCTTAAATTCTCACCCAAGCTACAAAATCAGGCACAGCTGACTCAGTGTAAACTGGTTCTTTTTCCCCAATAAGTAACTATCAACTATAATAAAGGCTCACTAGTGTGTTATGCTGGTTAGAGTTTCAGTATCAAACTTTCCAGAGGTAGGTTAGAAGGATTTTTTGGTGTGAATATTCCCATTATGAACAATTTGATGTCTAGTTCCTAATCAGAGCATAAAGTTGGAAGAGCTTTGCAGTAATAACACAAATGTTTCAATGGATGAAAACGATAATCAAGAACCCAAGAGAGCAGGTCAGGAAAAGTCAATAGTGACAATATATACTTATGACCTCTCTTTCTAACAGAATAATTTCATTCAAAATCTCCATAATGTAATTGTTCCTAATGACTGAAATTACCAAAGAGCTTTTGAGATGCCTGAAAATGTGGTAGTTGATCTGCACAAGCTAACTCATTGCTCCAGATCACACCCAGTTCACTGTCAGCATGTGCTGCATCTTTGACATCTTTCTGTGTTGCTGTGGTCTTTAGAACAGCTTTCCTGGCAGCAGCTGGGAGCTGGTGTACCACAAGGATTCAGATTCTACATTTAACAGAATCCTTGGGAATATTCTTAGGTAACTGAATATCTGTGAAGTGGTGAACTTCTGAGCTACTTGAATTAGGCTAATTATTTCCAAGTACTTATAAATTTTCTTTTTAAAGTTCTTAAGTCAAATGAATTTTACATTTCATCTATGTCATGATGTTTCAAAGCAGTGGGAAGACAGTTGTAAAATCCATAATGCCTGGAAGTTCTGTTCAGTGATTTTTAAATAAGAAGCATGTAGGCATCCTGGGATATAAGGAATGGAGATTCTGGAGTTAAGTCTTGTGGGTTCAAATCCAAGGTCTTTAAGAAATTAACTACCAGAAGTATAGTATACACTCTGCATGCTTCCAAGGAGGTCCGCAAAACCAAAGACACAGCTAAGAATCTTACCCAAATACCCACAACAGCTGGGACACCCACACAGCCCAGCTGACATGGGACCTTCCCCGATCCCCAGCCTCGAGCTCCACCTTTCTTCCAGCCTACTTCCCCACCTTTCTTCCAGCCTACTTCCTCATCGTGGGCCAATTCAGTGGCCTGATACCTGTCCAAATCCAGGCTGTAAGCTTCCCAGGGGGTCCACAGTAAACAAGGGCACAGGAGGCCTGCTCTAAACAGAGACACAGGAGGCTAACCCTAACCAGAGACAATACTGCTGACCTCCAAGGAGACCAGCTCTAACTCAGGTCACAGAGCTCTACCTGCCTCCAAGAAGGCAGGTTCTAGTCAGAGACACCCAGGGCAGTTAACACCTGAGAGAACCAGATGGCCAGAGGCAAACACAAGGTCATAAGTGACAGAACCCAATGCAATTTGGCACCATCAGAACCCAATTCTACTACCACAGCAAGTCCTGGATACCCTAACATGCCTGAAAAGCAAGATAATGACCTAAAATCCCATCTCATGAAGATGATAGAGGCCTTTAAGGAAGATATAAATAACTCACTTAAAGAAATATAGGAAAATATAACCAAGCAGGTGAAGGAATTGAATACAACAATCCAAGAGCTAAAAATAGAAATAGAAACAATAAAGAAAACACAAAGGGAGGCAACCCTGGAGATAAACAACTTAGGAAAGAGATCAGGAGCTACAAATGCAAGCATCACCAACAGAATAGAAGAGAATAGAAGAGAGAATCTCAGGCATAGAAGATACCATAGAAGATATTGATACATCAGGAACTAACAATCAAATGTCTTTAATATCTCTCAATACCAACAGACTCAATTCCCCAATAAAAAGACACAGGCTAACAGATTGAACATGCAAATAGTATCCAGCATTTTGCTGCATTCAAGAAACATACCTCAGTGACAAAGCCAAACACTACCTCAGAGTAAAAGGCTGGAAAAAGGTTTTCCAAGCAAATGGTCCCAGGAAAGAAGCTGAGTTGCCATCCTAATATCCAAAAAAACAGACTTTCAACTAAAAGTTATCAAATGAGATGGAAAAGGACCCTTTACATTCATCAAAGGAAAAATGCACCAAGATGAACTCTCAATTCTGAATATCTATGCCTTGCATGCAAGAGCACCCACATTCATAAAAGAAACTTTACTAAATCTCAAAACATACATTGAACCTCACACAATAATAGTGGGAGACTTCAACACCCCACTCTCAACAATGGACAGATCATTGAAATAGAAACTAAACAGAGAAACAGTGAAACTAACAGAAGTTATGAACCAAATGGATTTAACAGATATCTAAAGAACATTTCACACCAAAACAAGAGAATGCACCTTCTTCTCATCACCTCATGGAACTTTCTCCAAAATCAACCATATAATTGAGCATAAAACAAGACTCAACAGATACAAGAAGATTGGAATAATTCCATGCATTCTATCAGATCACCACAGACTAGATTTTAATAACAACAAAAACAACAGAAAACCCTCATACTTGTGGAAACTGAACAACTCTCTGCTCAATGATAACTTTGTCAGGGAAGAAATAAAGAAAGAAATCAAAGACTTTGTAGAATTCAATAAAAATAAAGACATATCATACACAAACTTATGGGACATAATGAAAGCAGTGTTAAGAGGAAAATTCATAGCCTAAGTACCTTCATAAAGAAATTGGAGAGATTCCATACAAGCAACTTGACAGCACACTTGAAAGCTCTAGAACAGGAAAAAAAAAAGCAAACATACCCAAAAGGAGTAGACAATAGGAAATAGTCAAACTCAGGGCTGAAATCAACCAGCTAGAAGCAAAGACAATGATACAAAGAATCAACAAAATCAAGAGCTGGTTCTTTGAGATAATCAAAAAGATAGCTAAACCCTTAGCCAAACTAACTAAAGAGCATAGAGACAGTATTCAAATTAATAAAATCAAAAATGAAAAGGAAGACATAACAACAGAAACTGAGGAAATTCAAAAAATCATCAGATTCTACTAAAAAAGCCTAAACTTTACAAAACTGGAAAAATCTAGATGAAATGGATGACTTTACAGACATCATCGTGTACCAAAATTAAATCAAGATCAGATAAAGTATCTAAACAGTCTCATAACCCCTAAGGAAATAGAAATAGTCATCAAAAAACATTCCAACCAAAAAAACCCAGTGCCAGATGGTTTTAGTGCAGAATTCTACCTGACCTTCAAAGAAAAGCCAATACCAATACTCCTCAAACTATTCCACAAAATAGAACAGAAGGAACACTGCTTAATTCTTTCAAAAAAACCACAATTGCTCTGATACCTAAACTACACAAAGATCCAACAAAGAAGAGAACTTTAGATTAATCTCACTTATGAATATCGATGCAAAAATATGGAATAAAATTCTCAAAAACCAAATCCAAGGACATATCAAAACTATCATACACCATGATCAAGTAGGCTTCATCCCAGGAATACAGAGATAGTTCACTATATGAAAATCTATTAATGTAATACACTATATAAACAAATTCAAGGGAAAAAAAACACATGGTCATCTCATAAGATGCTGAAAAAAACCTTCGACAAAATACAACACCCCTTCTTGTTAAAAGCCTCGGAAAGATCAGGACCTTAACATAAAACCAGATACAAGATTGTTTGGTTTTCTGAAGATTAACTTCTTGAAGTCTTTATATATTTTGGATATTAACCCAGTCTGTAGGTTGCTGATTTGTTCTATTGATGGTATCTTTTCCCTTACGGAAGCATTTCAGTTTCATGAGGTCCCATTATCAATTGTTGATCTTAGAGCCTGAGCCATTGTTGTTCTGTTCAGGAAATTTCCCCTGTTCCAATGAGTTCAAGGCTCTTTTCCACTTTCTCTTCTATTTGATTCAAGTAGCCCAACTTCAAAATGGGGTACAAAGCTAAACAGAATTCACAACAGAAGAATCTTGAAAGACTGAAAAGCACTTAAAGAAATGTTCAAAGTCCTTAGTCAGAGAAATGCAAATCAAAATGACCCTGAGATTCCACCTCACACCACTCAGAATGGCTAAGATCAAAAACTCAAATGACAGCACATGCTGGTAAGGATGTGAAGAAAGAGGAACACTGCTCCATTGCTGGTGGGATTGCAAACTGGTACAACCACTCTCGAAAACAATCTAGTGGTTCCTTAGAAAATTGGAAATAGTTCTACCTGAAGACCCAGCTATACCACTCTTGGGCATATACCCAAAAGATACCCCACCATACCACAAGGACACATGTTCTACTGTGTCCATAGCAGCCTTATTTGTAAATAGTCAGAAGGTAGAAACAACCTAGATGTCCCTCAAACGAAGAATGGATACACAATGGGATACCATTCAGCTATGAAAAACAAGGACATCATGAATTTTGTAGGCAAATGGATGGAACTAGAAAATGTCATCCTGAGTGAGGTAACTCAGACCCAAATGGACATGCATGGTACGTACTCATTAACAAGTGAATATTAGCCAAAAAGTACAAAATACCCATGATACAACTTACAGACTGTAAGAGTTGTAACAAGCAAAAACGCCCAAGTGAGGAGGCTACAATCCCACTTAGAAAAGGGAAGGAATTAATCATGGGAGGCAGAAGGAGGGGTGGGAGAGGATAGGTAGGGTAGAAAGGGGAACAGGAACAGATATGGGGAATGGCAGGAAAGAAGTCCAGAGGGCCAAGGGATTGAATGGAAATAAGCAGTGCTGAATACTGGGGAGAGGGAACTCGAAGAGTCCACCTCCAGTAGATGGACTGGGCCCCAAATAGAGGAACAAAGTTACCAACCTACAGTCTTTTTGACCCAGAAGAGCCCTGAGCTCTTGCATTATCAGAATGAGATGGCTTGGCACAAGTCTAGCTGGGAATGTTGCTGTATGACAAAATAAGTTGCTCTTAATGTTTAAACTGATTGAGTCTAGTCTTCTGCTGCTGGTAGGACTGTATCCAACCTTATGCAGCTTTCATTGTGGTCATGCTAGGGTCAACATGCGAGAATGACTTGATCCACTTGAGCCACTTGCAGCAGAGCCAGCAGAGCCAGTGTTCACAGTATCCGTGATTCATGATAGCCTTTTCTTATATCTTCCCTTCCTCTCTTCTCCTTCATTTTTCTTGACTAGCTGCCAGTAAAAGCACACTTTCAAATCTTGTAGACAGCAGCACTATGCTATCCATTTTTACATGCAGTATGTCAGGTTACCACCTGATGGAAGCTGAATTGTCCCTGGAAAGTTGTAGACATCCAAGTAAGCACACAACTACAGATTCTGTGTTTTGAATAGACTTTTTCTCAGCAACTATAGGAGAGACAGCAATTGTGGGATAAGATTACACCAACATGAATCCAAAGATTTAGTCAATTAGAATGAAAAATGAATCTGCTAAACTGTTTAGTATCTCAGTGAGGGCAAAGACATACTTTTTAACTTTTGTAATATGCAGGCAATAGTTTTATTTATTTTAGCTTCCTTTCAACTCCTCCCCCAGAAATTAGTAGCCCTGAGAAATTTTATTCAATGGGTACTTTAAAAGTAAGTCCTAATTTAAAATAAAAAAAAGTTTCAAATAATTTTAATACAGGACACTGTTTACATAGGTGAGAAAGAAATCAAGAAACCAAGCTTTAATAAGTAAGTCCAGGGCCTAATAAAAAAAAGAAGCCATTGCCTCAAATGATAAGGGAAGAAGATGCTCTGTAGAAGGCAATGTACAGGATCACTCAGAAGGTGACATGGCAGGTGTGGATAGAGGGGCTGGACAAATGGAGGAAAAACGTCACTGCAGAAAATGCCACTTACACATAATGAAGGACTGAAAACATCTCCTCTCCTCTGTTGTCCATTTCTCTAACCTCCCAGCACTGTTGCCCTTAGCCAAACCCATCAGAGGCTAGCTGACCACGGTGCTTGGGAGTCGCCTGCTAGGATCAAATCAGTGTGAGCTTTGAGGAAGGCTTTACTGATTCAAAGTACTCCCACATTTCCTCTGACCTCTCTTGAAAACGCTACAGTATAACATGTAATTCAAGGTGTTTTAATTCTGCCTTGGAGGCTTCCAATCAGAAAGCTTAAGACTTTACCCAGAACAGGATAAACATGAACTCAAGTCAGAAAATAAGATTGCAACATATAAAGAAGATTCATCAATGAGACTGTTTCAAAGAGACATCATGATCGGAGTAATGAGTGGATGTTCCACACGTAACACAATAGGGGCAGACACATCACATAATTGACCCATGCATCTTTTCTCCCTTTCTTTCATCACTCACACTCAACTGAAGGTGGTACAGACAACCAGACAGTGTGCAGAGAGTGAGACACCTTGGAACACACATACTAAATGGGATGCCTTCATCAGGCCCCTCCCCTCAGGACTCAGGGAGCTGTGCAGAAGAGGAGACAGACTGTAACAGCCAGATGGAATGGAGGACACCAAGGAAACTGTGTCTATAAGACACAATAGGACAGATTGACATATGATCACCTCACAGAGACTGTGCCTGCACACAAAGGACATGCATAGGTTCAAGTTAGACAGAGTCCCAGCATGATGGGGAGGGGGTGGGGTGAGAGAAAAGAGTGGACTTGAGCTCCCATCCCGAACGATGAAGCTATCTCCAATTGACGACTGCTTGCAAAAGAAAAAAATCAGTTTTCTTAATAAAATCTCACTGGGTATATAAACCATACTTAAGAGCAGGTCCCACGCCTGCCAGTAAATAGCCAACACAATAGAACCCAATCGTAGTTTTGTGAAGTTTTATCTCATGTTGCTGTGTTTGAGCATTGTTTTGTTCTTCCTGCTTTTTTGCTTGTGCAGTATAGTTTTCGGTTTTGTGTTTTTATGGTGTGTGTGTGTCCATTTATTGTGCTTTTTGATGTTAATGTTATTATTTACTTTCTATTTGCTTGTTTGTTTTCTAAAGAAAGAGAGAAAAAAAACGCATGAAGGTAGGAAAGAAATGGGGCAGGGGAAACCAAGATCAGATTTTATTGAATGAAAGTTTCTATAAGAGCATTTATAACTGCTGTAAGGTCAAAACACAGACATAAGTAACAATCTTTAAGTCTCTAACTCTGAAAATTCACATCCTTCCAGACTTTTGCTTTCTGGAAGTAACATTAATTTTCTTTAAACTGACTACACCACTATTAACCAAAATGAAGTACATGGCCGTGTATTTTGTCTTTATACATCTGAGAGACTGTGAGTATCTTTCCCAAATTTATCCACTTTATTTATCTTAAAGCTTAGTAATGTATTTTCTGAATATGGGCTTATTTGGATTTTTTATTCCACACAAGTTTTTCTGTCTTTCAGAGTGAGCTTGGTAGCTCACAGCCCTAGGCAAAAGGACAAAACCTACTCTCATTCTCAATTCAGACTATAAGGAGAAAAGTCAGATTTTAATTGAGACCAAATTCCCCCAATTATTTTACAAGAGCACATTCTCAACAGATTCCTTGGAAGGTTATCTTTCTCGAAGCTGTAGAACTAGGAAATGAAACGGATCATCAGGAAATTCCTTCAGCCTTTTCCATCTCCCATCTCAGAGCTGGCTAGCTCATATATCAATTTTCTTTTCTCTCTTTCTTTTCTCATTTTGTATTAAGTGATTTTTATCTACAAAATAAGATGACCGAGGGCACTACAAAATGACTTGTAAGTTGATACAGAAAGTAGGAAAAAAGAGAAAATGTAAAGAAGATGAATGAATACCAATTATTTGAACAAGGCACATACTTTTTTAATCCAAAGCATAAAAGCATCACTGTTGTGTTAATTGTGTGTGTGAATATATATATGTATGTATATACGTATTTAGAGAGAGATAGATATAGCTAGAGAGAGAGAGCTATCACATATTTCATGTGTGTTTCTAAATGAAATGAGAACATTAAGCTTTATAAAGTGTTTGGTTGGTTGCCTTAGGTGGGTACCACTACTTCATAACATGGATTGATGAAACACCTTCACTGCTGTCAGAGCTCAATACAACAGTTCTCATCTAGCAAGGAATACTGTACAAGCACTGTTTAGCAGGAATTTCATATCAGTAGAAATTATGCCTGAGGGTGTGTGTGTGTGTGTGTGTGTGTGTGTGTGTGTTTGAGTATACAAAATGGATTAACTTCATAATACTCTCTACCTTGAGAATATTCTCAAAACATGAATATTGAACCATATGAATGTTCAGGAGATGTTAATATGTTGATATCAAAAGCAACAAGAAGTAGTGAACGGCCTCTTGGAATACTCTAAGCTGTTTCCTAGAACTGCACATGTTTTAATTATCCTGTCTGTCTCCTCCACAGACTTTAACTTCTCTCAAATGGAGGGTTTGTATATTTTATCTCTATTCTATAGCTAGCATACTACAAAGTACAGTCACTGTTTTTAAATAGTGAGATGACTAAGTAGTATTGTGTTCATGTGCACTAAAACATTTCATACATATCATGAAAAAGAAGTAACATTTCAAAGGTAGTATAGATAAGGTAGTATTTACACTTGTCAGGGTTAGGCAGTTTTCACAACAGTATTGATACTAGCCAGGCAAATAAGACGCCTGGAAATAATACGCAAGATTTGCTTTCTCAGTAGAGCACTGGTTGCTCTTGACAAGAATTCACATGGATTCACAGACATCCATAAGACAGTTGTAGGAAATTGTATACCCATTGCTATCTCTCCATGGGCACCAGGCACACACAGTGCATGTACATACAATCAGGCACACATAGCACATGTGTGCATGCACACACACACACACTCATACACAAACATAATGTAAAACAAATATTTTTTTAATACATTGGCTTTATTCAAGCAAAGGATTACATATACGTATGAAGTGAGGGTCTCACTTAAATTCCTATGCTGGTTTGTCAATCAGTAAGATTTGTAGCTTAGAATAAAATGTGTGAAACAACTTGGCAAATCATAATAGTGGATCGATGCAGTTATTGCTATTTAGAATTTATGAAAAACTAAAACTTCTCAAAAGGTACAACATGGATAATTTAATCTTGTGATAAATTTATATTTATAAAATTCAGACTACAGTGTTTAAAATGAACTCTTAAATAATATTCTCTATTCTACTTTAATTTTGTAAAGTCTCACACTAAATTTTTTGAAGCAAAATGTATATTAGCAGATAGTTCATGTCTTTAGTCCCAATGTTTAGGACACATTAACAGGGTATGAAGGCCCACATCTTTGGTTCTACTGCTCAGAAAGCAGAGGCAGGCAAATATCTGGAGGTTTGAATGCTAGCCTGGTCTATATAGTGAGTTACACAACAGCCAGAACTACATATTCAGGCCCTATCTTTAAAAGAGGGGAAAGGTATCATATTACACACACTGAGATGAGTTTCTGAGTGGCTTTTCATGCCCAGTCAAATATTCAATAGATTCTACATTTCAAATTGGAATAAAGTGGGCTTTCTTGCTAAATTAACTTTTGTTGTTGTTGCTGTTATTGTTTCTGGATTTTCCAGTGTTACTTATTTACAAAGACCAAATTCTGATACTTTTCCCCACCAGCTTCTACAGTAGCTGTATCAATAGTCAAGTGAATCCTGTAGTGTGTAGCATTACCCCAGTTAGCCTAAGTAAATTGTATGGCATGAGCATTTGAGCCAAAGACAGCCAACCCCATAGCCAACAACATCTGACACCACCTAGATACAAACAGAAGCTGGAGGAGAAGGAGGGATCGTGGTTCATTCTGATTTCTTTTCACAGTGATTTTTTAAAGGAGAAATACACAGGAAACAGCAAGGTCATAAACCATTTAATAAATGCTGAAATGGTACTCTGAGAATATAAATCATGAATGCCAGAGCAATGTAAGCCACAGTAATGGCGAAACAAACATATTAACAGGAAACATAAAAAGAGTGGACACCCAGCAGAGCAGAGAAGGTTCATGGCATGCTGTAGAGGTCGCAGGAACTCTAAGGAAGCATGAGGAATCACCTCTTTCCCAGGACCAGTTCACTCAGTCTAGCTCCTGTGTACCCTCCCATTGGCTTCCCAAGAAGAAAAGCTTCCCTGCTTTTGAAAATAATAAATACTTTTAAATCAAAACAAACAAACAAACAGGTATTTGATGAGTAGCCATGCTAACTTTTCTTTAGGAATATGTTAATATTTACAAACATGTTTTCATAACAGGTGTGTCGCTTGTAGTTTGTGACTCACATGTCACGAGCATATCCATGCTCATTAATGTCATTCACAGCTATATTTCAAGAATATCATCTTCCCTTTTATCACATACTACAATATCTACTAGAAACACCTTAGTGATAAAATATTTATATCATTTCGAATGTGATTTAAATTAGAAATGTAACCCATGGATATATGTATTTGAATATTTTGTATCCAGTTGACGGTGTTGCTTGGGAAGGTTATGCAAGTTTTGGAACGGGGAACTTGGCTGGAAGAAGTGTGTGACTAGGAGTGGACTCTGAGGGTTAACAGCCTCAGTCCACTTACTGCTCACTTTCTTTTGTTCTATGTGTGACAATATCAACCATCATAGATAGTATCCCAAAGTCAATTATTTAATAAACTACCTGAAGCATAAAAGATGGTCAGTAATTGATCATTTTGAGTTCTGCTTGTCATAGTATTTGGGCAAATAATTACCATGATAATTTTATGCTGCAAAATAGGAAGCAGAAATCTAGATTGCTAGCATCTGTTATGCAAAGTTAAACTCCAACAGTAAGCAACGAGACAACTCACAGAGTATAAACAAATAGGTTCTTGAGGAATGTTCTGCTGAGGCAGAGGTTATCCACAGTGGAAAGTGCACATGCTGGGGAAGAGAAAGAGGACCAGCATACAGGGCTGCTTTCCATTTCTCCATGAGACAGAACACAAAGCACCCACACACTTGATGCAGAAATTGCAAATACCTAGGTGGCATTTTAGGTACCTTACTGAAGACATGTATGTAAGGACGTAGGTAAAAGGATAATGAGCAAAGCACTTGATATCTTCTGTGGCACTATTTGTAGCTGATGAATACGAGTACATATATTTTCTGAGGGCACTGGTTGACTACACATAAGAGCTATATCGAGAAAACCGATCTCAGAGAGTAAGAAGACCTTTGGAAGATAAGTAAAAATTATTAGGTACCCATCCATCCATTTATTCATGAATACACCCAACATTGACTCTCTTTTTGCAGTTTAGTTTTGGGGCTCAGTGGTTAAGAGCAATTCTTGCACTTGCAGAAGACCTGAGTTCTGTTCCCAGTATATATACATGGCGGTTCATGACTATCGATAACCTCAGTTCCAGGAGGTTCAACACACTCTTCTGATCTCTGAGGGCACCAGACATGGTGTATATCCACGCATGCAGGCAAAGCACTCATGCATGTAAAATAAATTAATCTAAAAACATTTTAAGAGAAAATTATATTATCTTTCTTTACCCATGAGAAAAGAGAATAGAAAGAATTTTAGAATTCTGGTCAAGATAAATGTCAAATACATTATTATTTTTTAATAAATCTTTTTGAGGAGGGGGGTCCTCAGGCAAACTGTGACCACAAAATATCTAAAGTATCTTTTCTTTGTGACCACAGATTTACTAGCAAAAAAGCAAAAAGACAGAAGTAATAAACAAGTGCTAATTTTTGTCTTTGTGGGTAATTTCCTATTTTAGCAAACTCATTGTAATCAATCATTGTAATCAATGGATTACCATTGATGTCAGGTTGCAAGCATTTAAACCCCCACCGTGCACCAGCTCAGTGCACCATCTGGGTAATTCTAAGTGTTGCAGTCACCTTACTTGTCGGTTCTGAAGTTCTGTTCATATAAAGAACTGCAGTTGGTATCACATTGCACAAGTTCCTGGAGCCTGGGCGAGAATACTGACAGGAATCAATAATGCTGTCTGGGAAATAGTTTAGAATAAAATATTACAGAGGAGCAGGAATATCACCGGGGGTGAAGGGTAGGGTACTTCAAGCTCTGTTTAAATATGACTGCCTCAGCTCTCTTCCACACAGTGACAGATGGTGACAGAGTACTTACTTTGGAGTTGGATGCATTTTTCTGAACTAGAGTTACTAGGATTATATCAAGATGTGGGCTTCTTTTGCTTGCATGCTCCCTGGAGGCCGACATTGCACATACAAGCAAAGAACCTTGTTTCAGGAAGGTCAACCATACCTTGAAGGAAGTTTTCCAATGATTTTCTCAAAGCCCCAGCATAAAAGAAATTAATAATAAAAAATGTACATAATGCTGACCCTCCTTTTTTTCAGTTCCCATGCTCAAAGAAAACAGAGAAAAGGGAGTTCATTGACTCAAGATGACAAAAATATCCTAGTGTACAAGCGATTAACAAAATTGTCCAAATAGAAATTACCAGTTAAGAGACTATGTAGGCAAACATCAGCTTTAAGTAATAATTTATTCATGAAAAAGAAATAGTTTACACTATCATAAATGAACAATTTATTCTTTTTATATTTCTTCTGTGTGTGAGCTACTGAGGCTTGAAAACATTATGTGACACCCATATTATACATACATACATACATACACATACAATACACACAGACACACATACACACACACATACACACACACACACACACACACATACAACATACATACATACATTCCATCTAATATGTATACTTCATTTAATTTCTCTATAAGCTTATTGTAGCACTTAGTTTAAAAGTTCAACATTATTTATTCTACCAATCCTTTCATAGAGGTAAAGTAAGCAAACAAATAAATAAAGCACATTTTATCCCTGAAATTAAAAGTGGGTAGCAGAGACACAGAGGTATTGGCTTTTGACACAATGGACATTGGTTTCTTCTGAGAGAGAGTGTTTGTGTCCCTGGATACCCTGTGTCTGGAAAGAGGTCCAACAATGCTTGCTGCCTACTCAGCTTTGTTATGTGTTTGAATGAAACCATTAGCACAATGTAATGAATTCCACATGTCAGTCTTACTTGTTTTTTTTTTTTTGGTTTTTTTAGATAGAATTTTTTGAACATGAAATTGTGGTAAATCCACTCTGGGTAAATTATGTACTTCTTTTATGCCTCCACCACCACTGAAATTTTTTCTACCTATTATTTGAAGTGGTTGAGTTGCATATTAGTGCCTAGGTAACTGGGCTCAATAAATTCACACTATTAGTGACTTTGCGCAATATCTTTCTCCTTGAGAATTACAGAGGCATCTGGGAAAGGTTTCACTTTTTCAGACCACTGATGCCTAAAGGCTTTTTGTTGACAACTATCCATACTCTTCATCTATCTGGGGATCCCACAGTCTATAAGAAACCAGTATCTGAAGATCCATTTATTTAAAAGGAAAAATAATAATGCACTGCATAATAACCCCATATTACAACTAAATTATAAAGACATAGTAAGATTCCTATAGATGAGTACCAAACAGTAAGTCCAAATAGAAAAGACCTAAAATGTCAATTCTCAGTCACCCAACAGCTAATGCACAGTAAACATGCAGCTGTTCTGGGTAGAATAAGGTGCATCTTTTAATACAAACAGTTTCTACATAGAATTCTGATAGAACTATAGGTATAACAATAGCCTTTTCCTATATATTAGTGAGCTTGGAAGAACATTTTTTCCCTTTTAAAAAAAATCAGATAAATGATGTTGTACCAAGAAGGTATGCCTGTTAAGTTACTGAGACCAAAGTAGCCATTCTCCTAGAAAATCTTTAACTTGAGAGATCTTCAACAGAGTGAGCTTCCTTGCCAGTGTCACCTGAAAACTCTAGCAGTGCTTTGAAACTATGCCATTGGTCTTTGGGGACCAGCTAGTCCAAGCTGAATGACCATGTGGTCAAATAGCACACAGCTGTTGCCATCTGTGAATTACTTTCCTGTGTCTACCAGTGCAAACCAGAACAAATCTGATAGCTTAAAACAAACAGAAGTTATCCTATTGCAGTTGTGAAAGCCGGAAGTTCAACATCAAGGTGTCCTTGGTATTCCAGAGGCAGAATTTGACTCACTTAGCTTCTTGCAGCTGCTACCAACACTCCATGTCCTTGTCTTGCAGGCACATGCCCCACCCCTCATGTCTTCACATCCCTGCTCTCAGTCTTCTCCCTTCGCCTCTTATCAAGGTAAGAGCCCATGCTTGACCTTAATGTCTCTTTCCAAATTTTTAAATAGCTCATATCTGTGAAGAATCTTCTCAGTTCAACTCCTTGCTTTGGGTTGTCTTCGGAAGTGAGCTGGCACATTCAACCTGTTGAATCAAGCTTGATTTCACCTGCTAACATCAATTCTAGAAAACAGACCTACAGAGGCAGGGAACCATGTGTCTCCTTCCTCACTTTGGCAGCATAATAATCAATTCTTACATTCAATTTTCCTTTAATTTGGAAAACAATGGAGGACAGTGATTTTCCTTTGAGTAGGTTGGGAAATAGGGGTCCCCTGACTGAGGTATAGCTAATCCTTAATGGTTTCTTGAAAGTACCAAAGCCTATAGGTCTAAAAGCCATCTAAAAGCAGGGACCTGACGGTCTCCAGATCCTGTGGCAGGTGACTCAGGTCTCTCTGGAGCTGCATCAAGAGCTTTGTGGGTTTCTGATTTCCTTTCTTTTTAGATTGTTCTGAAGTATTTCCATAAAAGCTGACAATAGAGAGCATTCAAGTGAAACAATGCATAAAAAAAGCAAAGGTGAATCTCTAGACTGTCATATCTGAGGGTTCTCTATACCTTATGACTCGGATAGAAATCACAGTACTTGTAGATAATTCACCGAGAAACTGAGCTCACAAATTTGACCAGTTTTTTTTTTATTATTAATAATGAATAAAATAAAGGTACTAGTCAGTGTTTACAAGCTAAATACTTACACATTTCATAAGCATACATATCAGTTTACACACTGTATGTGTAACTAGTGAGTACTCAGTGATATCCCTGCAGAAGCATTTTTTTTTTTTCTGTTATCAACAGACTTGCCCTTTGGAGGTTCCCCGACTTTCCCCCACTCCTTTAATTGCCTCTTTAAAAAAAAATATTTTTTTAAATAAAGTTTTCTTTCAAGCCCTCTACTGTTACAGTGTTTCAGCCATCAAAGTTCCCTCCTGGCCATTTTCATTTACCTTGTGACTCTGACCCTTTGTAAAGCTGAGCATTTTCAGAGTAAGCTGATCCTGCCGGTCCCAAGGATGTTATTCTCATTTATTCTCTCAGTCCTTTGAATGGAGCGGTCTGCCCCTGGCAGCGGTTCAAGGGGCCCACATTCAAAGAGCAGACAGTCCTTTCTCTTCCAGAGGCCCTTCAAAAGGCGGCCCAGGGTTTGTTCAAGGGTTCTAATGGATGTCAGTCATTGAGCACACTACATTTCATTCATGGCTGCCAGCGAACGTGATGAGTCCAGAAGTAGAAAAAGAAAACCAGCAGACAGTCGGGTTAAAGGATAATTTTCCCAGTCTGTGTGACATGGTGTTCCAGCAGGAGTGGGACTGGGGAACTCACGACATTGGAGATGAAACCAGGAGTTAGCTTGCCTTAACGTCTCCCCAAGTCTCCTAGACAACCTCAGAGGCAAGATCTCATGAAACTGAGCATTTTATCAGAAAGGCTGGTGCACTGGAGGGAACAGAGCAGGAGCATACCAGTCCCTGTTTCTCCTTACCCGGGCAAAAATGAAGTCATACAACTCGCCTCTATGCTTTCTGCATGGTCACCTCTGGGACACACCTCTACTTTCCCAAACTTCCAATGCTTGGGATTTTGGAGGCTTTAGCAAGGGGATGTCTGGTGAAGCTCAGAGACAGTTCCAGGGGTACAGATGGGGGACTGGGACAAAGACTTGGCTGAGACCTCTGTACCTGCCAACTGGTGTGTCACAGAGAGGCTAAAATTACTGGCTGGCCAATTATCTGATTAAAGAGAACCTTTCATTTGAGGCTTAAAAAAAAAATCTAGACTGAAATCAAAACCTTCTAGTAAGTTACCTAAACTACTTTTAAAAAAAATCTATACGAAGGAGGAGTGATTTTAAAAAGAAAAAGAAGGAAAGGGAGAGGAAAAAAGGAAGTTAGAAAAGAAAGGAAAGAAAGGAATAGATAAAAAATGAAAAAGAAAGGGTGCAGAAAGATACACTTCTTTCTAAAATTTTCTTTTTCTTTCTTTTCTGGCTTTGTTTTGGAGTAGGAGTTTCATAGCAATATTTAGAGTAGAAACTTCTAGTATCAGATGTAGTCTTAAGATATCTTCTCTCTCTCTCTCTGTCTCTCTCTCTGTCTCTCTCTGTTTCTCTCTCTCTCTCTCTCTCTCTCTCTCTCTCTCTCTCTCACCACACACACACACACACACACCACACACAAAGAACTCAAAATTATAGTTTTAAATTAGTTGAGTCAATTGATTAAATAAGGTGCTGGTGATTCCCCCAAACTGATTCATATTTTCTTAGCTTTATAGTTTCACTGGAATCCTCCTGAATTATGCCTCTGTCAGGCTGCATTGGAACTGTGTTTTATGGGTCCTGGATTCCACAGAGGCTGTTGTGGTTTGAAAATAGCTGAACAATGTGCTGCTGCTGCCCCAACCAGTTAATGACCTGCACCGTAGCTAAAGGCCCCAAACCACACAAGGCAAGTTGGCTGAGCCTGCCTGAAATGTGTGACAAGCGGAAAGGGACCCTCATCTCGTCTTTCAATGTGTACTGAGTTGGTGTCATCTTAAAATCTTACTAATAACGTCACCATAGTGTATTATGCTGTCTTGTCTGCTTTAATGAGGGGGGGGGGAGGAGAAAGAAAGGGAGAGAGAGATTGCAAATTGTAGAGTCAGCAAATAGCAATGCCAGAACTTATTTGTAAAAAATAAAATTCTTAGTCTAGAATAAAGACTTCGAGTTTTTGAGGGTACAAAATAACTACGCGCTGGTAGTGTAACTCAGGGGCCTGCATTTAAGCCCGGTATGTATGCAGGCAGGGACACACACACACACACACACACACACACACTCAATTGTGCATCTTTGTTAGAAAAATTAACCAGAGAGGACATACAGGAGGAAGGAAACAAATGGAGGGAGTGGAATTAAAAATAGCAGGAAGTACAGAAGGAAGGAAGGAGGGAGGGATCGGCACAAGAACCAAGAAAAGAAGATCTCATTCTTAAGTTGACATAGGCACCATTTGTGCTTAGAGATCAGCATGAGCAAAGGCTACACTCCAACCAATGGAATGGTGGCTATGCACACACAAATATACACCTACAAAAACCTTCTAGAGCACAGAAAGACAGATGCTGACAATAGTAGTGTTTAATTTGTTCTTCCTATACAGTAGTTCTCATCCCAACCCCCACCCTACCCCAAAACACAACTCATGTATCATCATGAAGACTCTCTTTAGTGTTTACTTCTTGTTCTTTCTCCAGTCTACCTCAGAGCTACCTCCACTTCCTACAGAAAATAAATAAGGCCTCTGGAGAATCTCCAGTCTGACCCTCCCCTGCTCTCACAGGTGGCACACAGAGCCTGCCCATTGCTCCCCTGTGGCCAGCAGCTCACCACGACTCAAACACTCTATTCCTGATGAACTTAATTGCTTCAAAAGCATTTTCATCTGAGAGCCTAAACTCACCACTCCGTGACCTCTCTCATCCTTTTTAGTTCTGTTACTGTGTAACAATGTCTATGCCCCTCCGGTTAACCCACTACAGAACAGCCTTTGAAATGCTGACCTGACTTGTCATTCTCTCTGGCAAAATGAACACATTCCTCCAACTACTCCTAGTATGATACGGTTTCCAAACTTTTTGCCATTCTTCCTTTGAACATGTTCCAGTTCACTGTCAACTTCCCTCTTAAAATGTGGTGCCCAGGACTCAAGGAAGCACTTCCTGTGTGACCAGCAGGGTTAGATCGGAACTCCTTTGATGTGTACGCTGTATTTCAGTGACTAGAGCATCCGACTGAAGTGTTTAGCAAGCAGATCCACGTGTTTGAGTTACATTAGCTTGAATTTAAACTTAAATTTAAAGTATGTTTTCTATTCAGTAACAGATCCAATATTATCTATTCTTTTTGCAAGAAATCGATTATCTGAGGAACTAGGGTATATGTGAGCAAACTGCTTGGTATGAATGCATGAGAGCCATGCTGGGTCAGGGCTGGGAAACACAAAGATTACTGACGCCCTTTGGGCCAACCAATCTACCATAACTGGTAAGCTTATGTTGGAGGAAGACCTTACCCCAAAAAACTAACATGGAAAACAGTAAGAAAAAAACAACTGACACTGACCTCTGGCTTCTACATGCATATGCACACATACAACTGAATATGTGTGCACAAGTACACATACGAACACAAACTGATTGCTTGAATCTAATATTTTTATCTTACCGAGCTTCAACTTGGTTCAAATATTCTATGTAGCTCATGAAATATTTTAAAGATCTATTTTTCACCAGTTGTTAGCTAATCCTCTGGATTTTGTTTTGTTTGAAATTTTAGTAAGACTTTGTTCACTGAACAAAAGAGGGAATAAGTCAATTAGAGGTTCAGTGGGATACCTGGGCATTCAGTATGCAATGAATATCTGTTTGCAATAACTTATATAGTCTTTCGAAAGGAAAGAAAATCCAAGAGATATAAATAAAAGAGAAAAAAAGGAACATGAAAGTATGCATCTGGGGCTGTGTTGGAGCTCAGTGGGAAACTGGGCTTAATTCTCAATACTGCAAAAAAATAAGAGGGTAGCATGGGGGACCTGTAGCTCATTTGCCCCTCAGAAGGTCAGACCCAAGGCCTGGTAGCTGAGATGGGGGAAGGATAAATCTGACTCACCTGAGGTCCTCAATATTCTCTCAGAAATGGGCTCACATCAGCTCCTTCTTTTCCTTTTCTATTGTTTTAATAAATGCAAAGAAAAGTAAATAGAGATCAAAGCCAAATATTTTTGTTGTCTTTCAATTGATCATAATTTCTATTCTAATAAAACAGTGATTAGAAAGATACATTAGAAGAGTCATTATTTATGATTTAGGAAAAGAACGGTATTTTTCTTGTGGTATGCCAGTGTAATACAGTTGACCCTGATGTTTCTGGCTCTATCAATAGGCAATAGCCTGAAGAAAAGTCCCTTCAGTGAAATATGTAAGTAGGTCAATATTGGACATTTAAAAATATAGTTCCTAATTATATTCAGAAAAACTAACAAAAGTAGTTTTGATATCTGGTAGCTGCTGCAACATTTCTATTATATGACTATTTCTATATATCTATATTTGTCTTTTAATTGCAAAATCTTTATAACACATGCTTCTAGTGTATTTGAAATGATTCTCAATAAATGAGATTTTTATAAACCAACATACTATGTCATTTTAAAAATGACTTATTTATTTTTATTTTATGTACATTGGTGTTTTGCAAGTGTATCTGTTTGAGGGCATCAGATCCCCTGGAGCTGGAGTTACAGTTCTTAGCTGCCATGTGGGTGCTGACAATTGAACTCTGGTCCTGTGGAAAAGCAGCCAGTGCTCTCAACTGCTAAGCCACATCTCCAGCCCCCATATCTCTTCTAGTCTGTGTTTCCTGACTGTTCATTTGTGCTCTGAACAAAGGTAACCATTATTTTCAGAAAAAACAGGGTTTATAATATAAAAGGAATATATATAAATAAACTTTAGTCCTCTAGAATAAATAGATGGTTTGTACTTAAATGAAAGCGAGTGAGTACCCAAATGTGTGAGAAGAAGAAGACATGATTTTGAGCATCTGTATGGACCACAGCAGAGACTTTTGGATAACAAATGTGTAGAATACAGGACTGGGTAACTAAATTAAGTCATGAACAAATCAATTCATTTTATTTTGCAAAGAAAATATAAAATAGTTATTCAGAAAGTATTTTTATTATGTGAAAATATTGCTAGAGGGAGCTGAAGAAATAACTCATCACTGGGGCTGAAGGAGGTTTGTGCTGAAGCAGAGCTAACAAAAGCTTGTCTCCCTCTATGAAGATGTTTGCAGTACCAAACCAATCTCCAGTGTGTTGAGTTTTCCTTAATCTCCAGTGCATTGAGATTTACCTCTTTGACAGGTATCTTAGCTTGCAAGAATGTCTTGCTTACTCTTCTTCAGCCACTGATTTATGGGTAAGAATTAAAACCATCAGATGTCAACTAATACACAGTTAATATTTTAAAATGTTCAATAACTAACTAAATGCATACAAAGTTACTGATTGAAGGCAGAAGCTGTATAGTGAAGGGACTCCATGTCAAAGGTGGCCCCAGAGGATGTTGTCCTGAAGCAGGACTTTGGTTAATGGGATCATGTTCTCCATTCATTTCCATTCCCTGTGGTCACTGTAGGCCTCAGTTGATGAGCCAAGATGGCAACTCATCAGTACTGAACTTCAAACCTCAGTGGGAAGTGTGGCTATTCATAGACAACTGTTAAGGATAAGCAGAAAATGGAATGTCAGACCATTTGAAAGTGGCAAGTTCCACTAAGACATTTTGCTCTTATGCATTGTTATATGTGAAACATTAAATGGCTCAAAATTAGGGGCAAATACAGGGAAAAATGAAGTAAAAACTATAAAGTATATTCTACAACACATTACAGTAGCCTCCAGTTGTTCACTGATTTAATGTAGACCTCAAAACAGCAATGGGCTCAATTGTTTGAATATTCAGTTTCTGATCATTAAAGAAGATATGCACTGACTATAACAACAACAAAGTCTAAAGCCATGTAATACTAATATTAGCAAGACACTCTTGTCACTGTGGCAGAGTAAAGATGCTATTTAAAGCAATAGGTTCTCTGAAAGCTATTTGTGTCCCTGAGTATGAATTAGTGGGAAGAAGGAATTATAGAATCAGAAGTATTCTGAGTCTACCCGTTGCTATATTGAGGGCAAGGCACCCAAAGGCTTCTCAGAGAATATCTTCAATTTATAAATCAATCAATCAATCAATCAATCAACGAATCAATAAAATCTAAAATAAAAATAAAAAAACAGGTCTCTGAGTAGCTTGTCCAAGAAAATACAGACAGTAAATAGCTGAGCCAGACCCCAAACCAGGGCCTTGGATCTCTGGACTCATGTTCTTTCCCACTGCACCAAGCTTGTATAAATCTCCAAAGCACACATTTTAAACAGGATGTACAATTTGGAAAACTTAAAATTATAACCTTGTGCCCTGATTATTTCCATCAGTGTTTATTTTTTAATCTTATACTCTCCTTAGGGTTCTCATTTTTGGATCATTGTTATCTGATTTTCCTAAATGTTTATCTTCCACTTTTTCTACATAATTGCTTGTTAATTTTAAGCCTTTTCTCTCCTTCTATTTTCATTCTGACTTTATTGAGGGGGGAAAGAAGTTTGAGAAAAGGTCTCACTACATATAGCCCTGGCTGTCCTGGAACTCACTGTGTATACCAGGCTAGCCCAGAACTCACAGAGATTCACCTACCTCTGCCTCCTGTGTGCTAAGATTAAAGGCATGTACCCCACCACTACACCTTTTTATTTGTATGTTTTCTGAAACCCCAAGAGAGACACTGTTATGGTTACAAAGATTCCTAAAGGCCCTGGCATTATCATTAAAAACTTGGATGCATCATATGTATTCCAGAGAAGTATAGTAATGTTTAAAATTTACCTTTCTATGTTTCTGGTTATCTTAAGGTCCTTTATCACTTTGAATGATTTAAGATTTGCTTTTAAGGCTATGAGAATTTTTTTTAATGGGATGAATGTGGCTAGCATCAGGAACAAGATTGTATCATGTAATTAGTAGGAATTTAGTAGAGAAGCAAAATTTCCAATTGATGTATCAGTTTTAAGCAAATTATGCATTGTCCAGTTCAGGAAGCGAGAGTCTTCCAAAATGTTTGGAATATTCTCTAGAGGAGAGTTGCATGCTTTAAGAACAAAACACAAGCCACGGTTTATAGTGTTACAGCATCCCATGGCTTTGGTTTCTGAGGAACAGGCACAAGCATTTTGAAGAAAAGGATCGAACACTGCATATGTGGTGAATAGATTACTACTGTCAGGCTCACAGCAAATATTTTCAACTTTTCTAAGTTTACACACAGTAAAATGGAAAGTCATTGGGAATTTTCTAAGTGAAACCTAAGTTCAAATTCTAGCCTCTTAGACTTGTAGCTTTGGGGGACTTATTCCATTTCTGGAGCAAAAAAAATGCACTATTAGTCATCTCGGAAAAGTTTTCCTCTTAGAGATGACCCACAGAAGTATAAGTCTGTGATGTTTATACTTGGTCTCTAAGAATTTTACAGAACTTTACAGAATAAAAAAATTGCTCTGAAATAACCTTGTTTTGCAATATGTGATTAAGAGATCATAGAATTGACTTTTTAATTCACTATTTAAAGTTAACTGTAAATGTATATGAGGTAGCTAATTCCCCCTAAGAGAAATATGCTTCAAAATATGCTTTTTGTGGTATTTGTAATATTTCATCCAAACGCAACAGTTTTCAATCTTTGGGGGTCCAAATGATCCTTTCAGAGAGGTGAAATATATTCATTTACATTATCATTCATAGTAGTAGAGAATTACAGTTATGAAGTAGCAACAAAAATAATTTTATGCCTGGGAGTACAACATGAGGAGGTGTATTAAAGGGTTGCAACATTATAAAAGTTGAGAACTGTTGTCCTAGGGTAATGTAATTGGAAATAGAAGAGCTTCTGTGAGGAAAGTAGATATTAAGAGCATGACCACATCAAGGACCCTAATGCCTCAGTTACACCAAATCAAAGACGCTAATGCCTCAGACCCACGGACATGGCAAAGACTTCTCAGTTAAGTCTCTTCGATATGGCAAAGCCTTCTGTAGTCCAAGACCAAATGTTGAGTCATGGTTGTGTTTTAACTAAGACAAGCATTCACTGCAGCTTCCTCCTCCCCTGAGAGAGCTACCCTACAGAGACATCCTACCAAGACTTGATAGCCCCTCCTCTTTGTGATGTCCTAAATAAGCAAGCTGAGTTCCTGATCTTGTAGAAGTTGCCATCACTCAGAACAAGCACAGCCCGCCCATCCTAGCTTTTCTGTAAGAGTGTCTGTCACTCTTTTGTGTCTGTCTATCTCTCATTTCTTCATTCCCATGTCATTGCACTTACATTTCTGGACCTTGCTGCATAGGGAGAATCAGCTTCCTGGTAGGAAATGAAACTTGTGCTATGTTAGGGCCTATAGATAAATGACAACCCAGACAATTGTTAATAAATGTTTAGGTTAGTGTGCAAAGAAATGGGTCTCATTGTAGCTTTCCACACATCTGAGGCATTTTACTTTCTTCTCATTCACTCCCTTTCTCTGAGGTAATTTTATGAATGAAGACAAAGGAAAGAAAGCAAACTCTTCAGCCCAAGCAAGATTCTCAAAGGTTGCAACTGGTCCTTGTTTTGTCTTGTATAGTTTTCAACACAAAAAAACTGTCTCACTGTATCCTGGGATATTTCAGTCACTGGAAAAGGGTATACTGGCTATCATGGCCGGTGATACAAACATCTTATGGCTCCACACAGCAAGGCCCCCCGCAGTGGCTAATGCTGGAAAGAACATCACATGACCTTCCTTCTTGCTTGTTAAATGTAATGTCATTTATTCCTATGTTTTGAAATTTAGTTCTCATTTTAAGACTTTAAAACATTCTGTGAGTCACACCAAAATTCCTAAGGGCAAGGAGTAAACCCAAACACTCTGCTATTGACTGGAGTAAAAGGAACATTGTACTGTAGCTCCCTCACATGAGTCTTAAGTGTTGAATAACAGCCTTCAGATAATGATTTCCTCCATCCCACACTCTGCTCCTTTTGGTGTGCTGCCCAGGTAGGCAGCTAGGGATTCATATCTGATAACATGCCTTGTTGGGCAATGTAGACTAATATCTTCCAAGCCCTGTAATCTTGCCCCTCCACAGTTGAAGGCTCTGTGCCCAGCACATCTTATCCTTTGGGAAACCCTCAGAGTCTCAGGAGCCAACAGTTAAGCTATTTCTACCTCATCCAAGCCAACATGAAGATTATTTGAAATTCCTGTGTGCTGACTGCCTGCTGAACTGACACAATCCAAAAATATTTAAGAAAATACAAACATAAAGTGTGCTCTGAAGGCCAGATGTCTTCCCCAAGCTACTTTTACTGGCCATAATGTTTGACACACTCACAGAGACCATGTTATGGCAATTAATTTATGTTTGTCTGGGCTTCAAAAATGAGAAAATGATACTGTATTGTGTCTATAGGAGATAGATATCCAAACGAATTTGCATATTCTTTTCCAGGTATTTTGATTTTAGATATAAATTTCATTACCTCTCTTTTTTCATGTTCATTCAGTTACTATTTTAAATATTTTAAAGCCCTATTTTAAAGATTTAAAACCTGAGATTAATAGGCTACCAAGACTTCACAGTGGGTACAGGTACTTGTTTCCAAACCTGAAAACAGATAGAAATACTGGAAAGAGAGAACCAAGTCCAACCAGATCTCCAGTTGTCTCCACAGTAGAGAACACACATGTGCTCACAGACACCACACACACACACACACACACACACACACAGATGTGGAGACATACACACACACACACAGAGACATACAGGCACATTTAAAATGTAATAAAAATGAGGTTCTTCAGAAGGACACTACTCAATTCCTTCTATGAAGCTACAATCACACTCATACCCAAACCTCACAAAGGCCCAACAAAGAAAGAGAACTTCAGACCAATCTCCCTTATGAATATCCAAGCAAAAATATTCAATAAAATTCTCACAAACCAAAAACACATCAAAGCAATCATCCATCATCCATCATATTCAAGTAGGCTTTATCCCAGGAATGCAGGGATGGTTCAATATTTGGAAATCCATCAATGTAATCCACTATATAAAAAAACTCAAAAAAAAAAAAAAAAACCAACCCACATGATCATCTCACTAGATGCTGAGAAAGCATTTGACACAATTCAACATCCCTTTATGATAAAAGTCTTGGAAAGATCAGGAATTCAAGGCCCATACCTAAACATAGTAAAAGCAGTATACAGCAAATCAGTAGCCAACATCAAACTAAATGGAGAGAAACTTGAAGCAATCCCACTAAAATCAGGGACTAGACAAGGCTGCCCACTCTCACCCTACTTATTCAATATAGTTCTGGAAGTCCTAGCCAGAGCAATTAGACAACAAAAGGAAGTGAAAGGAATACAATAGGAAACGAAGAAGTCAAAATACCACCATTTGCAGATGATATGATAGTATACTTAAGTGACCCCAAAACTTCCACGCAAGAACTCCTAAATCTGATCAACAACTTCAGGAAAGTTGCTGGTTATGAAATCTATTCAAACAAATCAATAGCCTTCCTCTACTAGAAGGATAAACAGGCTTAGAAAGAAATTATGGAAATGACACCCTTCACAGTAGTCACAAATAATACAAACTACCTTGGAGTGAATCTAACCAAGCAAGATCTGTATGACAAGAACTTCAAGTCTCTGAAGAAAGAAATTGAAGAAGATCTCAGAAGATGGAAAGATCTCCCATGCTCGTGGATTGGAAGGATTAAGATAGTAAAAATGGCCATCTTGCCAAAAGCAATCTACAGATTCAATATAATCCCCATTAAAATCCCAACCCAATTCTTCAGAGATAGAAAGAGCACTTTGCAAATCATTTGGAATAACAAAAAACCCAGGATAGTGAGAACTATTCTCAACAATAAAAGAACTTCTGGGGGAATCACCATCCCTGACTCCAAACTGTACTATAGAGCAATAGTGATAAAAACTTGCATGGTATTGGTACAGAGACAGGCATGAAGATCAATGGAATAGAATTGAAGATCCAGAAATGAACCCACACACCTATGGTCACTTGATCTTTGCCAAAGGAGCTAAAACCATCAAGTGGTAAAAGGACAGCATTTTCAACAAATGGTGCTAGTTCAACTGGAAGTCAGCATGTAGAAGCATGTAAATCAATCCATTCTTATTTCCTTGTATAAAGCTCAAGTCCAAGTGGATAAAGGACTGCCACATAAAACCAGATACACTGAAACTAATAGAAGAGAAGGTGAAGAAGACCCTCGAATACCTAGGCACAGGGGAAAGTTCCTGAACAGAAAACCAATGGCTTATGTTCTAAGATGACAAATAGGACCAAATAAAATTGCAAAGCTTCTGTAAGACAAAGAACACTGTCAATAGGACAAAACAACAACCAACAGATTGGGAAAGATCTTTATGTGAATGTGTATGTGATACTATTTTTTTTCCTCTTCCATCTTTTTTTTATTGGATATTTTATTTATATTTCAGATGTTATCCCCCAACCCCGCTCAGGAACCCCTATCACATACCTCCTCCTCCTGCTTCTATGAGGATGTGCCCCCATTTACCCCACCTACTCCCACCTGCCCACCTCGAATTCCCCCATTCTCTGTGTCCAGCCTTCATGGGACCAAGGATCTCCTCTCCCACCTATGCCCAACAAGCCCATCCTCCCCTACATATACAGCTGGAGTCATGGGTCCCTCCTTATGTTCTCCCATGCTGGTGGTTTAGACCCTGGGGAACTCTGGTTGGTTGGTATTGTTGCTCTCCTCATGGGACCATAAACCCTTTCAACTCCTTCAGTCTTCTCTCTAATTCCTCCATTGGGAATCCCTTGATAAGATCAATGGTTAGCTGTGAGCATTTATCTCTGAATATGTCAGACTCTGGCAGACCTCTAAGGAGACAGCTATATCAGCTCTTGTCAGCATGCACTTCCTGACATCCACATCAGCATCTACCTTTGGTGACTTCACATGGGATGGACTGACTGCTCTTCCAGAGGTACTGAGTTCAATTCCCAGGAACTACATGGTGGCTCACAACCATCTGTAATGGGATCTGATGCCCTCTCCTGGTGTGACTGAAGACAGCTACAGTGTATTCATATAAAATAAATAAAACTTAAAAACAAAAAAAAAGAAAGAAAGAAAAAAGAGCCAACATGATTATGGTATGGATGGGAAGTGCTGAAACATAGGTTTGCAAAAGAAGATCCATGAAGATGACAAAGAGATTAGTCAGTGACCTGCCCTCCTCTTCTGATCCTGAACTCTAACCTCTGAGGAAAAGCCTTTGCAATCCGTGTCCCAAAGGGTTGCTTAATTCTTCCTTCCAGTTTAGATGGCTCATGGGTCAGCAAATGACTCTAGAATAAGGCAGAATTGAGAAATCGCCTCCAGAGCAGCAGACTGGGCAAGGGGCCACATTCCATGATGCTTTGCCAGAGCAAAGGGACACAGGAAGAGGGCAGAAAGTACAAGTTACTTCTCCACAATAACCAAACCATCTTCATGTCTGCAAGTCAGACCATCTGAAAGCCAGTGTGCTTTTCTAGTTAGAGAAAAACTATCAAGGGCACCTATAAAATAAATACAAGCTTTGAGATTCCCAGATGCCCTTGCAAAGTGAGAACTTTGCATTTCCGGGGTCAACACCCTGCATTTGATGTGCTACTTAATTAATTCTCCTTAAACTTTTCATTCAGAAGCGCAGTCTGTTTAAAAAAAAAACGATTTCAAGGCCTAAACAACACAGGCTTTCCAACTCTCTGGCACATTGTTTGTAACTCAGAAAAAAATGGACAAAGCCAGAAGCTTTCTGCTGGGAGTGCTTTGTTTCTCCTCCTTTGTTTTATTAACCTCTCCACAGCTGGTGCAGTTGAAAACACTCTTTCATCACATGCTTAGCAGAAGTTCAAGTGGCACAGAGAGCACTGCCAAGAATCTGTCTGTGAGATTCACCGTCAAAATGTCATGTTTCATGTCGAATCCTTCTCCTATCTGATACAGCTGACAGAAACAAAGGAAATATGCAGCAGGAAAAGTTCTCCCACTGATTAGTCCCCAGTCAGAGCAATAGACCAGCGATATTTTCACATCCACACAGGAACTCAGAGCTGCCAGCTTACCAAGCAGCAAGGCACTTTTTAAAATGCTATTTGAAATTGATAAAATATTTAAACCAGTATTAATGCTTGCCAGATCCCTTGTTTCTGTCTCTTTTTTTATAGGCATTTTATACCGGTAGACTATCTATTAATGTCTCTTGTAATACATAAATTACTTTTGATAGTTTCTTAATATTCAGATTAATACGTACATTTACTATTGCCACAAGTGACTTTGTCTAATGGAGTACTTACCATAAAGTTAGATGATTATTCAGGTTATTTTTCTTGGAAAAAAAATACATTGGGTGGGGGACAGAATTTCTCAAGTATACGGGATGGGAAAAAAACAAAACAAAAACTATCTTTGTTATAAAAGAAGAACTTGCTTTCTTTGCTGTCCAGAATTTTGACATAAAATTTGACAGAATTTTAGTGAATTTTCAGTGGAATTATCCCCAGTTGTAGGAGCTCATGGTGCTTTCTATTCTATGGCATTCAATTCATAAACAGATCAAGAGAAACTACTTCTAATGGTTGGTCTTTATTGTCAACTTGACTAAATTTAGACTTGTCTAAGAGCCGGGCAGTGGTGGTGCACGCCTTTAATCCCAGCACTTGGGAGGCAGAGGCAGGCAGATTTCTGAGTTCGAGGCCAGCCTGGTCTACAGAGTGAGTTCCAGGACAGTCAGGGCTACACAAAGAAACCCTGTCTCTCTTTCTCTCTCTCTCTCTCTCTCTCTCTCTCTCTCTCTCTCTCTCTCTCTATATATATATATATATATATATATATATATATATATATATATATATATATATATGTACTTGTCTAAGAGACACAACACTGGATATATCTTGGTTGTGGGGATTCTGGAGAGGATTCTGGAGAGGTTGAACTGAAGAGAAACTTGCCTTTTCTGTGGCCAGCACTGCCCTATGGGTTGGAATTTAACAGTGAATAAAAAGAGTTACTCTAGTTATGGTAAGACAGCCACTAAGCAAGAATTGCCTCTTCTCATCTACAGACAAATTACTGTCCTGGAAAGGACACACTTGCGGAATAGTTGACTGATTATATTTGCCAATACAGAGTAATCAGTCCTTAATAATTCTGCATCACTAGGTCTGTCAGATGATTCTGGGCCAGAAGGCTGAAGATCGGATGCTCCAACGGTTTTGTAGTATAGGGACTGTCCAGATGTTCAGCGGTCTCTATAAATTGGCTAAGTTTTAGAAGCTATGCTTTGTGCTTCCCATAATTTCAGTTAATTCAGTCATTCTGAATTTCTGACAGGGTTGAAGACTTATAATCTCATAGCCAACCTCGGCTATTTACTTTGAGAGAAAAGATTTGAGAGGCTGGTTTTCAGCTGACATTCATTCTAAAGCCAAGAAAAAAGCCAGGTTCAGAACTAAGTCTTTTAATTAGGAGAGATGAAAGAGGTTCTGGTTAGTCAACAAAATGATGGACTGAATATTAGGTCTATCTTGTACCTTACTGATACAAATTGGTATAATTATGCTCTAATTGTATTTTGAGAGAAAAGTTTTATTTTAACAGGAAGGGTGATATATAGGAGGAGCTAAGGTGGGAGGAATAAGGAGAGGAAGAGGAGGAGTAAGGAGAGGAGGAGAAGGAGAGGAGGAGGAGAAGGAGAGGAGGAGCTAGGAGATGAGAAGGGGAGAAAGGGAGAGAAGGCGGGGAGGGGAACATGGAGGCAGATGTTAGCCTGTCTCTGCCAGTCAAAGATAGTTGGTATATCTAGGTTGGTTTTGGGTTACACTTCTGATTCTATGGGCATCTTGTTATTGAACATTACCAAATTATAAAGCCTTTGATTAAACATTTTTTTTTAAAGTTACTAATAAAAAAAAAGAAAAGAAAAGAATTCAGCAAAAAGGAAAAAAGAAATCTTAAAGGAGAGAGTATAGTTAAATATGTATGAGACAGAAGTAGAAGGTGTGATACTGAAATTTAAGGTTTAAGAGGAGATAGAGGTAGAAGATGAGGGGTAGAGGAAGAGAATTAACCCTAATCAAGGACATATGGGGGGGTGGGGGTAACCCTGTGGAAATCCTCCATTTTATAAGCTAATTTAAAATATAATTGTCTTAGTTACTAAAGAATTTTGTATATGCATATATGTTTTAATCAAGTTCACCCCTATTTTATCCTTTCCAATTCCCCTCTAATCCTGCTTCCAAGATTCACTTCCATTTTCATATGTTCCTATTTGTTTTGTTTTGTTTTGTTTGTCTGGTTTTGTAACCCACTAAGCCTGAGTTGTATTGACAGTATGTTCCTGAGTGTAGAGACATCTACTGGAGCATGGGTAGCCTCTCTGAAACTACATTCTTAATGAAAACTGACTTTCCCTCTCTGGCAACTCTCAGTTGTGAATAGTCTCACAGCTACCAGAGAGACTTCCTGACCCTTCACCCATTCACACTGGGGTTCTGTCTGGCTTGAACTTGTACAGGTCTCATGCTTGCTTTCACAGCTACTGTAAAACAGTGTGTGTGATGGCCCTGTTGCTTCCTAAAAATGCTGTTGCCTTGTGATCAGCTACCATTTACTAACCAATGGCCTCTGATAAGAGTAAGTCATTAGAAGTCAGTTTTTATTATGTCCACTTAACACAGTAACAATAGTAGGTTCTTTTCTAGGCCTATAGCCTATCCAGTTCTTGGCACTAATTATGGAAACAGATATGTTCCCATCTTGTGAGCAGGCCTTAAAGCCAATCAGGAAGTGGTTGGTTACCACTATAACATTCATACCAATATTGTTCCAATGGGCTTATCAAGCCACTCACTGTGGTAGCTGTCAGAGGTGCACATCTGGGCATGACTGATGATCACCTTTCTCCTCTGATAGCATAGAACCTTCTAGCACAAAGAAAGCCAGTGAGTAGTGACAAAGCTTCCAGGTTGGTACTAGTTTGATTTCTCTAAGTTCTGTGATTCAAGTACGCAGCATCTTCAGCATAAGGTCTAACCATCAAGTTTTAGAGGATAATCAAGAGCACTGGTGATAGCCTACAGTGTTTAAAGAGTCTATAAGACCCCACTGCCAAAAAACTTGAAATAATATTTAAAAATAAAAGAGTCTTGAAAAGACATGTCTTGTGTGGGTGAATAATGTTATTCCCAGAAGTTCAGTTATTGAAAATCTTAGTGCTAGGGGTAGGGTCAGGTTGGCCGAATGTTGCTTGCATTCTAATGTTAATCTGGAGGCTCAAGACTGGTTACCCCACAGATGAGAGAATCCACATGTAAGATATTAAGTGACCCTACCCCTAGTTAATTGTGATTGGTAAATAAAGATGCCAACAGCTAATAGATAGACAAAAGAAACATAGGAGGGGTTGAGGTTTCTCAGACTTGGAGAGAGAGGAGCACAAGCAGGAGGGATAAGGAGAAGCCTCCATGGTAGAAGAAGAATGTACAGAAAGCAGAAGGAGAGCAGTCATGGGCTAAGGGCCAGGAGAACATGGCCCAGAGGGTTGCCCAATTGAAGTTAAGAGCAGCTCAGATAAAACATAATAAATAGTAAGTGATAACTTGTGGTTATTGATCAGAAAGCAGATTCTAACAACATGAATGGTAGACAGCTGCCCAGCTATTGTGCTGCCTAAAACATATTGTAAATATAAAGGTTTTCATTTGGGAACATAAATGAAGAAGCCCAGTCCAGGATTTTTAATACTTTTTACTACATTCATCTCTCAAAAAATATATACAATAGCTACTGTCATTGTTCTTGGTTGCTCACCATAGCTAGATGATAAGACCCTATTGCTGAAAACACCACTCACTTTGGTTATAGGACAAAGAATGTTTTTACTCAACTGTGAAACTTGTAATCTACAAGGGCAATCTTTCAGATAACATATGCCCACTGGTGAAATGGTGAATAACTGCTGTGGGAAAACCAATTACATTCTAACTGAATATAATGCCCACTCCACAGGAAGAATTCATTTGTGGTAATGAACACATCATCAAAAGCCCATGGCTGAGAAGATAAGAGATCCTAGAGGGAACCTCTTACCATTACTTTGTTAAGTGGACATGGTATCAAAATGCCTTCTATTTTCTTATACCCACAGATTGATGCTGCTTTCAGCCATAGTCAGAGAAGCTTCTATTTGCAATGGATAATGTAGACAAGTGCTGAAAAAACTGATTGCTAAATACTAAGCCCTAAGAAGGACATCTATAACATCCTGTCCAAGGCCCAGGAAATATACCAGAAGAGAAAGAAAGAAACATAAAAGCCAGAATGGAAAGGAATGCCATACGTAATGCTATTTTCTGTGTGTGACATGGCTGATGCCCCCAAAGAACTCACAGTAACAATGGATTCTTGCATAAGAACTGCACAAGTCTTGGCCCAGTAACACTCCACCATGGATGGGGAGGGCTCATAAAGCCCCACCTCTCTCTGAGGAAGTATTGTGTGTTCATGGTTGCTAGGGGAGGGGGCAATCATATTAATTGATGGTATAGATCTGATAATTACACTTGCTTGAATAAATAGTCCCCACACATGTTCACATAAACAAATCTAATTAAGCACAATGTGCTTCAAGAGGGTGGGGAAGCCACAAAGGTAGAGGGAAAGAACAATGGGTTTGATGGAGGAAAAAGAGAGGATAACAGGAGGGATATGATTAAAGTGTACAGATAGATAAATAGATAGACAGTCAGACTGGTAGGAAATTGAGAAAGAATAAATAAATTAAGCAAAAAACAAGAGCTTACTATGTGCCTGGCATGGTAGAACAATGTAGACAGTTTGTTCTACTTAATTTAATGGAGGAAATGAGACTTGAAAATACAAGCTCAACAGGTAACATTGAGTTCTGTGAAGAAACTCGAAGCAAGGTGACAGACTAAGCATGGCCAAGCTGTTTCTTGAAATCAGAGAGTTAGAAGTCCCTCTGAAGGGAGGTGCTTATAGATAAGTTCTCCCTAGAGAGAAAGCAGACATCTAAACATGTGACAAGAAGTAAAGCCCATGGGGGAGGTCATGAGACAAAAAAAAATTCAAAAAATGATAGAGATGCAGCATTTTAAGGGTAACAACATCCTCTTTGGATTTGTACTTCATAGTTATCTGTTGCACAGAGTCATAACATAACCTTCAGTTGTTAAATAATGGAGCACTTCCCTGACGATTGACAAGCAGCATTTGCATTAAGTCTCCTGAATGCTATACATTCCCATCATTTCCCTCAATATCTCCAAGCCACCTCATGACACAGTGAATAGTTGACACAGTACAGCGAGGACCTCAGCAGACAGCAGCAGCTTCACTGGCTACATGCTAAGCCTTTTGAGCATTGCTACTCTTATCACTAGACATGTGCATTGTGTAATGGCATAGCAGACATGCTCCTCCATGTTGAGGCTGCTAGCTCCAAATGAATTAGACAAAATTATCTGGATGAAGAAGTAAATAAGTCCAGATATGGTTTATGGATTAAGTGATGAGGATTTCCCAGTGGAACTGGGGCTTAGAAAAAGAAAGGATTAAAAGAAGCCAGCTTTAGGCATACAGAAGTTGATAAGGTTGTTTATTTAGAAAAGTGGGAAGCTGTGAGGTTTTGAAGAAGAACCTTTGTTCATGATTCAAACCTAACCTAGATTTACAGAAATATGTTTGGGACAAAAGAAGAAGAGGAAGAAGAAGAAGAAGAAGAGGAGGAGGAGGAGGAGGAGGAGGAGGAGGAGGAGGAGGAGGAGGAGGAGGAGGAGGAGGAGGAGAACACGGAATGATTCGTCCTTATCCCATTAACCTGTTCCATTAATAGCTACTGGCATACTTCACTGGTTGTCTTAATACAACAAAGTAACAGATAGAAATCATTTTATGTTTGCCGGGAAAATGTGAGCCACTATCAGTGATATGCCATTGACAGCATCATTCATACACATCCAGCCATCCTTGGTGCTTCTTAATTCTCTGCAGACAGTGACTGAAAAGGTAGACATCCTGACACTGTCAACGATAAACACAGAGGAGATGGAGACATAGAAGATAATGCTAGCATATAAAATCTCCTGGAGTTAACACAGTGTTTCAATGGTGTGCAACTCATGTTTGCAGACAGTCTGTCAACTGGTCGATTTTCTTAGCACTACCTGGACCAGTCATGATATCTCTATGTTAAATAAATAGTATCAACTGCAATTAAGGTGTCTTATCTGATAAGAGCTGGTGATCTAACTGACAACTGCCATATGTTTTTTGAATTTTCTTCTCATGTCTCTGGGGAGGTTAAGTCTGCATGTACAAAGCATGCATCATATTTGCAAGGCTCCCCTTCCAGGGTTGAAGCAAGAATCAAAAGAAATGACACGTGAGAGGATGGTATTTAAAAGTGCCTTCTACCAATGAGATGTGTAGTAGACACTGTAGAAACTATTTACAAGCTACAAAGATGTGGGTATTTGTCTTGTATCTTCTTACCACAACCCATGGCAACCACGGCATCTAATATTTATTCCAATGCATTTACAGTCCTTCACTAGATTGAAGACAGCAGATGACAAGAATATCATGTGTCTAATTCACTGTACCTAGATCTTAAGTTCAAAGTTTTGGAATGATTCCTAAGGTACTTTACACCTTACCCACTGTATCAAACAACCTTTAAAAGTTTCAGTAGTTCAAATTCTTTGCCAATAACTTTCATGTTACTCTTCCCTACTTCCTAAAGGAATGAACAACATAGCTTCCTGAAGCTTAATAAAGACTAAACAAAATTCTACAGTCATTATTTGGAGTAAAACTGCCAAGTTCGAAGCCAAGTTCTCTGACTGACCTTGAGTAAGTTGGTTAACCGCTAGGTGCTCCTAAGAGAGGAGGAAGTTGATGCTATCACCTCGAGGACTATCATTAGGAGGAAACAAGCCACTGTTGATCACATGAGGTGTAAAGGGCACTCTCAAGCACCACCTTACATATGACACAACCTGTTCACAAGTCTATACTGTTCCCCAAGTCTCGGCATCAGCACCTTTCTCACTGAGATATAGATAAAATATAGAACTCTGAAGCTATAAACAAATAAATGGCCTTATTGACTTCTAACTGTTCACTCCCAACACAGTGTGAAATTCCTGATGACAGAGTCTAGATATGTTTGCTTTGAGTCCCTGCTGATCATATCCCCTGGCACGTGATATACACCTCACAGTTTCTATTTGTTTTTCTGGTTCTCAGGATTGAACTCTGGTCTTTACACACATGCTAGCAAGCACTGTGATTTCACTACAGATCTGCACTGCCAGGGCCTCACAAATGTCTGTTTAATCAGTGCATTTTATATGAATACATTCTAACAGAGCAGCAGATCCCATTTGAATTAGAGACAAAGATCCTTTATGGCACATCTTTCTCTACACTGATATTAATAAGAGGTAACAACAGGAACACACACATACACACACATACCCTTCAAAGTCCATTTTTCTTCAATTATAGATGTCATATTATATCCTGTGAACAGGACTATAGCCAACATTTCTTATATTTTTCCTTGTATTTATTGTGTGTGTCTATAAAAACTGAGGAAATATAGGAGGCTTTCCTGGGGCTATGACTTTCAAAGAAATTAAGACAGCTCTCTGTGACCTCTTTGGAATCCTCAAGGAAGGATTGTTACAAAAACCTGAGTCTAGCCCCACCTAGGCTTTCTGGTTCCAAATTCAAAGATGTGATAGCTTGGTACCACACTGGCATCCACCACTCTCACTGGAGTCTGAACTAATGGAACTCTGTTCAACTTCCCATTCTTGAGATCTAGATCCCACAGTTATAAGCTAAATTGAACTATTTCCTTTCCAAGTAGTCTACATCAAGTATTTTGCTATAGTGATAACCAATATAGCTTGAAACTGTCCTATTATGATAGTAGATGTGAGTTTTAAATAGTAAGAAAGTTTTTACTAGATAAATAAAATTTTGAAGCAAAGGAAGGGGATTTTAAAATCCATAAACAATTAGATACACAGAAGGGCAAGGCAGCAGGACATACCCTAGAAATCTGCATTACTAAACATAGACAAAATGAAGAGTGTGTCTAAATGGACTGAAGGAGTTAAAACAGGAAGTCTGTTGAGGATATAACTGTGCATAAAAAGACTTTGTAGAATTGGAAATCCCTCGGTGCTAGATTACAAAGGACAGATTAAAGGGGTCTGAGCATGTGACTGCTGTGATCAGTGTGTTTGGAACAATTTCAGAAGCATCTGCATTCAATTCCCAGCATTCTTTGTTCTTCCCTGACTCTAGTCCTCCATGGCACTTACCCTCACCTGAAATACTAATCTAATGTTTGTCAGTCCCAACCTCCACCAAAACATAAGCCTCACGAAGGCTAGGCAGGCACCTGTTTGTACTAGATATCTATGTAATAGATCTGTATCTGGTATGTGGGATGCAAACCCCACATATGTGGGTTTCATCGTCCAGCTCACGTACTTTTTCAGACCACCTTTTTACTGGGAATGAGTTATTTTAAGAAGCAACAACATTAATAAACAGGAAGAGCAAGAATCTTCTGCTGCACATTTCATCTACAAATGTGGAAAACAACCTAAACATCAGTGATCCATTTCACCCCAGGCAAAGAGATTAAGGATACAGCATGATTGAAAACAGATCTCTCTAAGATCAAGTGCTTTCAAAACTATAGAGAAATAGACATGATAGAATAGCTTTACTTGACAATATTTATTTTCCTAAAATAATTTCTAATGTTAACATCATCAGGAGGAAATATAGCAGCAATGACATGTGTGTTTGCACACACCACGGCAATGCTCTTCTAATGCTATATAATTTTATTGCATATTAGTAACATTTTCAGATGGACACATTTGCATATCTGAAAGTATTTTTTTTAACTTTTGTGTATATGTGTGTCATGTCTGCATATGGGTACACGTATATGTGCCAATGTAGACATCTTGTGTATCAGGTGTCCACCATTAATTTCTACCTTACTCCCTTGAGACAGCGTCTCTTGCTGCACCTGGAACTCATCATTTTTAGCCAGACTGGCTTGCCAGCAAGCCTCAGCTACCTTCCTGTCTCTAATGCCCATAGTGCTGGGGTTCCATGCACTCCTGGATTTCATGGGTGTGAGGATCTGAATTCAAGTCCTCATGCCTACACAAGCACTCCTACCCAGTGATCCATCATAGAGTTGCATAAATGCCAATAAAAGATGGGAGATTCTTGGATGAGAGACAAAAGACTCCTGCACACAGTATGGTAAACCATCTGAGCTTCACATCTAATTGGTTCTCCTTGCTCCGTATCACATGGGAGTGATACATAGCAGCTGAGTCCTCCCTTCATGCTTCTGTTTCACAGCTGAGAAATTTTATCTTAGAAAAACTCCAGTTTCATTAGAGGTTGCTAACAAAGTTACCTGTTTTACCACAGAGAGCTTTCGTCTTAAAGCTAGTATCTATTTCTTAGCCATGAAGAAAAACTTCCCTCTATCTGATGGGGAAAAAAGCTTTCAAATCAGTTTGCAAATGTGCATGGCAACTATTATTTTAAAGAGAATCCAGGGAAATAAAGCTGCTTCAAGATGGAGAGAAACACTGCAGAGAACAGACATCAACAATATCAGTAGCTTGACATGTAGTTTTTAGGGATATAAGAAATTGCGCTTCTCTAAGTGACTGATGAAGAGCCAAGCCCCAATTCCTACATCTACAATGCAACTCCTACACCTAAGGCTCAAGGAACATTGCAGAAGAGGTCTCAGAAAGATTGTAAGAGCTTGCACAAAGGATGCCTGCTGAGAGACAGTATCTTTTAGACACGGAGGGGAAACACATCTAGTAGATCCCAACAATATGGTCACCTTGAACAAGATCTTCACAATGACAATACCAATTGACATGTTCAAGTATATAAGGAAAATTTCACAAGGTTCCAACCCTAGATGAAGAGCTATAGTCAATCAACAGCTCTGAAAGAAGGAGAATCTGTCTTCTCCAAAGATGGGTGCCCAGATAGGCTGTTCAATTCTAAGTGGCCATCCCTAGGCACATGTACATAAAAGCAACACTAAATGAACTCAATAGATTGTTGTGTGTGTGTGTGTGTGTGTGTCTACACATTCATACTGATTGATGTAAAGTAAATGAAACAGTAACAACTTTCCAGTTATGCAAGCTTTTAGGATTTGTAGGTTTTATTTTTGTATTGTAAATCTAAAGAAAATGCATTAAATGTATGAAGTATGACTACTCAGGCTGGTAAATTTCCACAAAGGCTGCCTGTTTACCATAGCTTATAGCCTTCTGTTTCAGTGTTTTTCCACAGAGACCCAAGACTTGGTGTTAGCATGTATGTATGTCAGGCTATTGCTGATTTTAGGCCTATGGCTGATTTTAGGCCTTCAGTGTATAAGCAGGGCTGCCCTGACATCTCCTCCCTTCTCTAAGTATAGAAGGGCCTTGGCGATTCTAATCTTGTGAAGAAGAGGAGATAGAGGCCTGACCTTCAGTAATTGAAAGTGACCTTGTAATGGCTCCGGTCCTCCTGTCATTGTCCAGTGAGGCATGAGGGTCATACCCATCCCGATGTCTTTTTCCTGGAGAGGGGATACTTTTGACATCAACCCCTATGCAGTCAGGCTTGTCCCTCAGGGAACCCAGAGAGATATTTTTAACTTTTATTTATATTCCCTTGCAGTGCTTAGTCTCACAGCCTAAGCAAGAATTCAGATTGCCAGTTAGAAGGGGTTCTGAGTGGTCCCTCTCTGCTTGGTCTAGGGACGGAAGTCTCCTCTTTTAGGTTGGGTGGAGATGGGTTTTGGGCACACCCTGAATAGAGTAACAACCTCATCTTGATTCTGTCCTCCTAGCTAACTTGTACTAGTATCTGAATTATGGTATTGACTGACCAAATTGTATCAACTGTTGTATCACATAGTTTAGTACAATCTTTAAGGCCAGGACCAAAGCAATCAGCAAAAAACCAACTAATGTCTCAAGATGAGAATGGGGTATGACAACCACGGAGGGTTGAAAACCAACGGTTGTAAAAGCTCATCCTTTCACTCTCTCTCTCTTCTTCTCTGTCTTTCTCCAGGCTCTCGACTTCTCTGTACTTTTCCATGTTCTTCTTTAAGCCAACCGTCTTCTTTAAGGGCTAACATTCTTTAAGGCGTCACACATCAAGACTGTACACAGTCTTTTCTAAATGTCAAAAAAACTTCAGCCAATAAAGTTTTCAATATTTTGAGATCAAACAGATAGCATAACTAGGATTTCTTCAATTAGTGATGTTCAATCTCTAGCTTATTGGTCCCATGTCAAATGGCCCATCATAGTCTGAGATTATAGGTCTTGTAAATGGCAGCCTGACGTACCAACTTAACCAGACTAGTAGGACAAAGTGAATCATAGCAGAGCCGTCATAACCTGTCCCCTCATACCTTCACCCGGACTGATACTCCTGTTCTAAGGTATCTTGTTCTTCCCTGTCCACTATACTACTTTTGTGTATTCCCTTCGACCCACAATCTACTTTTGTGTTTATAAAAACCCATAAGTGATGAATTAAAAAATGTATTTAAAAAAAAAAAAAAAAAAGCATGGAATCTAAAAAAATAAAATACAGAAAAAAAAAAACCACCTTGAAGTAAGGGGCTGGAAGTGACTCAGTGTTTGGAGCTGCATCCATGGGTCTTCCAAACTGGAGTTCAGTTCCAACACCTACATAAGAAGTCTTACAACTAACTGCCTGTAACTTTAGCTCCAGGGGATCCTTGCCATCCTCTGCCCTACATACACTTTGAATACAGAAACAGGCATACACATAGAAATAAAAATGACATTAAAACTGTAGTCAGACATACAGTGCTCATTTTGTGCCTTTTTCTGTCTCCTGAAGTCAAAGTGGCATGTGCGTAGTCCTCACCCTTGGCAAAAGGTTCTTGTTTCTTATGTTTCACCAAGAATGAGAGCTGGTAAGAAGCACTCATCTTGCTTCCCACTGGCCTCTACCTCCTAATTATTACAAGTAAAGGCATGCAAAAATAGGTCCAGCCACTGTTTTAATAATTATCATTTATTCAAGAAAATTTAATAGATGTATTTATGTATGTGCATCTATGGTTACTATCACTTTACCAGACACCCTAACTTATTAATATACCATGAGGGAAATTGACCAAGTAGTAATAATGACATATGCCTAGCACAGAAGTGTTTAAAAGATGTTAGTAAAGAAGAAAGCAGGACTTAGGATGGAGGCTCAGAGTGTAGCTCAGAATTAGAATTCTTACCTAGCATGTGTGAGACCCTAGTTTGATCTGTAGCACAGCCAAAGAATAAGTACAAATCAGGATATCATCTACTTATAGATCAGAGAGCTACATATATGTAGCCATTAGAATGTAGTATTGTTTAGTCAATACATTCTTTCTTCTTAGTATATATTTATATACTTTATAAACATACAAATTTTTTATAAAAGTTGGATAAATACACTTGAAGATCACTAAAGAAAAAACTAAAATAGAAAGATTGTAAAGTGAAAATTATCTTAATAGCTTTAAATATATTTTATAGAAAGCTTATAGTTTTAAATGTTTTATAGAAAAGTTACATTACTAAATAACATATTTATCTCATTCATTTTATGCACCAAATTGCATCATTTAAATAAGAGGGTGAAGAAAGAGAGGAAGGGAGGAGGGAGAGAAGGAGTCTGTGTAATGCCACCCAATTCATGTGCCACTGATTGAACTGAGCTGAGCTCTGTACCTTGGAACATGGCTGGCTATTGCTCTGTCTAGTTATATCATTGTTTCTCACAATTCATGTATAAGTCTCCTTTTAACACCCTAAACCCTTGTGTGGGACTGCTTAAAAGTATCCGGGTTCTTGACTGGGCATGGGCCTAGAACCTCGAGACTCCAAGGGAGAAACGGCAGAAGTTCGGCCACGTCCCCAGAACCCAGGGTCCTGAAAAGCAGTCTAACCTCCATAGACCTACATTGTTCAGTCACATAGGCCATTACAGCCCCTCCCAAAATGCACAGGTAGAGGGTGTGACTACAGGCCTTAGGCCCTAGAGATTTACATACTAATGAATGCCAGAGAGTGGAGCAAATTAAACCGCTCCCAGAACCTCACCCTTTCTCCTCCCTACTTAACTCAGGTTTGCCCTGAGTTTAGGGGAGTACATCCAGATCCATCCACCATCCACCATGATAAAAAACCCTTTTAGAACCAAGGACTTCCTCATATCATTGGGGCCTGCCATCAGTGAAGCTCCAGCCCTTGAAACCTTAGACTTTCTCCTGCATGTGGGAACCACCCCCGGACCACACAGGCAGCCTCCACCATGCAGGTTCAGGCTGCTGCCGTGTGGGCCTGGGGCCTCCCTGCTGCGGTGCCCCTATTACCCACATTTTGGAGCCCAACATGGGCCTCGAACAGCCACGCAACCACAGAAACTTAACAAGCTAGCCTAACAGCCGTCTCTCAGACAAGCAAGTATAACAGGGAACAATTTCCACAAGGTGTGGCGCCAGGGCTCTCTCTGTCTTTCTCTTGGTGCACGACCCGCAAGCCGAGTGTCCCCATCTCTGTTTTGCTGTGCCCCCCCACCCAGTAGCATCTGGGGGCTCTAAATAGAGACATCGACAGCCCCAGGTCCACCTGAGAGCTCTGCCCAGCCTTGCGGAACCCAAGACTGAGTGATAATTCCCCACGCTGGGCAGGGTCCCACCACGCTTGTCCTGTGCTGTGAGGAATCGACTCAGTGAAGATTCCGTGCTTCTCCCATGCTGAGCTATGGTTCCAGCTGGCTAAGGGGCCTGCCATGGGGAGCTGTGGGAAAAGGCCTTCAACGCCACAGCCGCCATAGCTGCAGCTGCTTAATCTCTCACCTGGAAGACTTCTCTGCTTTCCAGTCACAGAGACCCACATCTTCAAGCAAGCTAGCCAGGCCACCAAGTCTGCTAAGCAAGTACAGTAACCAAATCTCTCCCACAGGGTTCTTCCAGGGCCTCTTTCTTCCATCCCCTTCTTGCTTCTTTCGGTTGTGGGTTGGTTGGGGTGCGCCCACATGCCCTCCCCGCCCCCATCTCAGTTCTTCCGAGGCCTCTCAGCGATCTGAGAGCCCAAGGGCTTGAGACCAGTTAGACCCTGACTAACTTCTGGCTGGGGATCCCCAATCCAAGACCTCTGCACCACCACCCCCACCACCACCCCCCCCCACCCCATCCCCGTGGAACCAGACTGAGTGAGAATTCCCCATGCTGGGCAGGGCCCTGCCACACTTGCCTGGTGTTACATGAAATAAACTCAGCCAAGATCTTGTGCGCTCCTGCCATGCTAAACTACAATCCCAGCCTACTGCATTGTGGCAGACACACGGACCCACAACGCAACAGAGACTCATGCCCACGAGTGCCCATTTATGGGCCTACATCGTTCCCTACAGGTGGTAGAGGATGTGGGCAAAGCCAGCTCACAGAGTACCCCCCCACCCCCCGCTGGTGCCTGCCAAGAACCTCTCCACAGAACTGTGAGTAATTCCAGCCTAGTTCACAAGACTAGGCAGGTCTCTCTCTGTCCCCCCCCCCTCTCTTTCTCTCTCCATGCGTTCTCCAGCTCAAGGGCAAGATGGGCAGCGACACCCTAATCTCTGCTCTCTGCCCCTCCCCCAGGAGTCAGCGTTTCTCGAGCTCTGCTTGCTAGCTTCTCAGGAACACTGGCTCTAAACTCTAGTCCCCAGTGATTTTCCCTCAGGGGGGTCAGTCTTTCACAGGCTGCCTGCTAGCCTAACATAGACTTCCCCAACTCCTCCTCATTTACAGCCAGTTCTGGCTTGCCTGAAGCAACAGAGCCAGCACCCTGGTTGCTCCCTTTCCCCCTTCACCTCCTCGGTCATTTGCACCTAGCTACAGCCCAGCTGGCTTGCCTGAAGCCCCTTTGCCCCTGTGTTCCTCTCAGGTTCTTTCTCGCAGCTAAAACTCCAGGCTGAGCCTGGAGAAACTGCACGGCAACTTCCAGTTTCTCCCAGGAGCTGCCAGCTACACACCAGCTTTCCCATGTCTCCCCTCATGGCTCAGTTGTTACACAAAACCTCACTCTTTCTGACTCTCCTATCAAGCCTCTAGCTTACTGGAACTCCAGACCTTTCTCCGGTATGTGGAAACCGCCACCAGACCCCACAGGCAGCCTCCACTCGCTGGGTCCCGGGCTGCTGCCATGTGGGTCCGAGACTCCTTTGCTGCGCCCCGTTTTTCCCACACCCTTGATAGACATAAACAATACAAATACTAACCTGAAGAGGGAATATTGTTATATAGCCCCAGTATTTTCCTAGCTCAGGCAATTTTGCCCCCAGAGTTTACTTGGCAATGTACTAGAGACACTGATTTTGTTCCAACTCTAGGTAGGGTGAATGGGAATCCAGGGTTATATGAGCCAAGAATATCTTGCTAGTGTCTGTTCAAAATGTTAGTAAGTATCAAGGTTGAGGAACCATATGGTACTATAGAGGAGGCATCTATAAACAAAAGAGGGACCTAGAACCTACAGGATGTGATGCCAAGATCAGCAGCTCAGCGTTCAGATTCAGATGATAGCTCCTCCTGTACATCCTCACACATGTGACTGTGACTTAGGGCATAATGGTGCTTCATGCCAGATTTATTGACTGATTCATCGAAGCATGGAGCCATGCATGGACCCTATCAACCAGGATGTAGCAGCTCACTTAATGTTTAAATGACTAGAAATCACATTCAAGTGATGGCTGGGAGATGGCATCTTGGATAAACTGTTCTGGTATTTTGTGCCAGAAATTGTCACTGACATGAGGAGGAATTTGAAATCAAGCAAAGAATGTGATTGATGACTTATCAGTCTAAGTAGCTTCAACTCACACAGTTATTATCACCATTTGTGTACACAACTGTCATTTTCCCCTCATCTGTGATGCATTTGGGAGATGAAGGAAAGCCAGTGACATCACTCCACTATTTGGAGGATCCTGTAACATTTGTGCTACACGCCCTGCCATCAGGAGTTATTAATTGATTGCATCTCGACTCCGAATGAGGCACAAATGACATGTGGGCACGTCAGCTTAAAAGATGTGTTTAGGAGTTTCCATTCATGAGAATAATTTTGGACTTGCTAAAAACATGGCCTGCCCCTCTCACTTGAAACTTTTGCTACCCTGCTCTAGTCCTCTTACTTGAGATGTGCCCTTCCTCCAACACTGAAAACCTTCTACCAGTCTGTCCTGGTCAGGAAGTTTGCATCTTCACAAGAAGGTATAGCAATCAGGTCTGCCATTGTAAAACATTTCCTGCTGCATCACATTCTTTAAGTTGTTTTCAATGAATTGTGGGCATCTAAATAGAATCTACTGGTAAATATGATCCGATGACCTGGTGTTTATAAGTCTGGCACATGGCAGGTGCCTGTAAATGATCATGAGCTCGTTTATTCAATTGTCCAGACTTAAATTGTATGGAAGGAAAATATTTGAGCTAATTTTATATAAGAAGGTGAAATGACCAGCCTTTTAAAAGCCTGCATATGTTCCCCAAAACCATATTTAATAGTACGGTTTTGGCCAGAGAGACAGTAAGAATAGGAAACAGATTCTAGAATAAGATACTTCTAGGTTCCTCTGTTTATGACTCAAAGGTCAAAGTCATGACCACTCCATGCCTAGACCCCACTGCTATGGGAAGAATAAAGCTATGGCTGGTGTGTTGTTTGGTACAGAAGTGGTAAAAAGTATTCTTGAAAATAGAAATGATTTTCTTAGCGTATAGCTGAAACTGAGTTGTGTGGTGAACACTTGAAACCCTACCTCTTAAGAGGATGAGGCAGCAAGATCACAAGTTTGAGGCCAGCCTGGACTAAATAGCAAACAAACAAAATATAGCTGATCATATATATATGTGTGTATGTATATATGTAATATATATATAACAGAGCTTAATAAATATACTTAGTTGCCGGGCATGGTGGCACACCTTAATCCCAGGACTCAGGAGTCAAAGGCAGACAGATTTTTTGTGAGTTCAAGGCCAGTCTGGTCTCCAAGTTCCAGGACAGCCAAAGTTGTTATATAGAGAGAAACCTTGTGTCAAAACCAATAGATAGTTAGTTAGATAGATAGATAGATAGATAGATAGATAGATAGATGATAGATAGATAGATAGATAGATAGATAGATAGATACAATATTTAGTTGACTGTTAACAATACAGCACAATTTAGAATAAATATCTATTTGATTCCACAAATTCATGTCTGATATTACTTGAACCTATTGTGTTAATCCCTAAGTTCCAGTTTCCAATTTTATGCTGCAGAATTTTCTGGTACTTCCTTCATTCTCTCTGAAAAAAGAATAAAATTTAAGTGTGTGGTATATAAAAATGCCTTCCACGCGTGGCAGAAAACAATCTACCAATCCTGCAAACAAACCAAGCTGTGATATCACCCAACCTGTCTCTCCCCGACCTTCTATCCTGCTCCAGATGCATCTTGAAGAGTTAGTCATCTGGGTGCCATTCCCCCTCTGACTCAAGATACATCAGACAGAGAGGAATGAGTCTCCACAAAGTCTGAAGGACAAGACTTTCTCCCTGTCTGAAGCACAAGAGGCTTCCTGGGGTCCTCATATCATTACTTCAAAATCAGAGATCCAGGTTGACTGTTCTCATGATTCCTGGCTGTTGTTTCCTACCCAGAAGAGGACAGGTCTTGAGCAGTCTCAGGTGGAGGTAAGAGAGGAGGCATGCACCCTGGGTGCTGTTTCCATGCCACTATTGTGCACTCCAAAACCAGACTTCTGAGATTCTGGGATACACAGCAATTATTCTGCTTTACTTTAAAAGCATTTGCTATCAAGTTTTGTTGCTTAAAGTTGACACTATTCTAAACTGTCCAGGATCAAACTGGTTGAAGTAAGAAACACTTGCTCAGATATCTGGTCCTCTCATCCTAACACTGGCATGACCCACATCATTCCCCAGAATTCCCCCAAAATTCCCAGATTCAAAGATAACAGTCAGCAGATATTTCCTTGCTCATGGAGGAATCCATTTGAATTACTTTCAGAGCGATTACTGCCTTGTATTTTCCCAAGACCAGAAAGGAAAAAAAAAAAAAAGTCTTCTATATTAAAGGAAGCAAATGGCATGAAGCCCAAAGACAAGCTGTTGTACTTTTTCCACTCCAAATGATGCTCAAATATCAGCTAGTTTCTTTTCAGCAGTTTGCCACAACATCTAAAAATCTGAGTGCATGCTGTTCTGGTAGCTGCCTGAAGTCTAAATTGCTGTGAACACCCGTTCCTAATCAGGGAGATCTTGATTGGAACTAAATTTGTTCTCTGTGTAGAAATCACTCATGTTCCTAAAAGCAGTTTTTCCTCTGGTCAAATTAGCTGTGTAAATATTGCAAATAAAAATATATGTAGGAGCATGTGGCTTACAAAGAGGCATTTCCTTATAAATGATCCATATTACCCCAAATTCGCATAGATCTTGCAAATAAGGGAGCCTGGGAAACATTAGTACACACAAACAACGGGTACCCATAAACTGCCCCAGAGTTTAAACCAAACTCTAACCAGTAGAGAGCTTTTTTTTTAAAAAGAAAATGTGTAGAGAAACATGGAAAAGAATAAAAGAAACTTGTAGGCATATTTTTAAATGCAAAAAAGGAAAACTAAATTTTGAAAATAAGGGTGATAGCACTGGAAACAAACGTGGATTAAGGGTCTCCTTGGCTTTTCCAAGTTCCGTCTTTAACATGTTCCTATCCTACTGTAAGCAGGTTACTTGTCCTTTCATAATTTCTAAGAAACTATGATTTAAATCTGTGTGCTGCTTATATAGGGAATAGATAAAAATGGCCAAGATCTCTTATTATTCTATGAAGCCTAAGAGGTTCTTCTCCAGTGGTGGTGCCTTCTCTCCTAAGGACACAGACTGTATTATGGGAGGTTCAAAGTCATGCAGATGCATGATTATTTATAAGACTAGGGCACTCTGGGAAAATCCCTTGCCTCCTCCACATCATCAAGACCATTAAACATAACTGAAATTTTGACTTATGTCCATACAATGGACAAGTCAGTGTGGAATACAGTTGCTCACTTTCCCTGCCTTTCCCATTGTGACATTCATTCCAGATCTGCTCTTTTTATCTTTGTCTAAGAAAGTTTGACATAATGGTTAGAAAGATGGCTTGGTGGTTAAGAGTACTAGCTGCTCTTCCAGGAGTCATAAGTTCAATTCCCAGCCCCCACATGGTGGTTCACGACCATCTATAACAGGATCTGATACCCCTTGTGGCATAAGGGTATATATGTAGACAGAAGACTCACATGAAATACATAATGGAATTTTTAAAAAGAAAAACAAAAGGGGAAAGGAAATAAATCACACTGAGTATACAATCTGTTTCAGACCAGTTACACTTTGCTTATCCAGCAAAGGTCTCCCAGACAATGGTGATTGTATTCTGATATTAAGAGTGACCAGTGAAGACTGCCAATGCCTCTTTGGGAAAGGGGGACTCCAAGCAGACAGTCTGATTGCTGGTGTAAGGAAAAGGTCCATGTGATCATGTGATCACATTGAGAATTACTGACTGGTACCTGCTTCATCACAAGTCAACATATTTAATGTACAAATTTTTCAAATAGAAAAATAAGCAGCTATTTTTAATTATTTTCAGGTGCAGATTGGGAATAAAAATTGATTGTGTTTTACTTAATTAAAAAAGAAAAGTCTAGTAAATTAAGCAGCCTAAATGTGTGTGTATCCATTTATAGAGATATATGGTCTTCTTCAAGTAAAATTACTGCTCTGAACATCATTCTAAGTGACAAGGAGTAAACTTGTAGTTCAGAATTAACCCTTCTAGATATAATAATACAGCTAGCTATTGTGCTTAAAACTCATCCCCAAATAATTGTTAGAGCCATATTGCATATAACTATAACAAAAAAGTAACATTTTGACATCCTAATCTACAGAAGTTCATCTCTTACCTGTTCTGAGTCTCAAGAATTAATATTACTTACTGTTTTCTTCACAACACACCAGATGTACTAAGAGCAAGCTGTCTGGTCATTCCATAGCATATACATGTAAGCTACTCGTGGTGTTTCTGCATTTGAATATAATAAGTAAATGTTGTCCGCGGTGTTGAGGAGAAACTGCGCCAGCGCCTGGCTCTTCCTAGGGTTATCAAATCTCCATCTCTCCAAAGATGGGGAGGTGCTTAAATCACCGAAGACCAAGGGGAGCTGCAGTGGCTGAGAGCTGCCGCCTGGGTGCGCCCTGGAGCATCTTCTACCTTGTTCCTCGGAGGGGGGGGGGGCAGCCACTGGCGGGGGGGTGGGGGGGCACTGTGGAGAACACACCGAGATCCCATACCTGACTGCCGCCTCATCGAGACGCGGTCCTAGCCCCGAAGAAAACTCTCCCTGGACAAGACAGCTGGAATGGGGTTCCCAACAAGGCGGGTCTGGGCATGTGGGCCTTGGCAGTGGCGCTGGTGATTCAGTGCTACAACAAGAATCCATCTAACAAGGATGCAGCTCTAATGGAAGCTGCCTGGGCCAATAACGTGCAGGAAGTCAGAAGGCTGTTATCAGAAGGTGCAGATGTCAACGCAAGGCACAAACGTGGCTGGACAGCACTGATGGTGGCAGCCATCAGCCACAATGAGAGTGTGGTGCTAGGTCCTGCTTGCTGCTGGAGCTGACCCAAACCTTGGGGATGACTTCAGCAGTGTCTACAAGACTGCCAATGAATAGGGAGTCCATTCTTCGGAAGTCCTAGTCACTCGAGAGGATGACTTCAACAACCAACTAAACCACCGGCTGCACAGCCCTGCACTATGCTGTCCTGGTTGACGACTACAGACAGCATCGTCAAGGAGCCAACCCCCTTCAGAGGAATGAGATGTGACACACACCCCTGGAAGTGGTCGTTATGCCCGGGAAGGGGAGGTTATGAGCTTCTGAAAACCAAGTACATGGAGAAGCAGAGGAAGTGTGAGGCAAAGGAGCGCCGCTTCCCACTCGAGCAGCGATTGAAGGAGCACATCATTGGCCAGGAGAGTGCCCTCGCCACTGTTGGTGCTGCGATCCGGAGGAAGGAGATGAGGAGCACCCTCTAGTCTTCCTCTTCTTGGGATCATCTGGAATAGGGAAAACCGAGCTGGCCAAGCAAACAGCCAAGTATATGCACAAAGATACCAAAAAGGGTTCTTTTTTTTTTTTTTTTTTTTACCAAGGGTCAGATATACTTATACAAGAATTCTATAGAGCCTTCAAACAAGCAATACTTTTTGAGTTATGTTTAAAAAAATTCAGAACCACAAATAAGCTCCTTCACAAAGCAAATAATATTGAAATAGTGAATCAAGTGTAAACCCAACAAAAATATATAAATTTAGTCCAGTATCCCTCATGAGTATACATACAAACATTCTCAATGTAGTTGCAAACTGAATACAAGAGATATAAAAAAATAATATTCCATGATAACTGAACAACTGTTTTTTTTTTTTTTAGAAGACCATACTCCATATACAGGCTGCATGTTTTGGGATAGCCCCCACTCCAGATGTTTGAGACCTACATGAAAACCAAGCTGCACATTTACAACATATGTGCAGGGAGGCCTAGGTTCAGCCCATGGAGGTAGATCTGTGTAGACTAGGTATGCTTCCCGTTGGTGATTCAGTCTCTGAGAGCTCCAAGGGTTAAAAAATAAATAAATAAATAAATAAATAAATAAATAAAATAAAAATAAGAGTATGGACTATCATATCTTCAGCTTGCTCTCAACTTGTCGATAGGAAAAAAAAATGGGTTGATTGTACACATGTATGTGGAGTAGTAGGGAGGCCAACACATGCTGGAATTGTAACAAGGAACTTGGGTGAAGTGTGAAATAGAATTTTTTTGTATAATTGTGTCCTTTGATTTTCTGATGTTTGAAATTACTTCAAAATAAAAATTGCAAAATTTAAAAAAAAAAAAAAAAGACTCCATCGGCTCTGCTGATGTTTGGTTGTGGGCCTCTATGCCTGCCTCTATCAGCTGCTGAATGAAGCCTCTCAGGAGACAGTTGTGCTATGTTCCTGTCTTGAAGCATAGCTGGAGGGAATTCAGGACAAACACGCAGTTTAACAGAAGTCAGGTAAGTTAAACTGCCTGTTTGTCCTGAGTGCCCTACGGCTAACTGCTTATCTTAGCTCCTGTTGAACTGCTTGCGTCAAGCTGCTTGCTTCTGCAAAGCCCCTGCAACTCCTGAGGGAAATGCTAGGAAGTGGTTTCTGCTTTTCTGGGACACCTAAGTCTTTGAACACTTGGGTGTGGTCCCAACCACTGGAATAAACACTTTCAATTGCCTATAAAAAAAAAAAAAAAAAGGGTTTCATCCGGCCTTGACATGTCTGAGTTCCAGGAGCGACATGAGGTAGCCAAGTTTATCGGTTCTCCACCAGGCTACATCGGCCATGAAGAGGGTGGCCATCTGACCAAGAAATTGAAACAGTGCTCTAATGCAGTATTCCTCTTTGATGAAGTAGACAAGCCCATCCAGATGTGCTCACCATCATGCTGCAGCTGTTTGATGAGGGTCGCCTGACAGACGGCAAGGGGAAGACCATTGACTGCAAGGAAGCCATCTTCATCATGACTTCCAATGTAGCCAGTGATGAGATCGCCCAGCATACTTTGCAGCTCAGACAGGAAGCTTGGGATCGAATTGCTGAAAACCTTGGGGATGTCCAGATTAGTGACAAGATCACCATCTCAAAGAACTTTAAAGAGAATGTGATCCGACCCATCCTGAAAGCTCACTTCCGGAGAGATGAGTTTCTAGGACGGATCAATGAGATTGTCTACTTCCTCCCTTTCTGCCACTCAGAGCTCATCCAGCTGGTCAACAAGGAACTGAACTCTGGGCCAAGAGAGCCAAGTAGAGGCACAACATTACACTACTGTGGGACCATGAGGTGGCAGAAGTGTTGGTTGATGGCTACAACGTCCACTATGGTGCCCGCTCCATTAAGCATGAGGTAGAGCGCCGTGTGGTAAACCAACTGGCGGCAGCCTATGAACAGAACCTGCTACCAGGGGGCTGCACCCTGCGTATCACTGTGCAGGACTCAGACAAGCACTTCCTCAAGAGCCCTGAGCTGCCCTCACCCCAGGCTGAGAAGCGTCCACCTACATTGCGACTGGAGATCATTGATAAGGACAGCAAGACCCGCAAACTGGACATCCAGGCACCACTCCACCCAGAGAAGGTGTGCTATACCACCTAAATCCACCTGTCTATCTGTGCCCTGAACATCTAATAAAGGCCCCTTGCTATGGCATGGCAACTGATCTACCTTGCCCTTATGCCTTTCCAAGACCTAGCACCCTCTCCTGCTTTTTCTTGGTTGTGAGGTTCATAGTCTGTTATGATCTCCAAGGCAAGGAACGAGAAGCCTGGTCTGCTTCAGTGTGCACTCCATTCCTTGGAATCACTGGAACATTACCATGGTGCCAGAAGCTCAGAAACACCCAGAGAGACCACATCTGGCTGAAGGAGATAGGGACCAGGCAGTGGTATGCCACCTCTACCTGTGCTAATGCAGCTCACCTCAGGATGGCCCCTTGGGAGTGGGGGACTGTAAGAGCCCCAAGCACAGCTTCCTCTTTCCCATGCCCTACAACTGTCAGAGTCAAGGCTTATGACTAAGCCAGTGTAGGGCACCTATAGATCTGTCTGGTTCCTCTTCCTGCCTTCCTCTGGGGTGGGACCATGGTCCCAGGTGAACAAACTCAGCTCTGAGATGAGGTTCATTCAGTAGGCTGCCAATATAATACAGATAACGGGAAGCGAGGTTGGGGTCAGGTCCACGCAGGTGGACATGGATCTGCCTCAGCCCTGTCTCTTAACTTCTGTCCTAGCCAGGTGGTAATTCTAGTGAGGCAACTCAGTGTGGCATGGTATGGCATGCCCATGATGGATAGCAGGACACAGCAAGGCCTGACAAGTCACTCTGCGTCATCTGCAGAAGCCATCACCAGTTGTCACTGTCATCTGCCACTACAGGATTTAGTAGAACCCTCCTGTGTGTTAGCCAGCCTCTGTCAAGATGCTTAGACAGGTCTGAAGTCGGTGCCATGAGTCGTAGAATGTGATGGACAAGATGGTCGCGGCTCTGGGTGACACCCTCAGAGGCAGCTTGCAGCCTGCTGCTCACTACCTCAGTAATTGTATTCTTTTTACTTTGAAGTTGTTTAGGCTTCAGAAAATGATGAAAAAAAGTCAACTCGTAAACCTTTAACTCAGCCTCTCCTGTCGTACAGCAGAGAGCCATAGGGAATGACAGGACCAGGAAAGTAGCTTGCTCCACCCTCCTGCCCCATCTGCAGGCTGTGGCTTTCACCAGCCTGGACATCCCACATTGCATTTTGTTTTCAGTACCTTCTCCTCTGTCAGTCCAAGGCAGTTACTGTGTCCTCCCTGCTCTGTGATCATGATGTTTTGGAACAGTCCGAGCCAGTTCTTCTGTAGATTATCCTTCAGCTGGGATCTAGCTAATGCTTTCACTGATGAGATTGGCGAGGTGACCACAGAAGCCAGTGCCCTGCAGCCTCTCCTCCCAGCCCTGAGGCTCTGTAAGAAAAGTTCTTTGCTGTAAAACTCAAGTGTCAGCCTGGGGTGAAGTTTTAGACCTTGGCTAGCATGCAGGAAAGCCCGGGTTGATTCCCAGTGCCACAAAATAAATAAGTGTATAAATAAATACAATTTTCCTCCTGGAACTGAATCAAGCCAGACTGCTGGCTTATGCCTAGACTCCCAGCAATTGGGAGGTTGAGGTAGGATTGTCACAAGTTTGAGGTTACTTTGTGCTGCATACTGAGTTCCAGACCAACCTAGGCTACATAGTAAAACCCTGTCTCCAAGGGTCAGGCAGGTACATCTCTATATATTTGGGACTGACCTGATGTACAGTGAGCTGCAGGCCAGCCAGGGCTGCACAGTGAGTCCCTATCTAAAAGGAAAAAGAGAAATCCCTTAACATGCCCAGCAGGTTACAGCGCTTGGTACTCAGCCCGATGACTGAGTTCAATTCCTTGAACCCATATATAAAGATGGAGGGAGAGAAACCAACCTCAAAAAAATGATCCTCTGACCGTACATGTGGTGACATGAGTGCCTGCCCCCATACATACACAGACACACATAACATGACAGTAATAATACATTTTTTAAAGTAATGAGAATGTTCTGGGAAGATACATAAAAACTGTTTAAATGTCACGTGCTTAGGATTTTTCTTAGAGTAAGTGGCTCTAGACCTATTTTACTGTTGAATTTTCTGTGTTACTTATGAAGATTTTGTCATTCCTTATTCATCTGTATTTAATAATCGGTATTCTGTTCCAAAGAAACATTTTACCTCATTTATTCAATAAAGAAAAAGAATATAATAAGTATATTGATGAGCCACAAAATTTGAAAACCCTCTCTCTACTTGTTTTGCTTAATAATGCATGTAAAAATGATCCATGGTACATCTTTTATCAGGTGTGTTGTTTTGTGTTTGTTTTGTGTTTTGTTTGTTGTTTTGTTTTGTTTTGTTTTGTTTTGTTTTGTAACTAACTAAAGCAATTCTTTAAGAGAGACTAGGACCGTTTGCCATTAACCAGATGGGAAAGCTAGCTCAGTATCAGCACTATGGAGAACTTTGAGTGTCGTTCTACAGCAGGGTTCTCACATCCTAACACACATAAAAATAACTAGCAAAGCCTGTGCAAACACAGTTGGTCCCATATCCAGAGTTTCTAATGCGGTATATCTCAGGATGTTCCTGAGAATCTGCATTCTGACATGTCTCCAACTGGTGCTGATGCTGTGGCTGCAGCCTGTGAAGACCGTGTCTCTGTGGTTTAGTTAGGAGTTAAACTCTTTGCCTTCCCTTTTAAGTAAAAAGCAGAATCATTTTCTTAGCTTGAAACCTGGAGATCTTTTAGTCAAATGAAATTGAGATTAATATCTCAGTACCTACACCGTTCCTTAGTTATATTTTTATCTTTACATGATAAATTTATGGACCTTAAGACAATCAGAATTTTATACTTTTAAACATACTTTGAGAATTTCATACATGAATACTGAATTTATATCATGTCCACCTACACTTTCTCCTTTCTGTTCCCTATCAAGTATTTACCAAACTTCCAAACATAAAAGTCATTGAAATAATAGGCTAAAAAAGAAAAAAAAAAAAACTCAAAAAAATCAGCTTCATCTTCACCTTTTTCTTGAAAATATAAATTCTTGTGAATGTAAGTTATTAAACCCAAAGCATGCTCTCTGTAAATAAGAAAGTTTTTTTTATTGGATATTTTATTTACATTTCAGATAATATCCCCTTACCGCATTCCTCCCACCTGTCCAGGAACCCCCTATCCCATACCCCCTCCTCATGCTTCCTCTGCAGATGTGCCCTTACTTACCCCCCACAACACTTTCACCTGCCCATCCTCGAATTCTCCCACATGTCATCCAGCCTTCATGGTACCAGGGATCTCCTCTTCCACCTACGCCCTACAGGGCCATCCTCCGTTACATATACAGCTGGAGCCATGGATCCCTGCCTAAGTGTTCCCAGGCTGGATGTTTAGACCCTGGGAACTCTGGTTGGTTGGTATTGTTGCTCTCCTCATGGGGCTACAAACCCATTCAGCTCCTTCAGTCTTCATTCTAACTCCTCCATTGAGAAACCCTTGATCAGTTCAATGGTTAGCTGTGAGCATCTGCCTCTAAATATGTCAGACTCTGGCAGACCTCTAAAGACACAGCTATATAGGCTCCTGTCAGCATGCACTTCCAGGACATCCACATCAGTGTCTACTTTGGTTGACTTCACATGGGATGGATACCTAGGTGGAATGGTCTCCAGACAGCCCCTCCTTCAGTTTCTGTCCCACACTTTGTCTCCATATTTGCTCCCATGAGTATTTTGTTACTCCTTCTAAGAAGGACTGAAGCACCCACACTTGGTCTTCCTTCTTCATGAGCTTCATGTGGTCTGTGAGTTGAATCTTTGATATTGCAAATTCTGAGCTAATATACAATAATCAGTTAATGAATACCATGTGTGTTATTTTGTGATTGGGTTACTTCACTCAGGATGATATTTTCTAGTCCCATCCATTTGCCTAAGAATTTCATGAATTCATTGTTTTTAATATCTGAGTAATATTCCATTATGTAAATGTCCACATTTTCTGTATCCATTCTTCTGTTGAAGGACATCTGGGTGCTTTACAGCTTCTGGCTATTATAAATAAGGCTGCTATGAACATAGTGGAGCATATGTCCTTGTTATATGTTAGAGCATCTTCTGGGTATATGCCCAGGAGTGGTATACTGGTCCTCAGGTAATACTATGTCCAATTTTCTGAGGAACCGCCAGACTGATTTCCAAAGTGGTTGCACCATCTTGCAATCCCACCAACAATGGAGGAGCATTCCTCTTTCTCCACATCCTTGCCAATATCTACTATCACCTGAGTTTTTGATCTTAGCCATTCTGACTGGTGTGAGGTGGAATCTCAGGGGTGATTTTGATTTGCATTTCCCTGATAACTTAAGGATGTTGAACATTTCTTTAGGTGCTTCTCGGCCATTTGAGTTTCCTCAGTTGAGAATTCTTTGTTAAGCTCTATACCCATTTTTTAATATGGCTATTTGGTTGTCTGAAGTCTAATTTCTTGAGTTTTTGTATATATTGGATATTAGCCCTCTTTCAGATATGGGATTGGTTAAGATCTTTTCCCAATCTGTTGGTTGCCATTTTGTCCTATTGACAGTGTTCCTTTGCCTTACAGAAACTTTGCAATTTTATGAAGTCCCATTTGTCAATTCTTGATCTTAGAGCATAAGCCATTGGTATTCTGTTCAGGAACTTTCCTCTGTGTTCAAGTGTTCGAGGTTCTTCCTCAACTTCTTTTCTAATAGTTTCAGTGTATCTGGCTTTATGTGGAGGTCCTTTATCCACTTAGATCTGAGCTTTGTACAAGGAGATAAGAATGGACCAATTTGCATTCTTCTACATGTTATCCTCCAGTTGAACCAGCACCATTTGTTGAAAATGCTGTCCTTTTATCACTGTATAGTTTTAGCTCCTTTGTTAAAGATCAAGTGACCAAAGGTTATGGCTGGTTCATTTCTGGATCTTCAATTCTATTCCATTGATCTTACTGCCTGTCTCTGTACCAATACCATGCAGTTTTTATCACTATTGCTCTGTAGTACAGCTTGAGGTCAGGGATGGTGATTCCTCCAGAAGTTCTTTTATTGTTGAGAATAGCTTTTGATATCCTGGATTTTTTGTTATTCCAAATAAATTTGAGAATTTATCATTCCAAATCTGTGAAGAATTGGGTTGGTATTTTAATGGGGATTGCAATTGAATCTGTAGATTGCTTTTGGCAAGATGCCATTTTCACTATCTTAATCCTTCCATCCACGAGCATGGGAGATCTTTCCATCTTCTGAGATCTTTTTCGATTTCTTTCTTCAGAGATTTGAAGTTCTTGTCATATAGATCTTTCACTTGCTTGGTTAGATTCACACCAAGGCATTTTATATTATTTGTGACTATTGTGAAGGGTGTCATTTCCATAATTTCTTTCTAAGCCTGTTTATCTTTCAAATAGAGGAAGGCTACTGATTTGTCTGAGGTGATTTTGTAACAAGCCACTTTACTGAAGTTGTTTATCAGATTTAGGAGTTCTCAGGTGGAAGTTTTGGGGTCACTTAAGTATACTATCATATCATCTGCAAATGGTGGTATTTTGACTTCTTCGTTTCCTATTTGTATCCCTTTCACTTCCTTTTGTTGTCTAATTGCTCTGGCTAGGAATTCCAGTACTGTATTGAATAGGTAGGAAGAGAGTGGTCAGCCTTGTCTAGTCCCTGATTTTAGTGGGATTGCTTCAAGTTTCTCTCCATTTAGTTTGATGTTGGCTACTGATTTGCTGTATACTGCTTTTACTATGTTTAGGTATGGGCCTTGAATTCCTGATCTTTCCAAGACTTTTATCATAAAGGGATGTTGAATTTTGTCAAATACTTTCTCAGCATCTAGTGAGATGATCATGTGGGTTTTTTTTTTTTTTTTTCCTTTGAGTTTTTTTATATAGTGGATTACATTGATGGATTCCCAATATTGAACCATCCCTGCATTCCTGGGATAAAGCCTACTTGATCATGATGGATGATTGTTTTGATATGTTTTTGGTTTGCAAGAATTTTATTGAACATTTTTGCATCGATATCCATAAGGAGATTGGTCTAGAAGTACTCTTTCTTTGTTGGGTCTTTGTGAGGTTTGGGTATGAGTGTGATTGTAGCTTCATACAACAAATTGGGTAGTGTTCCTTCTGTTTCTATTTTGTGGAATAGTTTGAAGAGAATTGGTATTAGGTCTTCCTTGAAGGTCTGATAGAATTCTGCACTAAAACCATCTGGTCCTGGGCTTTTTTTTTTTTTTTGGTGGGGAGACTTTTAATGACTGCTGCTATTTCTTTAGGAGTTATGAGACTGTTTAGATGGTTTATTTGCTCCTGATTTAACTTTGGTACAAGGTATCTGTCTAGGAAATTGTCCATTTCATCCAGTTTTCGTTTGTTGAGTATAGGCCTTTGAAGTAGGATCTGATGATTTTTTGAATTCCCTCAGTTTCTGTTGTTATGTCTTCCTTTTCAGTTCTGATTTTACTAATTTGGATACTGTCTCTGTGCCCTCTGGTTAATCTTGCTAAATGTTTACCTATCTTGTTGATTTTCTTAAAGAACCAGCTCCTGGTTTTGTTGATATTTTATATAGTTCTTTCTGTTTCTATTTGGTTAATTTCAGCCCTGAGTTTGATTATTTCCTGCCATCTACTCCTCTTGGGTGTATTTGCTACTTTTTGTTCTAGAGCTTTCAGGTGTGCTGTCGAGTTGTTAATTATGCTGTCTCCAGTTTCTTTTTATAGGCACTTAGAGTTATAAGTTTTCCTCTTAGCACTGCTTTCATGGAGTCCCACAAGTTTTGGTATGATTTGTCCCAATTATCATCAAATTCTAAAAAGTCTTTAATTTCTTTCTATATTTCTTCCTTGACCAAGTCATCAATGAGTAGAGCATTGTTCAGTTTCCACTTGCATGTGGGTTTTCCATTGGTTTTGTCATTATTAAAGATCACCTTATGTCCATGGTGATCTGATAGGATGGAAGGGATTATTTCAATGTTTTTGTATCTGTAGAGACCTGTTTTGTGACCAATTATATGATCTATTTTGGAGAAGGTACCATGAGGTGCTGGAAAAAAAGGCATATTCTTTTGTTTTAGGATGAAATATTCTATAGATATCTGTTAAATCCATTTGGTTTATAACTTTTGTTATTTCAATGAGTCTCTGTTTAAGTTTCTGTTTCCATGAGCTGTCCATTTCTGACAGTGGGGTGTTAAAATCCCCTACTATTATTTGAGAGGTGCTTGTTTAATTCCTTCATTGTGTTTTCTTGCAATTCTTTAAGGGATTTTTTTGTTTCCTCTTTAAGGGCTTCTACCTGCTTACCTGTGTTCTCCTGTACTTCTTTAAGGGAGTTACTTATGTCCTTATGTGTGTTTTTAGCTTTAGTAAAGTTTCTTGTATGTATGTGGGTGCCCTTGCACTTGGAGCATAGATGTTCAGAATTGAGAGTTCATTTTGGTAGATTTTTCCTTTGATGATATGAAGTGTCCTTCCTTATCTTTTTTGATAACTTTTGGTTGAAGGTCGATTTTATTCGATATTAGAATGGCTACTCCAGCTTGTTTCTTGGGACAATTTGCTTGGAAAATTGTTTTCCATCCTTTTACTCTGAGGTAGTATCTGTATTTGTCACTGAGGTATGTTTCCTGTATGCAGCAAAGTTCTTGGTCCTGTTTGTGTATGCAGTCTGATAGTCTGTGTCTTTTTATTGGAGAATTGAGTCCATTGATGTTAAGAGATATTAAGGAAAATGATTGTGGCTTCCTGTTATTTTTGTTATTAGAGGTAGAATTATGTTTGTGTAGCTATCTTCTTTTGGGGTAGTTGGAAGACTACTTCCTTGCTTTTTCTAGGTTGTAGTTTCCTTGTGTTGGAGATTTTCCATCAATTATCCTTTGAAGTGCTGCGTTTGTGAGAAGATATTGTGTAAATTTGGTTTTGTCATGGAATATCTTGGTTTCTCCATCTATAGTGATTGAGAATTTTGCTAGTATAGTAGTCTGGGCTGGCAATTGTGTTCTCTTAGGGTCTGTGTGATGTCAGTCCAGAATCTTCTGGCTTTTATAGTCTTTAATGAGAAGTCTGGAGTAATTCTGATAGGTCTGCTTTTATATGTTACTTGGCCTTTTTCCCTTACTGATTTAATATTCTTTCTTTGTTTTGTGCATTTGGTGTTTTGATTATTATGTTACAGGAGGAATTTCTTTTCTGGTCTAGTCTATTTGGCATTCTGTAGGCTTCTTGTATGTTTATGGGCATCTCGTTCTTTAGGTTAGGGAAGTTTTCTTCTATAATTTTGTTGAAGATTTTTACTGCCCTTTAAGTTGGGAATCTTCACTCTCATCTATACCTATTATCTTTAGGTTTGGTCTTCTCACTGTGTCCTGGATTTCCTGGATGTTTGAGGTTAGGAGCTTTTTGCATTTTGCATTTTCTTTGACAGTTGTATCAATGTTTTCTATGGTATCCTCTGCACCTGAGATTCTCTCTTCTATCTCTTGTATTCTGTTGGTGATGTTTGCATCTGTGACTCCTGATCTCTTTCCTAGGTTTTCTATCTTCAGGGTAATCTCCCTTTGAGATTTCTTTATTGTTTCTATTTCCATTTTTAGATCATGGATGGTTTTGTTTAATTCCTTCATTGTGTTTTCTTGCAATTCTTTAAGGGATTTTTTTTTTGTTTGTTCCTCTTTAAGGGCTTCTACCTGCTTACCTGTGTTCTCCTGTACTTCTTTAAAGGAGTTACTTATGTCCTTAAAATTCTCCATCATCATCATGAGAAGTGATTTTAAATCTGAATCCTGCTTTTCTGGTGTGATGGGTTGTTCAGGGCTTGCTATGGTGGGAGAACTGGGTTCTGATGATATCAAGTAACTTTGGTTTCTGTTGCTTATGTTCTTGCGCTTGCCTTTCATATCTGGTTAACCCTAGTGTTACTTGCACTCACTGTGTCTGACTGGAGTCTGTCTTTCCAGGTACTTGCTTGTGTCAAACTCCTCAGAATCCAGATGTCTCTGTGATCTTGTGATCCTAATCTCCTGGGTGGAAGAACTCCTGGGACTCAAGCCGCCTCTGGAAACCTGAAATCCTGCTGCTCTGAGTGCAGTGGTTCCTCTAGGATGGCTCAGGATAAGGTGTCTCCACAGGAGCAAACCAGCTAGGTGTCTGCCCCAGTCAAAAGGACCAGGCGAAGGGTGGGGGGGTGAAGGGAAGTAGTATTCAGGAGGGTCAGGGTTTGGGTGGCTGATGGGTCCTGAGCTCCCCTGGCTCCCAGTTGTAACTCTGGGGCATAGGGAGTGGGAGGGGGTGCTTACCCACTGCTCTGAGTGCAGTGGCTCCTCTAGGATGCCTCCGGATATGGTGTCTCCACAGGAGCAGACCAGCTAGGTGTCTACCCAGCCAAGGGGACCAGACGAGGGGTGGAAGGGCAAGAAAGATTTGACACAATCAGTGAAGAAGCAATCTTATTCCCAATGTATTGTAGCCCATTTATCTGGGCAATAATTGGTGGTTAACATGAAAATTGTAAATTATGTTCTATGAAGGTTTTATGCTCTTAAAAGTTTGTTGATTCAGTACTTATGCATTCCAGATGTGCATACATACATACATACAAATACATAGTAGTTTCATACATAGTAGTTGCTCAAAGTAACATTTACAGGCCATGGCTATAAATCAAATGTCTCTTTCAAGGCTCATAAAGAGCATAGTAGTCCATGGCATTCTTTACAAACACCATTTTAAATCTAACATGGTGGCTCATATCTTAATCTTAGCACTTGAGAGGCAGGTAGATCTGAGTTTGAGACCAGCCTGGGCTACATAGCGAGATCTTGTTAAAACAATCACTTCAATAAGCAACCATTGTAACTCAATAACTTCCCATGGCTGCTTCTCATTCTTTTCCATGATGCCTATTATGGACACAATGCCAATGTAGCTCAGTAAGAGCAATTTTCAATTAGATCAAAGTATACAGCTATTTGACAGACACTAGAGAAGCAACAGGCTACAAATGCTTCTCTATTGCTCTACAGATAGTGTTTCTTGAGACAAAAATCTATGCCAAGAATCAGGTAGCTAGAAATTAGCATAAGACACCTATTGAGACTGTGCAGACAGTATGCTGTTTCAGGCCTGCATGGGGAGCCCCAGCTGAGTACATGGCTAATTCTCTGCTTACTGTTAATACTGATTCCATCCTTCTGGAAGTGTTTACACTGTGCAAACCCCATGGACCTGAAGTTAACAACAAAGTTATCTTGCAATGGCTGTTTAAGCCACGTCCAAATGCTTTCCATTTTGATCCTTACAGGGAAGCCTAAAGACTTTCTCTGAATATATTTGAATATGTCATATGTGCTCCAAGAAACACAGAAATGAATAGAAATATGGTACCCTGCCACTATTCATACACATTTAAATAGTTCAGTAGCTCTAGATCAGTGGTAGAGGAATCTCTAGCATAACGGTATGATCTAAACAAAATGAAAGTTTGTGTATATTACAGAGTAGAGTGGCATGAGGAAGTCTAAAAGGGGCTGTGTATCTTTGTAAACAAAATGCAAGTTGACTGGGAAGTTTCTATGGAGAGAGGGTCTAAGAACAGGATACTGGCACATAGTGCATCATAAAGACAAAGATACCTTGCCTTTTCTCTGCCTTTTAAATCCTCTTTGTCAAAAGTTTCTACAAAGCAATGGAATCTTCAGCAAATTAAACCTGAAGTCATCAAGAGTGCCAACCAGTCCTCTTACTGCACCTAAATAAAAGACTCAGATGTCCCTTGTCAGTGTGTTAAGTATCCCCTTCCTCTGGGACACTAACTACAATTTGTTTTCAATCTGGTTATTTTCTGATTTCCATTTCTTTTCTTTTTTTTTTTTTTGCCATGAGTCAAAATACTTTTATTAATAAAGAAAATTAAAGCCAATTGAATAATGGAGGAAAAATAATTTACAAGAGACAAAGGAACTTTGTAAAAATGCATATATAAGAATAACAAGTAATAATATGTTAATAAAAGCTTAGCAAATAAATATAGATTGTGAAACAGTAGAAAACTAATTTCTCAGTGCAAAAAATGTAACCATGGAACTCTTTTTATAATGAAGTTGATAAGATATTTGTATTGATTTTCACGTTCTTAATAGTTGGTCCTTCTATCTGGGATAATTAAGAAATAAGAGTTTCTTAAATTATTTTTATTTAAGAATCAGTTTGAGTTTGAGAGGTTTGGGTCAGATGCCTTCCAGCAACTACTCTGAAAAGATCAAGGAATAGATTGTCACCTCTTCAAATCACAATCTTAATAAATGCTGCCTTAGCCTAATAGGAAGAACATACACTCACAACACATACCTGCCTAGATATGGAAAGTAGGTCCCAACTTAAGTGATTGGGCTTTTGTAGATAAGGCTTTCGTTTGTTGCCTCACACCTCCTAGGCAAATGCTACAGCTCTGGGCTCCACCTCCAGCCTTTAAATTGATATTAAACATGATATTAGACAAATCTATTCAAAGAAATTGAACTAAAATTAACTGGGAGGCAGAGGCAAGGGGATCTCTGTGAGTTTTGGGCAGCCTACAGAGCAAGTTCCAGGACAGCCAGGGCTACATAGAAGGACCCTGTCATAAAACAAAACATCACTTCTAAACTGGCATATCACATTGGTCTACACATGTTGAGTTGTCAAGGTGTCAGAGCAGATAATAGGATATTTACTATTAAGTGTTACTTTGTGTATAGCTTTCCCTCATAAATATCAAACAGAATCTCATTAATTCAAAATTCTGCTTTAGTAGCATAAATTTCCAAAAGTATGAAACTTGACCCACTCTTTTTTACATCTTATAGAAAGAACAAAAGGTTAAGTTTAAAGCGATAGTTCTGAACCTTCCTCACCCTGTGATCCTTTAATACAGTCCTTCATGTTGTGGTGATGCACAGCAATAAAACTATTTTCTTGCTACTTTGTAACTGTAATTTGGCTACAGTTATGAGTTGTGGATATCTGATATGCAGGATGTCTGGGGTCACGACCCACAAGTTGAGAAACTACTAATTGAAACCCAAACTGCCTGTAACTTATTACCAACTGAATCATTTGTTCACTGTTGAAGCAAATTGGCTAAATTCTTTTTGCCTCAGCTTTTACCTTAAATAATGATGGTGATAACAGTGACCTACTTCACAGATCATCGCCACAAACTTGTATTGATTCATGTCAAGGAACTGGAAGAATACAGGGAGACACTCCAAGCCACTATCACTTAAACACTTCCATCTCTTGGTAATACATGTTGTGCAATTATTTCTTTAACTTAGCAGTCATCTTATTTAGACACAATTGTTTATTAGGTCTTAAACTGCTTTACTTAAATCAGTTTAATTTTATTTAAAATTAAATATTAAATATTTTAAAATGTGAGAAATGGGTAGAAAACTTGCTTTCCCCAACACGTCAAAATAAAGTTTTGATCTTTAAGATGGACAAAGCCATATCTATTTGGGCCAACAAAGAAAGTAGAGGTGGATAAAATTTGACAATAATCTTGGTCACAATCACCAAATGCTCTTGAATTGGCTTCTGACCCATTGTATGGAGATACAATATGTCAGGCAGTGAAGGAATGCAGAATGAGAAGTACTTCCCATCACAGCTACTAGCTGCTTGTTATACCTTCATCCATCCCAATATTAGTGCTCCCTTGCTCCCCCAACTCCAAGGGCCGGAGTTACCACCATGGGTACAAAATTGCTTCTGGCATTAATCCTCCAACCTCAGATCAAGCAAATGGCTATCAATAATCTCTTTTGGATTGGCTGCACCATTCATTTTAGTACCAGGATGAAAATTCATGAAGAAACAAGACTCTCTGACTGCTTTCAAAGAAATCACCAAAGACCTAAAAAGAGTGAGAACCTCTGCCGACTAAAATCCCAACCAACTTAATTAGAAAGCAAAGACAAGGCCTCTTAAGTTTAGAGCATGTTATTCCCAGCAGAGTCTTGCCAGGAGGACTCCTAAAGTTATCAAACTTGGAATTTCCCCTAATTCCTTTTTTTTTTTTTTTTTTTTTTTTTTTTTTAGTTTGCTTCTTGTGGTTAACTCCATTACTAACTTATAGCGATAAACACCTGGAGTCTATCAAAAACAAAGAGAGACTTATTCACCCTGAGCAGAAAACAAACTACATAATGTAAAATGTGAGCAGGAATATGTTTTTTATGATGTGCCAGCGTAAGGGGGATCAAAGGCTAAAGCCAAATAAATAGCAACTGGGCACCAGAAGAGGAAACATAGTTAGAATTTAAAATAATCAAGAACAAACCCAAGAAGCACTAACGCCCTCTGTGTTCAGCAGCCGTATTTTCTCTCTCTTGATACATAGCTTAAAACTATTGAGAGTTTTCAGAGCCAATCTATGGCATTAAAGAAGAGTCCCACCTTCCATGGAGGCTTGTAACATTAGCCGAAGGAATATGTCTGAATAGATCAGCCATTTCCCTTCCCTAGATACCACACAGCCTCTTCATGCCAACTCAGTGCCCCTTCCTCTAAGGGCTTATTATTGAATTTACATTGGCCACGTTATGGAATTTGCAGGCTGACATTGACCCATTTATTGAGCTGACTTCCCCTTATCTAAAACATCTCTAGGCAAACTCAAACAATCTGTTTGCCGTCCACTGATTGGCAGGGCAAATTTTTCCAGGTGGTAAAACTAGCTCCACTCAAACGACTTGCCAACCTCATTTTTGCCTGGCAGGATGATTGAAAGAGGACGGGAGCCACCGGTCTTCACTGCTGGGCTCAGTATCTGCAATGTATTAACATAAATAATTTTGAAAGATTAGTAGTATTGGGGGGAGGGGAGCAGAAGGGTAAGGAGCCCAGAGCCAAGAGGAGGCAGATATGAGAGCTAAGAATTGACAGGCTCAACCCTGAGGGCAGAGAAGCCCATCTGTATTTGATTTGTCAGGGATTTACATTAGTGAAACTTTAACTCTGCAGATAATACATAAGATTACACTCACAGAGCAAGCTTATGCAAATATAGCTTCAACTCCCTGGTATGTGGCCCAGACAGTGAATTTGGCAGATTTCATTGAGTCTGGTGGCTGGATCTAATAAATTCATTTACATGAAGGATTAGGACATCTGGAAAAGTAGCTTGGTGGTTTATTGAAACATAAATAACATTAATTGAGAGGTTACAGGTATGCAAAACACTTCATGCAGGCGACGCAAAATGCTATAAAGCGGCTTTGCTACTCAAATAAAGTGAAAGAGAGGGAAAAGTCTTGCTAACATAAACAAAAAAAGGTAATTTTCAGGATCTAATTTAAATGTCACTTTAAACAGTGAGAGTGGGGGGGGTGACCCATGTCTTTATAGTGGGTGACTTTGCAGCTCTGAATTCTGCTGCCCTCCCGATATACATTTTAGCTGCTAATTCACAGCAGTTAAGGTAGTAACATAATTAAATTTATTTCCAATTAGAAATCCCCAAACTGTCATGCCATTCTGCAGACAGAAAAGCATGGTTATTCTGGCTAGTTCTTCCATGAGTTTATTTTACTGCTGTAATGGATGCTTGTGGATGGCCGGTTAATGTCTGATGGAGTTGGTTACCATCAGCATAATAACAAATTACGCAGAGGAAAATGAGCAAAGATTGATATCATATGATTTAAAAGCCGAGAGAAAAAAAGCTCATGAGGTTTCCAATCACTGGAGTACCTCAAGATTAATTTATAACTTGGTTGCACATTCAAACTCTCCTTCATCATTTCCCCCAAATAAGGAGACGATTTAGTTGTTTAATCATTGCAAATACCTCCTGTCCAAAGCAATAGCAAGCCTTCTCTTTCCAAAGAACCATTTTCATTTGATGTCACTGTCCAGAGGCTGTCCTTGAGAAGTTATGCAAATGAGAAAGTGAATGTCCGGCATCCTCTCAGGTATGGAGACTCTGGGAGCCCAACCCAGAGAACTGCAGTTGACACAGTCGAGTAAAGAGCTGTTTGATCAAAACTGAAAGAAAACCAGTGGCCAAACTTTATAGGTATGTTGTGTGTGTATATGTGTTTGTGTATTTATATGTGTGTATTATACCTACATATATATATGTATATTACATATATACATCTTACATACATACACACTCGCACACACACTAAACTGGAGGATTTGGCTTTTCATAATAAGAAATTAGACAAAGGCCTGGCTACTGGCCTGCCACCACACAATGGAGGGTGGGAGGAGGAAGACATCCAGAGACCTGCTGGCTGCCACAGCAGCACAGGCAGGGGAGGTTACCCAAAGGCCTGCCAGTCATGTGGCCTGTCTGCAGCAGGAGCCAATACAGTGGAGCTGGCCCTGATGGTGAAGGCACAGCTGAGTCAGCCTAGAGGATATGAGAGCAGGAGACCTGGTCCAACCCCTCACAAGCTGCAGCACTTGGGAGAGTGGGCCTGGAACCTTGACTGAGCAGCACAATGGAACTATTCCAGAGCGCAAGAGTAATGGCAGCATCGGGTGGTCTCATCAGAGCAGTGCTGGAAAGCTCTCCCTGGTAGTGTGGATAAAAGAGAGCTGACAGACTGAGTCTAAAACCTATATCATCTGTCAGCTGTTGGTTTGTGTGAAAGAGCTGGTCCTGGTGATTTAAAGCTGCAGGACCTCCATGTCACAGGGCAACAACAGGATAATGGGAGGAATCCCACGTGAGGATTCAATATTGATGGTGTCACAGATGCCAAAGGTCTCAAACCAGACCAATGACTCATTGCAATGAACATTTGCAAGTGAAGATGTGTAGACAGAGGACATACTGTGGGACACACAGAGACACATTACAGTTTGCACACTAAGTTTTCTATGCTTCCTTTTTGTTTCATTTTTATTTTCTTTTATAAAGAGAGGTCACAAGAACTGGTAATGAGGGATAGGGAGATGAATGGGACTGGGATGCATGATATGAAATCACAAAGAATCAATAAAAAATTTTTGAAAAGAAAGAAATTAGACAAAGTGAGTTTTGCTTCTAAAGTAAGCTTATAGAAACAGAAAATGGACAGAATTTTAATGGCTTTCAGTTCTTGCCATCAGGAAAATAATCCATTGGATACATAAAAATTTAAAACTGCCATTGATAGTTTCTTTCAGAAGTTAAACATAACTCACAGCAGAAATCGGTCAAATAAAAATATTGCCATGTGAAACCTTTCTTCCTTGATATGGATTTTTTAATGAGATGATAAAAAGACAAAGATTTTACACAAATAGCTAAATGATGATGGACATATTACAAAAATATCAAGTCATGTTTATTAATTCCTATGGCTCTCCAGAGAATAGAGAATGAAAACATGAAAACTCATTTGACCACAGTGATAGGTTCTGATATGCTTATCAGTGCATAGCTGACATTGATAGTCCCAATTTAGGAGGTTCATCCAACATGCTGCCTGATATCAGATACTTAAAACTCTTTGCTGAAACTAAAAAACAAACCAAAATAACTTTTTTAAATCTATAGGATGGGTTAAGGCAACAGTTTCCTGACATAGAAAATGCAGTTGTTCTGTTAGAGCACCAAACCTCAATAGTCAGAGTAACATTTGGTCTAATGAGAGTAAGCCAAAAACAGTCTGTCTATCCAATTAAATCTTTAGGATCATTTAAAAATAGTGTCTATCTGGGGCCTGGAGAGAAGGCTCAGCGTTAAAAGCACTAGCTGTTCTTCCAGAGAACTAGGATTCAATTCCTAGCACCCACATAGCTCACAACTGTCTGTGTGTAGCTCCTGTCCCAGAGGATCTGATACCCTCACCCAGACATTCATATAAATAAAACAGCAATGCACATAAAATACATAAATCTTAAAAAAAATAGTATCTATTATCTAGAAAGTTGCTTTTCTTAATCACTTGCAGAAAGACTAAAATTCAGTCTTACAAACCAAATTCACTTGCTCATGTGTGCACACATGTTTCTGACCACTGGGAAGCTAGGACAGATATGAAAAGCTCACTGGTTTTCATGAAATCATTAGATGAGGCTCTGTCTGCTGAAAGCAGCTTAGCCACATGGACTTTGAGGAAGAAAAGCCATAGGCTGTAAGAGACAATGTATGGAGTTCAACAGAGGTCCACCTCCAAGTTTACTTCCTATGGCAAATCAGCTACAGTATTTTCTTAAAGACTAAATTATTTAAATTGTGTGTGAGAGAGAGAGAGGGAGAAAGTGCATGTGGGGGCAGTTACCAATGGGGAAGGGGACATAAGAGGGCGCCAGATCCCCCTGGAGCTTGAGTTACAGGCAGTTGTGAGGCATCTGATGTGAGTAGTCCTCTGAAAGACTGGTTTATGCTTTATGGCTGGGCTATCTCTCCAGCCCTCCACTATAGTCTTTTAGGAATTGATCCATGTTGGGCTGGAGAGATGGCTAAGTGGTTAAGGGCACTGACTGCTCTTCCAGAGGTCCTGAGGTCAATTCCTAGCAACCACACGGTGGCTCACAACCATCTGTAATGGTATCTGATGCCACCTTCTGGTGTGTCTGAAGACAGCAACAGTATACCCATATATGAAATAAATATATAAATAAATCTTTTTTAAAAGTAGCAGAGGCTGGTCTTCTTTTGAAAAAAAAAAAAAAGAGTTGACCTATGGTAAACAAGAATATTTAATTATTAACCTAATCCAGATTACAGAAAAGCTGTCAAGGATCCTGAGTTTCCATGTATCTGTAAGATAAAGGGGTTGAACAGGAACTAGCTAGGGAGGGAGAGAGTTGGCAAAAGAGCAGTGTTAGCTAGCGACACACATGACTCTACTTGACACTAGTTTTCTTACCTTGAGCGATGTGTCTCACTTCACACAGCTACAATGTGAGCAATTAACAGGCCTGCCTAACAGGACTACATCAAGAACTGAACAGCTCAATAAGCATATCACACACTGAGAATGCTGCCTGGCACCCGAGGAAGACTGTTGCCCTACAGCTACTTCAGCAGCCTGAGAGCTCAGCAGATTATAGCTCTGGAAGAATATTGCTGATTGCTTCCCTTATTTCTAGAAGCAGCTGGGAAAACAACAATAGCTACAGAGGATAATTCATCAAATTCCCAAGCAAGAAAAAAAAACACATGCTTATGGCAGTGGAAAAAAAATTATTTCCTAAACTGAACTCTTGAGATGACTTAGAGAGACTGATTTACCAGACATTCGGACTAAGGAAGTGTTCAACGATAGACAACAATCACAAAATTCAAGGCAAAGAGATAATTAGAAGGAAAACATTTGTCAAGGTGGCAAGAAAGTGAGTAAAGATGGCTTGAACCCAGGAGAAATGAGGAGCATGGATGACGACTAGAAGTGACCATGTGGATAAAGACTCCAAACTGGCCTTCGGTGAAGTTTCAGTGAGAAATAATGATGCTTTGCCCAGTCTACCAGTCATTTTAAACTCAGTTAAAGTCCAGAAAGATGTAACATGTGGTGTATGTGTGTGTGTGTGGTGTGACTGTATGTCTTTGAGTGTCTGTGATGTGTGGATGGTGTGAGTATGTGTGGCAGGTGTGTTGGTGTGTATATATGTGTATGTGTGTGGTGAGTGTACGTGTATGTGTCTGTGATGTATGTCTCTGTGTGTCTGTGATGTGTGTATGGTGTGAGTGTGTGGGGGTGTGTATGTGTGTGTATGTATGTGTGTGTGTATATATATGTGTGTGTTGTGCTCCCTGAGGTGAGGGTTGCAGGCATATACTTCCACAGTTGCTTGGCTTTTCATGTGGATGACAGGGCTCAACCTTAGGTCTTCAAATCTGTGTGATACACATTATCGTCTGAGCCATCACTCCAGCCCCAAGTTCAAGAAAGTTGTTTACTTCCATGACTTCAATGACTACCTCATAAATGTTCACAAGCGTCATTTTGTTGCCTCCTGAAGAGCATGCCCATCTGTTTCTATATGTACTTCAGACTCTTCAGCTATTGCTAATCCATGAAGGAACTCATCCCTTGCTGTTCTAGCCTTTAAAGACTCCTCTTTATTTCTTAGCTAATGGCATCATCATAATACCAAGCACTCAAATTCAGTGACACGCCCTATCTCCTGTTCACCTCCTTGGTCAATAAACACTAATTCCCATTAACCCTCACAACCCTCATGTCTTTCTAGTCCATCATCGTAGCCACTGCCCAGTGTGACCATTTCATTCACTTGTTTAGTATCTGTCATGGGCCCTATTCCACCTGAAAGTTACAGTTATATGCTTGGTACATCAAATGCAGCTCTTTTCCAATGATCCTGAGACAAGGAAGGAGCACACATATTCAGGCAAATATTTTGCGAGTCAGTGCTGTTGAATGCTTTTGTTCTATGCTATTTTTCTTCTATGTCTAGGTCAGAAAATAAAAAAAAAAGGCCAGGACAAGAGAAAGAGAACCTCACCAATCATATTGATCCCTATTGAGTCAGTTCATTAAACTCTCTGTCACAAAACATGCCACGAATTTCTCATAACGTGCTCAAACATGCTATTTCCTCTCTCTCTAACTGGCAGAGTACTACCCATCTATCAAGATTCAGCTCAAATGTCACCTGCTCTGTGCAGCCTTTCCTGACTTTGCACAGGCACATTTCCTTCCCTTCACAGCGGCCTCCTTCCCAGCACTTCTCTGACTCCCTGCAGACGCGCATTTTTCATTAAAATCTCAATAGCCAGAATCTCTAAAGCAAGGCACAATTCTCAAAAGGCGTCTTAGTAAATGTCTGTCTAATGAACAATGGAATACAAAGTGTCTAAAAATGACAGTTCCAACAGAAATAGGTCACTAAGCAAATGTATCAATTAAAATAATACTGTAAAGACAGCTGAACAGAAATCTGTTAAGGGAGGAAAGGATTCCCAGCAGCTGTAGTCAGAGCAAGGCATGTTTTAAACTGTGCTGACAGCCTCTGAAGGAAAAGAGCTTAGATTCCAAAGCACTGATGACTCTGGTTCTAACCTTGAGAAAACGTTAACTGAGTGTGTGTGCTCACTTTGTAGGAACTTAATGTGTTTCATTGTCTGGGGTACACCAGCCGCTTCTCTCTCCAAAGACTCTCTGAGGCCTTTTCACAATATTGTGCTTTGGCAAGTTTTCCTATTTTCTTCCAAATCTCTTTTTCTACATTTATGAGCAAAGCAGAGAACAGTGACTATTCGTATTGCCATAAAATAGAGAAAGATGTGAGTGACAGGCCTCTGACAGCCCAGGTAACCGAGGTGCTGCTGTGACCAGCAGAAATCTTGAGAGGACAGTTACAGTCTTATTTCTATGAATGCATTCACCTAGTTACAAATGGGTTGTGTTACCAGTTATTCACAGTTTCACTACCTCTGTCCTTTCTGCCGCAAACATTTTGGCAGAGCCCACTCACCCCAGACAGTGAAGCAAGATGAAAAGAATACGATAATAAGATCACACTGCTGCAGGACTCAGATATATAAACTAATACAGAGAACAATATGATCTCTATAATCACAGAGACAAATGGTGCAGGGTGGGCATGATGCTGAGAGCATTCCTGCTCTACCAATGAGTAAAGCAACCTCACCTAGTTCATCATCAGAAACATAGTTACTGAACAAATGAATTCCCATGAGTTACTGTTCAGTTTGGAGTCATAGCAACTCTTATCCAAGTCAAAAATCATGTCTGTCTGCCTTAGTTTCTCTATCCACACAATAGACATAAGGTAATAACAATAGATTACTAATGTGAAAATGATGAAGAAATAGGAAACAGCACAGTTAAAGTACTTAAATCATTGAAGACAGACTAGATACCTGCTATATAGAAGTTGCCATGGAGCCAGACAGTGGTGGGGTGAGATTTTCTACAGTTTGAAAAGCAGCAAACTGCATATTGTTCTATCACACTAATAAAATAACATTATATGTCTTCTTTGGAAGTTTAACTGATGAAAACTTGTGAATAACTTTATCAACATTGTCCTTTCTGTGTTTACACTCAATAGGAAGTTTAATCAATTGTTCATCTTTGCTTATAATTGATTAAAAAATATTTTGTAGATCTTAATGTTGATATTTTCCTGCATATTAGGAAAACAATATGCAAATAGAAAAATGTATAAACATAAGAATAAATGTGACAAAAAAAATCATAAACTCCACTTTACAATAAACTCTTCAAATTTAAGTCTATTGCTGTTTCTAATTGAGCCTAGGAATTATGTTTATGATTTTATTTGCCAACTCCACTGGGCCATGGGACTCTCAGATATTTGGATAGAGATTATTTCTGGGTATGTCTTTGTATGTGTTACTGAAGAAAAGAGAATAGCACTTGAGATTATATTCTGAAAAAATAATCAGCCCTCCCCAATGTCAGTGAACATCTTTCAGTGTATTCTGGGACCACAACAAATCATTTTCATTCATTCATTCATTCATTCATTCATTCATTCATTCTCTTTCTCTGTGTGTGTATATGTGTGTGTGTGCCTGACTGCTCATCTGTCTTAACAGTTTAAGTTTAGACATTAGTATCTTCTTGCCCTAGACTGAAGCTTAACCCTTTCATGTCCCTAGGTCTCAGATCTTCAGATATAGGTTGTAAGACACTGCCTGTTTCCTAACTGTCCAATTCATCCAGGGCAGATTGTGAGATATCACAAGCTCAAGCTTTCTGCCTCTCTCATTTCTCCATCTCCCTAACTTCCTCCTCCTCCTTCCTTCCACTCTTCTTCCTCTTCCTCCTGTTCTCATTCAATAAATAGGGGTGTGTGTGTGTGTATGTGTGTGTGCAGGCATGTAAATATCCATGAGTTCTGCATCTTTGGGTTTTAATCATAGATTAAAAATGGACTCACTCTGGTACAGTGGTATACATATCACCACTCCTGAGGCTGAGGCAGAAGGTCATAAACTTGACCTTAACTTGGCCCATTATATAAGAAGTCCCAGGGCCAGACTTGTCTATACAACAAGATCCTGTTTCTAAAAAGAGAGAGGGAAAAAAGATGATATATTTGGGACTATGACAGCCAGAACTATACTAAATATGAATAAACTTTTTTCTTATGTTATTTCCTAAATAATATAGAATAACACATAGCGTTTACACGACCATAGATATTATAAATGATCTAAAGAAGATGTGAGAGAATGTATTGTGTTATATTTGAATTCTACATAAGCCATTTTGTTGAGAGAGAGAGAGAGAGAGAGAGAGAGAGAGAGAGAGAGAGAGAGAGGAGCGTCCTAAATCTGGATTTTCCTAGGGGTCCTGGAGACCAACCCCCATAGGGACCAATACATGGCTGTCTATATCCCACTGTTTCCATATAGAAGCCTGCTTAATATAGGGAATTCAAATATTTCTATAAGTTGAAAGTTTTAAGCATACCTAAGAATAAAGAGAACCCTAGATGATAGACTTGGTGGAACTCAAGCTCCCTCCCTTCCTTTCAGAAACCATCACCCTCTGATTGCTTATTCTGAATCCAGCAGGTAAAATATAAAAGAATTTAGTTCCAAGGAACTGTAGACACAAAGTTCAAAGAGACTGGGGCAGATCTGAAGCTCTTAAAACCTTGTTCTCAAAATGAAATGTGTTTATTAAATGAGCTTTTATATAAGAAAGAATGTTTATTAAAAATAAAAAATGTAGTAATTTTAAACATACACACTTAAAACACGGAAGTACCTTTATTCATTAGACAAGAAAGGAGAAAATTCTATTACTAATTTTGTTTAGAATTGCTTGTACATTGTGATCATAAAAGAATATTCATTAACAGCTGTTATTTTTTTTTCTAAAGGTTAATGACTTATCATAAATTTTCACACAAATCATTTTAATTACCTCTTCCTCCAAACCTTAGTGAGATAAGAGATGCTGAAATCAGTGCTGAGCCTAATGTAACAAAATTCCAACTACCCTTGAAAAATCATCCTTAAAAGAAAAATCATCCTATTAATTGACTATCATCTTTATCTCTAGATATTTTCATTATATGATCACAAAACCACATCTGAACCACTAAAAGTGGGGTATATGTTGAAATACACATTTGGAAAGGGTTGTTGTGGAATAACACAATGATATTACAAAGTCAGAGGACAGTGTGTAAGTGTAGTGACAACATGAGATTGCCAGTTCTGATTAGAGAAGAATGTATGTAGATGTTGTAAGGTTATGCTGGATGCTTAAAATTAGCCAGAATTGGACACCTGGAAAGTTAGAAGCAGAAGTCTGGGTCTTGTATGAAAGGAGTCACTATCTACAATGGAAATCTAAGCTGCAAAAGAGTCAACAGGAAGGAAAGAGTGGGATAAGGAAACACTCAAACAAGAAAGACAGAATAGGCCTCTTGTGTGAAAACTTAACCTCATTTGGGGATTGCTTCCCTACCTTGATCATTTAGTTCCCAGATCAAAGACACACCACTTTTATATTTATAATAAGCCTTTAATGAACTAAAGCTGGGCATATTAAAGCTCTAAGCTATTAAAATCTACTTCCCCATCAATAACCCTGAGTTATAACTTGCCATGTTCCATCTGAGAAGTTCTTAATTCTAACTGAACAGCCCTCATGGCCATATTTTCATGACTAACCTACCCCATGGTGTCTTTTCCTCTCTCTACCTTCTCTCTCTCTTTGTGATTTCTGCCTTGAAATCCCAGTCTGGGATCTAAAACTCTGCCTATCTCTCTTCTGCCCAGCTATAGGCTATCAGCATCTTTCTTCAACCAATAGTTTTAAATTAAGGAGCAAGGTTACAAAACATTACTTGATGCAGATTCTCTCATCCCTGAGGGAACCAGGGTCAGCATTTAGCATATAATACATAGCAACAGACCAAATCTCAACATAGGCCAAGCAAGATATACTATGTACAGTGGATGTGAGAGGAGGGCGGAAATGCCCATGAGTGACATAGGAAGAGATTGATGACCAAAGGATGATAAGAAACAAAAGCAAGGGAAGAACAATAACCACATTTTGGAACCCAGGAAATCATGAAAATCATAAATAACTAATTGAAATTAATCCAAGTCTTAAATGTTCTAAAATAGTATACACTGAAGAGATTTATTGATAAAGGTTTAATTATTACCCCTTCCTTCCCTGGAAGTGAAAAGATTGTTAAGAGTCAGGGTGGTGAATAAGTCCATGGACACAAAGTCTTCCAGACACAACAGAGTAGATTCAGACATGAACTCAGAATCTGGGAGCACACATAAGACCTGTACAAGTTCAAGCAGACAAAAATCCAAGCACTCAGTACAAGAGATAGACAGAAAGTCCCATCTGTGACCAAGAAGCTATTTGAAATTGATGGCTGCTGAAAAAGAAAGTCAGCTTTCCTTAATGGAGTGACTGTGGCTGTATCAAACACACTCTAGGGCAGACACCATGCTCAAGAACACAAAATGAAATTCATAGTTTGGCTTTGGGCTTTTTGTTGTTGTTTGTTTTTGCAGGGTTGCTATTTTGTTGTTTTGGAATTTTGTTGTTTGTTTGTTTGTTTGTTTGTTTGTTTTAAGAGTGGAAAAAAAACATGAAATTGGATGGGTAGGAGAGGTAGTGGTAACAGGTGTGTGGTAAAGGAAGACTGGGAATCAAATTATATTGGTATGAAAACTTTCAAAACTAAAAAAATATTAATTAAAAAGAGATTTAGTTATCAAGCATCATATTTCTATCATTGTCCTGGATTAAATTTTATAATTTTAGTTCTTTGATTAAATATTCAAATAAATGTAGGAAACCTCTTTGAACCTACTCAAAACAGAACATGTAGTAGACATAAATTATTATTTTTGTAAATAAGCATTGGGAGCCATACATGTAGTTCATATCTATAATCACAGCACTTGAGAGGAGGAAGCAGGAGGCTGAGGAGCTCAAAATCATCCTCATCCTCATGACAAATTCAAAGCCAGCCTGAGTTACGTGAGGCTCTGTGTCAAACAGCAAAACTCAATCAAAAATACAGTGGAGGAACACCACTAATGTGAAGGTGTAGAAGGGCAAATCAACGATGCTTGTGAGAGAGCCAATCAAAGATGTGTGTGAGTGATCAATTCAGTAGCATTTTTAAATTCACTTATTTATTTATTTATTTATTTATTTATTTATTTATTTATTTATTTATTTATTTGATGTATTTATGTGCCATGGTGCATATGTGGAAGTCAGACAACAAATTTGGGGTGTTGGTTCTTTCTTTTATCATACGAATTCTTAGAAGGTGACTCGGCCATCAGTACTGGTGGCAAGTGTCTTTATCTGCTGAGCCATCTCCTGTGACCAAATCATCAAAGTATTATTCAACTCTCAGTTGAGTAGACTTATAAGATCTTATAAGATAAACATTCTCCTTTCCTCTCTCTCTCTCTCTCTCTCTCTCTTTTCTCTTTTTGTTTTACCATTGAAACAATGGTTAGTCTTATACTTAACTATAACCATTAAGAAGGCATAAGTAAAAAGTTAAATAAGTGGCTAAAAGTAAATAGTAATTCACAAATTTGGGCACAAAACATCATTTATTATCAGTTTTTGTGTTTGTAGCTTTGGAGATCTAACCCAGAGCTTTGTAGGTGTTCGCAAGTGTTTCTGAAGTGAGCAGTATAATCTCAGTTTATGGTTGACTTTGATCTGTATGTTTGCAGATATCTAGTGGTATCTTTGTTTCAGCATAGAGCAAATCCATGCTTTAAAAACAAATATTTTAGTCAGGAGTATACATTTAATAAAAGCTTTATTGTTATCATCAACATCATCATAAACATTATTATTATGAGTTTTTGAGGTCTTATTTTGTAGCCAAGGCTGGCCTCAAACATGAAGTACTCCTGCTTCAGCCCCCATGGTAAGATTACAGAACTATCATTCCCAGTCTCATGACTATTTTTATCTAGAATACTGCATTTTAGCAAAATGTATCAAGTCAGGTTACTTCCTTAAGTAAGTTTCAAAGTAGCCCAGCAGGCTACTTCCAGTTTTTTACTCTAATTAGTTCTACTGAACACATCCTCATAAAATAATTTTCAGTATAAATTTTCTAAGAATATGGTATTGATTTATTGAAATTTTACCTCTATTAATTATACCTGTCATGATTTAAGCCACTATGAGTCTTTTGCATTTTCATTTGCATATGTGTCTGTCTATCTATGTGTATGTTATATATCCAAAACCAATATTCTTTGATCTTATTTCACATATCTAAACTTGAGTTAGAAAACTGAATCCTTCTTTTTTCCTTTTTACAAAACTGGGTGGGTTTGTTTGTTTGGTTGGTTGGTTTGGTTTCAGCTAGGCATGATGGTGTATGATTTTAATCCCAGCACTTGAGAGGCACAGGTAGGCAGATCTCTGAGTTTAAGGCAAGTCTGTTCCTATAAAACAAGTTTCTGGACAGGCAAGGCTATATACAGTGACCATGTATCAAAAGAAAAAGTACAAGATGTTGGGCTGTTGTGCCGTGGGTCATGTGGTTGAATTGTGGGTCCTGCATGTCTGCCCCCCTAAGGGGCTAGGGCTGAGGCTCAGAGAAGCAAAGGTTCAGGAATTCGACTGAGTTCACTCCATGTTGCTCCAGGAAGATGCTGGACTATGAGAAACTGCAGGGCTCCACTCCGGGCGTAGGGAGAGCTCTTGGGTTGGGGATCCCAGGCCAGGAGGCAGACAGGGACCAACTAGTCTCAAGCCCTTGGCCTCTCAGGCACTGCTGAGAGGCTACGGAAGGACTGGGATGGGGCATACGGGCTGGATCAACCTGCATCAGGGTGAGGGGATGAGATGAGCTCCAGTGGTGCCCCGCAGGAATGAGACTCTTCGTCACAGAGACTTGCTTGACTGGCTCATGGCTGGCTCAGCTAGCTCACCTGAGTTGGTAGCCTCCATGGCTGGAACATAGAGAGGTCATCAGTGGGAAATTAGATGGTGGCTCTTTGGTTGAAGACCTTCTCCACGGTTCCCCATGATGGAGCCACAAAGGAGAGGTAGTCCATGGTCTTAAAATGTTTATTGTCATGGTTGAAAATGGATGAAGCTATACCCAGTGTTCTCAGGTTAGGTTAAATACCTTTGCAAGGAGGAGGAGGGTCTGGGAAGGGATGCTTAATTGGCTATACCCTCTGACCTTTAGGTATCTCATGAATATGGTGATGTCTTGAGGCTCTACGACCTGTAGTAATGCTCTCTACCTGTGCTACATGACTGATGGCCACAAACCTTTCTTTGTGAGGGGCTGTAGAGGGCTGTCCTATGTGCCTGAAAGGCACAGATCAATGGAGGTCTTCAGTCTCATGTCAGGAGCCTGGAGTCTGGGAGCATGGCAAAACGCATGCCGTCCCTTGTACGGAAACCTGTGAGGTCTCCAACCTGCTGGGTCTCTGGCCATTTCTAGCCAGTGCTCGACCAGAATCCATGCTGTCCTTTCATGATCCTACAACAAGAAGCACATATACATGCAGAGACACACCCATTCACATACACAGGAATCTCATGAAACATAAACCGCACTTCCTGACATCTACATCAGCTTCTATCTTTGGTGACTGCACAAGGGATGGATACACAAGTGGAGGAGTCTCTGGATGACCCCACCTTCAGTTTCTGTCCCACACTTTGTCTCCATATTTGCTCCCTTGAGTATTTTGTTACTTCTTCTAAGAAGGACTGAAGCCCCCCCCCCCCATTGGTCATCATTCTTCATGAGCTTTATGTGGTCTGTGAGTTGAATCTTGGTTATTTCAAGCTTCTGGGCTAAAATCCAATAATCAGTGAGTGAATACCATGTATGTTCTTTTGTGATTGGGTTACTTGACTCAGGATGATATTTTCTAGTCCCATCCATTTACATAAGAATTTATCAAATTCATTGTTTTTAATAGCTGAGTAATATTCCATTGTATAAATGTACCACATTTTTTGTATCCATTCCTCTGTTGAAGGGCATCTGGGTTCTTTCCAGTTTCTGGCTATTATAAATAAAGCTGCTATGAACATAGTGGAGCATATGTCCTTGTTATGTGTTAGAGCATCTTCTGGATATATGCCCAGGAGTGGTATAGCTGGCTCCTCAGGTAGTGATATGTCCAATTTTCTGAGGAACTGCCAAACTGTTTTCCATAATGGTTGCACCATCTTGCAATCCCACCAACAATGGAGGAGTGTTCCTCTTTCTCCACATCCTCGCCAGCATCTACTATCACCTGAGTTTTTGATCTTAGCCATTTTGACTGCTGTGAGGTGGAATCTCAGGGTTAGTTTATTATATATCAATTTTTTTCTAAGACCACTTGTTTTCCTGAGTTTAAGTGGCAGAGTAGAGCAGTCAAAGCTATTGAGATCAGATCTTTTGGCTGCTGGAGCAGGCCCACTGTGGATGCTCCCATTCCAAGCTTTTCCCAAACATACCTGGTATAACAATCAGCTTCCACTTATGGATGCTTTCTAAAATGTATTTATAAACTTCAAGGAATTGAGGGCTAAACTTCATGGCATTTCCATGTAAGCATATCCTGGTGATTTGCTCAGACTCAAGCCTACCATCCTCCTGTGTCTGCTTCTCCTCTCCTGTGGTCTACATCCTCCCCACTGACAGTCCCTTTCTCCTTTCATATCACACATGAATCCAGGTTCCACATACAAGAGAGAACACACACAATGTGTCTTCCCCTCCCACTACCATCTACTGCCCCTGCTTTCTCCCTTTAACCATCTTCCACTAGTGTCCTTTCCATTTTCATGTTCAGAGAGACAGAGACAGAATGAAAAAAAAAAATCATGAAATAAGTATTTTCTCATTTTCACTAATTTGTCCTAACAAATTATCCAGTTTCACAATTTTTTCTGCAAATCATATAATCCAATCATTTTTATAACTGACTTGATTTTTGTGTTCTTTATAGGTTCTAGGCACTAATCTCCTGTCATCTATATAACTGGAAAAGATTTGTCCCCTTCTGTTGCTGTTTCTTTATCCTGCTGATTGTTTCCTGAGTAGAAGCTGTTTAATTTTAAGCAATCTTGTTTTCTTAATTCTTGAAATTCTTTCCTGAACTGTTGATGTCCTTTTTAGGAGTCCCTTGCCCTGAGGAGTACACAAACACTTTCATCTTGCTAGGAATATGACAGTGATAAGCCCTCATTGGTTCTTTGTGCTGTAATTTTTATCATGAATTTGGTCCTTATTACCTGTAATAGTATCACATGCTCTCCAGAAAGACTTTCTTCAGGTCTCCAAATGCACAGTAATTTCTGCCACAGTTTTTCTGATAGCTGCTACTTTACTTCTGAGTGTGCCTGGATGAGGGATCACAAAATAAACCTGTGGATTTGGGAGCCCTTATCAATGACAGTAAAGTGTGCTGAAGACCTCGTCACCCTCCCTTCAGGCAGCTCCTCCTCACCCTTCCTCTGGGACACCCTGCAGCCAGCACTGCCTGCCTGTGCTTCTCACTCCCTCAAGTGCTCATTTGTCATCGCAAAACTTTGTGAATGTGTTTCTTGTCTTTGAAACATAACAAGAGAATATACTGTTTCTCTGGCAAGAAGAAGCCCGTAGCATGATGGATGGAAGCTCAGGAACACAACACAAGCTGGTTGTTTAAACTTTAATAAAAAACACACTTGGATTGTCCTTGCTGGATCTAAAACTTGACATGAATTGGCATGCAGGGAAACCTAAGCACCATTTTTTTAGATTTGGATTTTTACCATTATCAGAGTTGTCATTTCCCAATTATGCATTGTTATAGAATTTAATTCTAGAATTAAAAACAAAAATTTGGAGCATTAGTACAGTGTTTATTCAAATTTAATCCATATTTAAATTGGATCTCATATATTTTTAAAATATTTTTTGGCATCAATCATTATTTTCTCACTTCTCATTGCAAGTGTCTTTTTGTTCTCTGTTGTTCTCAGTCCTGGCATTGAACCCACATGAGCAGCAACCTTCCTAGTAACAAAGGCATTCTGTACCCAGACTTCAAGTGTTACAGTTTAGTTTCCAGGAAGCAGTGTCTCTCTGAGTGATCTCTTCAGCTTAAACAACCAAATATGATATATTAAATAAAAAGAGATATTAAATCTAAATATAAAGTACTGAAATAAAGACATTTATAATAAAATCAATCTGATGGAAACAAAGACCTTTTATTTCCATTCTCCAGATAAAACCGTTCAAGCTCTTAAGTAACTTTTGGTAGCTCAATAACTGCACCCAAGATATAGCTAATAACCATAATGTTCTGATGGGAGCCTTGAAGTGTTCTATAAAACCTCATTCTGATCACATGGGATGGTCATTAAAATACAATCTGAGGTGAGAAACAGACTTGGTTTCCATTTTCTGTTACTTTATTTAATATTTTTTGGAGAGATCATAAGCAATTTGAATAAGCAAGATAGCATATGAAAATATGTTCATTTAAAATTACATATATTGGGCTACTGGTGGTGGTACAAACCTTTAATCACAGCATTCAGGAGGAAGATTTATGTGAGTTTGAGAGCAGCCTGATCTACAAATCAAGTTCTAGGACAGCCAGGGATACACATAGAAACCCTATCTCAAAAAACATATATATCAGCTTGCAGATCCTGATGTCATTCTCAGCTACTGTTGCAACACTATGTTCCCTGCCATGATGATAATGGTCTGATGTTCTGAAATGGTAAACAAGTCGTCAATTAAATGCCTTGTTTTATAAGAGTTGCCATGGTCTGTTCACAGCAATAGGACATTGACTAAGACAACAATATATGTTCTTAACCACTAAGCCGTCTCAACTCAGAGTATTTTAATTTGAAAATAAAATTGTATACACTACAAACTGATTATGATTTCTCCTGACTCATTCCTTCCAGCCCCATCTCCAACATTCCCATCTGTCCAACTCTGTGCCCTCCTTCTCTAGAAAATCAACAGAGCAATTCTTTAAGAGAATAAAATAAAGAAAACGGAAAAAGAAAAAAAAAAAACACAAGAAACACACACAAGTGTGGAGACACACTCACACACACAAAACCTTTAAGACCACAAAATCAGAAAACCAAAATAGAGAAGCAAAAGACAAGGTTAAAAACACAAAGAAACAAAAACAAAAATAAAACAATCATTATGAGACAAAACATCTCCAAAAATAACACTGAGTTTGTTTTGTGTTGGCCATCTACTGCTGGGCATGGGGTTTATATAACCACGGTTAAGAATGCTACTAAAGAAAAAAGTTTCCTTTTTGAGTGGTTATCAGTTGAAAATAGGTTCTAGGTTAGGGATGAGGCTGTGTTCAGTTCCTTCTCAGTGCTGGTATCCCATCCAGTTTCGACCAGTGCCTGCCTTGACAGTGTGACCAATGCAATACTTGCCAGTGTTTGCCTGTGCATTGGTCTCATTGTATCTTCAGCTCACTGTTGCCTGTGTCCTTCATCCCCTCTGGCTCTTACAATCTTTCTGCCTCCTCTTTCATGGAGTTCCCTGAGTCCCAGCGGGAGGGATTTGATGAAGACATCCCATTCAGAACTGAGTGTTTCAAGGTCTGTGACTCTCTGAACACTTCGGGTATGAGTCCCTGTATTTGATCCCATCTTCTGCAGGAAGAACCTTCTCTAATGATGGCTGAATAAGGCACAGATCTGTGAGCACAGCACAGCATCATTAGGAGTCATTTGATTATTATATTTCTTTGGCAAAACAGTAGTTTTGTGGTTTCATCTGAGCCCCTTGACCTATCTAGTGTCAGGACTTGGCTACCTGAACGCTATTGGGCATGGGTCTCATCTCATGGACTGGGCCCTAAATCTAAGCAGTTAGTGGTTGGTTATACCCATAAGCTGTGTGACACTGTTACACACACAGGTCACCATTGTAGAACACAGAAATTGCATCTAGGTTGGTATTTAGTTTTCTCCTCTGGTAGCACACAGAATACCTTCCAGCACCACAAACACTAGTCATTAAATTTAACCATTAGCCCAAGTTATTTAAGTGAAAAATTGGCAAAGGGGCTAGGGAGACAGGTTGGCAGTTAAGAGCACTGGCTGCCCTACTAGAGGACCTGGGATCAAATCCTAGCACCCAGATGGTGTCTCAAAACCATCAATAACTCCAGTTCCAGATGATCCTATGGCCTTTTCTGACATGCATGTGGTACACAGACACATACAAAGGTGAAAGCTCCCATACACAAAAAAATAAATAAAACTGTGAAGTATAAATAAAATAGTTCTAACGAGTATTTTTAAAAGCTAATATCACTTGCACACCCAAGTAAAAATATAGTTAGTAAATTACAAATATTATCTAATCATGAGGCTGTTTCTATAGAAATCTTCACTTAACAATCAATTTTAAATCTTATAATGAAAGAGAAATAGAACAGATAGTTATCAGTGGACAGGGGGCTAGAATAGGAGGATCAAAGTGGAGGGAATAGGGTGCAAGGGGTGAATATGGAGAGAGACAGCCATCTTGTCATCAAATGAAGTTTCCAGTACAGGATTGGATTATATCAAATTGAGTTCTAAAGGACGATTATAAACAACCCAGGTTGCTGTCAAGAGTATAGGATGTTTCCCACAAATGGACAGCCAGGCCCCATTGCTGAAGACAAACCTACACAACTCACTGATATTAGAAAGTTGATCTGGTGCCGTCATAGAGCCTTCACCCTACATTCTATGGCCTTTGGTACAGGAAGGTGCTCTGAACACTACCAAAAGAGAAACATAAATAGCAACCCAGCAACAGACCCTTTGACATACTATTCTGTCCTGCCTACAAGAGATGCTAAGGTGATGGTGGCACAAAGCTTGTGGAAGTAACCAAGCAATGTCTGATTTGACTTAAATGACACTCCATGAGGAACCCAAACCTGACACAGCTTGAGTGACCAAGAACCATAAACTAGATAGCCCAGTTAACTAGGGTAAAATCAAGTACTATTGTTCTAAGAAAAGTAAAACAAAAATAAAATAAAATTAGTAGCAATAAAATTACTTCTAATGACATTCTGCTAGACTCATAGGTAAGTACCTTGTTCAGCCAGCATGAGAAGCTTTGTCCTGCAGCATTTGGGAACAAATACAGAGACCCAAAACCAAACACTATGCAGATGGTGAGAGACCTTGGAACACTCAGCCCTAAATGGGACATCTCCATCAAATTTTTTTCCCTCAGAGATCAGGGAACCCTGCAAAAAAAAGGAGGCAGAAAAAGTATAAGAGCCAGAGTAGATGAAAGGCATCAAGAATACAAGACCTTCCAAGTCAACATGGTCAACCTTCATATGAACACACAGAGACTGAGGAAACATGTATAGGACCTATATTGATCTGCACCAGGTCCATGTATATGTTGTGGCTTCCAGTTTAGTGTTTGTATGGGATTCCTGAGTGAATCAATGAGTGGTTCTCTAATTCTTGTGCCTTCTCTTGGGCTCTTTTCCTTCTGTTTGTTTGCCTTGCCCAACTCTAGTTTTTGTTTTTTTGTTTTATTTTATTATATTATTATCCCTTAGAAACCTGTTTGTCTTCTTTTTAATTAATCAGTTAATTAATTAGTTAACATCCAAAACATTGTCCCCTCTCCTTACAGTTCCCCCTCCCAGAGTCCCTACCTCCATCCTCCTTCTCCTTCTCCTCTGAGAGGGTACCCCCCCCCAGATATCTCCCCACCCTGGCTCATCAGATTCTGTAGAGTTAGGTCCAACTTCTACTACTGTGGTCAGACAAGGCAGCCCTATGTTCTGGGAGCCTTAGTCCAGCCTGTGTATGTTCTTTGGTTGGTGGTTCAGTCTCTGAGAGCTCCCAGGGGTCCAGGTTAGTTGACTCTGTTGGACTTCTGTGGAGTTCCTATCCCCTTGAGGACCGTCAATCCTTCTCCCAACTCTTCCATAAAATTCCCAGACCTCTGTCCAATGTTTATTTTCTAATGAGAGACCGAAAGGGAACAGATCCAGATGGGAGGGGAAGTAGGGATAACCTTGGAATAGTAGAGGGAGGAGAAAACATAACCAGGATATATCATATGGAAAAAATCTATTTTCAATAAGAGGCTAAATAATTTGATAGATTTATTTCTTCTGTGAATGTGGTGCTCTCTCTGCATGTACACCTGCAGGCCAGAAGAGGGCATCAGATCCTATTTACAGAGGGTTGTAAGCCACCATGTTTTTTCAGGACCTCTAGAAGAAAAAGAAGCCAGTGATCTTAACTACTGAGTCATCTCTTCAGCCTCTATGGGAACAAAATTTAATTTAAAAAAGTTTTAAAATTATTTTTAAAAATGAATTAATATTTATACTCAGAAGTAAAAAATGTAGTTAATATCATTTAGACATGAAGGAAGTTTTTGTAGATATGTTCAAATCATTTTGTCCCCAAAGTGTTATGTATGTAGATATGTAAAAAGAATACAAGCTAAACAATTTTTTTCATTTTATTGTTTTTCTCATTTTTATTAGTTCTTTGAAAATTATACAAAACTGGATTTTTACTATGTTGTCTTTCTACCCCTACTCCTCCTGTATCCACTATCCTTCCTGTGATGTTTTGTATATGCTCAGCCCAGGGAGTGGCACTATTAGATGTTGTGGCACTGTTGGAGTATGTGTGTTACTGTGGCTAAGGGCTCTAAGAACCTCATCCTAGTTGCCTGAAAGCCAGTATTCTGCTAGAAGCCTTCAGATCAAGATATAGAACTCTGAGCTCCTCCTGCACCATGCTACCTAGATGCTGTCATGTTCCAGTCTCGATGATAACAGACTGAACCTCTGAACCTGTAAACCAGCCCCAATTAAATGTTGTCCTACAAGAGTTGCCTTGGTCATGGTGTCTGTTCACAGCTGTAAAACCCTAACTATGATTCACTTCCCTTCCCACCCAACTTTGTGCCCTCTTCCTTTTTGTTAAACCCATCTAGTGCAGTTGGTAATGTCCACTGTAGCATGGTCAACTTACTAGAGATTATACTCTTAGTGTCTTTCCCTCTTCCATTGGGTATCAACTGCCAATACCTACTTAGCTGGGAGTGGGATTTCATGTCCACCTCCTCTCTCATGTTGGAATTTGTCTGGCTTTAGGTTCCATGGGTCTTTTGCATAACTGCTGTGATTTCATACATGCTGGTGTCCTGCTCTGTCCAGAAGACATAATTTCCTTGTAGTCACCCACCACCTCTGGCTCTGATAATCTTTCTGCTCCCTCTGTAATGATTCTGGATAGGTGTGTGATATAGATGTCCCATTTAGGAGTGAGTACTCTACAGACTCTTATTCTATGTATCTTGCCCAGCTGTGGGTCTCTGTGATAACTGCCAGCTACTACAAAAGGAAGCTTCTCTAATGACGGCTGGCAGAAACTTTAATCTACAGGTATGATCATAAGTCATTAGGAGTTGTTTAATATTACTTCCATTTACAAGTGGTAATATGCTCTCTCCTAGGGATTATGGAATATTTAGCCGCAAGTTCTTGGCTCTGATATTGGTGTCAAGTATGGGATTCAACATTGGGAATAGGCCTTAAATCCAATCAAAAAGTAGTTAGTTACTCCCAAGATGTTTGCATCGCACTTGGACCAGTCAGCATTTTAGGCCAGGTCAGTAATCAGTGGTCACTGTAGCCTGAAGGATTCACATCTGAATAAGACTGGTACTAACTTTTCTCCTCTGGTAGCATGCGTAGTGCCTCTTGTGCTACAAAAGTCAATAGTAGAAATGAAGTTTCCAGGTGAACACCAGTTTGATGTCTCCACATTCTGTGACTCAAGTATTATTGTCTTCAGCAATAGGGTCTTATCATGAAGAGCCAGTAGAACCGACAAGAGCCTGTACTTCATATGGGACCTACCAGTCAACAGCTCCAAAAGGCATAACCCATTTCTGGTACAGGGCTTTTTATCTGTTATTTGTTAGCCTATAGTGTCTAGTAGGGGCATCATTGCTATTTTATATGGGGCTTAATTTTAAACTCTTTTATTTGTGTGTATGTATATATATTTGGGGAGTTTTTAAAGTAGCAGATTTCTGTATTGCACTTTCAAAATGTCTTTTGTGTTAGTTGTCCCTCCCCACAGCCCCTCTTCTGCCCTCCCTTCCCACTCCTTGTTGAAAATCTCTACTTTTCCCTTTTAAACCATTATACTACAGTGCTCCACCTCCCCTTCTTAAATCTACCCCCTGTCCCTCACTTTTATGTGAATGTAGAAGTGTGAAAAAGCATGTGGACACTGGAGAACAACCCACAAGAGGCAACCACTCCTTTCACGATGTGGGGCCCACGATTAAATTCTAGTTTGATTGCCGTCCCTGGTGGCAGGCATCTTTACACACTGAGCCATCTCTCTGGCCCTGAACAATTTTATATCAGTATAGTCTAATAATCATAAATAAATTCAAATAGAACAGTGACCACAAAGCAAAATGAAAAATGTAATCAAGAGTGACCCTCTCAGGATCAATTTCGCAAATAGATTTTTGAAAGTTTCCATGATGGGCCTGGAAAGGGAGTTCAGAGGTTAACTAAGTGTTCTTGCTCCAGGGACTAGAGCACTTGCTGACTTTTCCAGAGAACCTGGATTGGATTCCCAGGACCTATATCAAGTGACTCACAACTGTGTATAACTCCAGCTCCAGATCTGATATTGTATAGACTCTGCTGGCCACTACATTCATACATGCATATACCCATATACAGACACACATGCCCACATAATAAAAATAAAAATTTTAAATTAAAAAAGAGTGTTTGCTGGCTTTTTATCCTCATTGAAATGTGCACCAATGGTTCAAGGAGTTAATCTGCCTCAGTGGAGCAAGCAAACAGGAACAGAGGAAGATACTGATGCCCACTTCAGGCTGACACATACATATTCTCTCTCTCTCTCTCTCTCTCTCTCTCTCTCTCTCTCTCTCTCTCTTTCTCTCTCTCTCTTTCTCCCTGCTCCCTTTCTCTCTTTCATGCATGCACATGAACACACACACAAACCTTTAACATTCTCCATTATATAAATATCAAAGATATTCTCTCAAATCAAGCCTAAATCTACCCCATACATTTACACATTTGTATTGCATATGTATAATTAGGGGTAATACACACATACACACACACACACACCACACACACATGTGCACACACATATGTGTGAACACACATTTTAATTGTACTGAACTTAAAGTGAAATTTTAGATAAGAGCCTCATTTATAGGCAATTCAGGGAAAGGGGTTTAGCTTAATCCCCAGTTAATGAAACCCCTGCCACTGAGCTTCCTTTGTCAGCACTTAATGCATAGAGCTTCAAGTCTTCTAGATCTTTAGAAGCCATTGTGATTAGGCTCTACTGGAATATAAAACTTGGGAGGCAGGATTTCTGTAAAATGTTATTAAAAGATTATGTTCAAAAATCACATGGGCTGGCTCTTTTTAAAACTAATGTCCAGCTTCTGTATTTTGCTATTAATAGCAGCCAATAAATGTGCTTCAGACATAGCAAATCTTGTCTTGGGAGTTAAAATGATTGTCCTGTGGTTCCTTAAAGCAGCAGTTCAAATTCTACTCACCTTTCAAAGGCTGGACACACATGCATATGACTTCAAAAATGACAACATGTGCCTACCCAGAAAGATACAATGCATAATCAAGCATTGACCTTTAGGAGAGCTATCAGTGATTCATGCACTATTTTTGCTGGTATTTACAAAAAGATAAACTAAAATGACATTCATTAAATACCAAATCTGTCTCTCTTTGAAAATATAAGAAGCACTTTAGATTTGGTAGTTGGTCAGGTATGCTCAATAAGAATGCTTCTCTTATTGGGTGGCTGAAGTAAAATTCTTCCTAATAAATGGTGACAATAACAAGACAGAAATGGGCATTGTGGAAATGATTACATGATTTAATAGTGTAAAATCTATACTGATTCCATCACTGTTGTGTTACTTTAGAGAAGTCCAGAGGCATCAACCCCTACATCCTATACAGAATCATGTTACAGCAATGAAGTATAGATTGCTGGTAAACCTAAAGCAAGATATAGACATAAGGCTCAAAGTATAGTTAAAACTTTTAAAATACTATTTTTAAGGGTGGTTTTCCAGAAAATACACCCTTTCTTGTATTTCTATAGATTTTTAAATCATTCTAGTGAGGAACAAACCCAGGGCCTTGTTTATGCTAAGCAAATTGTTTGCTCTAAGCTATAAGCTATGACCCACCCGGGAATGCTTCTCTTACTTAAAAATCATAAGATGTTAAATTGGCATGTGGATAAGCCAGATTCTTATCAAAATGTTTTTAGCTTTGTTAACCATTTTTTATAACAAGTAATTTTATTTTCTTTTCCTTCATTCTTTTATTATTATTTTTTTCAAGACAGGATTTTTATTGTCCTGTAATGTCATGATAAATATGATTCTCAGGGCCTTGGAAGATGACTCACAATTGAAGCAAGGGAATCAAACTTTGGATCCCTGGACCCATGTAAATGATGTGGCAGCTTGCCTGCAGCCTTGACCTTGGATAGAAGAAGCAGGGAATCCCATGAGCAAGACAGCTTGTGGTGTGAATCATATTGTCCAGCTCTGAGTTTGACTGAGGGTATGTGCCTGAGAGATGCACATATCCTGTATACTTACATGCATATATCCCACACAGATGTATACACATCATTTAAAAAATAATATATCTTAAAAGATAAAAGATTCTTTTTTTTTTTTAATTTATAACAAGCCTTTATCCTCAATAAAGCTAGGCAGATATCTCCACTCTATGTTATTGGAACCTACTTTTCTAACGATAACCCCACCGATAACTTACTATGTTCCATCTGGACTGCTCTTAACTCCAATTGGCCAGCCCTCATGGCCATGATTTTAAGATATCTTCTCCTCTCTCCATCTTCCTCCTTCTCCTTGTATTTTCTTTTTTTTTTTTTATTGGAAATTTTTTTTACATTTCAGATATTCTCTCCTTACCCCATTTCCTCCTCCCTCCCAGGAACTCACTATCCCTTCCCCCATCCTCCTGACTCCACGTTGGTGTACCCCCACCCACCCTCCCCCGTACCTCACCTCCCCACCCTCGAATATCCCCCCCACGATGTCCAGCCTTCATGGGACCAAGGATCTCTTCTCCCACTTATATATAGCTCCCTTGCATATATAGCTGGAAGCAACAATCCCAACCAACCAGAGCCCCCAGGGTCTAAACCACCAGCCTGGGAGCGCTTAGGGTGGGACCCATGGCTCCAGCTGAAAAAAGATTCTTAATGTCAACCTCAGAGTTCCACATACTGGTGCATACAGAGGCATCTATGTCACACACCTCTATACACATGTGCTCCTACACACATGCAAAGAAAAAGAAAACAAAAATCTGACTTGGCCTACTACAGAATACCAAGAGAAAGTACAATTATGTAAGTTTACATTCATACTCCTGGATTTTATAGAAATATGGATAACAATGAAAGAACTAATTTTTAATGAAAACTACATACAAAACAGAACAAGGCCTGCCTTGTGTTCTAGGTAGGTGTACTTTGAGAATGGAATAGTCTACCATGTGTCAGCAGGCTTTGACTAGCTTGTTCAGAACATTCCTCTCTTACATGCAGCTGTTTCAGTCCAGAGCTCTCCTTGCACTGGTAGAGAATGACTGTGCTTCATGTCCTCTTTACAAGATATTTTAGAATATGTAATAACACACTGACTTCAGGTCTTGCCATAGGTGCTGTAATATTAAGAGTCCCTGAATAACTCTGAGCTTTTGTGGAAGAAAAATCTTCTATAAATAGTAATGATGTCAATTCTCTCATATTTTGAAGGGTAGGAGTGAAGGTTTATAGAATGAGATGGAGCAAAGGGAGCCTAGGCCTGGATGTAGTGATTGCCAAGTGTTTACAACACTCCTGTTCCAGTGACAGCAAACCCAAATTCACAGTCCCTTTAAAACCTGAGACTCAAGTTCATTATTACCAGAGTGGGCATTCCCTTCATCCTTTACAATCCCCTGAAATCATGCCTTCAGTTTGTAGGTGAGTTTCAATTTTACAAAGAAAAATCTCAAATAAGCCAGCTAAAGCAACAATTTAAATAGACAGCACAAGTACCATGTGGTTAACAAGTAGAACATTACAGAATGAAGTAGGAGAATTTGGGATTGTTTGTATCTTATTAATGCTAATTGAAGACCTGGAAGGACACACAAATGACTGATGTTCTATGTGTCTATTGCCTACAAGTCACAAATTTGGCCCTCTGATTTACAGACTTAAAAATTCAAACAACCTATTACAGTATTTATAGGATTGAAACTCAACCATTTGGGGAAAGCATCTCCCATAGTAAGGCTAGAAAAGTGATATCACCTCACAGTCTGTCTGTAATGTGTCAAGCATCCTCAATGTAGACAGCAGCAACTTCAATAGTAATGTTTTTGATAAATATAAAACTAATGTCCCTATGTCAACGTTCAATTGCATAAAAGCAATGGGAGGGAATTTGGGGTGAGGGAGATAATTGTCTTGTCAAATCAGAGGTTTTCTGTATCTTCACCTTTGAATAGAATTTAGGATATCTGTGAATGAATAGACAAAATGTATTTCAACCAGTATTCTGTACTTATTTATTCACCTCAGTTCTAGGTCACTGTTAGGTGACATTAATACAGAGATTAAAATTTCTTCTAAACACTGAGAGTTATCTAGTAAGAGAAATTTATGCAACAAAATATAGTTTTAGGAAATTGCTAAATGAAAATTTGCTGATTGGACTGGACTACAACTATCACTACTGATTCATATTTGACATTTGGGACAGGACTGCTGATATTCTGACAACAAAGATTGGTTATCTATATCTTTCTCCCCTCCCTTTGGTTGGTGGGCTAGAAGGGAGGTTGAAGTGTTTAAGAACCCCTATTAAAGCAGGTTTTGAAAACTCTCAGCCTACAGCAAGTAGTTATGAGTATTTGCTGTTCTTAAAGAGGATCTTCAGCATCCACATGAAGCAGGTTACAAGGAAAACAATGCCCTCTTCTGGTCTTTGTGGGAACAACATTCATATGCAAATACCACATGCATATACACGCATGTGCAAATAATTAAAAATAAAGTAAAACTGTAAAAAAAAAAAAAAGAAAACATCAATGTCACATTGTGCAATAGAAAGAGGAAGAAGAAATTCTCATATTTGTGTGGGGAACAAAGAAGCAATGGACATGAGGATAATAAATAATTGGATGTTGCCATTCTATATCAAAAGTCATTCCAAATCCATCAGGATTAAGCTTAAATGGAACTATATACACTCTGAGGGATGAATCTTGAAACCAATCCTGATTGATATAAAAGCCCTTAATAAATTATTAGTAATATATAATATATAAATAAAAGTTTTTAAAATATTTGATTTGTGGAACAAAATGAACTAAGAATAAAAACCATCAGGGCTAGAGAGATGGCTCAGTGGTTCAGAGCACTGACTGCTCTTCCAGAGGTCCTGAGTTCAATTGCCAGTAACCACATGGTGAATCACAATCACCTGCAATGGAGTCTGATGCCCTCTTCTGGTGTGTCTGAAGAGAGCAGCGGTGAACTTATATACATTAAATAAATAAATAAATTTAAAAATCAGCTAATTTCAGAAGCAAAAATTCAAATGATTTCTAGTTGGGAATAAAATTGGATGTTAGAAAACAATGAGTTAATTAAGAGCAACATGTAGGTGGATGTGTCTCACCAGACAGAACACCCAGCTTGGACAATGTACTATGAACTGGGCACTGTGGTATATGCACTGGGGAGGTGGGGGCAAGAGGATCCATTCAGAGATGCTCCCTGCTATCAACTGGGAGTTCAAAGGCAACTCAGATTTCATTTAAAAAAAAAAAACACTTCAAAAACTCCTAGGAATTTATGAGGGTGACCCTAGCTAAGACTCCTAGAAATGGGGACTATGGAATATGAACCACTCATCTCCTGAAACCAGTTAAAATTTCCAATGGAGGGATAACAACCCAGTCACAAAAACTTAGACCCACAATTTATCCTGCCTACAAGATGTGCAGGGGTAAAAGATGGAGCAGAATTTGAAGGAAGGGCAAACCAATGCCTGACCCAGCTTAAGACCCATGCAATGAGAGGCAGCCCACCCCTGACACTATTCATGATATTCTGCAAAACTTACAGACAGGAGCCTAGCATATCTGTCATCAGAGAGGCTTCACCCAGCAACTGTTGGAAACAGATGCAGAGACCCACAGCCAAAACGATAGGCAGAGACTGGGAAATCCTGTGGAAGAGGGAATAGGATTGGAAGAGCCAGAAGTGTCAAGAATACAAGAAAACCTACAGCATCAACTAACCCGGGCCCATAGGGGCCCACAGAGACTGAACTGCCAACCAGAGAGCATTCATGGTATGCACCTAGGCTCTCTGCACATCTGTAACAGTTTGTGCAACTGGATCCTCATGTGGGACTCCTAAAGCAGGAGCGGGGGCTGCCTCTAACTACATTGCCTTTGGTTTCCTTTCCCTTAACTGGGCTGCCTTGTCTAATCTCAATAGAAGAAGATGCACCTAGTCTTACAACTTGATATCCCAAGGCTGGTTGACATCCATGGAAGATTTCCGCTTCTCTGAGAAGAAGGAGAAGAGGAATGAATGGGGGTAAGAGGATGAGAAGGAGGGACTGGGAAGAGAGGAGGGAGGAAAAGACACAATCTGGATATAAAGTTAATTAATTAATTAATGAAAAACAAGAAAGTGAGAGAGAGGGAGGGAGGGAGGAAGGAAGAAGAAAGGGAGGGAAGGAGAGAAAGAGAGAGAGAGAAGAGAGAAATAGAGAGAAAGATAGAGGAAGGGAGGGAGGGAAGAAGGAAGGAAGGAAGGAAGGAAGGAAGGAAAGGAAAGGAGAAAGAGGCAGGGAGGGTTAAGAAAGAAGAGGGTAGCTTGAAAATCATTGACAAAAGACAAAGGCAACTTTAAAGGACTCAGGTAATCACACACATTGGAATCCATCCAAAGCTGACCAAGTCAAAATAGTGATTTTTGTATTTATCTTATTTAAATTTCTGTTTGTTTTCTAAAGAGAGACAGAAAGTGTGTGGATTCAAATGGGGGGAGATGGGAAGGATGTTGGAGGACTTGGGGGAAGGGAAACCATAATCAGAATATATTGTATGAAAAAAATCTATGTTCAATAAAATAAAGATAGAAGAAAAAAATTTAATTAAAAAATGTATAGGGATGAGTGGAAACTTATTTTTCTTATTTTTAATTATGTGTAAGAGGTGGGTATATGCATGTGTAGGGGTATGTGTATGTGTGAAGGTATGTGCATATGTGGGTGCATATGCATATGTGGGTATATATGCATAGTGGGGGTATCACATACATGGGGGTATATGAATATATGGGCATATATGCATATGTGGGAGGTATAACTTATATAGGGGTATGTGAATGAGGGCATATGTATATTGGGGTATATATATATATATATATATATATATATATATGTGTGTGTGTGTTGTGTGTGTGTGTGTGTGTTGAGATTATAAACATATGTGATGATATATATATATATATATATATATATATATATATATGAGTATATGCCTATATGGGAGGGGATCTACAGAGGCCAGAGGTGTTGGATCCCTCTGAACTTGGAGTTTCAAGTGATCAGGAGCCGCCTGACATGGTGCTACAAACCAAACTCAAGTCCTCTGGAAGAACAGTATACACTCTTAATCACTTAACTATCTCTGCAGCCCAAATTTTTGATAATGATACACAAAATATATACACACAATTTTAAAGAAAACATTTTGAGGTAGAACATGGAGCTCAATAACCAAATAAACATTTTGGAATTTTATGAACAAGCTACCTTTTTCTGTTTTTCTGAAGTCTAAATAGTTACTTGATTTGGGAGAGAGGAGAGCTAAATGTTGTGTTTCATCCTTTTTAGCTTCACATGAAAGAAGTAAAAATTAAGTGAGTGGGATATAGTAGGTGTTATGGCTCTGTAAACAAATGAAATTCTTGGAGTGCTGGAAAAAAACGTACTTTCAATTACATACAATTGTGAGTTCAATTATCCTTGAAAAGTCATAGATAATCATACAAATTGTCATCTACTCACATAAAATCAAAAGGAAACACACAGATGTTTGATGTACATTCTCACATGCTAATTCTTAATCACCAGGGACTGAAGGATTTGAACTAGACTTTGTGAAGATACACTGGCCATTGATGACTGCTAGGAGTGGGAGTTAGATTTATGAGGATGCAGTCCCTGAGAGGCTGGTTACCCATGCTCCAGCATGTGGTCCTAAAACCCATGCACATGCTGGCAGCAGTGTGTGTTGTGTGTGTGTGTGTGTGTGTGTGTGTGTGTGTGTGTGTGTCTTAATCAGGGTTTCTATTCCTGTACAAAACACCATGACCAAGAATCAAGTTGGGGAGAAAAAGGGTTATTCAGCTTATACTTCCACATTGCTTTTCACCACAGAAGGAAGTCAGGACTGGAACTCAAGCAGGTCAGGAAGCAGGAGCTGATGCAGAGGCCATGGAGGGATATTACTTTATTGGCTTAATTCCCTGGGCTTGCTCAGCTTGCTTTCTTATAGAATCCAAGACTACCAGCCCAAGGATGGCACCACCCACAATGGGCTCTCCTACCTTGTTCACTAATTGAGAAAATGCATAACAGCTGGATCTCATGGAAGCATTTCCTTAACTGAAACTCCTTTCTCTGTGATAACTCCAGCTTGTGTCAAGTTACACAAAAAAACAGACAGTACAGTAGGTTTCTTAAAGGAGAATATGAGGGGTAAGTAGTGGGGCTTATAGAAGTCCCCTTATTATAGGGGAGGGAGTCGAGGGAGTTGGGGATGAATTTAATCAAAACACATTATATTCATGTAAGAATTCTCAAACAATTAAAATTTAAAACTAAAGACTTGCCTTCTGGTCTGTGCCTGGCAGCAACTCTGCACCCAATCTCATAAAACCCAGAGGAAGCATGACTCTCTGGAGCTCTAAACCAGGAAGTAAGGAGACAGCAACACTGGCCCCAAACAGGGAGTAACTGGGACCCACTGAAACCCAGGAATCTACTGGTAGCACTAAGGAGATCCAGATGGTGAAAGGCAAGTGCAAGAACATAAACATCAGCAACTTGGCATCATCAGAACCTAGTTCTCCCACATTAAAAAGTCCTGAATTCCCATATCTCCAGGAAAGCAAGATTCAGATTTAAAATCACTTCGAATAATGATAATTTGAGGACTTTAAGAAGGACATAAATAACACTCTCAAAGAAATAGAGGAGAACACAAGTAAACAGGTAGAAGCCCTTAAAGAGGAAACACAAAGCTCCCTTGAAGAATTACAAGAAAACACAACCAAACAGGTAAAGGAATTGAACAAAACCATCCAGGACATAAAAATGGAAGTAGAAATAATAAAGAAATCTCAAAGGGAAACTACCCTGGAGATAGAAAACCTAGGAAAGAAATCAGGAGTCATAGATGCAAGCATCACCAACAGAATACAAGAGATAGAAGAATCTCAGGTGCAGAAGATACCATAGAAAATATTGCCACAACTGTCAAAGAAAACACAAAATGCAAAAAGGTCTTAACACAAAACATCTAGGAAATCCAGGACATAATGAGAAGACCAAACCTAAGGATAATAGGTTTTAGAACAGAATAAAAATTCCCAATTTAAAGGGCCAATAAATATCTTCAACAAAATTAGAGAAGAAAACTTCCCTAACCTAAAGAATGAGATGCCCATAAACATACAAGAAGCCTACCGAACTCCAAATAGACTAGACCAGAAAGAAATTTCCTCCCGTAACATAATAATCAAAACACCAAATGCACAAAGCAAAGAAAGAATATTAAATGCAGTAAGGGGAAAAGGCCAAGTAACATATAAAGGCAGACTTATGAGAATTATACCAGACTTCTCACCAGATACTATAAAAGCAAGAAGATCCTGGACAAATGGCATACAGACCCTAAGAGAACATAAATACCAGCCCAGACTACAATACCCAGCAAAACTCTCGATTACCACAGATGGAGAAACCAAGATATTCCATGACAAAATCAAATTTACACAATATATTTCCACAAACCCAGGACATCAAAGGATAATCGCAGGAAAGCTCCAATACAAGGAGGGATAGTATACCTGAGAAAGAGCAAGAAAGTAATCCTCTTCCAACAAATCCAAAAGAAGATAGCCACACAAACAATGCCACCGCTAAAAACAAAAATAACAGGAAGCAACAATCATCTTTTCTTAATATCTCTTAATATCAATGGACTCAATTATCCAATAAAAAGACATAGACTGATGGACTGGATACTTAAACAGGACCCAGCATTTTGTTGCATACAGGAAACCCACCTCATGACAAAGACAGACACTACCTTGGAGTAAAAGGCTGGAAAACAATTTTTCAAGCAAATGGCCCTAAGAAACAAGCTGGAGTAGCCATTCTAATATCGAATAAAATCGACTTTCAACTTAAAGCTATCAAAAAGGATAAGGAAGGACATTTCAAACTCATCAAAAGAAAAGTCAACCAATGTGAACAATCAGTTTCTGAACATCTATGCACCAAATGCAAGAGCACGGACTTTCATAAAAGAACCCGTACTAAATCTCAAACCACACATTAAAACTCACACAATAAAAGTGGGAGACTTCAACACCCCACTCTCAGCAATGGACAGATCATGGAAACAGAAACTAAACAGAGATACAGAGAAACTAACAGAAGTTATGAACCAAATGGATTTAACAGTATCTATAGAACATTTCATCCTAAAACAAAAGAATATACCTTTTTCTCAGCACCTCATGGTACCTTCTCCAAAACAGACCATATAATTGGTCACAAAACAGGCTTCCACAGATACAAAAAAATTGAAATAATCCCATGCACCCTATCAGATCACCATGGACTAAGGTTGCTCTTAAATAATGACAAAAACAATGGAAAGCCCACATTCACATGGAAACTGAACAACACTCTACTCAATGATAATGTGCACAGGGAAGAAATAAAGAAAGAAATTAAAGACTTTTTAGAATTTAATGAAAATGAAGACACATCATACTAAAACTTATGGAACACAATGAAAGCAGTGCTAAGAGGAAAACTCATAGCTCTAAGTGCATACAAAAAGAAATTGGAGAGGGCATACACTAGCAGCTTGACAACACACCTGAAAGCTCTAGAACAAAAAGAAGCAAATACACCCAAGAGAAGTAGACAGCAGGAAATAATCAAACTCAGGGCTGAAATCAACCAAATAGAAACAGAAAGAACTATACAAAATATCAACAAAACCAGGAGCTGGTTCTTTGAGAAAATCAACAAGATAGATAAACCCTTAGCCAGATTAACCAGAGGGCACAGAGACAGTATCCAAATTAATAAAATCAGATATGAAAAGGGAGACATAACAACAGAAACTGAGGAAATTCAAAAAATCATCAGATCCTACTATAAAAGCCTATACTCAACAAAATTGAAAATCTGGATGAAATGGACAAGTTTCTAGACAAAAAACAGTTACCAATGTTAAATCAGGAGCAGATAAACCATCTAAACAGTCCCATAACCCTGAAAGAAAAAGAAGCAGTCATTAAAAGTCTCCCCACCAAAAAACGTCTGGGAACAGACAGTTTTAGTGGAGAGTTCTATCAGACCTTCAAGGAAGACTTAATACCAATTCTCTATAAACTGTTCCACAAAATAGAAACAGAAGGAACACTACACAGTTCATTCTATGAAGCCACAATTACACGCATACTTAAACCACAAAAAGACCCAACAAAGAAAGAGAACTTCAGACCAATCTCCATTATGAATATCGATGCAAAAATACTCAATAAAATTCTAGTAAACTGAATCCAAGAACAAACACATCAAAACAATTATCCATCATGATCAAGTAGGCTTTATCCCAGGAATGCAGGGATGGTTCAATATTTGGAAATCCATCAATGTAATCCAATATATAAACAAACTCAAAGAAAAACCACATGATCATCTCACTAGATGCTGAGAAAGCATTTGACAAAATTCAACATTGCTTCATGATAAAAGTCTTGGAAAGATCAGGAATCCAAGGCTCATACCTAAACATAGTAAAAGCAATATACAGCAAACCAGTAGCCAACATCAAACTAAATGGAGAGAAACTTGAAGCATTCCCACTAAGATCAGGGACTAGACAAGGCTGCCCACTCTCTCCCTACCTATTCAATATAGTCCTAGCCTGAGCAATTAGGCAACAAAAAGAAATCAAAGGGATACAAATATGAAAGGAAGAAGTCAAAATTCACTATTTGCAGATGATATGATAGTATACTTAAATGACCCCCAAATTTTCCACCAGAGAACTCCTAAACCTGATAAACAACTTTAGCAAAGTGGCTGGTAATAAAATCAACTCAAACAAAGCAATACCCTTCCTCTACTTGAAGGAAAAACAGGCTAAGAAAGAAATTATGGAAATGATACCCTTCACAATAGTCACAAATAATATAAAATGCCTTTGGTCTGAATATAACCAAGCAAGTAAAAGACCTGTATGACAAAAACTTCAAGCCCATGAAGAAAGAAATCGAAGCAGATCTCAGAAGATGGAAAGATCTCCCATGCTCATGGATTGGAAGGATTAATGTAAAAATGGCTTTCTTGCTGAGAGCAATCTACAGATTTAATGCAATCCCCATCACAATTCCTATTCAATTATTCACAGAGATAGAAAGAGAAATCCTAAAATTCATTTGGAATTAAAAAAAAAAAAAAAACAGATAGTGAAAACTACTCCCAATAATAAAAGAACTTCTGGGGGAGAATCACCATCCCTGATTTGAAGCTGTACTACAAAGCAATTGTGATAAAAAAAATAAGAAATAAAAACTGCATGGTATTGGAACAGAGACAGGCAGGAGATGAGGAGAGAGAGGAGAGGAGAGGAGAGGAGAGGAGAAGGGGAGGAGAGAGAGGAGAGGAGAGGAGGAGAGAGGAGAGGAAGGAGAGGAAGAGAGGAGAGGAGAGAGAGAGAGGGAGAGAGGAGGGGAGAGAGAGAAGAGAGGAGAGGAGAGGAGAGGAGAGGAGAGAGGAAGGAGAGGAAGGAGAGGAAGGAGAGGAGGAGAAGAGAAGAGAAGAGAAGAGAAGAGAAGAGAAGAAGAGAAGAGAAGAGAAGAGAAGAGAAGAGAAGACCCAGAAATGAGCCTCCATACCTATGGTCACTTGATCTTTGACAATGGAGCTAAAACTATCCAGTGAAAAAAAGACAGCATTTTCAAAAATGGCGCGGATTCAACTCGAGGTAAGCATGTAGAAAAATGCAAATTGATCCATACTTATCTCCTTGTACAAAGCTCAAATCCAAGTGGATCAAGGACCTCCACATAAAACCAGCTTCACTGAAACTAATAGAAGAGAAAATGGGGGAAAGCCTCGAACACATTGGCACAGAGGAAAAGTTCCTGAACAGAACACCAATGGCTTATGCTCTAAGATTAAGAATTGACAAATGGGACCTCATAAAACTGCCAAGCTTCTGTAAAGCAAAGGACACTGTCAATAGGACAAAACAGCAACCAATAGACTGGGAAAAGATCTTCACCAACCCTACATCTGATAGAGGGCTAATATCCAAGGTATACAAAGACCTCAAGAAATTATACTCTAGACAATCAAATAACCCTAATAAAAAATGGGGTACAGAGTAAACAAAAAATTCTCAACTGAGGAAACTCGATTGGTTGAGAAGCACCTAAATAAGTGTTCAGCATCCTTAGTCATCAGGGAAATGCAATTCAAAACAACCCTGTGATTTCACCTCACACCAGTCAGAATGGCTAAGATCAAAAACACAGGTGACAGCAGATGTTGGTGAGGATGTGGAGAAAGAGGAATGCTCCTCCATTGTTGGTGGAATTGTAAGCTGGTACAACCACTATGGAAAGCAGTCTAGCGGTACCTCAGAAAATTGAACATAGTATTACCTGAGGACCCAGCTATACCACTCCTGGGCATATACCTAAAAGATGTTTCAACATACTACATGGACACATGCTCCACTATGTTCATAGCAGCCTTATTTATAATAGCCAGAAACTGGAAAGAACCCAGATGTCCTTCAACAGAGGAATGGATACAGAAAATGAGGTACATTTACACAATGGAGTACTACTCAGCTATTAAAAACAATGACTTCATGCAATTCTTAGGCAAATGAATGGAACTGGAAAATATCATCCTGAATATTTTCACAATCACAAAACCCAATCACAAAAGAACACACATGGTATGCACTCACTGATAAGTGGATATTAGCCCAAAAGCTCACAATACCTAAGATACAACGCATAGACCACAGAAACTCAAGATAAAGGAAGACCAAAGTGTGGGTGCTTTGGTCCTTCTTAGAAGGAGTATCAAAACACTCAACCAGAGCCCCCAGGGTCTAAACCTCCAGCTTTAGAACACAAAGGGAGTGACTCATAGCTCTACCTGTATAGGTAGTTGAGGGTGGCCTTGTCAGACGTCAGTGGAAGTGGAGGGCCTTGGTCCCTGAAAGTTTGGATTCCCTAGTGTTGGGGAATTTGAGAGCAGGGAGGCGGGAATGGGAGGATGGTGGGAGCACACCCTCATAGAAATAGGAGGAGGGGGAATGAGATAAGGGGTTTTGGGGGGAATGGGAGAAGAGATAACATTGAAAGGTAAATAAATAAAATATCCAATAAAAAAAAAACAGATAATAGGTCTGGCAATTGTAGTTGAACAGTGGAGAATTTTTATCAACAATTTATTATGGGGATTTTGTATAATCCTCAAGGACAAGGTATTGTGGAAGAGGCCTATAGAACTTTAAAAATATTGGTGAGACATACTGTTACTGAGACAAAGAATGATGTGACCTGTGAACTTACTGAGTGCCCTGACAAGGGTGACTGGAGAGCTGTATTGGACATATGTTCCTGACCCACCTTTGTTTGACTATATCCCAGATGGGAAAAGCTGCCTTGATTCAAGTTTTTAGGCCTTGTGGGATAGAGAATTAAAAAGAGAAATTATGTCTCTTGTATTCTTCTTAAAGGTGACCAGCTATTAGGACTCAATAACGTACTGGTCTAGAAATCAATTCAATATGGGAAATAACAGTCTACTTTTGGAAGACTGGATCTGGACTTTGTCAGAGACATATTTGGAAGTTAGCTGTAACTCGCTATGATGTTACCATAGCAAGAGATAAAGTTGGGACAGCATCTGGATGTTAGTGCATGTTTTAAGACTATTTTATTTTATTATTTTATTTTATTTTATTTTATTGGATATTTTATTTACATTTCAGATGTTCTCCCCTTAGCCCATTTTTCCTCTCCCTCCCAGGAATCCCCTATCCTATCCCTCCTCTTCCTGCTTCTCTGAGGGTGTGCCCACACCTATCCCCCACCCCGCACCTCACCTCCCCACCCTCGAATTCCCCCCCCAAGACGTCCAGCCTTCATGGGACCAAGGATCTCTTCTCCCACCTATACCTACCTTGCATATATAGCTGGAAACTTTGCAATTTTATGAAGTCCCATTTGTCAATTCTTGATCTTAGAGCATAAGCCATTGGTTCTGTTCAGAAACTTTTCCCCATGTGCCTAGGTATTCAAGGGTCTTCCCCACCTTCTCTTCTATTAGTCTCAGTGTTCTGGTTTTATGTGAAGGTCCTTTATCCACTTGGACTTCAGCTTTGTACAAGGATATAAGAATGGATCGATTTGCATTCTTCTACATGTTGTCCTCCAGTTGAACCTGCACCATTTGTTGGTCAAAGATCAAATGACCATAGGTGTGTGGGTTCATTTCTGGGTCTTCAACTCTATTCCACTGATCTTCCTACCTGTCTCTGTACCAATACCATGCAGTTTTTATCACTATTGCTCTGTAGTACAGCTTGAGGTCAGGGATGGTGAGTCCTCCAGAAGTTCTTTTATTGTTGAGAATAGTTTTCACTATCCTGGGATTTTTGTTATTCCAAATGAATTTTAGAATTGCACCTTTCTATCTCTGTGAAGAATTGAGTTGGAATTTTGATGGGGATTGCATTAAATCTGTAGATTGCTTTTGGCAAGATGGCCATTTTTACTATATTAATCCTCCCAATCCACGAGCATGGGAGATCTTTCCATCTTCTGAGATCTGCCTCGATTTCTTTCTTCAGGGACCTGAAGTTCTTGTTATACAGATCTTTTACTTGCTTGGTTAGATTCACACCAAGGTATTTTATATTATTTGTGACTATTGTGAAGGGTGTTGTTTCCCTAATTTCTTTCTCCTAAAGCAAAAGAATATGCCTTTTGTTCAGTACCTCATGATACCTTCTCCAAAATAGACCATATAATTGGTCACAAAACAGGTCTCTACAGATATAAAAACATTGAAATAATCCGTTGCATTCTATCAGATCACCACAAATTAAGGATGGTCTTTAATAATGACAAAACCAATGGAAAACTCACATGCATGTGAAAACTGAACAACGCTCTATTCATTGATGACTTGGTCAACGAAGAAATATAGAAAGAAATTAAAGACTTTTTAGAATTTAATGAAAATGAGGACACATCATAGCAGAACTTGTGGGACTCCATGAAAGCAGTGCTAAGAGGAAAACTCATAACTCTAAGTGCCTACAAAAAGAAACTGGAGACAGCATACATTAACAACTTGACAGCACACCTGAAAGCTACCCAATTTGTTGTATGAAGCTACAATCACACTCATACCTAAACCTCACAAAAACCCAACAAAGAAAGAGAACTTCAGACCAATCTCCCTTATGAATATCCATGCAAAAATATGTAATAAAATTCTAGCAAACCAAATCCAAGAACACATCAAAACAATCATCCACCATAATCAAGTAGGCTTTATCCCAGGAATGTAGGGATGGTTCAATATTTGGAAATCCATCAATGAAATCTACTATATAAACAAACTCAAAGAAAAAAAACCACATGATCATCTCACTAGATGCTGAGAAAGTATTTGACACAATTCAACATCCCTTCATGGTAAAAGTCTTGGAACGATCAGGAATTCAATGCCTATACCTAAACATAGTAAAAGCAATATACAGCAAACCAGTAGCCAACATCAAACTAAATGAAGAGAAACTTGAAGCAATCCCACTAAAATCAGGGACTAGACAAGGCTGCCCACTCTCTCCCTACCTATTCAATATAGTACTGGAATTCCTAGCCAGAGCAATTAAGGCTCTTTTAATTGTCAAGCTAAAATTGGTTTTGTCTCTTCTACAGTATTTATTGTAAGTTGCATTGACTGTATAATTTCCAATTATGTTAATGTGTTGAAACCTAGCTTGTCCATTACAGAGTTCTAAAACCTAGCTTGTCCATTATAGGGTTCTATCAACCAGCTTTCCTCTCACTGCCCTGAGTATTAGAAAACCTGATTCTCTGAATAAGAGCTTGAAAGTGCTGGAAGAAGTAAATGAGGCTTTAAGCAGAAGCAAGAGGGTAGCAGGCTTGATTATTGCTGGTATAACAGCTTTAATTCCATTCATTGCTAGCACCACTGCTTCTGCAATAGCATTGACACAAGGAGTTAGGACAATTATTTTTGTTAGCCATCTAGCAAAAAATTGTTACTAATGTATTGAGTATACAAAAGGATTTATATAGATATCTGGAACAATGAATGATTCTCAATAACCCATTCAAATTATCTGAAGGAGGTTCAGGGTTCAAGAGTTAGGAGGAAAAAAAAGAGTTAGGAACCATCCCAAGTGTCATGACAAATATCACTGGAGTAGTGTTACTTTTGAAATTCACGATGATTGTCTTTATAATTAGAAAAAAAGTTTAAAAACACCTTCAGGATATTTGTCATAATCCTAACACCCCTTTGGGTATGTTAACTTTGCATAGTGAGATTATGAATTTAAAGAATTCTGTTCTGTTGACCTTTGATGATGCAGATAATGCCAATAAAATTATCCATGGCCTGAGGTCAGTATTTCCATTTTGATCAAATCTCAGGAATGGCATATACAGCTTGATCATGCTAACCCTTCTTGTCCTTGGAATAGTTTTATTCCTGCCCATCATATTAAAGCTTATCTTTAACAACATCAACATGTTGGCAGCCAAAGTACATGGTTTGAACCTGAAATGAACCCTCAGACAGGTTATTAAATTAACAGGCTGGCAAGGATGGGTAAGATTCTCCACAGAGCCTTACCTACCTAAGATAATGCATATTCCATGATGAGTAAGGAAGGCATTCTTGTCAGAACGACCTAAGACATGCTCAGTCTTGTTAACAAAATAAAAAAGGGGGAGAGGTGGAGAGCCTTTGTGGCTGCTTAGCAAGAAGCTGACATGAGCCAAGGACAAGGAAATGGGCTGTCTCTCAGCAATATGACATTGGCCGAGGACAAGGACAAGGCTTCAAGCAGGAATCTGGCATTAGACTAGAACAAAGAAGTAATTTCAGGTAGGAATCTAAATCATAGGCTACAACAAAGGAGTAATCTCAGGCAAGAATCTAAATATTAGGCTAACACAAAGAAGTAATTTCAGACAGGAATCTAAATTTTAGGCTAGAACAAGGAAGTAGGTTTCAGACATAAAAATGACCTTGGGCTAGGATAGGGAAATAAGCACAAATACTTTGGTCATCCAGATAGGCCTTTAGAAACAGTGATCATGGGAATTTTCAAATGTTAAAGAAAAAGCAAGGCATTAAACCCAGCTATGTGAACATTCCCATGATCACTGTAATAGGGTTTAATGCATTGCTTTTTTTTTTTTTTTTTTTTTTTTTACTATTTGTGTTTGTTGTAGTGCTTGTTCCTCAACTGTTAGCATCTATTGTATTTCTAGACCTTCAACCTAGAACTGACCTTAATACATACATGTAATCAAAATGGTATAAAAGCATAAAGGAAGAGGGGGTATAGGATAGGAGTTTCTAGGGAGGGAAAATGGGGAAAGGAGATGACATCGGTATTATAAATAAATAATAAAAGTATCCAATAAAAAAAAAAGAAAGAAATGCACAGTTGAGCCGGGCGGTGGTGGCGCACGCCTTTAATCCCAGCACTTGGGAGGCAGAGGCAGGCAGATCTCTGAGTTCGAGGCCAGCCTGGTCTACAGAGTGAGTTCCAGGCCAGCCCGGGCTACACAGAGAAACCCTGTCTCGAAAAACCAAAAAAAAAAAAAAAAAAGAAATGCACAGTTGAAAAGGGAAACCCATTGCTGCCAATAGGGAAGGGTCAGGTTCTCTATCTGCTCCAAGAAAGACTCTAAGATACATTCCATATGACTTCTCAGCTCACTAGATTTGATCACTTGACCATATAAAATGTCATTTGATGTTAATTGTAATTTCTTCAAATAAATAATTATATTTTGCAAAAAAAAAAAAAAAGACAACATAAAGATCTGAACCATAAAGGTAAGTTCTTTCACTGCTCTATCACTTTCTCCAGGCTAACCCCTTTAAGACTAAGGTCATCTTGCACTCTCAGAGACAAACTTCTCAAAGACCAACTGAATGAACCACAAAGCTGGGAACCCATATCTGGACCATTACTGACCACATGGAAAGAAACTAGACTGAAAACTCTTAGGAATTTTCAGCTTAGAAACTGAGTCTCCCTTCAGTTTCCAAGAGCCCTTCCCCTGTGATGTTACTAGAATGTCAGTTAAGACTATCAACTGAAGACCTGGTATTTCAAGGAACTCAGACAACTGCTACAGGAGAAAGCCAACAAAAGTAAGAGAAAGCATATCACTATCACAGAGAGAACATACAGGGCATGAGTGGACTCTGGAAGCTACGATTCTGAGGACTTTCTTGTTTTGTTCCAGCAGCTCACTCAGATCAAGACACATATACTATCATTGTTTGTATACATGTTACCACTGTCTTCTTAAAGCCTCCTTTTGCTTGCAACCAAAGTATCTGTTTTCATCAATTTTGGCTACTATAACAAAATACCAGAGCTGAATAGCTAGTATAAATAAATATTTATTCTCTATAGTTATAGAGGCTAGAAAGTGCAAGATCAAGGTAGATCCAATATTTGGTGAGAACTTATTTCTTGTTTCATAGACAAGGATCTTGTGTCTGTATCTTTATGTTGTAGAAAAGGATAATGGAGAAGTACTTATCTGTCCTCCTTTTATAATGGTAATGATTCTATTTAAAAGAACTCTGACTTTATGGTGTAATAATCTCCTAAATTTTTCATCTCCTAATGTCACCCTGTTACAAGTAGGTATTTCAAAATATAAATTTGAGAAACAAATATTCAAAATTTACAAATATCTCTGGACAATACATGTTTCCTTCCTAGATTACATTTGTAAGTAGGAAAATGCACTTTAAAGGTTTTTTTTACATTTATATATTTGTCTCTGTGAGCCATTGTATGTATGCATGTATGTATGTATGTATGTATGTATGTATGTATGTGTGCCCCTATGGGCACATGCATATCTGTGGTGCCACACTATGCATGTGGTCAGAGTGCAATTTGTAGACATTGGTTTTCTCCTCATACCATGTGGGTCCTTGTGATCAAACTAGGTCATAGGCTTGGCAGCAAGCATCTTTACATGCTAAGTTATCTTGCCAGGCCAAGGCATACATTTTAAAACTCACTAATACTAGATCAGGAACTTAGTCAAATAATTAACTCTCCTGAATCACTGGGTTTAGAATTACAATTTCTCTCCTATTGAATCCTCTGTGCTCAGAGGTAAATAAGGGCAACAATGTTATTGTAGCCAGAGCTCACATCCACAGAGGTCTGCATGATTGCCACCACTGGGTCTCACCTAATCCAGCGTGCAAGGTAAGCAATTCAGCTGAAAGTATTAAGAGCACTTATGTGTAATTCTACCAGAGATTTGTTGAAAAGCCCAAGAAACTTTGTTTTGACATTAACTATGAACTGAAATTTATTGCAATTTCTATTTTAGCTACAGCTATAGTTTTGGGGTTGAATGGCTCTTTTCATCAAATGGAAAGCCAATGAAAGCACTTTCTAATTCTAGTGTTAAAACACACACCTGCAATCTTATCCACAGATGAATAAACCCAAGTCAGCTGCAATCCACTGGGTGTTCTTAGCTCTCTGTGTGCTTTGTATAACTAAAGCAATGCAGGTAATTTATTAAAAACTAACACAACATCTAGCACATGTTGAGTGCCTACACTGGTCTGCTTGCTCCATACATGCAATTCATTTTTTCTGTCTTTCATTAAACATTTGTTTTACTAAGCATACAACATGACACTCAGTATTCACACTTGACACTTACTGAAACTGTAACAAAGAAGTAAGTTTTATAGATTTCCTCTAATTGTCACAATCAACTCACTGTGACAGCAATTTTTCAAAGGAGGAAAATACCTTGAGAATAAGTTGCCTAAGGTCAATACAACCGATGAGCTTTCTGGCTTAACATTTCTGGATCTTTCCATTTGACTATACTGCCTGCCATTAAATCATTGACTATGAGGAATGGACCATATTTACAGTCAGAAGAACATTGTTGAAAAGTTGATAATCACTGATAATTCATGTCAGGACTTCCTCACATGTATTAGCTCCTTGATTCATTACTACACATGTAGGTTACTTCTCACAAGTAATGTTTCCATTGAAACCAATATTTCTTAAAACACTTAAACAACACTTGAAAATTACCATTGGCTTGTCACTGGAGTGGATCTAGGATATTCTGTGGTCAATACAAACAACTTCCCATATGTTCTAACCAGGACACATGCTACAATTTTATTAAATCACAGCAAGCTGATTTTGTTTTTATTTCAACTCTTTGTATTATAGAAAATTATAAACCAAAAACAGCTCTAGGCACTGGCATACAGTAATGGGGATAAATGTCTAATCATACAATAGCAAACAAATAAAAAAAAAGTAGCTGAAGACAGGGGATAGAAAGGGTCGGGATTTATCATGTTAGGTAGACAGTTCAAGAAAGGCACCCATCATTCACTCATGACTCTTAGGTTGGAACTAAAACCCCAATGTGACAAGAGAGTTGATCAGGATATGAAGGTCCTACCTTCATTGATATGATTGGTGCTTTCATAACAGATCTTATTTGTCCCTTCTGCCACATGAGGAGTCAGCAAGAAGACACCAGCTATGAGGAAGAGGCTGATATTCCAAATCTGCTGGCATCTTAATCTTGACCTTCTCATATTCCACAAGACTAAGAAATACATCACTGTAACCAACTTGAAAAAGGACCTACTCTTTCATTATAACAAATATAACTCTATACAAATGTGTTATATAGAATACATTTCAAACTGCAAGAACTAATGTATAGTATTTTCAGATATACACTAAGTCCCTAAGTTATGGAGTGCAAATTTATCAGAGACATTTTTGTAAGATATATATTTTTAGTTGTAAAGAATAAGATGGATCTAGGAACTGGAGAAGTGGCTCAGTGGTTAAGAGCACTGGCTGCTCTTCAAGAGGACTCAGGTTCAATAACCAGCACTCACACAGCAGCTCACAACTGTCCGTAACTCCAGTTTCAGGGGATCCAATGGCCCCCTCTGGCCTCTGCTGGCACCATGGCACCACCATGCACACATGTAGTGCACAGACACAACTGTCACCAAAATACCCACACATAGAACAAAAAGAATTAGGTGGATCTAAATTAAAAGAAAGAGACCAACTATTTAAATCCTGGGGACAGATAGACATATATAAATAATGTAAATAATGAATGTAAAATAGAAAATCAAGAACTCAATGTAGGATATAAGATGGGGTTTCCTTGACAAGAGAAAGACAAACCTGGATAACCAGAGCAGCTACATGGTTCCTGTGGCCACAGAAACACATTTGCAGGGATCATGAAGTTTATGACTACTCAAATAACCACTTACTATATTCCTTTTGAAAGGTATATTTGTCTACACATTTTCAATGAATTTTTATTTATATAAGAAAATGTGCTCTATAATCCCTCATCTCATAGCATTGTCTACCAGGAAACAATAGTATCAACATTAGCTGGCAGAGTATAAAAAATACCAAACTTCTGGCTATACCACTCATCTACAGAATATTCCCAGGTAATATTTGAGAAAGGTTATACCTATGTTCCAACAATTATTTAGTTAGTTCTTTATTATGTAACTTCAAGCAAAAGTTTTAATCACTAAACCTAAATTACTCATCTCTAATGCCCAGAGAAACTTCTTCACATCATTTATATATCCAGTAGTAAGATCAAATAAAATGAGTCTTGTGAAAGCCCCTTGAAACCATCATTAGGCACGGCCCCTAAAATAGGTGTCTGCATCCAGTGAAGATTCAGGGAGCACAAGCCAGTGCCAGGAGGGGACAAGCCCTGCCCTCACTGTCACCTCTGTGAGAACAGCTTGGAGAAACATCTCCTTTGATGACTCAAATGACAGTTTTATAAAGTGATATGGCTGTAGGTTGTCTTAGGAGATTCAAAGGGTAGCAACCATTAAAGTTGTGGTGTGAATTGCCTTTCCAAACTCTGTGGTGCTCCTGAGCCTGTCTGCACTCTGTGGTGCTCCTGTGCCTGTCACTTTGTGATGCTCCTGCACCTGTCCATACTTGATGGTGCTGCTGCACCTGTCTGTACTCTGTGGTGCTCCTGTGCCTGTCTGCACTCTGTGGTTCTCTTATTGTTGACATAATGGGACATGAATACATGGAAGGATACAAAGGTTTTTTTGGTTTCTTAGGGCTTACCTACTAGATGAAAGGTTTATAGGCTAATTACTTCCCAACAGCAATGTCCTATAGCAGATCTTTAGGCTTAGTGAGAATGGTCACCTGGGAACTTCCTAACTCAGCAGGCCTCTTTAAAAGAAAGCATCTTCAAACTTTTCAAAATGTATATCACTTTTCAAATGCTGTGTGTACTTACACATACAATTATAATAAAATAAAACTTTAAAAATGTTTAAAGGCCATCAAGTGTCTTAGTAGATACAAGTTGGATCCACAGGACCATAGGACTAAAGGTAGGAGAGGACTCCAAGAAGTTATCATCTCACCTCCACATACTAACCATGGCCCATACATGTAAACACACACACACACACACACACACACCATATATATGTATTAATAATTAACAAATAAAATAAACTTTTAAAATGGTTAGTATATCTTTAAAATAAAATTGTATTCCATGGTAGTCTGAGCCTGGAGATATTTAAGAGGAGAGTTCTGAGGTCAGGTAAGGTTGACAGATGCTGAACATAACCATCTCCTGCAGGGTCATGGAGGAAATCCTGCCTAACTTTGCCTAATAAACTTACTTGACTGCAGGGCACTTTCTTGCATTGCTGCTTATTGATATACTACAGGTTCCATAGTAGATCTAAGATTATACTTTGAAAATCATAGTCTATTTTATACAATATCTAGTATAATCTTAACAAACACAGCAGAAGATAGCTTAGCACGTACGTATGCAAGAACACTACTCTAGATTCTTCTTCACCACAGAAACTGTGCTTTACACAGCACAAGGCAAGATACCCAGTCTGCTCAAACAAACAAAAAGTTTGCTAATCCTTTTAAGTTTTTTTCAGGCTAACATACAAATTGTTGGATTCTACTACAGCATTTGCTACACACATGGCTTTTTTACATATGTGCCATTAACGAAGCAACAGACATGTCATTTATGAAATACATGCCAAATGCAACATACATGCCATTTGTGACATACGTGCCATTTGCAACATGCATGCCATTCATGACATACATGCTGTTTTACTCTGTAATTATTTGGATCTCTTATTACATGGATGTATAAAATCAACAAGTTTTGAATCCAATTGGATTTTGCACAGTGGATATTTATGTCCAAAACATTTGTTTGTGCTTGGTATGTGCTACCATAGGCAATTGATGGGAAAAGGCAAGTCTAAAAGTAAATGTAGAACTAGGAATACTATCATCTTGGGTTTCTCTTCCATCATAGTTTCTCAACATTTGAAAATCTAGAATTAAGATAATATCTAAGGTCCTTTATCCACTTGGACTTGAGCTTTATACAAGGAGATAAGAATGGATCGATTTGCATTCTTCTGCATGTTGTCCTCCAGTTGAACCAGCACCATTTGTTGAAAATGCTGTCCTTGTTCCACTGGATGGTTTTAGCTCCTTTGTCAAAGATTAAATGACCATAGTTGTGTGGGTTCATTTCTGGGTCTTCAACTCTATTCCACTGATCTTCCTGCCTGTCTCTGTACCAATACCAGGCCATTTTTATCACTATTGCTCTGGAGTACAGCTTGAGGTCAGGGATGGTGATTCCTCCAGAAGTTCTTTTATTGTTGAGAATAGTTTTCACTATCCTGGGTTTTTTGTTGTTCCAAATAAATTTGAGAATTTCTCTTTCTAGTTCTGTAAATAATTGAGTTGGTATTTTAATGGGGATTGCATTGAATCTGTAGATTGCTTTTGGAAAGATGGCCATTTTTACTATATTAATCCTGCCAATCCATGAGCATGGGAGATCTTTCCATTTCCTGAGATTTTCTTCAATTTCTTTCTTCAGAGACTTGAAGTTCTTGTCATACAGATCTTTCACTTGCTTGGTTAGATTCACCCCCAGGTATTTTATATTATTTGTGACTATTGTGAAGGGTGTCATTTCCCTAATTTCTTTTTCAGCCTGTTTATCTTTCGGGTAGAGGAAGGCTACTGATTTGTTCAAGTTGATTTTATAACCTGCCACCTTGCTGAAGTTGTTTATCAGGTTTAGGAGTTCTCTGGTGGAGTTTTTGGAGTCACTTAAGTATACTATCATGTCATCTGCAAATAGTGATATTTTGACTTCTTCCTTTCCTATTTGTATTCCTTTGACTTCTTTTTGTTGTCTAATTGCTCTGGCTAGGACTTCCAGTACTATATTGAATAGGTAGGGAGACAGTGAGCAGCCTTGTCTAGTCCCTGATCTTAGTGGGTATGCTTCAAGTTTCTCTCCATTTATTTGATGTTGGCTATTGGTTTGCTGTATATTGCTTTTATAAAACCAGACACACTGAAACTAATAGAAGAGAAGGTGGGGAAGACCCTCGAATACCTAGGCACAGGGGAAAAGTTCCTGAACAGAACACCAATGGCCTATGCTCTAAGATCATGAAATTGACAAATGGGACTTCATAAAATTGCAAAGTTTCTGTAAGGCAAAGGACACTGTCAATAGGACAAAACGGCAGCCAACAGATTGGGAAAAGATCTTTACCAATCCCACATCAGATAGAGGACTAATATCCAATATATATAAAGAACTCAAGAAATTAGACTCTAGACAACCAAATAACCCTATTAAAAAATGGGGTATGGAGCTAAACAAAGAATTCTCAACTGAGGAAATGCAAATGGCTGAGAAGCACCTAAAGAAATGTTCAGCATCCTTGGTCATCAGGGAAATGCAAATCAAAACAACCCTGAGATTCCACCTCACACCAGTCAAAATGGCTAAGATCAAAAACTCAGGTGATAGCAGATGCTGGCAAGGATGTGGAGAAAGAGGAACACTCCTCCATTGTTGGTGGGATTGCAAGATGGTGCAGCCACTCTGGAAAACAGTCTGGCGGTTCCTCAGAAAATTGGACATATCACTACCTGAGGACCCAGCTATACCACTCCTGGGCATATATCCAGAAGATATTCTAGCACATAACAAGGACATATGCTCCACTATGTTCATAGCAGCTTTATTTATAATAGCCAGAAACTGGAAAGAACCCAGATACCCTTCAACAGAGGAATGGATACAAAAAATGTGGTACATTTACACAATGGAGTATTACTCAGCTATTAAAAACAATGAATTCGATAAATTCTTATATAAATGGATGGAACTAGAAAATATCATCCTGAGTCAAGTAACCCAATCACAAAAGAACATATATGGTATTCACTCACTGATTATTGGATTTTAGCCCAGAAGCCTGAAATACCCAAAATTCAACTCACAGACCACATAAAGCTCATGAAGAATGATGACCAAGTAGGGGGGGCTTCAGTCTTTCTTAGAAGGAGTAACAAAATACTCAAGGGTGCAAATATGGAGACACAGTGCAGGACAGAAACTGAAGGAGGGGTCATCTGCAGACCATTCCACCTGGATATCCATCCTATGTGCAGTCACCAAAGGTAGAGGTTGATGTGGATGTCAGGATGTACATGCTGACAGTAGCCTGATATAGCTGTCTCCTTAGAAGTCTGCAAGAGTCTGACATACTCAGAGGCAGATGCTCACAGCTAACCATTAAACTGATCATGGGGCCGGGCGGTGGTGGCGCACGCCTTTAATCCCAGCACTTGGGAGGCAGAGACAGGCGGATTTCTGAGGCCAACCTGGTCAACAGAGTGAGTTCCAGGACAGCCGAGCTACACAGAGAAACCCTGTCTCGAAAAACCAAAAAAAAAAAAAAAAAACTGATCATGGGGTTCCCAATGGAGAAGATAGAGTGACGGCTGAAGGAGTTGAGAGGATTCGAGACACCATGAGGAAAGCAACAATCCCAACCAACCAGAGCCCTCAGGGTCTAAACCACCAGCCTGGGAGCGCTTAGGGAGGGACCCATGGCTCCAGCTTATATGCAAGGGAGCTATATATAAGTGGGAGAAGAGATCCTTGGTCCCATGAAGGCTGGACGTCGTGGGGGGGAGATATTCAGGGTGGGGAGGTGAGGTACGGGGGAGGGTGGGTGGGGGTACACCAATGTGGAGGAGGAGGAGGGGGGAAGGGATAGTGAGTTCCTGGGAGGGAGGGGGGAAATGGGGTAAGGAGAGAACATCTGAAATGTAAATAAAATTTCCAATAAAAAAAAAAAAAAAGATAATATCTAAGGAATTGAAACTCATTTCCCATACAATCCAAAGCCAGTGTTGTTTTCTATAAAATTGTGTAGAAGTTGAGTTGTGAACCAAAGAGTCTACAGGGAGTTCACTATTCCAGGTTTATAGTCCTCAGTTATCAAACTACCGGTAAATAAATACATCCAGGGGCCGCAATTACTCTCAATTATGCTGGCTGTTTGGCATTGTGTCTCTGGCATGTGTACGACATCCTGAGGGAGGCATTTTGAATCAGCAACAGTACCAGAAAAACAGGAAAGAGGGGTAAGTGGGAAAGAGAAATTCACATTTCTGAACTACAAACAAAATTGGAATTCTGGTGCTCACAAACATTCCTCAAGGAGCCCTGGGTAAACATGAACAACTTTGACATGACCCACAAACATTGCTCTCTAAAGAACATTTTCCATCTCAGCCAGATTCTATTTCCCATAACAGGAAATGAAAGCCTTGAGCTCTGCTCAGTGACATGTACCTCCACAGTCATGACATCAAGGCTCTAAATATTCATAGCAAATTCATGTATTTATTGAATCTTTCCCCCAAAAAAATATTTGGACTTTAAAAAGATGGGAGAAATATTACCTTGAAGTAAAACCCTGGGTTTTCTGGAGCTCAGGAAAGGAAAGAATTTAGCATAAACTGATCTATTATCAAAATATCCTTCATTGCAGACACAAAGGAAAAATTGCATGCAAAAAACTATTTTCTAAAATATTACCCTAAGTTCCATGGGTTTCAGACTAAATCTAGAGCCCACCATTTCATTTCAATACCTCTCCAAATTTATACTCTATGATTACATCATTTAAGAATATTTTCTGATGCTAGTAATAAATGAACAGTATTTTAAGTATCTAATTCTGATTTAGTAATTCTGTAGTGTGTTTAGTACATAATTTACCTGCCACATTTGGATACTTGTCAATGTGAATATGTATACATATACACATATGTTCACATTTCCATTAAGTTATTCGAACAATAATGGTGTCACTTAATAATGGTGTCGAACAATAACGGCTTTAGATTTATGTACATTCCACATATCATTATGTCATTCATACATTACAAATTCCAGATTGTCAAGCGGGAAAGTTCCAAAGGAGGCTCATTAGGAGTTATTAAAACCATGTTAGATCTATAACAGATGCTGAATTTCTTGAAACTTCAATTTCTTGGGTTATTAAACAAAGATACAAAATGCTAGTAGAACATAAAGCACATTCACTCAGACACATGTATGAATTAGTAAACTAATGTATTTAAAATACTTGTTTCTTGAATAATGATAGCTGCATGCTGGTGCTGCTGTGATGTTTCTATTATCAATGGCAGTAGTTACCTTCCTCCTTACTATGATCAAATGCCAAACAAAACAACTTAAAGAAAGAAGGGTTATGTGGGGTCACCATTTAAAATGGGTTCCAGTCTCATCATAGCACAGAAGACATGGTGGCCAGAGAGTGGCCACACTGGTGGCTGGTCACACTGTGACCTCATTCAGAAAGGAGAGACGATGGCAGTTGGGACCAGTCTACACAGCCTCAAAGCCCACCTCTAGCAACTGACTTCCTACAGTGAGACCCCACTTCCTAAAGGCTCCATGATCTACCAAAGGGCACCACCAGGTAGGACTACATGTTCACACACATGAATGTATGGGAAGGTCATACTAAAAGAACACCACTATAATTATGGCTAAATTTGAAATAGTTTTCAATGTCAAATATGAAGATGGAGTCTAGGTGATGGCCTAGCATACATTAGAACTAGAAGTCTTGTTTGTTTGGCCTTTAGTTGCTTTCTGGTCTCTTCCTAGGAAGTAGTCAAAACTGGAAAGTGAGCGGTAACCAAAGGCAGTAAGGGAATACACCAGAAGATTGGGAACACAAGGTTTTAGTAACAAATAGTTTGGGTCGGGTCGGGTCGGTGTTAATATGTGAATTAGATTTATCTAATCCATTCAGTTTGAATATCTGTACTAAAACTCTAGGACAATACAAATTATTATGAAGGTTAGGAAATTGTATTTGTGTACTATTATGACTCATAAGCAGGAAAAAGACAAAGACAAAACAAATGAAAAATGTATGTTTTCTCTCATAACTAATTTTTTCTTTGTTTTACAATGTGCTTAGAAAATTAAATAGAAGTATCAACAACATTCTTACCAAAAAAATTCTCACTGGATTTTGTTATTAATTAACTATAGATTCTGTGTTATGGAAATTTTTCCTACAATTATTTTTGTTAAAGTAACTTTTATTTGCCTGATATAATTGTCTTCTCAGATGTTTACTGCCCCAGTCTGTTAACCTAGGCCTAGAAGCTTCTAGTCTCTTTACAATCTGATCTAGGCCTAGAATGTTTTCAAATCTGAGACTCACTAATGATAAGCAAACCCCTTCCTAGTTCTTTCTGAACTCTGGCTGCCTGGTCAACTCAGTTATTCTGACTCAAACTCCTCTCCAAGCTGACTGATTCAGTCTGGCTTCTCTCTCAGCCTCTGACCTTTTGTTCTGCTTAGCCTCAAACTAACTCTGACAGTATGTTCTAATCCCCTGTCTCTCTCTCATTCTCTGGCCCATTCTGTCTTCACCTGTGTCTAGTGTGTTTTCTCTTCAGCCTGTCTCTGTACAATGTCCCAGTAAATCTGCCCTCTTCCTTTGCACTGCTCCCTCTTAAATCACCTCTCTGTTATCCTGAGAGTTTGGCATGTCAAACTTCTTTCTGATTGGTCTCTTTATCTGCCTCTCAATTAGACATCACTTTCAAATATGGGCACTTCCATCTACAAACTAATTTTACCTTCATTGTTTGGGATTAAAGGTATGTACTAAGAATGTGTCTGTATTTCAGCCAAAGGGCTGAGCCATGCCACAACTAAAACAGATTTGTTTTTCCAGTAAACAACATAAACTTATGGTTCATGGTATACAAATATCTTGTAACATATTTTGGTAAATTAAAACAAAGAACTTCCTGAAACATTTTCCACTCAATGGATTTTCCTAATGTATTACACCAAATGTCATCTTCTATGTATTTTACTAACATTGTACATTCTCCAAGGCATTTTTCTGATAAATTGCATTTTTTGTTAAAAAGACTATGTGTATACATTATTGGCTCTTTATAATAAATAATTGCTAAATCTGAAGGTTATTAGTGTTTTGCCAAAACAGTTGACCAGAATTGTAATGAAAGGCCAACTTGGTTAACCACCATAAAGTGTAAAGAGTGATTGGCTTACTTACTGTACATGTGGCAATTCCTTTTTGATACTGTCAAAAAAACATCTTAGGAATGTTTAGAGAAAGGAAATGTAATGAGAGTGGTAATGTATAAAGATTTTTAAGTTTCATGTCCACCACAATGATCAGTTATACCTAGCATTTCCAAAAATGTTAGTGTTGGAGTAGGCAAAAAGCTAATCAAATCCTGAGTATTTACTTGAAGAGAAAACAGTACTGCAGAGAAATGAAGGACAGGAGTCAGTGAGAATCCAAGGTACGGATGAGAGATGCAAATACAATGAGAAAATCAGAAAACTAAAACATACCAGAAGAAAGGGAGGTAAAGTTAGTGGAATGTCTGATTACAGTGTGTATCAGAAATCTTCAGTTATCGTCCTGAACTCAACAGTTAGATTGTCTCTCTACAATTGATTCCTCTTTATAAACAGCCAAAAATACCAAATTAACAAGTACAGTCAGCCTTGATTACATCAAAGCTCTTTTGGAATGAATTTTTACATGAAAATAATGACCACTGAACAAAATACGTCTCTAAGCCCTATTCAGTATCTATCATACAGTATGTACTGAATAAATTCAGAACAAGTGCTGTTATGTTTTATGTCAACTTGGAGCAAGTTAGGGTTATTGAAGAGGAGCAAACTTCAATTGAGAAAAAGCCTCCATAATTCTGAGCTATAGGTAAATCTGTAGGGTATTTTCTTAATTAGGGATTAATGTGGAAGAACTAAAACCACTGTGAGTAGTGTCATGTTTAGGAAGTGGTTCTGAATTCTATAAAATGAAGGCTGAGCAAACCATGAAGAGCAAGCCAAAAAGCATTACTCCTTCATGGCCTCTGCACCAGGCTATGCCTTCAGGTTCCTACCCTGTTTGATTTACATCAGTGATAAACAGTGATATGGTCATGTAAGCCAAACAAACCCTCTCTCCTCACAATGCTTTTGTCATGTGTTTCTTTACAGCAATAGTCACCCTGACTAGGACAGATTGTGAAGAATAAAAGCTAGGAATTTCATTGCCTACTGAATGATTTTAAGGCTGCTGAAAGCATACTTATCAACAAAGCATAATTATCATCATTATAGTTGAGAGCTACTAAAAATCACAAACTGAAGAAATAATTTAATAGAAGTACTCATTGTTCTTGCAGAGGACCTGGGTTCAATTTCCAGCACCCACATGGTGGTTCACAACCATCTAATTCCAGGATACACATGACACATAGACATACACATGAGCAAAACACATAACACATACATATACACATAAAATAAACAATTCTTTTTTTTTAAAAAAAGTTCAAGGAAAGAAATCATGTAATGTTCTTTATCCTTGTACACCAAAGCTAAGCAAAGGGCTTAGGTATATATCAATATTTTTAGGTCAGCTAGTCTTTGAGAAAGATAGTAGATTACCACAGAATTCAAATATTCATATACCTATCTTCTATTTGAAAAATATGTGAGAGTTAGAATTAGTTGAATATGTAAATAGCATGAACCTAGAATAGTAAGACCCCTTAAGTAATAAGTTGAGCATCCCCACTTATTTAACTACAGCAACAATATTGATTGAACAATTGTATGACATTAACATCTCTAAAAAACAAGTGGCTGCAAATGTTAACATAGAAAAAAATTATATTCTCTGCCCTCAATCAAAATTATTTGTGTGGAGGTTGAGGGATGAAACTCAGTCATAGAGTGCTTGCCTTGAATGTGTGCATTAAACCCTTCTGGTGGTCATTTAAATAGGCAATAAAGATCAAAATGTTGTCTAAGTGAATTAATAATATATCAATCAACTTTTATTTGAAATTTTGCTTGAATTTGAATGTCACTGAGAAACTGGTTAAAACTTATATAAAAAGCACAAAAGGGGATGGGTGTAGTAGCACATACCTTTAATCCCAGGGCTTGGAAGAACCTGGTCTACATGGTGAGTTATAAGGTAGTTAGGACTATATAGAGAAATCCACTCAAGAAGAAGATTAGAAGGAGGAGGAGAAGGAGGAGGACAAGGAGGACGGGAGGAGGAGGCAGAAAAGGAGACAATTTCATAGCAGTGCCCCGAAACCACTTTTGAAAACAGTCATAGCTATTGGTAGATTATGTATTGAGTAATACCTGATGTTTAAAAGTGATTATTCTCCAGTATCTTTAAGGAACCATATATAGTATTGATCAGTTTTGAAATGAGTTTGGACTGAAGCCATTGGCACAACATGATACATAGGCCCCCTGGCACATTCTGAGAAACTTCACTGGATATGTGGCAGCAGTCCCACATCCCTAGCAAGAGGAAACCTCTGAATCTACAGGACAATGGGGGCCAGGATGGGAAGGACCCATTCCTGATTGACCTTTCAGCAGAAGATGCTCATCTCATGTCACAGGAAGGTCTACATGGTGTAGACAGCTTTTACTTTTTTCTCTTGGATTAAAACATTCAAATTCTGACAATTCCCACAAAATAAAAAGACTTATTCAGACATAAGTTTCTGTATTAGAAATGGAAATTTCTGACAGAAGCGAAAGTATGCAGAGTTAGGTTTCTGACTATGTAATTTTACCCTGATTTCGGCAAGAAAATAAGAATTTTCTCCTCCAAACTCATAATTTTTGTGTTATCTTGTTGTCTCAATGTGACAGTCACTTGAAGGAATAAAAAATTTTAGAGGAAGGAAATTAAAACATCATTATAAAGGAGTAAGAGTTACTTGCCATGGAATGATGCCAAGAAGCTAGAAAAATAGTTCACTAACTAGCATTTTACCAGCCCATTTGCCAAAATGTTGACGTGAGAGTTCCCTGAGAACTGTCTTACATTTCCAAAAATTTCAGTGAGGAAATGGCAAAAAGATAAACAATCAGTTCAACTGCATACAGTGGAGAATACGACCTCCATTCGATGTGCAATGTGCACTCTGTTTATAGCTCAGAACTAAAATTACTTCCCCAGCATTCCTTTTTCTTTTTAAGTATAAACTCACTGAAAAAAATTAACTAGAAATTGATGATCTAGCAGTGCTTCTCTGGCTGCCATACAGTATAGGCAATGAGTTCTAGACTCCAATTTATTGGTTTGTCAGAAAGTTTGGTTATTTTCATCAATTTAGCTTTACATTTAACATTCCTCTGCTTAATTGAAACCATATGGACACATTTGGTTAGCATCCACATTTTTACAAAAGAAAAAAGGGTTACTTTGTTTCAATTTCTTCAGCATTTACCAGTAATTTGTATTTTTCTTACAGTAACAATTAAATACATAGTTCCCACTTAATAGTCAACACTTCCTAATCCTGATTATCAGTGGATATAGCTGAGTCTTTACAAATAGTCAGCTGGTGAGAGAAAGAGCCTTCCTTAGAGTTTTCTTTTAATAATTGAAGAAACAATTTTCTGGGAACTAATCCTAGGATTTTAAGATGTGACCTTGAAAAATTATGACCATTTTAGAGACTTCATGTTCTTTCTCTATGTCATGCCCTCTGAGATCCTGTGCCTCAGAATCCACAAATGAGAGCAGAAGAGCAAAGCAGACATGCTGTAACTATGCCTGTGCCTCATTCCTCCCCAGCCTCACTGAGGTATGTGGCTGTGGATGGCTTTATGGTGAGAGTTTTGTAACAAGAAGGATGTGTTCCATACCAAATAAACCAAGGACGGCAAGATAGCTTGTCTAGCTCTTATATGTCTGAGGATAAGCAACTAGTGGAAAAATAATTGCACCCTATGTCCTTTCCCTGTTTGAAAGTGTACCCAATGGAAAGTGGAAAAAGAAGGGACAATAAGATCCTTTGAATCAATAAAAACGACCCCTGACCAACAATGCTGGTTAGAGCATTAGCTCCTTCCACTGTCTTGGTAGAAGTCACATCATGCAACACATACAGTCAGGTTTCTTGCTGGGGATAAGTCACTCATTCCCAGGCAAGTATATGCTGAACAAGGATCCATACTGCTCTTCTAGACAATGCTATAGCCACACTCCAGCTAATTCTGTAGCCATGAAGAGATAAACAAGACAGGTAAAGACAACCTTTGTTTATCACACCATTCAGCCACACCGCTTGCTTCTTCCTATTTCTTGGAAACCTGGCTAAGCACTATCACTACACCTACAAGGTCCTAGACTATGTCAGGGAAGCCACACCAGCAATAGGGGAAGCCTGATTGGGTGGGTTGGCCATGTGCAGGTTGAGGAAGGGTTGAACAGTGGGGAAGGATCAGAAAGGAACCAAGGGCAAGACCAAAAGTAGACAATGAACTGAAGAACTATTTTCTCAAGAAAATTCACTTGCAGCCTCCTGCCTCAGGCTTAGTTGACTTAGTCCCTTAAAGAACCAGAGATCTTCTACTGTATGAATACAATCCTATTGTGCTGTTCCTACAGTACTTTAGGTGGTCATTCCCTGATTATCCCAATGATAGAATGAAAAGGCACTAGGGCCATTCCTAACTCAGATTACCTGTCTTCGATACTAGCTAGCCACTCTGAATTTTTCCCCTAACAACACTTCCATGGCATATATATACATATATGTGTGTGTGTGTGTGTGTGTATCTTAACTTAAATTTTAGTTCTTTAAGAAGATCTCCAGGACCCCTTAAATCAACTTGTCTGAAGGCAGACCTAAGGTGATGTTTGAAATCATTTTTGAACTGCTCTATACAAACTGAACCACAGTCTTTGGGGCTAGGTGCCCAAGAAAACACATTTTTAACAAGCATTCCGTATGTTCTGGGGTAAACAAATATTTTAGGACTGATTTAGACTCTGTGATAATAAAAACAATATTTGATAGACCATATAGCACAGTCACTAACAAATTAAAAGGACACAGTGATCAATGTGATTAGACCAGATGACATGCCCAATGAAAATGGATCCTGGGTGTCAGTCTCTGGTGTGTTGTAACTGCTCTGTGCTGTTCTGCATCTGTGCCTCATACTTCCTCTGGGCTATAATCCTTTACCTAATGTTTATTGAGTACTTCTTTTGTGGCAAGTAGTGCTCTAAATACTTTCTTACCTCATCCAATTAATTTGCAAGATAATCCTATCTGGCAGCATTATTTTCATTTTATAGAAAGAAAAAGTATAGCCGGGCAGTGGTGGTGCACGCCTTTAATCCCAGCACTTGGGAGGCAGAGGCTGGTGGATTTCAGAGTTCTAGGCCAGCCTGGTCTAAGAGTGAGTTCCTGGACAGCCAGGGATATACAGAGAAACCATGTCTCAAAAAACCAAAAAAAAAAAAAAAAAAAAAGAAAGAGAAAGAAAGAAAGAGTATGGGTGGTGGTGCAAACCTTTAACCCCAGTACTCAGGAGGCAGAGGCCAGCAGATCTCTGAGTTCAAAGCCAGCCTGGTCTACAGAGTGAGTTCCAGGATAGCCAGGGCTACATAGAGAAACCTTGTATCAAAAAAAAAAAAAAACAAAAACAAACAAAAGTAACTAGAGATATTAAATCATTTGTTCAGGTCAAATACCAGTATGTACACTACAGTTTAGAGCCCTACCTTGTGGGACTGTGTAAGGGTATCCCGGTTCTTGGCTGGGCATGGGCCTAGAACCCCGAGACTCCAAGGGAGAAATGGCAGGAATTCGGCCACGTCCCCAGAACCCAGGGTCCTGAAAAGCAGTCTAATCTCCATAGACCTACATTATTCAGTCACGTAGGCCATTACAACCCCTCCCAAAGTGCACAGGTAGAGGGTGTAACTACAGGCCTCAGGCCCTAGAGATTTACATACTAATGAAGGTCAGAGGGTGGAGCCAATTAAGCATTCCTCCCCAGAATCTCCCCCTTTCTCCCTCCCTATTTAACTCAGGTCTGCCCTGAGTTTCGGGGGTACGTCCGGATCCATCTACCATCTGCCATGAAATAAACCCTTTTGGAACCAAGGACTTCCTCGTGTCATTGGGGCCTGCTGGGCCTGCCATGGCCGAAGCCTCCAGCCACTGGAACTCTAGACCTTTCTCCAGTATGTGAGACCCGCTGCCTGGAAGCCTCCAGGCAGCCTCCACTGCACTGGTCCCCGGCTGCTGCCAAGTGGGCCCGGGGGCCTCCTGCTGCTGCGGCCCCTGATTTTCCCACACTACCTGCCATCTAGCATAGTATGCCTGAGATACCAGATATCAGCCTCACTGTTAGGAATTACCTCTTTACTGTGACCCCTGTGGTGTCAATCAACACTTGGAGAATGAAAGAGGTCACACTAACTCAGTTTTGGACTAAGAAGAGGAGTAGGAAACTGATTGCTTTCACTATGTCCTAGGGACTTGAAGTTATCTTATAAGGAACTTTAACTTCACAGAACTTGTGATTCTATAAGAACTGAGGTGTAGATTACTGTACTGAATACACCTAAAGCACATCCATTATGGACTTTGCCTTTTTGTTCCAAGTATTTTTATCGACAGTGATGAAAATGAAGCTGAACATGTTTGTGTGCTCTTGACTAGTAAAATCATGACAGAAAGGTTAGAAGCAACAGTGGTAATGGGCTCCATAGCCTGTAGAATTAATTTCTTAGAAAAAAATCTCCAGAATGCCAATTAGTGAAGTGGATTACAACCCACAGTCTCAGTAGGGAAATGAATTGTGTAGCACAGCCCACCACCCAAGAACAAGACAGTCAACCGCAAGTCAAATCTAGTCAATATCGAGTTGGTTTCTTCTCTGAGGATGGGGCACTGTGATTGTCTCCTATGGTAGCCATGGCCATCCATAATCATAGGCCCATCTTGAACTTTTCATGGCAGCTGCAACATAACACTTCCCCACTTATCTGACCTCCCTTTTTGGTCAGACACACACACGTACATCTTCACCACTCTAGGCTAAAATGAATCTCTCATAGATAAACAGTCTCTGCTTCTTGATGCCTCAGAGTTAAGCCAACAGAAGCTAGATCAATATGGAGTTAACATGAGAAAAGATTACATAGTCTTCTATGTATGTGGACATACATACATATATCCTTTCCTTGAGAAAATGGACATAAGCAAATAGCAACACCCTAACTGATTAGACAAGTTAAACGAAGAGAAGTGATAGAAGTAAAGAACTACACATCTGAGATGATTCATGGAAAATATGAGTTTGCTTTGCTTTGCTTTGGTTTTTTGACATAGGGTCTCTCTACATAACCCTGGTTGTCCTGGAACTCACAATGTAGACCAAGCTGGCCTCGAGTTCATGTAGAAATACCTGCAACTTCCTCCAGAATTCAGGGATGAAAGGGGCGAGTCCCCATACTGAGCTCCCAAAGGACCTAAAAGGGGAAGTCAGAGTTCCCTTTTTGAATCTAATGTTCTTCAAGTTCCTTTAGCTAAATGAATACTTATGTCATTCCTAGCACACAGGAGGAAGAAGTAGGCAAATCTCTGCAAGTTCAAGGCCTGCCTAAGAAACTCTCTTGTCTCTGTCTTGCCCTCTCTCTCTCTCTCTCTCTCTCTTCTCTCTCTCTCTCTCTCTCTCTCTCCTGCCCTCTCTCTCAAAATTCCAATTCAAGTCTTCACAGAGATAGAAAGAGTAATCCTCAAATTCATTTGGAATAACAAAAAACCAAGGATAGGGAAAACTATTCTCAACAATAAAAGAACTGGGGAAATCACCATCCTGACCTCAAGCTGTACTACAGAGCAGTAGTGATAAAAACTGCATGGTATTGGTACAGAGATAGGCAAGAAGATCAATGGAATAGGAAAGAAGAAGACCCAGAAAAGAACCCACCCATGTACCTACAATCACTTGATCTTTGACAAGGGAGCTAAAACCATCCAGTGGAAAAAAGACAGCATTTTCAACAGATGGTGCTGGTTGAACTGGAGGTCAGCATGTAGAAAAATGCAAATTGATCCATTCTTTTTTTTTTTTTTTTTTTTTTTTTTAGGTTTTTTGAGACAGGGTTTCTCTGTATAGGCCTGGTGGTCCTGGAACTCACTCTGTAGACCAGGCTGGCCTTGAACTCAGAAATCCGCCTGCCTCTGCCTCCCAAGTGCTGGGATTAAAGGTGTGCGCCACGACCGCCCAGCAAATTGATCCATTCTTATTTCCTTGTACAAAACTCAAGTCCAAGTGGATCGAGGACCTCTCTCTCAATATATGTAAATGAAAATGTGACAATGGACATATCTGCTCTCTTTTATCTCTTTTCTAAGGATGCTGTACTTTAGGAGCTAAGGATGCAACTCACTGGTAAAGTATTCCCCAGTCTAGCATGTACATAGCTCTGCATGTAATTCACAGCACTGAAAAAAAAATAAGTACCCTCAATATAAAGTTTATACTTGTCAAATTGACTTTCAAAGTCATATACAAAGTTTGTCTTCTGCTGTTTGACTTGTGTTATCTAAATCTACTTCTCAAGATTTTTCAACATAAGATGAAGTTCTTCACCACCTCCCTTAATCTAGCTTTCCTGACATCAGGATACATGCATGCTTCTCTCTGAAAACCTAGCTAGTGACACCTTCTCTGGGTAGGCTCTGTGGCAGCTCAAGATCATGTAGTGTTCTCTCTTTTCTGAACCCCTTTAACTCACATTCTTGGACTATCATGTGGGTATTTATTATGCTCCACAATGATGTGTAGGTGAGCTGCTCACACTGAATACCTAGTACACAGTTTGGTGCTGTTCAAAGGCCATTATACTAGGTGGGTGGATATAAGCTGTCATGGATCTAAAATCTTCCTCTTGGCATCATCAAACATTTGTGACAATCTGAAAAATGGTTTGTTGTGTGTGTGTGTGTTTTCCATGGGAATCATCATCTTAAAGCTTATCTCAAAGAAAAGCCTAGAAAGTGGTTCACAGACTGTGGGGCTGTAGCTCGAGAATGGGCATTGGTCCTGTTGGGCTGAGTTGCGGTTCCCATATGTCTGCCACAGTTCAGGGAGGCAGAAGCACAGGAATTTGACTGAGTTCCCTCTACGTGGTGCCAGGCAGATGCTGGGCTGTGAGAAGTCAAGGGGCTCTGCCTGGGCATGGAGAGATCTCAGTTTGAAGTCCCATGGGACAGAGCCCCTGAGTGGGAGTCTCTGGGCTGAAGCGGCTGACTGGGAGATGGGTAGTCTTTGTCCTATGGCTCCCAGACACCACTGGGGGCCACAGAAGAACTGAGATTCAAGGGAGGCGATATAGGCTAGACTGGCCACAGCTGAGAGGGATGAGAGGGAGAGCTCTGGTGGTGCCACGCAGGGTAGAGAGTCTTGGTTACTGGGACTCGCTTGGCTGGGTCAGCTAGCTTGCTTGAGTTGGTAGGGATCTGTGGCAGGAACATACAGAAGTCTTTTAGCAGGAGATTAAGCAGCAGGTCAGTAGTCAAAGGCCTTCTCCACAGTTTCCCATGGAGGGGCCCCAAAGACACAAGTCCATGGTTTAAAAGGGTTTATTGTCATGGCGGAAAGTGGATGAGCTGTACCCCCTGTTAGATTTTCGTGCGTAGCTTAGACAGATAACGCCAGACCAGTCGGTTCCTCGAGGGGAGTTTATTTAGGGTGGAGGGAAGAGAGTGAGAGGAGAGAGAGAAGAGAGAGGTGGAGGCTGGCCGTGACCACATGGAGAGAGGGGGAAGGAAAGGGGGAAGGGGCAGAGAGAACCTGCAGGCAAGAGCTCAAGGGAGCAAGAGAGAGGGGGGGCAAGCAGCCCCCTTTTATAGTGAGCAGGCCTACCTGGCTGTTTCCAGGTAACTGTGGGGACGGCATACTGGCTATTGCCAGTAATGTGGGGTGAGTTTAGACAGAATACTAACACCCCCGCCCCACCCCAGGGCAGATCTGAGTTAAATAGGGAGGGAGGAGGGTCTGAGAAGGAATGCTTAATTGGCTATGCCCTCTGGCACTTAGGTATCTCATTAATATGAAGATCTTTTGAGGCTGAGGCCTGTAGCCATGCCCTCTACCTGTGGAGGAGGGGCTAGTAGAGGCATTGCCCTACATGACTGAAAGACTCTGATCAATGAAGATCTTTGGCTTCGTGTCAGGAGCCTGGAGTCTGGGAGTGTGGCAAAATGAATGCCATCCCTTGCAGGATCTCTGCCCATCTCTAGCCAGTGCTTCACCAGAAACCAAGCTATCCTTTCACAGTCTATGGTCTATGGTCTTTCACAGACTAATGCTATGGTCAGTCTCTGAAGTTCTAGGGCTGCAACATGCTCCCTGCAGACTAGAATTGACTGTTTTTGATGTACTTTCTTCCACCTATCCCAGGAAGCCACATTCTTCTGCATTCCACCCAAGCATCCAACAGTGACTATGTTTCTGAGTTGCAAAGCATTGTGGTCATATGCCATCATAAGTTTTGCAGATTTCCTAAAAAATATTTGAAGTATCCCATTCTAATCCTGAGCCTGGCTGTGTGTGTCAAACCTAAACCTAGACAGCTGCTATTCTATTCATTTCTATTATCTTCCAGGTCTACATTATCTTGATCTTACATTTATGGGATCTCTTCTGTAATTGCCTGTCTTCCAGAGTGAAGAAGCAAGAAGAGGCAGGGACTTGGGGAAATAAAAGTTAGGATTCACTTTTGCAATTAGTGTGACTTGTGCCCTCCTGATTCCTGGCTAGCCCATTTACAGATCTCACCACTTGCTCTGACCACACTTTGGTGCATTTGCCCTCTAAAACTTAATGATTCTGTGCTAGAACTTGGCCCTGGTGATCTTACTGGAAAACTGAAAGTATGAATAAATGAGATGAGTATATGAACCGGATATGCAAATATAAAGATGGATTACCTTAATTTTAGAGCTAGGAAGGGAAATCCTAGAATATACAATACACTATCTCAATAAGATGATGACTAGGGTGGCTGAGTCAGCAGTGTGCCTGCTGGGAAATACAAGGACCTCAGTTTGGATCCTAAGAGCCCACATAGGAAGCCAGCTGGTGACACATGTCTGTAACCTTAGCACCTGGCATAGGTAGAAACAGGCGCCTAACCAATTTAATAAGCTTCTGACTCATTGAAAGACCCTTTCTCAAAAATTAGAAATGGAGAGCAATAGAGAAAATCTACAAATGTCAACCTCAGGCTCCCCATGCAAACACACACACAACTACACTAACAAATAAGTACATCATGCAAAATACACAATACACGTGCCAAATCATCACCATCATCAGCATTGTCACTTCATCATTCATCATCATCATCCAATCAGATGAAAAAAAAACAGGAAAAGCCATGTAAATAGCATAATAATCAAAAGGAAAGGTTCACTGTAAATTGCTACAAGTTTTTCAATCTGATTCTAAATATACATTTTCATCACAATCTGATTCACTATTTCAATCAATATTTTTCATAAATAAAGTAAAATTTAACTAAAATTGAACCATTTGAATTCCCACAAAATTTCTACTTCTAAATCTAAATTTTCTAAAAATTCATTCAGTTTACCCAGTAAACAATATTTTTAATAATTAAAACTCATTGGTAGGACAGTCAACAGAATCAGAAACAAGCCAGACATGATGGTGCACCACTATAATCTCAGCATCTGAAAGGCTGAGGCAGGGGGACAGAGTGAGACCCTGATTTAACTTCCTGCTCCCTAAAGGGAGAGAGACTCACAAAGGCTACTTCAGCCAATCTCTGAACATTTCCCTCTACTTGTGGCATCCAGAGTGGGCATCTAAATGCATTCCTAACTTTTGCTATTTGATTACCACTTTCCAGAAGACAATTCTATTTCATAGATATATTTATTACAGAAATGACTTTTTTAAACCCAAATTATTATAATGAAAAGCTATATTATATATATATATTATACACTTAAAGCATATGCAACTCAAATTTCACTGAGCTGGGGTAGGGGGTGACATTGACAAACCACTCAGCCTTTGCTTGTTTCATTTAGAAGGTAATTAAGTAAGGTCGGTGCACTGCAGTCTGTATGTGCAGGAGACACACTTGAAGATTCTTGTAATCTGTAAATAATTAGATTCTTCCAAACAAAAATTTCATATAAAAACTTGGTTTCCCAACATCTTTCCAATTATATTTCTTACTGTAAGTGTGAAATCTGGGCAGTCTATCATTGTCAATAGGTTTTCCTGAAAGAGTAATCTTTACAGAAAATAATATCACACATTTTTGTTGGTTACTTGGCTCTATTATCAAAATCTCAGATGAATTGAAATTTCTGACTTATCCACATTAAAGATAGAAGTAGTTACAACACATTGTCAACATCAAAATACAAGATGGAGAGATGAAGCCGAAATAAAAGTCAGAGCTTAAGTAGAAAATAAATGTTGGTTATGGCGGGCGGTGGTGCGCACGCTTAATCCAGCACTTGGGAGGCAGAGGCAGTGGATTTCTGAGTTCGAGGCCAGCTGGTCTACAGAGTGAGTTCCAGGACAGCAGGGCTTACAGAGAACCTGTCTCGAAAAACAAAAAAAAAAAAAAAAAAAAAAAAATGTTGGTTATGAGCAATTCAGTATAACTTATTGTCACAGCTAGTGATAGACACCAATTCCTCTGAACATTATTTTCTGCCCTTATGTTTTTTGATACTTTTCTTTATGGTCAGATGGAAATTATAACATTTAAAAACTAAATGTAACACATTTAAAAGTTTACTTACTAGCAAAGACATAAACTCCCTCTGGGAATTTTAGCATGACTGTCTGGATTCTGGCCTGTGTTGATATTTCATAAGGGTTCATACCCAGGAATGAGGTCTAGAGACAAATCTGCTGACTGACCAATTACATAAAATAATGTAGCAATGGGGTTGCTTAAATAAAACAATATAGCAATGTGGACACAAAATAAAAAATGTAGCAGGCTGGAGAGATGGCTCAGTGGTAAGAGCATTATCTGTTCTTTCAGAGGTCCTGTGTTCAATTCCAGAAACACATGGTGGCTAACAACGATCTGTAATGAGATCTGATGCCCTCTTCTGATGTGTCTGAAGACATAAAATAAATAAATCTTTAAAAAAAAAAAAACAAAAAACAATGTAGCAATGGGGGTGTTCAAATAAAACAATGTGGCAGTGTGGCACTGAATAAAACAATGTGGCAATGTTGCACTAAGACCAGGAAAGTACAATGTTCCTGTTGTTTCCTTTCAAAGAGGTCAGAAAGCAGGGCCCAACCATTTTAGAAATCCCAACCATGAGAAAAAGTTATGAGTGTAGCTGCAGAAAGCAGAAGAGTAGAGAAAAAAGCTGATACAGGCAGAGACAACTGGTCTAGTCCCCAGCCTTGCTTGGTGCTGGTTTACGTCCCAAGATGTTAGGGAAGGAGAAAGGACAGGAGCTGGAAGAAGCATTGCTTGTGATATAATGATTTTCCTGTGGGTTTTTTCCTTTAATCCAGGGGTGCTGAAAGCACAGCCTAGTCATAGACGGTCTGACCTCTGGTCAACATTATAAATCATCCTACTAACCAAGTAAGATGAAGGTCTGCAATGAAGATCTGTAATCAGCTCTGTAGCCTGTCCCAACCACATCCATTTCAGGAGAAGATAAACCACTCCAGCATCTTTTTATGGTCAACCGTACAAAAGAAGTTCCAAGATGGGCTTTTCTTCCCTTGGAAAAATTTATACATGAAAATGCTACTTGAAGACAGTATTTGTTAACTCTTAAACATAAATCTCCATTGATAAGTTGTAAACGGATTAATGTATGAAGCAAAAAATGGCAATATTGATAACAAGGGAGGTGACACTGAACACTTCAGAATTTAAAACCATGAAATTCTGCTGTTAAATTTTGAATTAATGTGAGAGTTTGGCCAGGTATCTCAAGTTATTCTTAGCATGGCCTTTGCATCATGCTGCCAGCTGCTAGTAAACAGACTGGCTTACACATTTCACTTGTGTAAGATGTAAAACCAAAATGTGAAAAGTTAAAGTCCAGAAAAGCTCAAATAGGTGCCCAGAATCTTTCAAAAACAACAGCTCTGAAGAAGAATAAAGAAATCACATATATCACAGGATTGCAAAATGACAGCAAGGCTCCCAACTTCTAAAACCTTCTTATTCTATGTTGACAAGAATACTGATAGAGTATTACAATGATCTGGCTGGCATGTTTTTTAATATAACGGTAAAATAACAGTATTTAATGGGAGACTATTTGGGTCAGTCATCATGAATATGAGGTTTGAGACAGGCAGTGGTGGCACACACCTTTAATTCCAGCACTGAGGAGGCAGAACAGGTGGATCTCTGAGTTCAAGGCCAGTCTGGCTTACAGAGTGAGTTTCAGGGCAGCCAGGACTACACAGAGAAACCCTGTCTCAAACAAAACAAAACAAAAAAAGCATGAAAGGCAGTAGAGATCACAACAGTTAGGAGCACTGTATCTTCTTGCAGAGAACCAACATTCAATCCCCAAAACCCACATTATGGTTTGCATTGATCTATAACTGCAGTCCTAGAGAATCCAACACTCTCTTCTGACTTGTGCAGACAACAGGCAAGCACATGGTACACAAACATACATGTAGGCAAATTAATAAGCAATAAAAATTAAGAAAGAGTAAGGGCATAAAAGGAGTAATGACCTGTGTTAATTATTTCTGTTCTTTGACAAACGCCAGGACAAAAGCAACTTAGGGAAGAAAGGGCTCCTTTGGCTTATGGTTCCAGAGGAAGGAGTCCATCACAATGGGAAGGCAAAGCAGCAAGCAGCAGGAGATGCAAAAGGAGCAGAGAGCTGATAGACTGCATCTTCAAAGGAAACATGAAGCCCAGAAAGAGCAAATTGGAAGCAGGGTAACATGACAAGATTTCAAGTCCTCCCCAAGCGACATGCTTCTTCCAGCAAGTCCATACCTCCTAAACCTCCAGGTCATAACCTCCTAAATCCCCGCAACAGTGCCACCAACTGAGGACCAAGTGTTCCAATAGCTGAGGCTATGAGGACACTTATTACTCAAAATCCCACAGACAGTAAAAGTTCTCATACAAGACTAAACGCTTGAGAAGACCAATGACCCAAATCAGAAATCATCATGCAGCAAGAAGAGCTTCAGCTCACATCTAGTCTTCTAACATGTTGGAAGAGACCCACATTGAGAGGTGAGCTGTCCCAGTCAGTCTGTTTCAAATGTTAATTTCATCCAGTAACACCCTCATAGATGCAAGAAGAATGATGTTAAATCAAGTATCTGGGAACCTCATACTCCAGTCAATCTGATACAACTGCAGTGTTGTTTCTGCTCTTGAGACTACCCTTTGGGATGACTGCTGGTCTCCTCCACAAATAATGCTCATTTTACAAGGTAAATATGAGCCATTACTCAAATTTTAATGCCCCTCTATATATCATTTGAATTTCCCCATCTGTAAAGACATGTTGATGCTTCCATCCACCTTGGTATTCACTGAACTTCAAATCAAACTGCTGAGAGACAAAAGAATCATTTCTTAATATGACTCCCACAATCATTCTAACATGTCACTCAGAGTCATACTAACATGATGTTCACAGTCATACTAATGTGATAGTCACAATACTAACATGATTCTCACCACCATAAAGCTAATGTTCTTTTCAATTAGATAAACATGCTTAATGTTTTCTCACACTGAAGAAAGAGCATCAGAGAAGAGAATTCCTGTTTCCTTTGGACACACATCAGCTACTTAATCTCTGGCAGGCAGAAATCCTTAATTGTGTATGACTAGGTATAGCCAACCTAAGCTAAGTAAATTTAAGGTTCCAACAAAATTGTTCACTTCCCTGAAAGCAAATCTTTATACCACAAAAAGTTCACAGTGTAATTTTGATGGCTCTCGCCAGTGCTGGATAAAAATGGCTTGCTTTTAATGCTCAGATCAAAATTATATTAGAAAAAAAGTTTCAATTCTGATATATTTTAAAAGTACATTCTCTGAAAACCTATAACCATCAAATAAACAAAGTGACTTCTTGATGAATAATTACACTTCAAAGAAAGTTAAATGCTATTATTCACTGGCAAAAGACAAGAAAATAGGTGCAAACTGCTGGAAGTGCTTTGTAGTTCAGTGGGGGAACTTCTAAGAAAAATATTTATTGCCAAATGACACCCAGGGAAAGCTACCCACCAATCTTTCCTGTGGGAGGAAAACTGTGTAGCTACAGATAGCCTGGAGTGGTATTCTAGGCAATTAATCCATGGTAATTATTTATAACATAGCACATGTGGGTGTGACAAGGCATATGGAAGGCCCCCAGAGTGCACATCTGGATCACCCGATGCCCTTCTGGAAATGAACAATGAATTCTTGAAGACTGAAATAGTCATAGTTGGCGGGAGGGGTGCGAGGCATGCAGAAGATGGAAAGGAAAGATTAAAAGGTTGACAGCATTTTTTTTTTCTTCACTTGAAACCAATTTATTTTTCTTTGAGGTAGAAGTATTCTGCCCTGAGACTGGAGTAAACCTGCCATGCCAGGAAACCACATTCATCACACCAAGGAAAAGCACCACGAATGAGACAGCATGACAAATATCTTCTTCAGAACCCAGGGCAGAGTGTTCTGAAACAACAGTAAGAATTTATTTATCTCTCGGAAGCCTGGCATCTAGCTTAGCAAAGCTTTCTCCCAAACACCTCTGTCCATTGTTTATAACATTAACTCTATTAATTACATGGTGCTCCACCCTATTCTAAAGAGACTGATAGAGTTGTTTATGGACCTAGGACACACACACAAGTTATCAGTTATGGTGACTATTGCCTTGCAGAGCCTATGGCCTTGACCCAGTCCCAAAGATCATGTCAGACTAATAGAGATCACCAGGAAGGGGTAAGGTTAACTGTCTCTTGCTTGAGGTTAGCTTTAGAAGCTAGTGGCTGATCCTGGATTCTAGAATCAGACTGACTTGCCTTCAAATTTCATCTCCAAAGACAAAGTCATGTGACCTTCAGTGACTTAACCTCTCGAAACCTCAATTTCCTCACTTGTAAAATGAAGCTAATTATAAACTATTCCTCAAAGGATATTTGTGAGATGAATGTGAGGCACTGAAGTAGCTGCACATGCCATATAGAAAGTGTTCCAGAAGTGTGAGTCATGATTATTGTATTTCATTTTCTGTAATCAACTGTTCCAAAGTGACTTGTCAAATTAATTTGACCAATTTGTCACTTTGTGACAAATTAATTTTTTAATTAATTTGTGATTTTTTTTTGTCAAATTAATTTGCTTTCTACCCATTCTTTGTGCTAAACATTTGGACTGACATCTACAGTCTTCTAAATTCAGGGTTCTCAACCTATGGGTCTCAACCCCTATGGTGATCATATATTAGATATCCTGTATATCAGATATTTACATCATGATTCATAACAGTAAGAAAATTATAGTTATGAAGTACCAACAAAGTAATTTTATGGTTGGAGGTCACTGTAACATGAAGAACTGTATTAAAGAGTCACAGCACTAGAAATGTTAAGAAATCACTGTTCTAAATAATCTCAAAAAACTGAATTTTAGAAGACTTGTTGAAGCTTTTTTGGTGTGGGAGATGTTGTTTTGCTTTTGAAACAATCTTACATGTAGATCAGCCTGGCTTTAAACACATGGAGATCTGCCTGTCTCTGCTGTCTGGATGCTGAGATTAAAGTCGTTTCTTGAGTTTTATGCTTAACTAAAACTTTATTCACTAACCTGTTTGTGGACACTGTAATTACCATCAAACTTTAGTGATCTAATTGATATTTAGTAATAATTTAATAAATAATATACACTTTTATAAAATGATGGCAGAGGTCAAAGTGACCTCTGTAATACCTGAATCAAATGCTTTAAAAAGATAGCACAAAAGTGGGTTCTGACAAGCTAGGGGGAAATTACACTCCTGTAAGAATTACTATACTTAGATTGCCTCTCAGGCACTTTAATCTTGCCTTATTTCAAAGACATTTTGAATAGAAAACATGAAAAGTGTTTCTTAGACATTGCTTATGAAAACAAGATGCTGTAGACTTCACTAGCAGAAACCTTGGCCTCACAGCAACAGGTCAAACATGAGCTCTCTGTACTCATTTTGAAGGTGAAAGAAAGATGCTTGTGCATTTCTACTCCAGTCTTCCAAGTGGACCATTGTTATCCCTTTTGAGTCAGACAGCAGTCCTGTTGACATCGGCAATCCTCATAAGTCATTATAACTCCCCTCCCTTAGAAGGATTCTAGACTTAAAGAAGAGAATGTTGGCCAATGGACACATTTTTAGTTAGGAAAAATAAACTCAAGAGATCTATTGTACACTACAGTGAAAGTATATACTCTATACTACAAAATCTCTGAGAGTTGATTTTAGGTGTTCTCACTACAACAAAAAAAAGGCATATGAAGCAATATACTAATTAGCTTTTACTATGTGTCCTTGCATAAAAATATAAAAATATGAGAGAATACATATATGAATTAGCTTTTCCTAGCCATTCTGTATGTATACTTATATTAAGATGTATGTAATCCAAAATTTGCTTATCCAATAAAAAAAACTAAAAGTGTGAAAGGTTTTTAATAAATATCACTAGGCTAGTGGGTGGAATATCTCAATAACAGAAAGGTCAAGAAGCATGTATATAAAAATACATGTAACTAGAAAAAAGAAGTAACTTACTTTATCCAGCAGAAAACACTTCCTTTTTGTGATTTGCCTGCTACCATCTTTAGCCACAACAAGACACAAGCAGGATCTCAGAGCAAAAGTGTGCTGTGGGATAGCAAAACAATACAATACAATACAATACAATACAATACAATACAATACAATACAATACAATACAATACAATACAGGGCAAGCAAAGTGGGAATTCTCACAAGCTGCTTGAATAGGTGACACCACTGTCATCCCAGAGCTTCACAAAAGTTTAGATTCCAAAGATTCAAGTTAAGCAGTGTGATTTGGTAGGCCTGGGATAGCACCCAGGAAGCAGATTGAAAAACATTGTTCTTCCTTTCCTATTTGTATTCCTTTGACTTCTGTTTGTTGTCTAATTGCTCTGGCTAGGAAAATATCACTATTTGCAGATGATATGATAGTATACTTAAGTGACCCCAGAACTTCCACCAGAGAACTCCTAAACCTGATAAACAACTTCAGCAAGGTGGCAGGTTTAGTAGCCTTCCTCTACGTGAAAGATAAAAAGGCTAAAAAGAACTTAGGGAAATGACACCCTTCACAATAGTCACAAATAATATAAAATACCTCAGGGTGAATCTAACCAAGCAAGTGAAAGATCTGTATGACAAGAACTTCAAGTCTCTGAAGAAAGAAATTGAAGAAGATCTCAGGAAATGGAAAGATCTCCCATGCTCATGGATTGGCAGGATTAATATAGTAAAAATAGCCATCTTGCCAAAAGCAATCTACAGATTCAATGCAATCCCCATTAAAATACCAACTCAATTCTTTACAGAGCTAGAAAGAGAAATTCTCAAATTTATATGGAATAACAAAAAACCCAGGATAGCGAAAACCATTCTCAACAATAAAAGAACTTCTGGAGGAATCACCATCCCTGACCTCAAGCTGTACTACAGAGCAATAGTGATAAAAACGGCCTGGTATTGGTACACAGACAGGCAGGAAGATCAGTGGAATAGAGTTGAAGACCCAGAAATGAACCCACACAACTATGGTCATTTGATCTTTGACAAAGGAGCTAAAACCATCCAGTGGAACAAGGAGAGCATTTTCAACAAATGGTGCTGGTTCAACTGGAGGACAACATGCAGAAGAATGCAAATCGATCCATTCTTATCTCCTTGTACAAAGCTCAAGTCCAAGTGGATAAAGGACCTTCACATAAAACCAGACACACTGAAACTAATAGAAGAGAAGGTGGGGAAGACCCTCGAATACCTAGGCACAGGGGAAAAGTTCCTGAACAGAACACCAATGGCCTATGCTCTAAGATCATGAATTGACAAATGGGACTTCATAAAATTGCAAAGTTTCTGTAAGGCAAAGGACACTGTCAATAGGACAAAACGGCAACCAACAGATTGGGAAAAGGTCTTTACCAATCCCACATCAGATAGAGGAATAATATCCAATATATACAAAGAACTCAAGAAATTAGACTCTAGACAACCAAATAACCCTATTAAAAAATGGGGTATGGAGCTAAACAAAGAATTCTCAACTGAGGAAATGCAAATGGCTGAGAAGCACCTAAAGAAATGTTCAGCATCCTTGGTCATCAGGGAAATGCAAATCAAAACAACCCTGAGATTCCACCTCACACCAGTCAAATGGCTAAGATCAAAAACTCAGGTGATAGCAGATGCTGGCAAGGATGTGGAGAAAGAGGAACACTCCTCCATTGTTGGTGGGATTGCAAGATGGTACAGCCACTCTGGAAAACAGTCTGGCGGTTCCTCAGAAAATTGGACATATCACTACCTGAGGACCCAGCTATACCACTCCTGGGCATATACTCAGAAGATGCTCTAACACATAACAAGGACATATGCTCCACTATGTTCATAGCAGCTTTATTTATAATAGCCAGAAACTGGAAAGAACCCAGATACCCTTCAACAGAGGAATGGATACAAAAAATGTGGTACATTTACACAATGGAGTATTGCTCAGCTATTAAAAACAATGGAATTCGATAAATTCTTATGTAAATGGATGGAACTAGAAAATATCATCCTGAGTGAGGTAACCCAATCACAAAAGAACACACATGGTATTCATTCACTGATTATTGGATTTTAGCCCAGAAGCTTGAAATACCCAAGATTCAACTCACAGACCACATAAAGCTCATGAAGAATGAAGACCAAATGGGGGTGCTTCGGTCCTTCTTAGAAGAAGTAACAAAATACTCAAGGGAGCAAATATGGAGACAAAGTACTGGACAGAAACTGAAGGAGGGGCTGTTTGCAGACCATTCCACCAGGGTATCCATTTCCATGTGCAGTCACCAAAGGTAGAGGTTGATGTGGATGTCAGGATGTACACGCTGACAGGAGCCTGATATAGCTGTCTCCTTACAAGTCTGCAAGAGTCTGACATACTCAGAGGCAGATGCTCACAGCTAACCATTAAACTGATCATGGGGTTCCCAACAGAGAAGACAGAGTGAAGACTGAAGGAGTTGAGAGGATTCGAGACACCATGAGGAAAGCAACAATATCAACCAACCAGAGCCCCCAGGGTCTAAACCACCAGCCTGGGAGCGCTTAGGGAGGGACCCATAGCTCCAGCTGTATATGCAAGGGAGCTATATATAAGTGAGAGAAGAGATCCTTGGTCCCAGGAAGGCTGGACGTCGTGGGGGGTGGTATTTGAAGGTGGGGAGGTGAGGTATGGGGAGACTGGATGGGGGTACACCATCATAGAGGCAAGAGGAGGGGGAAAGGATAGGGAGTTCCTGGAGGGAAGGGGGAAAGGGGGTAAGGGGAAAACACCTGAAATGTAAATAAAAGTTCCAATAAAAAAAAAAGAAAGAAAAACATTGTTAAATATAACTGAAAGGTTGAGAGAGTAGGGTAAGTATTGAGAAGTACTGCCTAACCAAAAGCAATGTGAGGTCCAAGTTTACGCCTAGTGTAGTTGCAGTCCTTTCTGGTTTGTTTTTGTTTATGTTTTGTTTTTGTTTGTTTGTTTTCCTTTTTTTTTTTTTTTTTTTGACAAGGTTAAGCCCTGCCTATCCTAGAACTTGATCTGTAGACCAGGTTGGCCTCAAACTCAGAGATCTGAATACCTTGCCTCTTTGCCTCTTGAGTAAAACCATGCCTGGAAGTAGCCTTATTCGATAAAAAGAATTTTTTTTTCTTTTTATTGAAAATAGATTTTTTTCATACAAAATATTCTGATTCATTTCCCCTCCCCTATCTCCTCCCAGTTTCTCCTCTTGTCCCTTCCCACCCAAATCCCAAAGGATAAATTTCTTAATAGTATTTTAATTTTTTCTTTCTTTTTGGGGGGAGGGGAGTAAGAGGGCAGGTTTATTCCCCAAAGAGATTGTGACTTAATCAGGAACTTTGTCTTTTTTTTTTTAAGTTGAGTGGGGACCTTTTTTAAAGTAGATTTTATTTTATATGCAAGTGTTTTGGCTGCATATTTATGTGTGTACACAGTGTGCATGTTTGGTGTCCATGGAGGTCAGAAAAGGATCTCAGGTTCCCTGGAACTGGAGTTATAGAGGGTTGGGAGCCACCATGTGGGTGCTGGAAGCAGAATCTGGGTCCTCTCTCCACAAGAGTAGCTAGTGCTCTAAACTGCTAAGCCATCCATTCAGCCCTAATTTCTTAGTCCTGTACTTTATTTTTAACCAAGTTCAAAATCATTTTAACAAATAGACAAAATAAAAGCTGTCAATGTACTGTTCTTCTTTTTTTTTGTCTTTTGTATATTTGCATCACTTCCTATTTTGTGTTTGTCCAGCTTCAAATATTCAGTAATCATGCATCATACTGTGAAAACAGAATAATAATGAAAAGAGTTGGTTTTCTGTTTTCTCTCCTGTCTTTGACTCCTCAGACAATACTCAGGATGGCCTGAGTCCTATACCAGTCTGTGTCTTGGTGGTGTCATGTGTCTTGGTGATGTCAGATGTCTTGGTGATGTCAGATGTCTTGGTGATGTCAGGTACCTGATTATGGAACTACCTTTTAATCTTAACTAAGTGCTTAAGAGAAGATCATTATGGAGGTCATAAAGGATATTGGAAGAATGTGGAAGGTCCAGGGTAGATATTGACACTCAGATCCAAAATTTACATACTGGGAGTTTAAGAATAAGTAAATATTCAGAGAAAAACGGGTAAAAATGATTTGCAGGAAAATAAAATGAGATGAAGTTTGAGAAGTCTTGCTAGACAAGGGTACGAAGTTGTCTAACATGTTTTTCCTGATTATCTCTAAAGTAAAAATCTCAGAGTGTTCATGCTCACCTTTCAGAATCCCACATGACAGAAATATCTTTACACAGAAAGTGATCTGCCCCATTTAAAAGCACACATTGTAAGCATTTCCAAATGTTTCATTTGGGTGTAGCCTTTCTGTATTCATTACACCGTTATGTTAGTGAAAACACATTTGAAGACTGAAATAAATCTGATAGCTTACAAAAATCTCACACACATCTTCCTTTGGAAATTCCACCAGTGTCTTTTTTTTTTTTTTTTTTTAAAGACATCAACAGTAAAGTACTCTAGGCAGGAATGTCATTGTCCCAAATGCTGTAAATCAAACAAAACCTTTGTAAAAGGAAGGTCTTTAATGTCTCACCAAATACATCAGTGAGAAAACAGTGAGCATAGAAAGTCAGAGGTTGATGGGGATGTATGAAGTATTGGCCACCTTGCCTGTCTTATACAGTGTGTAAAGAGCCTAGCTTTTTAAAAGTTGTATGTGACTTTTCATATGACTCTATCATATTTCCTAAATCTTCTCATCTTCTCTCCAACCTGATGACCACAGATTACAGAGACACTGATAAAATTCTAATCACTCTATTTAAAAATTAATTCCTTAGGCTGAAGAGATGGCTGTGCAGTGAAAAGCATGTGCTGGGCTTACAGCGGACCTCAGTGCAGTTCCCAGCACCCACACTGGTTGACTTAACAATGACCAGTAACTCCAGTTCCAGGGGTTCAGTGCCTTTTGCTGGATTCCACATATATCTACAATTACATATGCACAAACCAAACCCCCATACAGGCCCACATATAAACACACAATTTTAAAATAAAAACGAGTCTTTTAAAAAACTTTAACTTAAAACCTGGAGATGACAGTATCTACCCACAGTTGTTCTTTTTCATGGGACAGACCCTGATTTCTCATTGCTCTCTGGTCTATACTGTGGTCAAGGTGAGTACAGCTTTTCTTCCAACTCTTCTGCCATTGTAGAATTGTTATATAAATCACTCCTCCAATCCTGTTGCATTTCTGGTTTATTTTCTCCCTGTTTATTTTGGGTTCCTGTGTCTGCATACGTACCATCACATTTATTCTCCACAGACATTTTTTCTCTGCAGTTAATTCTTTAACATAGGCGAGTTGGTAGTTTCTTGTCTGTTGATTGTATCTTACAAATAAATGCCAGACAAGAACCACAGGACATGATAAATGAATGTAATGTCAAGGAAGCTCTTGGAGTTGGAGGTATTGATCCCAGTGGAATAGAAACAGTGAGTTACTATCATTACTTTTCCATCTTTGAGAACAACTGTTCAGGTTAAGATTACAGAAAGGGTATCATGTCTGTAAACTTCCCCCAAATGTATCCTAACTCATATTGTTATTTTCAAGATCACTGTGGATTAGCCATGAGTGTAGATGATTTGACATCCAGTCTACTTTATTCTCTGACTGCTTGCAGATGTCCAGTTTCAATGAGCTCACATGTTGTCTGCTGTATATTTTGCATTAAAACATAAGTCTCCTCAGATTTCTCCTTGTGCTTCTATGGAAACCCTATAAACAATCAACAGTCTCTCCTGTCTTTGACTCCCTCAGACAATACTCAGGATGGCCTGAGTCCTAATACCAGTCTAAACTCTAAAAGGACAAAGTCTATATTAAAAATTGTCTATGAAAAAAACAGTAATCAGCTTTTAGAAAAACCACAAAGGAAACTACTGAATCCCAAAGACAAGTAATCATGAAGATGTTACTATAGGACTGGAGACCCTGGGTCTAAGCACCCTAGCTCCACCCTCTTCCAACTCCAGCTGCAGGTGGAACAAAGACAGAAGCACAGACCCAGGGCAAGAGTGATGTGAGTGAATACTTTAGATATGCAACCTGTATGGATATGGGATGAACAAATGAGTCAGAAAGGGCAGAGGAAGTATGAGACTGAAGAACTGACAGGACTCATTGGAAAAACCATATCAACTGAACACTAAAGAATTAGAGAGGGTCTATACCTTAAAACATTTTAATGAAGTGAATACCACCAGTTTTTCTTTTGTTAGTTATTTACCTGTGCAAGAGCAGGGGTGTGTGCATGCCAAGGTGCACGTGGAGGTCAGAGGACAACTTGCAAAAGCCAGTTCTCTCCTTCGAGCATGGGAGTCCCAGGCATGGAACTCAGGCATCCGTTTCAGTGGTGGCACCGAGCCATTTTGCCAGCCTTCACTTTGTTTTTTAAATTGTTAAAAAGAAAAAAACCTACAGAAATAATGTTAAGCATTGTGTTATGCAGGGTGTATGTAGTGTTCTGTATAATGCTATGCAGAGTACCAGAGTTTTGTTGGTCACAGTCAGCTCTTAACAAGCATGTTAGCTCCAGGGGCACGAAGCCATAGTCGAGAGCTGAGGCCCAGAGTGGGAATCTGAACAGGCACAAACCCTCAGGAGGCAGAACAGTTTTCCATAATCTTCCAAAACAATCTTTAGACCAGATTCTATGGACCCCTCAGGACTAGGACCCTAATAAAGTCCATGCCTATGAAAGCTATTTATAAACCTTTTCTGAGAAGGCTACACAAATATATCGTCTCAAGCACTGTGTAAATAATAGTTGTAACTTACTCCTCTGGGGCTGAGTTTTAACAGATCTGAAAACTACCTTTATATAGGTTATGTTTTGTCAAATAAAATATAACCCAATGATATTATTTTAAGATATCATATATACATACATATATACATACATACATATATACATACATACATACATATCTGCTACAATAACTCTGTATCATCAAGATAACCACCACCATTTATGCCCCAGACACTGAACCAAGCACTCCATACTAACATTCCAGTTAAGTCTCACAGAACATTGTAAGATAACTATTATCATCACCATCTGAGACAAAAACATTGGATTTTTGTTGTCTCACAATAACAAAATGGTAAAACTAGGACTTGTAGCTTTGATTGTAAAGCCAATATGTGCCACAAGAAGCTAGACAGACAGTCATATGGAAAGACAGACATATAACACATAGATATTTTTAATACAGTTTCATTCCCCTCTCCAAGTTATCATGTATCAAATGGATTGATGCAAACAATGTAAGAACCTCCTGAGAATTGATCTGAAGTCCTGGGATGAGCCCTACAAATACACCGAGAATCTTTTATGCAATAGACCAACTTAAAAGTCCATGAAAACTGTTGCCAGTACCTTTGTCACAGTTAATTGCTGAGGAGACCTGGCATATGGAAAAGGAACAGTGAAGTAATAGGTTTTAAGATCATATATGCCCCAACACTATTTATAGAGCCCAGAATAAACCTCTGACTGCATTGTTAAACATCCATGGTTTTCATTTATTCAAGCTTATACTCAATTCATTATTTCTCATATATTAACCCTGACAATGATATAAGCCACCAAGTATTACATTCCAAGCCCACCTTTAGGACTGTACTAAACCCATAAATGCTGTATTTATGTGATAGCTTCTGCTTTTGATGGAAAATGAATTAGCATATTAATAAAATGTTCTGTCTAGTACATATAGTCAAATGTACATCATTATTAAGGGTTGCTTTCGCCGGGCGGTGGTGGCGCACGCCTTTAATCCCAGCACTTGGGAGGCAGAGGCAGGCGGATTTCTGAGTTCGAGGCCAGCCTGGTCTACAGAGTGAGTTCCAGGACAGCCCGGGCTATACAGAGAAACCCTGTCTCGAAAAAACAAAACAAAAAAAAAAACAAACAATAAGGGTTGCTTTCTCAAAATAGGATTTTAAAAAGCAATCATTGCTCAGATCAAATTATAAGTAGACATGAGGAAATTAAAGTTCAAATGTTAATTTAAATGAGTAAAATAAATCCATCTTTTAAAAGGTAAAATTTGGAGACATAGTATTGAAAGAGGATGTTTAGCTGGGGTATAGCTTGATGCTAGAGGAGTTGCCTAACACATGTGTCTTAGGGTCTTACTGCTATGAAGAGATACCATGACTAAGACAACTTTTATAAAAGACAACATTTAATTGGAGCTGGCTTACAGATTCTGAGGTTCAGTCCATTATCATTATGGCAGGAAACATGGTAGAGTCCATGGCACAGGAGGAGCTGAGAATTCTACATCTTGTTCTGAAGGCAAACAGAAGACTATCTCCTTTGTGACTAGAAGAAGGGTCTCAAAGTCCACCCCACAGTGACACAGTTCTTCCAACAAGGCCACACCTACTCTAACAAGGTCATACCTCCTAATAGTACACTCCCTGGCCCAAGCATATTTAAACCATCACAATATTCAAGATGGCCTTCTAATAACAGACATTGTTTAGTTAGTTAGTTAGTTAGTTCGTTAGTTCGTTAGTTCGTTAGTTAGTTAGCTAAGGGGAGACGGCATTTGCAGAGGTGAGTTTCTCCTTCCACTATATGGGTCCCAGGGATCAAACTTGGGTCTTCACATATGGCAGGATCATTAAACATGGAGTCTCTCACAAACACAAGAACATAAAACTTTAAAATGAAGATAAAGGTGGCTTTCCAACTTAATCCAATACTGCCTCCTTTTTAATACAGACATCAAGAAAATATCTGTGTGGGCCTTCATTTTCTCCTCTTTCTTAGCCAATAAATTTTATTTTCCAGAAACTCATCCAGCAACTGGTCAAACTTAATGACATAAACTAACTAAGGTTACAAAATCTCTGCACATAATACATATGTGCTTACTTATACATGTTGACTCCCCAAGAAGAGGTACAAACTGCCTGCTAAGGGGCTGGAGAGATGGTTTAGTGGTTAAGAGCATTGACTGCTCTTCCAGAGGTCCTGAGTTCAATTCCCAGCAACCACATGGTGGCTCACAGATATCTGTAATAGGATTTGATGCCCTCTTCTGGTGTGTCTGAAGTGACAGTGTACTCACATACATTAAATAAATAAATCTTTAAAAAACAACAACAACAGAACAGCCTGCTAAAAAAGGCCAGTGACTTCCTAGCCTCATACTGTTCCCTGGCACTAACCGTTAACACAGATGTGCATTAACCCTTCTGCATGTCTCTTACCGAGATCCAAGTCCTTACTAATCATAATATCTCCTTAAACTTCTGAGAAATAAAGACAAATATCTCTTATTCTTAGAAAATTACCAGTCAATAAAAACAGAGATTAAAACTCCCACTGCGAAGGAGCCATGCACAGCTTCTAAATCTCATAAAAAACTCAGCATCTGACCCATTTATTAACAGGGAAGGTCCTGTTACCCTGGAAAATACACAGAAAAATATGTGCAGCATTTAGAGACATTGAGCAATCCCACTTTGTGTTTTCTTTCTACACACCCTACACAGGAATACGGGCAGCCCTGTGCTCCACACACATGCTGTGTTGACTTCTTCAGTCACCCGACCCCAACTCTGCCCCTGCCCCATCCCTTTTCAAAGGGGATGGAAACTTTTTAAACTGCTGGAGCAATGCTGCCACCTTCTGTTCACTCCGTATAACTAATAAAGTTATTCTCAAAAGGATTACGAGAAACTTTTTAAAATGATTATTCAATATAACAATGCTATGATACGTTTGTTTTAAATTTGTATTTTTAAGCTGTCGTTATTCTAGAGATGTTTTAGAATCTTTATCTAAACCCATCAGGACAGACATCATTCAGGCTTGAGGTGGTACTAACACACTTTGGTCACCCCACCCAAACATCCCTGTTCCCTACAGCATGCATGGCTTCTTGCTTGAGCCAGTTTTATTCCATTTCTGCAGACATCCTGCATTTCTGGCATTTCAAAAGTAACTCTGGTTCTACTTTCAAAGTGTCATGCATAGCCTACAGCCCACGCAGGAGCTCCACACAAATATGACCCTGTTACACACTGCCTGGTCTCATTGGTTGTTGTGGTCTGCGCCACCCCTCCCCCATGGGACCTTCTTGATACAAGTCTTATTGATCCCATAACTTTTGCATTCTGAATGCCTGAAAAAACAGCACTGTTGTCTTTTCTTCTGAATATTGTTCAACCACTTCTGCTTCCTAACATGCTGAAATGTAACAGCAGTGCTACAGAGTCTCACCACCACAGCCATAACCTGTGCTACCAAATCTTGGCCACCATGATGGACCATGTCCTTGAAAATTGTGAGCCGAAGTTACTTAAGTTACTTCTGTCAGATATTTCATTACAATGAAGGTAACTAATACAAAAGGGGGAGGGGGGAGACACCAAAAAGTGGGGACATGGCTATGAGGGATGTGGACAGATTTGTACATGTTTGAGATGCTTTCAGGAGGAATGAAGGGGAGTTAGGAGGTATGAGCTATCAAAAGCCCTCCTATGGTGTAAAGGAAACACCACAGCTCCTGGATGCTCCACAGGGAGCTACAGTTTGATGACTGCTTGTGAGTCTTGGTCTATCCTGGGTATCCTCCTGCTTCTTAGTTTTATAATGATAATGTTTACTATGTCCTACTGGTTCTGCTCCATGTATCTATCTCTTTTCATTTTACAGGGGATCACAGTTACAAAGATTGCCTTGAGTGGAACATGGTGACACAACTTTTGTTTTAGTTTTTTTTTAAATTGGATATTTAATTTATTTACATTTCAAATGTTATCTCTTTCCCTGTTTCCCCTCCGCAATCCCCCATTCCACCCCCCACCCACTGCTTTATGGGAGTGCTCCCCTGCCCACCCACTCCACCTCACCGCCCTAGCATTCCCCTACACTGAGGCATCGAGCTTCCACAGGACCAAGGGACTCCCTTCACATTGATGCCCTACAAGGCCATCCTCTGCTACATATGCAGCTGGAGCCAGGGGGCCCTCCATGTTTATTCTTTGGTTGGTAGTTTAGTCCCTGGAAGCTCTGAGGGATCCAGTTGGTTGTTATTGGTCTTCCTATGGGGTTACAAACCCCTTCAGCTCCTTCAGTCCTTCCCCTAACTCCCCCATTGGGGTCACTGTGCTTTGCTGCAAGCCAAGATGATTGGTTGAAAGCATCTGCATCTGTATCAGTAAGGCTCTGGCAGAACCTTTCAGTCGTCAGCTCTATCAGGATCCTGTCAACTTTTAATCCTAGCATTCAGAAGGTAGGGGAAGGCAGATTTCTATGACCTGGAAGTCAGCCTGGTCTATACAGTACCAGGCAAGCCAAGGGTACATAGTAACATAGCATCTCAAACATGAAGAAAATTTGTCTTGAATCTTAGAAAGGAATGGGCTTTAGAGTTTCTCTGTTTTGAAACTAGGTCTCCTGTAACCCATGCTGCCACAAACTTGTTACATGGCCAAGATTAACCTTGAACTTCTGATCCCCCTGACTCCTACCTGAAGTTGTCAGGCTTTCTCATGAGTCTTGTGGTTCTGTCTGTTATGGTTCTGAATTTGAGGTTTTGCCACTCTGGTCCATTATTACTGGCTGGGACACTATGTATTGAGTACAAACTCAAGTGGGCTGCAGGTTTGTCGAAGTGGGAATGTCGAAGCTTGGTCAAGCCATACAATTAATTGCCTGCAGAAAATAACCCAAGCAATAATGACAAAAGAGGCAAGGCTACCATTCTTGAGAGCATAACTGCACAGTTCCTCTCTAGTTTACTTTAGGTGACAGTATTAAAGGCCATCAGGTATAATTGTAAGAATTACTGTAATAGTTATCTCTAATAGCTTAACATTTGTGTCATTTTGCTTAAAGCTAACTTTGAGAAGCATTGCAAATAGATATAACCACTTCTATCAAATAGTTGGGTCCAGATAAATCCTGGGATTACATTAGTCCCCTTCCTAGTATACCTCTTCAAAACCCTAAAATCAAGCATAAAGCAATATGGTAATTCCTTAGCAAAAGATTATATAAGATGTAACCCCCTTCTCCTGATTAGCTGCTGATTTAGCCAGTTATCGAGAAAGAAATAAAATCTCCACATTTCAGAATCATAGAGCAAAGTTTAAAAGACCCCTTGCTCAACTGTTCAGCACTTTATGTCCATATCATGTATATGTGGAAAGTGTAAAAAATAACATCTGGTGGTTCATTTTCTAAGGAAGGAACACCCAACCAGCTTTGGTCCAAAATGAGGCCTGCTAATGCCTACTAGTCTAGCTATTCCGCACACATCCAAATCAGCCAAGCCATACCTCCCACCCAAACCAGTTTAGAGTCAAAAATTAGTCAAAGTTAAGCTTACCTACCTGCAAGGTCATTAGCTGATAAGCCTTAAAATAAACAGGATGTAAAACAAGAAAAATGTAGTCAAGGTTTCTACTGTGAAAAAAAGACAAATGTAAATTACACAGGGAAAAATGGGATCTCTGTTGCATTTAAGGTTGTCCCTTGTGACGATAAGGAAAGGAAGAGTCATGTGTTTGGTGTTCAGAAACTGTTCTCTGTGCTAAATTGCCACCCCTGTCCCTCTGGGCTGGTGCCTGAGTATGCAGAGTTGTAAAATAAACTATCTCCAATACTAATATAAAGTGAGGAGCTCCATTTCTCAGGGTTTCTTCCCTCAATTTAAATAAAGTTTTTGTCTTAGTGTTTCACTGCTGTGAACAGACATCATGACCAAGGCAGCTCTTATAAAGGACATTATTTTATTGGGGCTAGGTTGAAGTTTCAGAGGTTCAGAACATTATCTTCATGGTGGGAAGCATGGCAGTGGTCAGGTAGATATGGTGCTGCTGAAGGAACTGAGAGTTCTACATCTTGATCCAAAGGCAGCCAGGAAGAGACAATCTTTTGCAGGGAGCTAGGAGAAGGCCCTCTCCCACTGGGCAAAGCTTCAGCACAGGAGACTCACAGCCTACCCTACAATGTCCTCCAAGAAGGCTACGCCTCCTAATAGTTCCCCTCCTGGGGCCGAGCATATTCAAAGCACCACAGTATTATATCAATGTATAATTCTGGCTTCCTTAAGTACATGTTAGCATTTCTCACACAAGCTGTCTTTTAAAACTTTTGTTTTTAATTGACAAAGATTAATAATGGATGCTTGAGTTTAATGAGAGGTTTCTGTCTATGTCTAGCCAAGGTTCAGTTGAATCAGCATATGCACTACCTACCCATTTCTGCTCCTGACTCCATATCTTCAAGATATTTATAGGGCGAGTTCAATTATACAAGTAGGGTATTATATTTTGCTACTCTGAAGAAATTTTCTTACACATACACTAGAAATGACTGAGCTTCTTCACTTCAATATGGAGAAAGCAGCTATGTGGGTTCTACTCAATGACATATAAGCAAATCTGCCTGATAATATTCAGTTTCCTGGTATTTCAACTTGAGTTCCAGTAGCAAAGCAAAAAGAAACAAAGAAAATCTAATTATCATGGCTAGAACATTTTTTCCCCTTCATGCCTTTTCTCCTAATTTTTAACTTTATTATAAAAAATTGCAGAGCTTGGGAGATGGCTCAGCGGTTAAGAGCACCTGTTGCTCTTACAAAGGACTCAGGTTTGATTTTTTTCTTTTCGAGACAGGGTTTCTCTGTGTAGCCCTGGCTGTCCTGGAACTCACTCTGTAGACCAGGCTGGCCTTGAACCCAGAAACCTGGCTGCCTCTGCCTCCCAAGTGCTGGAATTAAAGGGATGCACCACCACTGCCCAGGCCAGGTTTGATTCTTATTGCCCACATGGCAACTGACAATCATGTGCAACTCCAGTTCCAGGGAATCCAATGCCCTCTTCTGGCCTACAGACTCTAGGCATGCACATGGTATACAAACATGCAAAATACCCATACATACAAAGTAAAAATAAACCTGAAATTTACCTAATGTTGCCCCCCCCCCAAAAAAATCAACAAAACCAACCAGGCCTTAATACTCAGTGTTAAGTCCCTACATGACAAAATCTAGAGTATTTTTGACTGATTTTATTTCAGCCTGGAGATGGCTCGGAATGCTCTTTCAGGGGTCCTGAGTGAACCAGCAACCACATGGTGGCTCACAATCATTTGTAATGGGGTCTGATGCCCTCTTTTGGTGTGAGAGCAATGGTGTACTCATACACGTAATTTTTAAAATAACTGTCGCCAAGTGCTTAACAAAATTAAAGACAAACAGGAGATTCATATCCTGTAGATTATGAATCCTTTATTACTCTTGATTTCTAAGCCTTTGCAGTACATCCAACTAGAACACCAAGGCAGACTTGGATGTAGACAAGAGTTCAGAAAAAAATAAGACATGTTTTACATTTCCCAAATCTCCATTTAACCCACACTTCCTCTAATTTATCTTCCTAGTTAATACAAACCCTGGATCTCTGCTCAGTGATTTACCTCTCAACATGTCATGTAGCCAGACCCTGAAGCAATTCTGGGTCTAGGTGTGTGCCAAATTCTGAGGCCCATGTTCCACAGTTTAGTTTTGATGCACCTCCTCCCTTTGTCCATCAAAAATATTCACAAGCCCAATTTTACTTTTACCCAACTAAAATCTTAGAAGTATATACTTCTAATCTATCAAACCTCCAAGTAAGGACATTCCATTTTGTAGCAGCAAACAACAACAAAAAAAAAAACACAAGAGAAAAATAAGCCAAAATTTTATTTATTTCTTGCATTTGAAGTATTCTTCGATGACATCCTTGGCCTGAGATTCTTTGCCATAGTCCTTAAAAAAAAAAAAAAAGATGCCAAATTACTTTTTCAGTAAGTTCTTTAATTATTTGATTCAGTCTTAAATTGCTTCCTATCATTCATACTGTAGCCATTTCCAGGGACTTCAGCTGTCTGTCCTTAAGGCTCGTAACATGGCATTATTGCCAGCCTTTCTAAATTTCTGCAGCAACACAGATTAGATTAACTGGCTGGCTTTCAAATTATGATTTATCTTTACAGAACGTTTAAGACTTCTGTATCCATTAAGGGCCATCAACGTTTAATATAAAAGCAAGACTTACCTTAACCACTACACAACTGCAACCAACCACTTTCCGTGGTTTCCCCTCTCGATCGATTTTACAGAGGCCCACCCATTCGCCCAGTTTCTTGTTGTCGTCAACCTAGCAAAAACAAAAGTAATTACTAGCTAGCAAGGACCAAAGCTAACAAAAACGAACTCAGCATTCCCAAGGTGGCTGTGTCAGAAGGGTGACATGGCAGTTTCCTCACATGGTTCAGTAGAGGGAGCCAGTTGTCATCATGTACAGCCCAATTGCCAATAATCAAATTTACCATGCAACTTAGTTCTGGTACCTGTGGCCCAACACCATCATCACTAATGCAGAAAGAACTTCAGCTTACCTTTATGAGGTTGATTTGGTGCTCGGCACAAAGTGCCTCCACCAGCTTGACATACATGGGCTCATCACAGTTGGATGCAAGCACACAGAGATGAGCTTGGCGCCTAAAGTTCAAAATTCAAAGGTGAAACCACAGCTTCAAGCGTTTCCGGTCAAGGAACCGGTCTTCTCTACGCTAAGCAGCACACATTGGTGTGTACAAACCGCGGGAGCTTAGTTATCCAATTTTCCTGTGCAAACCTTGGCCCTTGGATACCACATACCATTCTTTCTTGATGAAACCTATTTATGGCAAAAGCAAACCATGTCAACTTTCAAGACATTTAAAACTTGAAAGTTGATCCAAGCCAGTACTGTGCACCAGCATTCTAAATATTAATAGCAGGATCTGTGATGCCCACCTGGATTCAATTCAATTTACAAAAAAATATCAAAATCACCTGAATCTACCTCAAGCATTGGAACATACACGTGCATAAGCCTAAGAAGCCATGTTCTCTAGTATCGTAAACACTAGATTTCTGAGACACTGCAACACTGCTGCTTAAGTTGTATTTGATGTTCCCTTTCTACCTATTAGCAAAAGTACAGATTATCCCCACGAGCTACAGGTTTGTCAGACTAGCTGTTTCTCACCCATGAACGGGGTGAAGGGGTATCCGACAATCAAGTCATCACGCAAACACTGTAGCTTTACAAAAGCAACTACTGCTCATCCCCAATCCACACAGCAATCCACACATCCTAAGTGGGCTAGAGTTGATACCTTTTCCTATGTTTCCTGCTGGATGGATGACACTCAGAACTTTTGTGCTAACAGCATGAACTTCACGCTTTCTTCCCTTGGCTGCAGTTTTTGTTCCGGCTGCAACACCCCACAGTATTGAGACTGAGACACATACTTGTCTAAGGCTTTGGCAGCTTCGCGTATGCCACGTGCTAGGCCATCGTGGATGAGGGCGGTCTTCAGCACCTCTTGTAGAGCAGTGTTGACGTCCATTACACCTCCAGCAGCTATGCTGAAATGCAGACAGAATCGTTAGAATCCTCGGCAGGCAATGCACAACAGCTAAGCTGGAGAAAGCCCAGACCTGCGCCGTTGTGGGCGGCCCACGCCCCAACTAGGGCCCGTCAGCTCACCCTTCCTCGGCCATGACGGTGGATTACGGGTAACGCCGAATCTTGAACGCACTGAAACACAAAACACCAGAAAAACGCCTGTTAGGTCTCAAGCACTTCTCCACATTTGAAACCTAAGCGCACAAAAGAAGCTATTCACGGCGTACACGTTTAATTCAGACTCACCCCGAGCTTCCGCCTCCGCGCAAGTTGGCGGCGGCAGAGGAAAAGGCCGTTCGCGGCTGCATGACGGTATTTAAGCGCTCTGCGGGACTTCTTTGCGCATGTGCAACTCCTCCCAATAAAGAGGTGGCTCCAGCGGTGCCAGACGTTAGGAGTTTCCATTTCCGCCTTTAGGAAGGTCCGTGGTGAGAACGCGGCTGGATTTCTATCAGGCATTGCCACGGGCAGCCGTCTTCCCGGGGGCATGTCCCTCAGAGGTCCCACAACCTGCTTCTACGAAACGCGAGAGGAACCAAACTACTTCCGTTTTCTTTGCTGCATTACTAAATTACTTTGTTTTCCAAAGTCTTTCCATATCTTATCGAAAGTTTCCAGTTGGCAACACTGGTCGATTAGGCTGAGCGTCACCGGAGGAAACATTTGGTCCCTTGTTTTGAGCCGTTTGAGTGGCTGTGCTTTGTCTAGGACCGCAAACCCCACTGCGTGTGTCTCACGGTGGGTCTATCTGTAAGGGGAAATCCTTGTATTTTGAAATCCACACTCCACCCAGGACTTGGCCATCAGGAGTGGAATTTCAGAACCTTAAAGCCGGTTCCTGCACACGCCGACAAATGGGTTTTAATTTTGAAGGAATTACTCACTCTTCTACTTCCAAAGCAAATACACAAGACAACGCCTCTCTCAGAGGGGATATCCCTGAAACAAGTCAGAGCTTCGGATGGCCAGCCCGGTGGATACAGTGATCATTGTCGGGCTCATGAATTTCATGAGGATTTCAGAAAGTTGGTGAAGTTCCTTTTTAGCTTTTCTAATAAACGTTTGAGTTTCACCTTTAAAGCCTCACGCTTGCTTCCTTACCCCTGCAATTCAAAAATGTATTTGATAAGTGGTTAGTTTCTCCGGGCGTATTTTCTGCCAGTGCTTTTTCTTTAAAGATGAAAGACTGCCCATACTTATAAATGCCTGCATTTTAAAAGATAAAGCTAGTATTTTAGTCAAAGATTAAAATACCAGAATGCCACGGTGTTGGGGAGTGGAGATGATGTGAAAACGTAGAGGATTTGGAGTCTATAGCAACATTTAAAAGGGGCTTGATCTAGAGTACTGGTAAGTACTGAAAGAGTATTCAGACAGCAAGAGAGTGCCTTTTGGCTGTTTTGGAAGTAATTTTGAAATATTACACAGTCAGACACGGATATGGTTAAGTAGAGTTTAAGTAGTTTCCTTAGTATAAGGCTATTAAAAGTTAATATGTCAAACCATACCTAAAGTGCAAGCTTTTAATCCCAGCAGCACTTGAGAAGCAGAGGCAGGTGGATAGCTGAGAGTTCCAGGCCCACCAGGGACTAGTGAGGCCATGTCTAAAACAAAAATGGAAAATGTTGATATATTAAAGCATACTAGATTTCTCTTCCCAGAAGAAAAGTCTCACAGAAGAAACTAAATGTTAAAATTGGAAAATAACTGGGGTTGGGGATTTAGCTCAGTGGTAGAGCACTATCTCAAGGCCCTGCGTTCGGGCCTCAGCTCTGAAAAAAAAAAAAAGGAAAATAACTAATGTGTGTGTAAATACTAAGAAAAACAGCTGAGTGATTTTAGCTTGGTGCCTAAATTTTAGAGCTGTTTCTAACACAGTAGCAACCAATTCAGATTTCTCTCCACACCTTTGATATCAGCTCTTTGTCCTAATAGTCCACCCTAATAAATGCCTTTCTGTCAGCAGTAAGCACCCCCTTTTAACAACTGGAGCCTCTCCCCCTTAAATCTTGATTGTATAATCATTTTAATACCCAAAGGGAAGTTATTTTTCATGTGATGTAGATTTTTGTTTTAGATATAGATTCTCCTCCTTCACACACTCTTTAACAATAGGCTCTTAATTTGTCAAAGGTGGCAGAAAATTCATGTAGAGGTAAGTAGCTCTAACCCAGCACATTCTAGTAGTCACGTAATATATACAAATATGGGCTAGAAAGTGTACATGCAAAACAATGGGGTATGACCCTGTGCGTGCAGATGGCTGCACCTGAGCAGCTACCTGCCATCCCCAAGATGGTGACCAGGAACACATATGGGGGCATAACTCCAAGAATATGCTTCACACAGCCAGACACATCCACTTCGAAGCAGAAATCAAAACAAACCCAGTTACCACTGATCTTGAGAAGATAAATGGTGTAAATAATGGAAAGGGGACAGGGTAAGCAGGGCTGTTGTGAGTGTACAAAAGGAGACTGCGCATCATCATAGAGCCACGAAAAGAAGCCCGTTATCTACTGATGGAAGGAAGATGATTGTAAGTCAAATTCTCCCAAAGTATCAATGAATAAATGTTTAAAAAAAAAAAAAAAGCTGGGCATGGTAGCTCACACCTTTTATCCCAGCACGTGAGAGAAAGAGAAAAACAGATATCTTGAGTTCAAGCCAGCCTGGTCTTCAAATTCCAGGACATCCAGGGCTGTTACACTTGGTGTAACTTCAGTGATGGACTGTGGAATTGTAAGCCACATAAAGCCCTGTCTTCTCTAAGTTGCTTTTAGTCAGGTTGAGTGTCACAGCAACAGAAATGAAACTTGAGCAGGATCCTACATGCTAATGCCAGTATTAGCTCTTATTAAGTAATATGAATGTATCATGGTAGAGTGTATAATTCTAGTACACCATATGTTGAGACAGGAGAATCATGAGTTAAAGGCCAGTTTTAGCCACACAAAATTTGAGGCCAGTCTGGGCTAACAGCTAAGATCCTGTCTCAAAAACTAAAAATAATGAGATGATGATGATGATGATGACAAATTTTTGTTTTAATGAAATCAAGACAAAGTTTCTCTGTTCCCAAGGTCAGGGGCAGATAGCCCATAGATTAACCTCTGACCTTTCATGGCATTGGACTTCAAAGCCTTTGCTTTGAATGCAGTCATCTGACACCTAAATGTGTGTGGGGAAGGAGTGTCACTGAGAATTCAAGGATCACAATTTGACAATCAGACAATCACTCCTGTCTCACTGTGCTGAAAATGTGCATAAATGGAAAAATATTGCAATTAGGAAAGAGCAGCAGAAATCAAGGTTTCTGAATCATCTAAAAATTGGTGTGGTTTGCTAGGGCAGACGTAACAACAACAAACAACAACAAAACCAACAAAAAAACCATACACTTAATGTCTGAAGACATTAAGGAGTCTCAGAGGAGTTAGAATCCCAGACTGCTTTGTAGCCAGTCTTCAGCATAGTTCAGTGAAGATGCTACTAATGCCATAATATTGTGAGGTTTAAATGAGTGGTGACTTAAAATGCTTATTTACCTTGTACAAAATTATTTACCTTGTACAAAGATGTGTGCAAAGATCTGGGAGGCCTCTCCAGTGAAGAACGTTTGCACAGGTAGCATGCATGAGGTCCTGCTTTCTATTGTTTATTACCAAGTAAAACTGGGAGTTATAGTTATCTCAGCATTCAGCAGGGTTGTCAGAAGTTGAAGGTTGTCCTCAGCTACATAGCAAGTTTCAGGCCAGCTTGCGCTGCATGAGACCCTGTATCCAAGACAACAAAAGGATTTTAATGATCTAGAATGTGAAGATGATTTGAATTATCGAATCAATGGAAAGTAGGTTTTACCATCGCTAACTGTACTGAAACTGGAACTGTACTGAGACTGGAACTGAATTCAGTCCTGAGCCAGGCGTGTTGACACACACCCAGAATTCAGGGTGTGGAAAGTAAAGGCAAGAGGATCAACAGAGCAAGGCTACAAAGGCTACAAAGCAAGTCTGAAAACAACTTAGGCTTCGTAAGACTCCATCTCAAGCAAACAAACAAAATCCTGGCCCTCAGTTATTTCAACAGTGAAATAGTAAGGAATTAAATAAGATGCCCTTACAGGCTTTCTTGTTCGGTCAGTTTTGCTTTATCAAGTGCTGCAGGTCTGTACTATGCTATCTATTATTAGGGCTCTGGTTTCGACTACCTGTCACTGGGACTAGCCTTCTTGTGTGTCCAGGTTGCAGGTCTCTGCCTTTGCAAATGGCAGGCTTTCTACTTTTCAACGATAGGAAAATAAAGTTTGATCATTGTAGAAAATGCGAAAAATGCTCCCCTGGGCACCTAAGTAAGTTAGTAAAACCAATAGATAAAGAAAAAAAAAGTAAAAGCAGGCAGACCAAGGTGGGAGGGGACCATTACGTACAAGAGATTAATAAGGAAAACACGAAATTCCTTTAATTTTCTTTGAAGAAATGAAAGAGGGCAAAGGACACTAAGCCTACATTTTGCAAGGGCCAAGAGACAACTTCCTATACATATTTCTATATTTAATAAAAACCCTTAAAAATTACCCAGAAAGAAACAAAACAAAAAGAATTTACCACCAGATGGCTGATACTTTATAATGACTTATATGTAATATTACAAGGAAAAACTCTTGTGGAAGAGAAATGGCATGGGAGGGAAAGCTCAGATGGTCGAGAATGAAGAACCTCAGAAATGGTAAATATGAGAATACGTGGGAAAAGTTGGTTTTCCTCTTAGTTAAGGAAATGCATGGGACTGGAGAGAGCTCCTTGGTTAAGAACAGTGGCTTCTCTTCAAAAGGACCCAGGTTCAATTGCCAGCATCTATATGGCAGCTCACAATTGTCTGTAACTCTAGTTATAGAGGATCTGACACCCTTACACAGACATACATGCAACAAAACAAACTCAATAGTTGAGGGTGGATTCTCTGTCTTGATTGGTAGGTGTTAGCATTCTGTCTAAACTCCACCTCCACAGTTACCTGGCAACAGCCAGGTATGCTCCTCCCCTCAACTACCAGGCAACAGCCAGGTAGCCCTGCCCACTATTATAAAAGGGGCTGTCTGGCCCTCCTCTACCACTTGCCATCTGACCGTGCGCCTGCAGGGTTGTACCTGGCCTTCACCTTTCTTCCCTTCACTCACACGTTGGTCATGGCCGGCCACCTCCTCTCTCTCTCTCTCTCTCTTCTCTCTCTTTTCTCTCCTCCTCTCTCTCTCTCTCTCTCTCTCTCTTCTGCCCTAAATAAACTCCCTACGCAGAGCAGCTTGGAACAAAAGACGCCAGGGCAGAGGATTCCATGAAGGGGTATTAGGCAGAAGGGAGAGAGAGAGGTGGACGGCCATGACCACGTGGAGGGGGGGAAGGGAAGGGGAGACGGAAACCTGCAGGTGCACAGGTGCACGGGTCATGGGGAAAGAGAGAGAGGAGGGGCCAGACAGCCCCTTTTATAATAGTGGGCAGGGCTACCTGGCTATTGCCAGGTAGCTGTGGGGAGGAGCATACCTGGCTGTTTGCCAGGTAACTCTGGAGGTAGAGTTTAGACAGAATGCTAACAGTAGGTTTAGCCATAAGATAATTTTTCTACTTCATATGTCCATCCCCATAATTCATCTAATTTTATTTGTTTATTTTATATGTACAAGGGTTTGTTTTTTGCCAGTATGTATGTCCACCAAGTGCATGCAGAGACTAGAAGAGGGGGATCAGAGCCACCTGGAACTGGAGTTACAGCTGGTTGTGAGTCCTTTGAAAGAACAGCCTGTGCTCTCAACCTCTAAACCATCTCTCTAGTCCAATGAATATATTTCAGTCAGGTATACACTATTATGCAGAGGCATAAAGTGGTAAAAAGGAGATTCCCACCCACTAAAGTTCCTTTGAGAACATAGTTTGTCTTATTGTGCATGTATATCAAACTAGTTCATCTTGGCTCAGGCCTTTATATAAAATGAATATAGTAGAATAGAATCTGTCTAAGTTTGATGGTTAGGAAGGCAAGAAGATACTTGTGCCATTGTTGAGAGAGAAGTATATGTACAGCTTAATGAATGTGGAGGTCCCAGGTTCACAAAATAATGCCAGGTATATTATTCAAAGAGAGGCATGTGCAAAGTCCAAGCCAAGTTAAGCCTCAGGTTGCTGAGCTATATATGCTTTTTATTAAATTCTTAATTAAATGAGCAAAAGCTTGAAATCACCTGGTCCAGACCCCAAGAATCAGCAATACATAGGGCACAAAAGAGGAACACAATTTTTTAATCTTTTTAATTGCATCTATTCACTTATTTGATGAGGGGAGCACAAGTGTGTTAGTTGAAGGACAGTGTGGGAAAGTTTGTTCTCTCATTCTATCATGTGTATCCCAGGAATAATCTAACTTGGGTTGCAGTGCTAGGCAGTAAGTACCCTTAGCTTGCTTTTCAGCTATCTTGCAGGCCCAAGGATATATATACATGTGTGTATGTGTGTGTGTGTATGTGTGTGTGTGTGTGTGTGTGTGTGTGCATGTGTATACTAAGGGTGTAATAATAGCTGCTGATTGCAGATGGAAATAGATGTCAACATAAATGTAAAAATTAGTTAAAAGGTTGCTAATACAAAGTTAAGAAAAGTTCTGATAGAGTCCAAGAAAGAAAGTTCTTTTGAAAGAGGTGATAGTGGGGATCAGGTCAAGTTTGGGTAACACAATATCTGCAGTTAATACCAGTCCAGAAATTGAGGGGGTTTTTTGTTTGTTTGTTTGTTTTGTTTTGTTTTGTTTTTTAAAGACAGAAAGGAAAAAAGCAAACCATAAAAGAAATAATTGGAGGAAAGTCTTCTGTGATTTGAGGTTGGGTAGAGGTTGAGTCAGAATGCGAACACTGTAATAGCAGTGGTGGGAATGGCGAGGTAGTCTAGTGGTTAGCACTTACTGCTCTTCCAGAGGACCGAGGTTCAGTTCTTGGCATCTATGTGAGTTGGCTCATGACTAGCTTTAACTCCACCTCCAGAAGATCCAACAGCCTCCTTTGGAACTTGTACTGACATACACATAATTTTTTTGTATTATTTGTAAAGGTTTTTAATGAGATTGAAGCTTAAGAGGTTAGAGCCTAGAGATTCCATTAACAACTTAGAAGATCCTTGCTCTAGCTAAGCCTAGCGTTTGGAGTATTTCCCAAGATCTTTGTCTCAGAACTATTTCTAGCCCACGTGGTATTTCTATATGATCTTCAAGATCCACAGTAACCGAAGACTATGCAAGATTCACTTTGCTGAAGTACAGGCCTTTCCCAACAATTCTATTGTAGAACCCAACACATTATAGTAAAATATTAATCGTCTCTGTCACATCTGCTAGTAGGTCAGCATGCTACTAATGGGCAGCCGTACAAGAATTTCATTCATATTAAAATCACATCGACTGCAGGAATGTGACTCAATCCTTCTTCCTGGCCAAGATTTTCAAACTTAAAACTTTTCCCAGATAATAAACAAGGTAGGCTTGTGCTGGGATACTTCCAGTGGAGAGAAAGAGGGCACTTGGTCGCACCTCTTATCACTAAGACACACACAACCAGACTAACTAGGTCATACAAGTCTTACAACCCCAGCTCTGGATATGGAAAAACAAGACAACAAAGCAACTACAACTCGAACAACAACAACAAGAAAAACAAAACAGACCTTATCATTCAAAAACACAGCAAGTGAGACAATAGTTTGCAAAGCAGCAGACACCTGCATCCACAAAAGGTACAGACAGACACACCACACACACACACACACACACACACACACACACACACACACAAACCACGTCATTTCTACCTTTCTACCTTTTAGGCACCAGCCTAGTTTTCGGACCTACTGTTTTTAAAGGTCACAAGAGCAGACTTTCTCGTCGTTCTTTGGAACTCAGGATCGCCCTGGGCGGGGACCTCAGCTCCGCCCCTGCCTGCCCTAGCTCCCGTGGATCCCCGGGTCCCGGGATCGGCTAGGTTTCTTGTCCTGGCTCCAGTCTCCACCTCTGGACCCGAATGCGGAGTCTGATTCCAACAGCTCGCCGGCTGCCACCGCATCCCTCCCGCTGAGCACGGAGCGCCAGAAGACCCCAAGAGAGGCTCATGGACGAGGCAGGCTCCCCGGCTCCTGCGGAGACAGGAGGTGACTGCTGTCCGCGGGTTGCGCGCTGCGGGCTTTTGGCCTGTGTCTTTAGGATTTAATGGGTTAGCTTGTTTTGTTGTTGTTGCTGTTGTTGTTATTTCTGAGACCTTCAAGCAGGGTGGGGTCTGACCTGATTGTGGGGTCTCGGCCAGCATTTCTTTTCTCCGGTCTGGGGAATGTGTATGGGTACTTTCCAATCCTCGGCTTTTTTAAGTAGGGGGTTTCAGAATGCTTTCAGATTATTACACCACATCATCAGGCCTAAAATGTTCTTTGGTATTCATATTCACTGGCGTTTCTCTTACTTGTAACTTTCTCTCGTTTCTTTCTTCAGCTCGGGCGCGCGCGCGCGTGTGTATGTGTGTGTGTGTGTGTGTGTGTGTGTGTGTGTGTGTGTGTGTGTGTGTATAAGTATGTATGTGTATATGTATGTCTGTGTATATGTATGTATGTGTATATGTAAAAAGTTAATTATTTTTGAACAACAGTTTCCTCTCCCTCGTCTCCTCCCCTCTTCTCTGCCATCGGCCCATTCACTCATCCTGTTTCTATTCAGAAAAGGGCAGGTGTTCCATGGATATCAACCAAACTTTTGGCATATCAAGTTGCAGTAAGAATGGGCACCTCCCCTCAGATTAAGGCTGGATAGAGGCTACTCATATGCAAACTCAGGCATTTTTTAAAGGATTCTTAAGACTTCCCTATTTTGCATAGATTTTTTTTCCACCTAGCCTTTAAAAACAGATTAAATAATAATTACTATTCTCCTCCTCCCCCTCTCTCTTCTCCTTTTTTGTTCCCCCTCAGAATCATTTAATTTAAAAATGGCTAAGGAATCTGCTTGGACATTTGAAACTCAGTAATTGCTTGGTTCTTTGACAGTTTAAACTGGAAAAAAGTATGAAATGAGTTGATTTAAAAGACCACTAATTAGTGTGGAAAATGAGCAGATTTACATATTTGTGAAAATTGTCACAAATTAAGTTCAACAACTGAATGTCCAATAAAGAGCTAGCACAACCAGTTTACTCTGCTAAAGAGCTAGAGTTACCTACTTAAACATTTAAGCCCCGACTGAGTCTGTGTGGCATATGAAGCTAGTAGCTTGAGAAAATGAGATTTCTTTAGTACCCTGGTGCTCATCACTGAAGGGATTTCTAAAACAGCAGTCAAAAGATAGATCAGATGTCTTAATATTTTCCTTGTTTAAATTCTAACTGAAGAATCTCTGTATGAAAATGTTTCAAATTTGCAGTGGTATTCCAGGTCAGTTTTTCTATTTGGTCATAACTATTATATTTAGAATAGTTTTTTATCTCAACAAGTGTTCTCAGAGTCTACTATCTCCATGTAAAATACCACTTGTGTGTTTTATCCAGAATCCCAGTTACACCCATGTGATAGCAATATGTTTGTATTTAAGGTACTGGCCCTGGAAGAAGTACAAGTGAGACATCCAGGAGACTGTCAAAAGAACAGATTTTTGTACTGATATCAGCATCGTCCATGAACTTGGGTTGCATGATGACCTATTCTATCCTTGGACCATTTTTCCCTAAGGAGGTAAAACATTTTTATACTGTATAAATTCTAATTTTTGAAAACCCTTTCAGTTATATAGATGTTATAAAATGTAAGAATTTTATCATGGGGTGGGTGGCTCAGACAATTAAGAGTGTGTCCCGCTCTTCCAGGTAACCTGAGTTCAGTTCCCAGCATCCATATCAGGCAGCGCATCCCATCTTTAACTCTAGTTAGTTTGAGAGGGATGTGGTGCCTTTGGCCTCCAAGGATACCAGTGCTCACATGTAAATATCTCCACATACGTGTGCATACACACATAATTAAATAAATAAAATATAAAATGTACCTATAGTATATATATAACATGTATGTGTTTTATATGACAGTTGTATTGTGTGTGTGTATCTGTGTGTGTTGTGTAGGGACTGTTAGTCCATGTGCAGAGGTCAGAGGTCAATGTCAGGCTCCTTCATCAAGACATGGTCTCTCACTGACTATACCTGAAACTTTCCAGGTTCAGCTAGACTGGCTGGCCAGCAGGCCCCTGAATCCTCCTGCCTTAACCTTGCTGTGCTAATATTACAGATGTGTGCCAATAAGCTAAGGTTTTTTTTTTTTTTATATGGGTGCTGGGGATCCAACTGAAGTTGTCCTGGTTACACAAAAAAGCACATTACCTACTGAATCATCCTTCTCCACACACAGCAAGACACTGTTTCTTAGTGTTTTTTTTTTTTTTTTTAAATTAAGACCATCCTTCTGCTGGGTAATTCTCCCAAAATATATTTGAGACTTTCTAAGTATTATTTCTTCTTATCATGTAGCTTGATTAATCTTTATTTGAAGTGTATAGCTTAAAAAAACATAGAATCACTAAATGACCAAGATATCCAATGCTGTCTTCTGGTGTTGGGAATAGATGACTTAGGTAGTTTTAGCCAAGTATAATGGCTCATGCCTTTATTCAGAGCACTCAGGAGGCAGAGGCAAGCAGGCAGCTTCTGGGAGTTTTGAGGCCAGCCTGGTCTATAAATGAATTCCAGGTAGTCAGGGCCATAAAGTGAGACTTTGTTTCCAAGCGGGTTAGGGGTGGGGTGGGAGATAGATGTGGCCCAGGAAATTCAGTCTGAATTCTTATGAACTCCAGAAGCATTGTTTACACAAAGAAGGATTCTGATTAACATTGCGGGCTCCCTCTAAACTTTGCCCTCTCCATGGTGTTAGGAACTGTAGCCATGACACAAAGGTTAGACTAGAGTGTGGAGTACGCTTATAATATGGATCAAAGGGAACTCATTTGAGCCAGTTCAGACAATATGTCCAAATGTTAATTTTGTGCATCTTGCCAAAGTTCTAGGTCAACGGTGTCACTGACAACTTCTCAGTTCTTAAACCACCTCCATAGCCTGTACTCCTTCACTCTGGGTGCTACCAGAGAGTGCTTCTCTACTGAAGGAACAACATGCACCTCTGTACGCATAGAGCACTCACTGGTTTTCAGCACACCTCCGACAATCCCAGAAGGAGAGAGAACAGTGAGGATCCCATTGTTTTACTTTAAAATAGCAGTCTCAGAAGTGAGGGCTTTCCAGTTCAGTCCAACTCCATTGGAAGTTTCTACTCTGAATGTGCTGAGCCATAGAATATATATGCTCAGGTAAGGAGAAGCCAGGAAGTGTCCAGGAATAAAACAGATGAGAAAAGGCAGGAAGGAAAGGAGAATTGGCTCAGTCTTTGGGTATTCTTTAAGGAAAAAATGGCAAGAAGAGATTATATTCAAGCTATTTCTTGATAGATTATGGCTAAGGAGAAGGGTGTGCCGCTGCCTGAGAGTTGAGTGTGAGATGTGGCTTGAGAAATGGTAGTTCCTTTGGTAAATAACAGGGAGGAGGGGGTATCATTGCAGATGTGGTCAGGGGACAGCAGAGTGATGCCATATTCTTAGGGAACAGGAGACAGCTCACTGTGGCTTAAACTTAGGGCAGGGCAAAACCTTGATAGAAGGCTGGGACTCTGAGGGGCAAGCTGCAGCTGGAAGGCAAGAACACTGGAATGCACGCCCAGGGCTGGCGGCGGAGAGCGTCAGAGTGGTTAGCCAGATTTGGGTTTTGTGACAAAATAATGATAAGAGGCTCTGACTCAGCCTTACTAGAGCTGAGATCCTTAATACAGTTCCTCATGCTGTGGTGACCCCCAACAATAGAATTCTTTTTGTTACTTCATAACTTTAATTTTGCTAATGCTGTGAATCATAATGCAAATATCTGATGTGATGCATGTGAAAGGGTCATTTGACCCTCACAAAGGGTTGGAGACACACAGGTTGAGAACTGTCTGCTCTACTAAGGGTCTTAGTGTTTCTATTGCTGCAATGAAACACCAGGACGAAAAAGCAAGTTAGGGAGGAAAGGGTTTATTTGGCTTACACTTCCATATCACTCTTCATCATTGAAGGAAGTTAGGACAGGAACTCAAACAGGGCAGGAACCTGGAGGCAGGAGCTGATGCAGAGGTGCTACATTCTGGCTTGCTCATCATGGCTTGCTCATCCCACTTTCTTTTTTTTTTTTTTTTTTATGGTTTTATCGAGACAGGGTTTCTGTGTACCCGGCTGTCTGGAATCCTCTGTAGACAGATGGCTCGAACTAAGAAATCGCCTGCCTGCCTCCCAAGTGCTTGGATTAAAGGCTGCCCACACTGCGGCCCACTTTCTTTAGAACTCGACACTGCTCGAGTAGCCTACCCCATGGCTGGCTTCCTCTCATTATCAATAAGAAAATACCCTGAGCTCACAACAACTTGATCTTACTGAGCATCTCTAAACTGAGGCTTGCTCGCACAGTGACTCCAGCTGTTCAAGTTGACAAATAGTCAGCACAAGGAAGCCATGAAGTGCAGTTCCTCTGCTGTGCATTCACAACACAGGCCACTTTTATGGCCTCAAAAGGCACAGGGCTGCTCCTTTATTTCTTGAGAGCTAGTAACTCTTCAGCATCAGACACTGTGGAGTCCTCTAATCCAGGATACCTGTGACTCTGTCACCTGGAGATATCTCAGTCCCAGGACTGTCCCCTGCCCTCAAATGTCAGTTGCAGACCCCCTGAGTCACAAGCTGCAGCCTGGAGCTTGTGACTAACTGGCTACAAGTTGGGGTTCATACATACCCGACCTTGGGTTCAATTAATTTGTTTAAATTGTTATACAGAACATGCATGAACCAATGCATTGGGTGACATGTTACCGATCAAGAACATTTTCAGGTGTCTAGAAACCTTATGAGCCCTGTGCCTTTGGGGTTTGTGGACACCTCACTATATAGCATGACAGTTTACAGACTGGGTGTAGAAACACAACCAGGCCTGACAGTCCAGGTTCTCTTTGCTCTTTATGTAATTATCCTACCTCCAAGGTATGAGGTGGGGCCCCTCCAGAATAAGAAGGGTCTTATAACCTATCTGACAGGCTAGATGAGAGTTACAAGCCAGGAATTGTCATTCACACATATACACAGACACACAGACATGCAGGCAGATAGACAGACAGACACACATGCAGGCACACAGACAGACACACATACACATATGCTGGCACACAGACAGACACACACACAGACACAGATAGTCAGACATACACATAGACACAGACAGACACACAGACATACATAAAGACACACACACAGATAGACACATACACAGACAGACACATACACAGGAACAAAGACAGACAAATACATAGACACACACAGACACATACAAACACACAGAGACAGACACACACACATAGACACACATGCAGACACACAGACAGACACATATGCTGGCACATAGATAGACACAAAGACACAGACAGACATATACAGACATAGACACAGACCAGACACACAGACAGATACACACACACACAGACACACATGCAGGCAAATAGACAGATACACATACATATGCAGGCACACAGACAGACACACACACAGACACACACACACCCATGTCCTGGTAAGATGGCTCAGTAGGTAAAAGTACTAAGTTCCTCCCCTGGGCTCATATGGTAGAAGGAGAGAATTGACTCTGCAGGTTGTCTTCTGATGTCCACTTATGCACCACGGTACATGCATGCTCCCATGCACACCCACAGAAATGTAGTAGCAGTATTTTTATAAAAAACAAAATATGTGTAATATAACATTACAGTAAGATGAATACGCATAGTTTGTTTTAGGTCCCCATTCCTGGCTCATAACTCTCACATAGCATACATGGGAAGGGATGGAAAACTTATTTTTTTTTAAATTATTGTTGTAGGGGCTGGAGAGATGGCTCACTAGGTAAGAACACATGCTCTGCAAGCAAGAGGACCTGAGATTGATTCTCCAGCATGCATGTAAAAAGCCAGGCATGGCTGACAAGTCCTGTAACCCCAACATTAGGCAGACCAACATTAGGCAGAGACAGGTAGAGCATAAGAGCTCACTAGCCAGCTTCATCTAGTTAAAATGGTTCAGTGAGAGAGAGAGAGAGATCCTGTCTGAGGGCAAGGATGACAGAAATAGCAGAAGACACCAGTGTCCTGCTCTGCCTTCCTTATCTATCTGAATGTACCTGTACATTCATACACTATGCACACTCATATGCACATGCACAAATGCACAAAAACTGTAGTTTGAGAAAAACAGGAAAGGAAATGCAATTGTGACTACTGTAGAGAAAACAGTTTTAAATTATCTATCTATATCTATATACCTAGTTTTTAATTTTTAAAGATTTATTTATTTTGGGCATGTATGTATGTGTACGTCATACATGCAGTACCCTAAGAGATCAGAAGAAGGTAGGTCCCCTGGAACTGACGTTACTGATGGTTGTGAACCATGCAAGAGCAACACTTGCTCTTAACTGCTGGTCGGTCTGCCCCAGGCCTAAGGACTCATCCTGAAGATTTCCCAGGTATGTGCATCTCTGGGTAAAGTTGTTTGATGTTCTGGTGAAAGGATGAATTGAAACCACTCTACTGACTATAAATATTCGGGAGGATACACAGCCAGGCAGAGAAAAGATTACTTTTTTTAGTAATTGCTGACTCTCATAGAATAGCCATGTGAGGCTCCATACTCCATTTCATACCAACTTGGAGTTTCATAGTTTATCCTTAAGAATCATTCTCCCCCCTCACCCCCCCCCACCCCCCCGGATGTGAGCAAGCAGAGACTGGATTCGAACTTGGGAGAGATGGATTGCAGAGCGAGGCGACTGCAGCAGTGTGCCACCGATGGCCTCTTTTTAGTTTTTAAATACAGGGTCTCATTGTGTAGCTCTGGATGGTCCAGTTATTGTTCTGTAGACCATGCTGGCCTCAAACTCATAGAGATCCCACTGCCTCAGCATTCCAAGCACTGGAATTAAAGATCTGCATTTTTTTTTTTTTTTTTTTTTTTTTTTTGGTTTTTCGAGATAGAGTTTCTCTGTATAGCCCGGGCTGTCCTGGAACTCACTCTGTAGACCAGGCTGGCCTCGAACTCAGAAATCCGCCTGCCTCTGCCTCCCAAGTGCTGGGATTAAAGGCGTGTGCCACCACCGCCCGGCTTAAGATCTGCATATTTTAACCCTTAAATGTATATACACTCAATGTGAGGATCTGAGGCAAGATAGGGGAAAACATCGGTATAACTATTGTAAAGACACTGGCATGTTCCTGTCTTGAGAAGCACACACCCACATTGGGATGTGTACTATCCTTCCATAAGTGCCTCTCTCCATCCCTAAGCCCCACCCCCTCTTTCTGTCTAAAACGTCTATGTTTAAATCTATTTAAAATATAATAATCTCCATCTCTACCTCACAATGAGCTTCAGTTTTGCTTCGCATAGGTTTGTCCTGAAATTCTTTCTCTGTGGTGAAATAAAGAGCACTGGCTTGAGGCTGAGGTTGCAGCTCAGTTGGTGGTGTGTGCCTAGTACAAAACCCTGTATTTGATTTATAGCATCACGTGAATAAGTGTGGTGGTACATACCTGTACATTACTCAGGAGGCAGAGGCAGGAGAATTGAAAGGGCCTCACAAGGGGAAGTCCTCATGCTGATATGGGAATAGGCTCACCACCCAAGGACACACGAGACCATCTCGATGCAATTAGCAAAAAGGTAGTTTTTTAATAAGGAGGGGCCCCTCGGTTCGAATCATATCTCACGCAGGAGACAGGGGATTCGACCAAGACCCCAGGAAGTTGGGAACTTTTATAGGTAGGGGGTGGGAAGAGCAGGGAGATTTGGCGCGGTTATACATAATTGGATATTTTAAACATCATCAATTTGCATAGACCAGTTATTTTTGACCATGAATCTTTGGACTCAAGAGTACCAGAGGACCCATTACTCATTTTCTTGTTTAGACTTGTATGTCTTTGTGTCCTTGCTTCTTTTTCATTTTTGGTCACTCTGCCCCTAAAGAGGCTCAAAATTATTATTATTATGGTTAATTTTAACAAGTTGTTAGTGGCCTCTGCTGACCATGAATTCCTTGCTCTGTGTCTCAAGATGTTTTTAATTTTTTACCCTAACAGAATCAGGAGGAATTCAAGGCCAGCCTCAGCTATATAGCAAGTCTTAGGCTAGCCTGGGCTAATGACATACTGTCTCAAAAAGCCATAAAAAATAATAAAATAAAGAATCTCAGCTTGAGCTGAGTAGAGGTCTCTGAAAAGAACTCAGCCTGCTGGAGGTGGGAACACAGAGCTGTTTCTCTGACAACTGCCTCACTAGGGCTCACAGGTCAACCATACTTGCACAATTTGAAAAGGTTTTTAGGGTCATAAGAGGTAGCTCAGTGGTTAAGAACACCTGCTGTTCTTGCAAAGGACATGAGTTCAGTTCCCAGCACCCTCAGAGTAGCTCATAACTGCTTATAATCCAGTCCCAGGAAATTCATGCACGCCTGTGGTGCACATACACTACTCAGGTGCACACACAAAGTAGATTCAGAATAAGTGCTACATCATCTATAGCAAAGATTAGATGTCCCTGGTGGAACAGACTCTAAAGATTAATAATCTCAACTATGGAGAGTAAACTGTGGGGAATATCTTTGATCATGTGGTCTGTGGGGTGCATCCTTTATCTGCACTCCTCACAGGAAAAAAAAATTCTCCCCAAATTAAGCATGGGCTGAAGTCATGGAGACTACTGGCTGGGCCTTCCTATGACCCATGTGCCAGTTCTTGACATTTCCTCTCCTTGATGTTTCTTTGACTTTGTTTATTTTTTTTTCTAGAACTGGTGGCTGCCGCGTGTTTTGTGTTTGTTTTGTGTAGACTGCAATTCTATAATGAGAAGCGATACCAAAAAGGAAGTCTGTCTACATCAGCTGTTTCCTCAGCTCTGGGGCTGAGAAGCAGGCCCAGGGTGCCTCATCTCAAGTATTTTGTGTGTTTTATATTTTGTAATACTGACTTTTACTCAGATAAAGAGATTATTTGCTTATTTATTTATTTATTTTGTTTGTTGGAGGTAAGGTTTTACTGTATAGCCTTGTGTAGTCACTCTGTAGTTCATGCTGGTCTCATACTAACAGAGATCTGCCTGTCTTTGCCTCCCGAGTGCTGGGATTAAAGGTGTGTGCCATCACACCCAACTGGGAATTCTTTATTGGCAAACTAAGTGAATTATTTTCATGTCAGAGTCTAGATTTTACCATCTACTTTCATATCTCTCCTTACCTTACTTATTTTAAAATAATATTTTAAAATTCCAGAAATTGGAAAGGTTTGAACAGGAGATAGGGTAGGACCAACCAAACTAAGTAGGTACAAAAATATTCTAAGGAACCTGCTACTTGGTAAGTTAATTTTTACAAAAAGAATGTCCATTATGTGGACATTAACGCCCCTGCCCCCAAATCTTGGAAATTACTGTACATATATGAAAGTCACAAAGGCAATGTTCTGACTTCATCCTCCTGTCTTTCCATTAATGCTGTTCTGGCTTTTAAATTGTATTCCTGTTTCTGTTCTTTCTAAGGCAGAAAAGAAGGGGGCCAGCAACACCATGATCGGAATGATGTTTGGATGCTATGCGTTATTTGAATTGCTGGCATCTTTGGTGTTTGGAAAATATGTAAGTGTTGGCATTCATATGCATATCTTAATCTTCAAAAAGTCATAGGGTGATTTATTATAACTTACTAATCTAAATTTCTATAGATATGGAAATAATGCCATTATATCTTTATAAATTATGCCACAGTTCTCTTTGTGGTTGATGTTAGTCCCTTCCATGCTTATGAACAGTATATATTACAATTCTTTTAAACAATTATTTTGATATGATATTAAAACACATGCTTTCCTGCAGTTTTATATGTGCTACTAGGCTTGTTTATGTACATGTAGACTTGTTGAAGCAATTTATGAATCACTTTTCTTTGGCTTTTATTGTAGCTTGTACACATTGGAACCAAATTTATGTTTATAGCAGGAATGTTTGTCTCAGGAGGAGTTACAATTCTCTTTGGGTACGTAACTTTCTAATGTTTGGGAACAAGGATAAATTTCTTAGTCCATCTACTAAAAATGTTTATGGCTTTAAAAGTTCCCTTAAAGGTTTATTGTTATTATCTGTGTGTGTGGGCGGGGTGTTGTGCATGTGGAGGGCAGAGGACAATATGGTGGCATTGTTTCCCTTTTTCCACATTTACATGTATTGAATTCAGGTTGCCAGGCTTGTGCTGCAATCACCTTACCTCGCTAAGCTATCTCACTGACCCAACCAATCAGTACCAATCAGTACTATATTGTTGGATGGTTATCCTGTGACTAATGGTGGAGGGAGGGAGGTGGGAAGCAAATAGAAACATTGTTGACCCTAAAGAGAGTCCTCCAAGATCTGTTGATGTGCCTGCTGAAGCAGACATGGTGATGAAGACCTGTAATTCCAGCTCTCCAGAAGCAATGGAGGAGGACCTCAAATTTGAGGCCAGCCTGTGCTATACAGGAAAACCCTGTCTTAAAACAATAGAGAAAACAGTACTGTGGCTCCTGAATTCATCCACTGGGACTCCTGTGGCCACTCATGATGGGAACTTAATAGTCTTGAGTCATAGAAACATTTTGCTTAGACAGAAAAGAGAATCTGTTTTTTACAGAACCAGATCCCTGACTATGGATGCTGAAACGAGTCATCAGAAATCTTTTTCAGCTTCCTGCTTTTCTCTTCTCTTGTGTAATGTTCCTAGACAAGCTCCCCCAACTCCTTTTGTTTTGTGGTTGTTTTTGAGACAGGGTATCACTGTGTAGCCCTGAGTGGCCTGGAACTGTGTAGACCTGGCTGGCTTGGAACTCACAGAGATCTGTCTGCCTCTGCCTCGGAATGCTGAGACAGAGATAAAAGGCATGAGTTTGCTCTTTCCTATCACTATCTGATAATAATAGCTATATCAACCACTTATATAGCATTTTCACTGTGCTAGGTGTCAAAGGTTTTCAGGAAGTAACGTGAGTACTGTGAGCAACTTAAGCATAGCTCTGCAAGGGTATTGGCCTACCATGGCTGAGGCCTTTTGGTCAGCACAGCACCATAAGAAAGAAAGAAAGAAAGAAAGAAAGAAAGAAAGAAAGAAGAGAGAGAGGAGAGAGAGAGAGAGAGAGAGAGAGAGAGAGAGAGAGAGAGAGAAAGAAAAGAAGAGATGCATTGGTAAGATGACCATCAATTATAGCAGACAATATGGCTGATGTTGAGGACTTCTGTATCCTCTAATTTTGTTACCTAAGATAGGTCCTGTCATCACAGTCTTCTATGGGTCCAGGGGACAAAAATATTCCAAAGAAGCTTATTTAGAATTACTGTGTCAGAAACCAGTTATACCAACAACAACAACAAAAAAAGGGACAGCTAAGCTGTCATGGCTTGAATTATAACAAAAATTAAAAACAGCAATTCCCTATCGAAAGTGTGACAACCAACCTCCCTCCCCACCCCAGGGTTTCCCTGTAAAGTCTGGGCTGTCCTGGAATCCCTCTTTAGACCAGGCTGGTCTTGAACTCACACAGACCCACTGGCCTCTGCCTCCTGAGTGCTGGGATTTAAGACATGTGCCACCACCACCCAGCTGACAAACCAACTCTTTAGAAGATCCCTAAAGAGATTTTTATCTAATAAGTTTCGAAAGTGTGGTTCTCTTCAGGGAGTATAGTGAATTAAAAACTGAGACCAGTTTGACATTTGGTAATTGTCGTGTTCTTTTTCAGTGTCTTGGATCAACTTCCAGAAGGACCGATATTTATTGCCATGTGTTTTCTGGTGAGAATAGTAGATGCCATAGGCTTTGGTGCAACCATAACGGCCTCGTCTTCCATCCTTGCAAAGGCTTTCCCAAATAATGTGGCTACAATCATGGTATGTAATTTGAACTTATTCTTATTCCTTTTTTACAGGGAAAAAGGATTTGTTTGATTTCTTCTTACATATGTTTCCCCCACTCTCTTGTGTGTGTCATCATTCCCCCAAACCCCTTTCATTGTGATTTCTAGTTCCAACAGCAAATGAAAAGATAAAAAAGCACAGCATTGCTTGGTGTAGTGACACATACCTGTAACCTACTATTTGAGTGGCTGGCTGGAACACCAACAGTTAGAGGCTAGAATGGGTGAGTCACTGTCTGAAAAACAAAGCAAGCAAAGAAATGGAGATCATCTGTGATAGCTCTACCCAGGAAGAGAGGGGTTAAAAAGAAGTGGAAACCTGGCACACACCTTTAATCCTAGCACTCAGGAGGTAGAGGCATGAGGATCTTCTGCCCACACAGCCAGGCCAGCCAGTGCTACACAGTGAGACTCTATATCCTAAGAAGAAAAACAAAAGGCAGTGACCTCTAGTGCTCCCTAAATGCTCTTCCTGGTCTCTGCACTTTGATGAGTAAACACGGTCCCAACGTTTCTTTTTTTTTTTTAAATCACTCTTAAAATATTTTTAAATATTTATTTGTTTTCTTTTATGTCTGTATGAGTGTTTTGCCTGCATATACACATATATACCACATGTGGGCTCGGGGAACCACGAATGTCAAAACAGGGTATCAGATACCCTGGAACTGAAGTTATGATGGTTGTTGTCCATCATATGGGTTTTGGGAATAGAGCCCAGGTCCTTTGAAAGAGCATGTGATCTTAACCACTGAGCCATCTCTCTAATATCTATTTACTGCCCCACCCCCCATTTCTTTGTTTCCTTTTTTAAGATCTGAGTAATGTTTTGCTGTTTCCTTGTGGTTCTGTGAGTAGGTCCTGGCAGAGATGCCCATAGCTTTCCTGTACTCTAGAAGCTATCCCTCATGGCAAAAACTTAGCTCACGAGAGTCTTTATGCTACTTTCCTCAGATTCTTGGAAGAGGTCACAGGTCATCTTGAAATTCTCAGAGCACTTCTGTCTTGTCTGAGGGAGCACCCTTCTGATTTTGCCTTTTCTGACTACTACTCCTGTCAGTTTATCCATGGGTCAACTTCCTCCACATCAGACTTGTTGACCTCTTAAGGAGCTGGTGTCCTATAGAACACTGTGGTCTGTGCTGCCAAGGAGATTCCTATGACGGCAGCAGCATTTGAGATTGGCAGGAGAACGTAGACTTGTCCGCCCCCTCTGAATCTTCCATAGAAAGTCATAGCCAGGGCCAACACATTTCACAAGTTATTTAATCATGTGTGGACTTTAGGAATTTTTTTTTTCCAAGACAGGGTTTCTCTGTGTAGCCCTGGCAGTCCTGGAACTCACTCTGTAGACCAGGCTGGCCTTGAACTCAGAAATCCACCTGCCTCTGCCTCCCAAGTGCTGGGATTAAAAGAGTGTGCCACCAGCCACCACTGCCCGGCAGACTTTACGGATCTTGACTATAGAATTGTTAGCCATTGTAGTGCATTGGTCTGATGCCACTTGTATTCTAATGCTAAATACTGGCTCTCAAGATCTGGTTGCCCCTAACAAGCAGATCCTTACAGGGTCACCTTGCTCCCCCACTTAACTGATTGATAAAAGGCTGAAGCCTGTGATTGGGCAGTAGAGGAAGGAAGACAGGACTTGAGGATCCAGTGAAGGGGTTGCAGGTAGAGGAGAGAAGAGGGATAGAAGGACATGGAGGTGGAGGAGGCCGAAATGAGAGGAAATGGACCATGAGCACATGGCCAGAAAAAACAGCAGTAATAAGGGACGTTATGGCTGGGAACTAAGTTAGAATAGCTCCGAACCTGCCCAATCTAGGCTTACAGCTTGTAAATAAAGTACCTAGATTGTGTATCTTAGTTACATGCTAGATAGAATGCTAAATTCCCTTTTATAAGCCATAGATGTATTTAAAACCCTAGAAAACTAGATTGATTTAAAATGCTCCAATTTCCTCAACAGTAAGCGTCTTTTCCACAAGACTGCCTTGTTTATTTTACCTTTAATTTTATGCAGCATAAAATTAGAAAGTTATGAAATGGAATACAGAATATAGTAAATGTTTGACACATAGCATTGCTGTTTTGACTTCAAACACACATGTGCCATCCAGGCACCCAGTGCCCCACCTGCTCCAAGAGGACTTCTTCCAAAGATTCCATACCTATGCATGGATACAAGTACATATGCACACATGTACATATGCACACACATACACACAAGTACATTTGCATATACACTTGCACACATATACATATGTACGCATGCACATATGTACACAAGCACATTTGCAGACACACATGCATACACATACATGTGCATATACAGTAGCAGCATGATTCTTTCTCCTTTTCTTTACACAAGTGATGACATACTCTTCACACCATTTAACACCTCAATGATTATACTGACAAATTCACATTGGAGGTCTACTGTATCTAGTTATAAAATCCATCCTTATTCTCTCTTTACTGGCTGTATACACTATGTAGATATCTCCTAGTTAATTAAAATGCTAGTGAGTATTTACATCATTTGCATCTTTTGCTCCTGTGTTTAGAACAGGGTCCCATGTAAGTCAGGCTGGCTAGAACTCTCAAAAGTTGACCTTGAACTTCTGATTTTGCTGCCTGAATCTCTTCTCCTGGGTGCTGAGGTCACAGGAGTCTGCCACCAAACCTTGCTTGGCATAGCAAACAGTGCTACAACATCAATATGTAAACAAATATTTCTCTGTGTGTGTGTATAAATTGTGAAATGACATTTTAAAAATTTCTACATGAGTACAATATTTAAATAATTTCCACCCTTCTCTTTAATTACTGGTGTGTGTGTGTGTGTGTGTGTGTGTGTGTGTGTGTGTGTAAATACAGCTTCCACCAAGTTCATCAAGTGTTGCATATATGTATATATGCTCAGCCCTGACCACTGGGTTGGATAACCAATCAGGGGCCTCCCTGGAGAAAACTGATTCTCCTTTTCTTAGAAGCCATTGGTTGCCTGTAGTGCTTCATCTGGAGATAGTGCTTTGAGAAATTTCTCTCATCCATGTGGCATGTCAGATGGTATAGTCATTATGCTGGTCTTCCTTAGGTAACTGTATTGATATTTCATGGATGCAACTTCCCTGTCACATGTGGAGGACACTCTCTCATAGCAGACGTCCTGGGCCTCTGGCTCTTACCATCTTTCTGCCCTTATTCCTTGGTGTTTCTCAAGACTTAGTTATACAGGTTGTGGTGCATATGTATCAATTGGTGTTGATCACCCTGTGACCAGTCGTGTTTTGCATTTTGACCAGTTGTAGATTTCTGTAATGGGCTCCAGCAGCTTTGAAACGAAGCTTCTTAGATGAGAGGTGGGAAGTGCCATAAGGATGAATATTTCAAATGTGTTTACATACTATACCGGTTTAGGAAAATGGCAGTTACCAGGGTTTAGTCTCTTGCCCGTGACCTTACCAGCTACAGGGAGGTTAGCTAGGTTTACAGTACCAGGCATTTTGAGACGGGATTTTATTGTGTCACCTTTTCTGGTCTGGAACTGATAAAGATCTACCTGTCTCTGCTTTCCAAATGCTGAGATTAACGGCATGTGTTATCATTCCCGACACTCGTAATCTTTCAACTAAAAAAATACATGAGCTAAATTCTCTTTTGCTTTTTTACTTTTAGGGAAGTCTTGAGTTTTTTTCTGGACTGGGGCTGATAGCAGGTCCCCCTTTGGGTGGCCTTTTGTATCAATCCTTTGGCTACAAGGTGCCCTTTATTCTTCTGGGGTGCATAGTTCTACTGATGATACCACTCAACCTATGCATTTTGCCTAGTTATGGTAAGTTCAAACTTAATACTCATTTTAGACTTTTTATTTTATTTTTATGTCTTTGTAAAAGATACATTACTATATGTTAGCTTTTAGCTAATGTAATACTTCTTTTGCTACACTCTCAAAAATTCTCTTTCCTAAGATATAGGTAATTAATTTATGAGAATTTTTGTTTACAAAGGTCTAGGAATGTTGCTCAATTAGTAGAGTTCTTACCTAGCATGCATGAAGCCCTAGGTTCGCTCTCTAGTTCTACACAAGCAGAACATGGTAGTTGCCTTTAAGGCACCTCAACTATAGAGTGAGTTTGAGGCCTGCCTAAGTTGCATGAGGCCCTATCTTAAAAATAAAAATAAAAAAGCACATCACAAAATTTCCAGGTTTTAGGAGAAACAAATATTTAATTTCTGTTCACATGCCATTATCATTGGACTGAACTAAATTTTCACCAGAAATTGCTGTGAGCAACACATTTTGTCTACAAAGCAGTAAAAGCAAGGTGAGATCCGTATAACTTCTAGGCCAACATTGTTTTTAGGTTCTTTTGTTTGTTGTTTTTAAATGAGGTCTCACAGTGTAGCCCTGCCTGTCCTGGAACTCACAGGCTGTTCTTCCCCTCACAGAGATTTTCCTGCTTCTACCATTCCCAACTCTACGTCAACTTTGTGTACTCAGTGAGTTCCAGGCCACCCTGGGCACAAAGTTACATGTTTGTTTCTCACTCTGTTAGTTTCTTTGAGATACATCTTAAACAAACTAAAACATTCAATGTAGCAGGGCAAGGCCTTCCTTTCCAGTGGGCCTTGGCCTGTCTCTGTAGTAGTAACAGTTACAAGGACACAGGTCCCTGGCACAGTAATGAAATAATTTGGGGTTCAAGGCTCCCATTCCTATATAAATCACTGGTTTCTGTGACAAGCATGTGTATGTTGTCAGGAACCCATGGTTCACTGGTTAACTGATAGGAGTTAACCAGGACAAGGAAGACAGAACACTTTGTGCCATCAGGTACTTAGCTGTGGCCCATTTGTAGTTCCTTTTGGTTAAAGTGAAATTTACCAGCCAGTTTATGTACATTGTAAGCATTGCTTCTTAGTAGGGTAGTCAACTTACACACTTGCCAGGTTACTAAGAAACGAAGCTGGAGAGTTCAGCACCAGAGCTAGGGACCAGGAGAAAAGAGACAGAGGCAATACCACTGTAAACCACAAGGTGGCACTTATCTTTTCTGCAATTGTAGGGGCTCAGTGTTTGTTTTGTTTGTCTTAATTTAGCATTCTGGGCTTTATCCAGGTATGGTTTTAATATTTGATCATTAATTAAAAAAAAAAAAAAAACAGTCAGCAACAGACCTGGAGAGATGGGTCAGTGGTGAAGAGCATTGGCTGCTCTTGCAGAGGACTTGGGTTCACTTCCCAGCAACCACATGGTGGCTCAAAACCATCTGTAACTCCAATTCTAGGGGAGCTACACCGTTGCCCTCTGATCTCTTTGGGCATCAGTCATGCAGGTGGCCTGTATACAAACAGACAGGTGAAACACACATATAAAATAAATAAGTCTAATTAAAAAAAAATTAGGGCTGGAGAGATGTTTCAGCAGGTAAGATCACTGACTGTTCTTCCAGAGGTCCTGAGTTCAATTCCCAGCAACTACATGGTGGTTCACAACCATCTGTAATGGGATCCAGTGCCCTCTTCTGGTGTGTCTGAAGACATGGCAGTGTACTCACATATATAAAATAAATAAATCTTAAAAAGAAAAGAAAGGTGTCAGATTCTTATATAGCAGAAGAAAAAAAATAACTATTACATTAGGAGATGAGAAAAGACATCTAGGACAGATTAATTAAAACTGAAATTTAAAAAATCCTTAAGGATGATAATATTAATGCTGGAATTCAGATTGGAGTGTTCTTATTTAAGTGTATTCTTACAGTTATTGAAAGTTTTAATGCAGACAATTAGAATAGTAACCAAATTGTCTTTTGTCTTAACACATCCATTGGCAGAACTGGGTGTTCTATGCCCTCTGCTCATTCCTTCCATCCCCTTGGCCAGTGATACTTAGCATTGTTAGGAGCCCTTGACCCTCATTTTCAGATCTGTTCTCCAGTTTTTCCCTGATGTTCTGTTCTAACAGTCATGACATGTCACTCCTCTCATTAAAACCCTCAACCTGAGAACCTGAGGAGATCTGCTTTACAGACAGAAGGATCTATAAGGTCACACAATAGTCCCACCTCCTTTGTGAACCACAGGCTACAAGATGGACACCTGTGCTCTGAACAAGAACACACATCCAGACCACTTATATTATGTTTTTATGCGTGCACACATACCTATGATAAAGTTTAATTTAAAATTAGGCACAGTTAAGAGACTAACAATAGGGGGCTAGTGTGGTGGCTGAGTGGTTTAGATCACTGGGTGCTCTTGCAGAGGATCAGAGTTCAAGTCCCAGCACCCACACGGTGGCTCACAAGCATCTGTAACTCAGGACAGAGCATCCTCTTCTGGCCTCCACAGCACCAGAAACACATGGCAGGTACATGGCACAGATGCACACACAGGCAAAACACTACATACATGTAAAATAAATAAATAATTTGTAAAAGGAGATTAGCAATAATAATGAAGGATAAAAACAAGTTGAATTACTATAATTAAAGTTATTTAAAATTTAGAAGCTCATTTCTGGAATTTTCTATTTATTATTATTATCAATATACACATACCACACAATATATACATATATATATATATTCTAGACAGGGTTTTTCTGTGCATCCCTGGCCATACTGGACCAGACTGGACTTGAATTCACTTTCTGAGGCAAGGTCTTGCTATATAGCCCTTGGAGCTCACTACATAGGCCAGGCTGGCCCTCCTATCTTTGTCTGCAGCATGATAGGATTGCAGGCAAACTCAAAATATAATCTTTATGAAACACACACTGTATCCTGAAAGCCAATGTCAACAAAAGAGCTGACACATGAAGTTGAATTTAAATATCCAAGCTCTTCCATAGCCTCTACTGACCTAGCATGGTCTATCTCTGTCCCCCTTTCTAAGTAGTTTCTTCAAATCTGTCCTTTGTAGGATAATGGTGTCAAGTGGCATCATGTGTGACTTTTTTCATGGAGCCCCCCATCTCTGATACATTTCAGGGCAGGTGTTGGTAACTAGGGAGTTCTGTCTCTTCAAGGAGAATAATGATACCAGGATCTGGAAGAAACAATGGGACATCCAAGTGCCTTTGAAACTTTCCATAGGTTTTGCTATGTTCTACCCAAGAGTTTTCACTTACACCAGTAACGTGTTGCTTTTTATAAGTGTTTTGATACATTCTTTTATTTTTAAACTTAAAACTATTGGTAATCTTCACTTATTTCATTTTATGTGTATGAGTTTTTTACTGTGTGCATGTCTGTGCCCACAGTGGTCAGAAAGAAGTCACTAGAGTCCCTGAAACTGGAGTTAGAGATGTATGTGAGCTGCTGTGTGGGTGCTGGAAATGGAACCTGTGTCTTTTGCAGGAGTACCTAGTGTTCTTAACCACTGACCCATATATTATAACAGGTAATGCTTTCTGTATACACAAGAAATGTAACAGACTAAAACAAAACTTTTGTTTAATTAATTTTTTTATTTTAATATATATTATTTGGGTTTTTTTTGTTTTGTTTTGTTTTTTGAGTTTTTTTTTTTTCTTGTGTGTGTGTGTGTGTGTGTGTTGTTAGCCCTGGTTGTCCTGCAACTCTCTCTTGTAAACCAGGATGGCCTCGAAACCAACAGCCTCTCTCTTCTGATTGCTGGAAATAAAGCCATATGCATGCCTGGTTATTTTTTACTATTTTAAATTATGTGTGTGTCTGAGGATGTGTGTGAGTACAGATGCCTGCAGAGCTCAGAGACATTGGATCCCTGGAATTGGGGCTGGAGGTGATTGTGAGTCACATGATATGGGAACTGTAAATGAAACTCTGTTCCTCTTAAAGAGAAGTGAGTGCTCTTAATTGCTGAGCCATCTCTCCAGCTCCTCTTTTGTAATTTTCAATTTAAATTCATTACAGTTTAAAATCCACTGCAGATCAACAATACCTGGTATTATTGGCAATATCTGGTTGTGCCACAAAATGGCACCATTTCCTCTCTAAAGTCAAATATACACCATGGTTTGAAGGTTGAGCTTTTGGATTACAGTATTCTCTGTTTTTTTAAAATTTCCCTGAGAATATTACCTAAAATAGCAAAAATTTGTACACTCTTTGAATGTTTAGACATTGCAGATAGCCATGACTGATTATATTCAGATAGGCATGAACATGGGTTAGGAGACTGGGAGAAGTGATCTTAAATGATAAAAGTGGTTTACACAGTAACACCAACTTCCAGTCTCTAAATTAGTGTTTGTCTTGCACTCACAAAAATAACCAGGTCTTGAACCACACACACACACACACACACACACACACACACACACACACACACACACACACACACATCCCTGATGGAGCTTGAAGCTTAGATGATGCTTTCTCTGCAGTTGCTCACTCCACTGTCCCATCCCAAAAGCCTTACTTCTACATTGTAACTTTAAAACCTCCTGCACACTGATTCCACTGGACACTATTTGTATTTGAAAATCTGAGTATTTTTATTTTGAGGTTTTGTTTTGTGTGTCTTTTGAGTTGAGTCTTATAGAGCCAGGCTGACTTCACTCGCTATGTAGCCAAGGATAAAATGAATTCCTGAACCTCCTGCTTCTGCCTCCCAAGTGTTGAGATAGTGGGCATACACCATGCCAGGATAAAAGTCAGTCTTTGTTTTTTTTTTTTTTTTGGTTTTTCGAGACAGGGTTTCTCTGTAGCCTGGCTGTCCTGGAACTCACTCTGTAGACCAGGCTGGCCTCGAACTCAGAAATCGCCTGCCTCTGCCTCCCAAGTGCTGGGATTAAAGGCGTGCGCCACCACCGCCCGGCTAAAGTCAGTCTTTTAAATAAAATCCACTGTGGATTCTAAAGATGAAGAGTTTAGAAGCTGATATAGATGATACTATTTAATTTCAGGCAACTCAACAGTACAATTGTTTTTAGTACGAGACAGACAGTCTTACCAGCCTTGCCACTCAAAGTAAGTTAAAAAGTAACGCTAACAGATGTTAATTGCTTTGATGTATCTCTGTTTTTATTTTTATCTATTTATTTTTTAAAGATTTCTTATAATATGTAAGTACACTGTAGCTATTTTCAGACAACCCATAAGATGGTATCAGATCTAAATACTGATGGTTGTAAGCAACCATGTGGTTGCTGGGATTTGAACTCATGACCTCTGGAAGAGCAGTCACTGCTCTTAAGCGCTGAGCCATCTCACCAACCCTCTGTTTTTATTTTTAACTCCAAGAGTCAGATCCAGGAAAACAATCCTTCTGGAAACTTGTCACCTTGCCCAAGATTGGTCTTATAGCCTTCGTGATCATCTCTCTCAGCTCCTGCTTTGGCTTCCTGGACCCAACCCTGTCTCTCTTTGTCATGGAGAAGGTAAGCACTCTGTTCTGCAACAGTGGCCTTGATTATGTGTCCTCAGGCTCCTTAGGGGAAGACCTTTAGCTGTGAGAAGGAGGTAGACAGGGAGATGCACTCTGGGGAAGACTGTCTTTCCTCAGTGTTGTTCTTTGAGGGATATGACTCTGTGATCTGGAGTTCTGATCCATTAAAAAAAAAAATCTTCTCCTAGAGTTCAATGCATTGTCTCCTTCTACCCAGATCCTGCTCAAGTTGTTCTAGGCCTGTGTCCTCTGTGCAGGCATCTTCCATGTTACCTACTAGGACACCTTTTCTCTACTTGTGTGAGTTGTAATGAGGCATTAGAAGTGGTCACTAGGTCATTAGGTCACTAGGTCATTAGGTCACTAGGTCTTCTGATGTGAGTTGTCCTTCTCTCCCAGATGTCCCCTGGTCCACTTTCTTTTTAGCTATTTGATATAATCAGATGACGATGGTCTATACTACAGACTAGGAGAAAGGAACCAAGAGTCTCCAAGGCTGAAACATAAATGCTGGATTCATATTAGTTATTTTGCTTTTCACAGTGACACACCCCCTCCTGTATGGACCCTGAACCCCAGAAATCATACCTAGGGCTAGGATCCAAGAACATCCTTTAATAAGTTCTGCGTGTGAACTTTTTCTTGTATACATAAAATTTGTGAATTACTATATATGAAAATGTAACAGTTTGTAGAAATCAAATGATATGTTAACACCAAATGCTACAAAATAAAATTTCTAGGACTTCTGATAGAAGGTTGGAATTTATTTTCCTCCTTAGAAAAAAGTATTATTCACATACAAAGTAAGAAAAAATTAAAGGGAAAATTTTATTAAATTTTACTTCTTTTACTTATTCACTTTACATCTCGTTCACTGCCCTCCCTTTCACCCCCTCCCACAATCCTTTCCCCCTTCCTCCTCCTCCCTCATCCCTCCCTTTCTCCTCTGAGCAGTTGGGGGTGACCCTGGCTATCCCCCCAACCCTGGCACTTCAAGGCTCTGTGAGGCTAGGAGCATCCTCTCCCACTGAGGCCAGATAAGGCAGCCCAGCTAGAAGGACATATCCCATGTACAGGCAACAGCTTTTGGGGGTATCTCCCATTCCAGTTGTCTTGGTTGATAATTTGATTAGATAGAAAGGTGCCTAAGAAATAAGTAAGGTGTGTCTCTGGGTAAGGTTACTTCCAGAGAGCACTAACTAGGTGGGATGCCCTGATGTTAGAGTATCATCCCAGAGATGGGGCTGGGACGAAACACAAGCAGAAAAGAGAAATCCAGTGAGCACAGATATACTCTCTCAGCATCCTGGCTGCTAGCATGCAAGTTCTGTGTTTTCCTGCATCCTCCCCTCCAGGATGCTCTGAAGCCATAAGCCAGAATGAGCTACAGTCTCTCTTTTTATACTGTTCCCTAGGCACAACCATGGACAGCTAGCCACATACGAATACTGTGTGTAACTGAGGGAAAAGGAGATGTTTATTTTATAGAGAGATGTAATGTTCAACTTTAACATGGCGTTTCTTTTCCAGTTCAGTTTATCAACTGGATTTGTGGGACTGATCTTCCTGGGTCTGTCTCTATCCTACACCATTTCTTCACCACTGTTCGGTCTACTCAGCGATAAGAGGCCTGTATGTACACTGAATTATACTTAAGTTGCTTTTGCGTGTTTAGATCTGTAGCTACTTCCCCAGAATTCTGAACCTCCATTGCTTAAAGCTGACACCTTCAGCTGGCCTGAGAGAGAGAATCCAGTGTCTCTCCAGCCTCAGTTGTTGCTCTAAGTGGGCACAAGTTCAGTATTTCAGTGAAAACCAGTCTGACGATAAAACTCCTGCAAATGACGATTGGACTATGAGATTACGTGCTTTTTTCAGAGAGGGCCTCACTGTATGGCCCAGATTGGTCTGGAACTCAGTCCCCTTGCTTCAATCTTCCCTGAGCCAAGATCATTGTCTGTCATTGATAAGACAAGCCTGGCTTATATTGTACTTTCTAAAGATTCCTTACTGACCCACACAAAACAAAATAAAATAATGCAAAAGCCCCGATCCAAAGGCAGAGTCTTAGAAGTTCTTGGATTTAATCGGCTTGAGAAGCTGTTATAGGGAAATACTGACTTAGTGAGTCTGAAAGATGGCCCTGGAAATGTGTATCAACCCTTCAGTAGCCATCTTGAGAAGAATCCCTTCTGCTCCCCTTCAGTTTGGCCTGATCCATTCAATCTGCATGACTGATATGCAAAAGCAGCACCATTAATGGACCTCACGTTCCCATGGCTGCTTCTGAAGCCTTACTGCTTTAGAGCTTGCATTTTTCTCTTTTTAGCTTTGCACATACATTTATCATATATATTATGGGAATATATATATATATATATATATATATATATATATATATATATATATATATATATATAGTGGGGATTGGCTTAGTAACCCAAGTCTCAAAAGGATAATGTCTTCTTTTTAAAAAAGACTTACCTTCATTTTTTGTTTGTGTCTGTGCACTTGTATGCCACACACGTATATGGGTGACCTCAGAGACCAGAAACGGGCATTCACTTTCCTGGACCTGGACTTCTAGCAGTTGTGAGCCACCTGACATAGGCACTGGGAACAAACTTGGATTCCCTGGAAGAAGATTAATACAGCTTTAGCAGTATATGTATTAATATTTCAACAATGACTTTGGCTGGGTGGTGGTAGCCTTTAATCCCAGCACTTAGGAGGCAGAGGTGGGTGGATCTCTGTGAGTTCAAGGTCAGCCTAGTCTACAGAGGAGTTCCAGGACAAGCAGGCTACAGAGGACAACCCTGATTCAAAAAATCACCCCACTCCACCCCACCCTACCCCTAAACTTCAAAACAAAAAAACCAAGTGACTTTGATTTGGAACTATGTTGAAAGAACTTTTAACCACATCTCAAACAGTTGCCTTTGGAGCTAAGTGTGAAGACATAACCGTAAGCTAGGCATCACTGGTAGCAAATGTTAATTACCCCAGATCCTGGGAGGCAGGAGGACTAAGGTTATTAGTTCAATGCCAACCAGGGCTATATTGCAAGACCTTGCTTTAGAAAGAAAGACATAGGCAAGTTCTTACGTGTTTGTAAGTGTTCACGATGTGCAGATCTGTAGCATGCCCCTTTCCTCCTGGATTTCTACGCTCATCTTAGACAATATTCTCCTTGTCCTTAAGTTTATTATCTACCGATTTTCTCTAAATGTATAACTTCATTTACTTCAATGGATTTGGATTTTTGAATATTATTACTGTAGTTTTTAAAAAAATGTTTGATTACAGAGGGTCTTTTGGTTTAAGCTTTAAATTCTTTTTCTTTACCAGAATCTAAGGAAATGGTTTCTGGTTTTTGGAAACTTAATCACAGCTGGGTGCTACATGCTCTTAGGACCTGTACCCCTTCTGCACATTAAAAGGTAACTTTTCGGGCTGGGGAGATGGCTCAGTGGTTAAGAGCACTGACTACTCTTCGAGAGGTTCTGAGTTCAAATCCCAGCAACCACATGGTGGCTCATGACCATCTGTAATGGGATCTGATGCTCTCTTCTGGTATGTCTGAAGAGAGCCGCAGTGTACTCATATACATAAATAAATAAATCTTAAAAAAAAAAAGGTAACTTTTCTTGTCCTCCATGTTTTTGGAGAAATAGTAATTTTTAACTTTTTAAATGGCTTGGTACTGTGGGCATTGCTATTTAGACAATGACCTTGACTTAGGACTGTACTGGACTGTTTGCTTGACTAACAGAGCCTTATTTGCTAGAAGTTAGCAGTGCTCTAAGCAAATCTGAACAAATGAAATCTTTATCAAGTGAAAAAAATGTTAATTCTTATCTATAAATTGTTTGTCTGCTTGTTTGCTTTAAGCTGAACCTGGCTTTGAACTTATGTTCCTCTGGACTCTTCTCAAATGCTAAGATTATAAACCTGCACCATCTATTTTTTTTTTTTTTGTATTTTTTTTTATTGGATATTTTACTTACAGTTCAGATGTCATCCCCTTACCCCATTCTCCCCCCCTCCAGGAACCCCCTATCCCATCTCCCTTCCTCCTGCTTCTCTGCAGATATGCCCCTACCTACCCCCCACTCCCACCTCCCCACCCTCGAATTCCCCACACACTCGACGTCCAGCCTTCATGGGACCAAGGATCTCTTCTCCCACCTATGCCAGACAGGGCCATCCTCCCTTACATATACAGCTGGAGCCATGTGTGCCTCCCTAAGTGCTCCCAGACTGGTGGTTTAGACCCTGGGAGCTCTGGTTGGTTGGTATTGTTGCTCTCCTCATGGGGCCATAAACCCTTTCAGCTCCTATAGTTTTCACTCTAACTCCTCCAGTGGGAACCCCTTGATCAGTTCAATAGTTAGCTGTGAGCATCCGCCTCTGAATATGTCAAACTCTGTCAGACCTCTAAGGATACAGCTATATCAGGCTCCTGTCAGCATGCACTTCCTGACAACCACATCAGCATCTACCTTTGGTGACTGTACATGGAATGGATACCCAGGTGGAATGGTCTGCAGACGGCCCCTCCTTCAGTTTTTGTCCCACACTTTGTCTCCATATTTGCTCCCTTGAGTATTTTGTTACATCTTCTAAGAAGGACCTAAGCGCCCCCACTTGGTCTTCATTCTTCATGAGCTTTATGTGGTCTGTGAGTTGAATCCTGGGTATTTCTAGCTTCTGGGCTAATACTAATAATTAGTGAGTGAATATCATATGTGTTCTCTTGTGATTGGGTTACTTGACTCAGGATGATATTTTCTAGTTTCATCGATTTACATAAGAATTTATCGAATTCATTGTTTTTAATAGCTGAGCAATACTCCATTGTGTAAATGTACCACATTTTTTGTATACATTCCTCTGTTGAAGGACACCTGGGTTCTTTCCAGCTTCTGGCTATTATAAATAAAGCTGCTATGAACATAGTGGAACATAGGTCCTTGTTATATGTTAGAGCATCTTCTGGGTATATGCCCAGGAGTGGTATAGCTGGCCCTCAAGTAATGCTATGTCCAATTTTCTGAGGAACCGCCAGACTGTTTTCCAAAGTGGTTGCACCAGCTTGCAATTCCACCAACAATGGAGGAGCATTCCCTTTTTTCCACATCCTCACCAGCATCTACTATCACCTGCATTTTTGATCTTAGCCATTTTGACTGGTGTGAGGTGGAATCTCAGGGTTGTTTTGATTTGCATTTCCCTGATGACCAATGATGCTGAACATTTCTTTAGGTTCTTCTTGAGTTTCCTGAGTTGAGAATTCTTTGTTAAGCTCTATACCCCATTTTTTAATATGGTTATTTGGTTGTCTGGAGTCTAATTTCTTGAGTTCTTTCTATATATTGGATATTAGTCCTCTATCAGATGTGGTATTGGTAAAGATCTTTTCCCAATCTGTTGGTTGCCATTTTGTCCTATTGACAGTGTCCTTTGCCTTACAGAAACATTTGTCAATTCTTGACCTTAGAGCATAAGCCATTGGTGTTCTGTTCAGGAACTTTCCCCCTGTGCCAAGTATTCGAGGTTCTTCCCCACCTTCTCTTCTGTTAGTTTCAGTGTATCTGGTTTTATGTGAAGGTCCTTTTATCCACTTAGACTTGAACTTTGTACAAGGAGATAAGAATGGATCAATTTGCATTCTTCTACATGTTGTCCTCCAGTTGAACCAGCACCATTTGTTGAAAATGCTTTCCTTTTTCCACTGGACAGTTTTAGCTCCTTTGTCAAAGATCAAGTGACCATAGGTGTGTGGGTTCATTTCTGGGTCTTCAATTCTATTCCACTGATCTTCCTGCCTGTCTCTGTACCAATACCATGCAGTTTTTATCACTATTGCTCTGTAGTACAGCTTGAGGTCAGGGATGGTGATTCCTCCAGAAGTTCTTCTATTGTTGAGAATAGTTTTAGCTATCCTGGGGTTTTTGTTATTCCAAATAAATTTGAGAATTGCACCTTTCTATCTTTGTGAAGAATTGAGTTGGAATTTTGATGGGGTTTTGATTATTGCATTAAATCTGTAGATTGCTCTGGGCAAGATAGCCATTTTTACTATATTAATCCTGCCAATCCATGAGCATAGGAGATCTTTCCATCTTCTGAGATCTTCTTCGATTTCTTTCTTCAGAGACTTGACATTCTTATCATATAGATCTTTCACTTGCTTGGTTAGATTCACACCAAGGTATTTTATATTATTTGTGACTATTGTGAAGAGTGTCATTTCCGTAATTTCTTTTTCAGCCTGTTTATCTTTGGGTAGAGGAAGGCTACTGATTTGTTCGAGTTGATTTTATAACCTGCCACTTTGCTGAAGTTGTTTATCAGGTTTAGGAGTTCTCTGGTGGAAGTTCTGGGGTCACTTAAGTATACTATCATATCATCTGCAAATGGTGATATTTTGACTTCTTCCTTTCCTATTTGTATTCCTTTGACTTCTTTTTGTTGTCTAATTGCTTTGGCTAGGACTTCCAGTACTATATTGAATAGGTAGGGAGAGAGTGGGCAGCCTTGTCTAGTCCCTGATCTTAGTGGGATTGCTTCAAGTTTCTCTCCATTTAGTTTAATGTTGGCTACTGGTTTGCTGTATATTGATTTTTACTATGTTTAGGTATGGGCCTTGAATTCCTGATCTTTCCAAGACTTTTGCCATGAAAGGATGTTGAATTTTGTCAAATGCTTTCTCAGTATCTAGTGAGATGATCATGTACTTTTTTTCTTTGAGTTTGTTTATATAGTAGATTACACTGATGGATTTCCGAATATTGAACCATCCCTGCATTCCTGGGATAAAGCCCACTTGATCATGATGGATGATTGTTTTGATGTGTTCTTGGATTCAGTTTGCTAGAATTTTATTGAGTATTTTTGCATCAGTATTCATAAGGGAGATGGGTCTGAAGTTCTCTTTCTTTGTTGGGACTTTGTGAGGTTTAGGTATGAGTGTGATTGTAGCTTCATAGAACGAACTGGGTAGTGTTCCTTCTGTTTCTATTTTGTGGAATAGTTTGAAGAGAATTGGTATTAGGTCTTCCTTGAAGGTCTGCTAGAATTCTCCACTAAATCATCTGGTCCTGGGTTTTTTTTTGTGGGGAGACTTTTAATGACTGCTGCTATTTCCTTAGGAAACCTGGACAATCTTATCTGCTTTTTCCTGTGTTTCAATTGCACAGTTGTTTGGAGTAATTTTAAAATAGATTTATTGCTGACATTCTCTGTTTGATACTTAAGAGAATACAGCTTTTTTTTAAAATTATTTCTGTTCACTTACCGAGAGAGGAGGGGGACTGAGGCTTTTATTGTTTCCAGGCCATTCTTAGCATATAGTGGTTGCTCATTAAAGATTATTTGTTATAATTTATTTATTTAAATTTATCAAAACAAAATTGAGCCCCTTAGGCTTCTTCACATTCTTCTAGGATGAAACACAGTGTCACAGGAGGGGGGTGATTTTGGAGTTTTTGGACCTGGATTTGAATTTTGGCCTTGTCAACTGGTAGCAGAGCTTGAACAAATCATTTAACTTCCAAAAGCCTAAGCTTTCTTGTCTAGAGAAAGAAACCAGGGCCAGCAACATGGTTAGCATACTAAGATATTTGCTGTAAAGCCTGGAAACTTGAGTAAATTCTCCAGAATTTAACTCTAGGCATTACAAGGTGAAAGGAGAAAGCCAACTTATGCTTGTTGCCTTCTGACCTCTACACACACTTTGTCACACCTCCCTTCCAAAATAAAGAAATACGATTATATTTTTTTAAAGGAACAAAAACTAATTAATACAGACATGACAAGAATTAAATGGATGTCTGTCAAGTACCTAGATAAAGCCCCATAAAGAATAACAGTTTCTCTTCTCTTCCTTTGCCCCTCCCTTCTTTCCCATGTTTAATGAGATGAACAACAGCATTGGCGTTGAGAGGATATTGTTATGGTGAGCTGGCCAGGTGCTTACAGACATGTAGTATGTATGACTAACCACATGTATGTGGAATGTGTTACCAAAAGTGACTTTGGATGATGCATGAGCTACATTTGCAGTAGAGGTCTAAGGCACCAGCGTGAGTTCTCCCGGAGTGCTATGGGACAAGGTGAAGAAGCCCACCCATTTGTGCATCTGACTCTCGGTTCCTGCCCTCCTGGGATTTAAGTTTGTGTCTCTTAAAATACTAATGTCTTGTTTCCCCACATTTCTCTGCAGTCAGCTCTGGCTTCTCGTGCTGGTGTTAGTTATAAACGGCATCTCTGCTGGAATGAGCATCATCCCGACCTTCCCAGAGATGCTCAGTTGTGCATAGTAAGTTTCTCGATTGTCTGAAGAACTGCAGTGTGATGGGCATGGGGGTGGGATTATCAATCTCCCTTCAACTGTTCAGTTTCTAGGATGTTTGCCCAATAGTAAATTCTCATGATTTCATAGTATGTAAATACTGGAATATAAATCATATAAGTAATAATGAGTCATACTGGTGATAGCATAGTGGCAAAATGCTAGGAGGTAGAGTAGGTTAAAGGGCTTGGCTTGCTGTATGTCTCAGGTGGTGTGTGTGTGTGTGTGTGTGTGTGTGTGTGTGTTTTAAGTTTAAAAATCCAGAGCCAAATGGAGAGGTTTCAGTGTTGCCTCTGTTGACTTGTGACTGGAGGAGAACCGTACAAGAGCATCAGGTGACCAGCCTTCTGTCCTTGGCCATTGTTCCTTGTATAGTGGGCATGTTCATAAACACCGAGGTCTTCAACAATGCTGGCATTGCTTAATGATGCACAGAGGACAAAGAGCAGGTTCTGTATTTTCTTAGAGCAGTCTTTCTTCTCTTCATCTATTTCAAGAATTTCTCAATTATATTCTTAATTGGCATTTAATGTAAATGGGTTATGATTCTTACTGTTATACAGATGTAACTAAGTTATTTTATGAAGATGCCTTCAAATTTGATTCACATATATTTTTTTCTTTTCTTTTCTTTTTTATTTTTCTGATTTTTTGAGTCCTGGCTGTTCTGGAACTCACTCTGTAGACCAGGCTGGCCGCAATTTTGCTAATTTTTGAGAGTATAATATCATTATATTTCACTCTTCCCTTTATTTTTTCCAAACCCTCCCATATCCCCCAACTCTTCTCCAATACAGTTTCCCTGTTTTCATTGTTATTGCATGCATATATGCATTTGTTTACACATATGTTCCTAAACCTAGTCGTTATTTATGATGTTACTCGTATGTGTGTTTTCAGAGATGACCATTGGCACTGGACAAACATTTGGTGTGCTCTTCCCTGGGGAGAGCCACCTCACCTGCTCCCAGCTTTTCTCAGCTACCTATGTTCCTTGTGTGGGGTTGATGTCTGTTTTGTGCTGGTAATTGAGCCCAAGCTAGGAGGCTTGTACACTACCACTGAGCTACTTCTCTGGCTCCCAGACTCTTTTTTATATTTAGAAATGGAATGTTCTTATTTTAGTTTCTTTGTATGATACTTGGTTTATCTTAGTGTATCTGTTAAACAATGTTTCCATAGAAGTTCTCCAGTTTTCTTTTCCATGATGAATTATGTTCATGTTTCTCTCTACAGTGCTAATGGATTTGAAGATGGGATAAGTACACTGGGGCTTGTATCTGGTTTTTTGGTGCCATGTGGTCAGTTGGGTAAGTGAATCTATTTGCCCCTGAGACGCTGTTGTCTCTCAGGTACAGGTGGAAAACACGAAGAAGGCACATGTGGATCTCTAAGGCAAAAAAGCTCACCCAGGCAGAGCAAAATTCTAATTCACACCATGTGACTCCAAGTGTAGTATGTCAGCAGACTTCACACCAAACCAAGATACCCTCATGAACCGTGCTTTGGGTGATACTTAAAAGTTCCTTTAGCAATAGCGTACTTCAGACTTTTAAAATGCATTCTGCTATTGATTCACTTGCTTGCTTCTTTGCTTATTTATTTACTTCCTAATAGACCTGACACTGAAATGTGACACATACAAAGTCAATAACTATGTACTGAACTGACTCAGATATTGAGAGTAGAAAGAACAGTGGGCAGTGGGTGGTGACATGGCTGAGCAGGTAAATCCTGGAGACCTGAGCTCCATCCTGAGAACACATATAAAGATGGAGAGCAGAAGGGAACCAATTCCACAAGGCTGTCCTCTGACCTTCTTATGGGTGCTGTCCTGTGTAGTCCATCCCCCACACCCACAGCAAAAGGGTTCTTTTAAGCATATGCTGCTGTTGTTATTGTTATGTAGCTCACCAACTTCAGCAGCAATTCCACTTTTACAAATGTCTAATAATCATTATTCTCTCTCTCTCTCTTTCCCTACCTCCCTTCTCAGCACTGGATCTGGGGAATCAAAGTAAAGACATTATATACTGTGGGCAAGTGCTCTAATACCGAGTCACACCCAGGTCTAGGATTCTTTTATGCCCAGGAATCGCCTTGTTTGTTCAGCTTTTGTTGTTCTAGTTTAAGGAAGACCAGTGACAGGGTGTCCTGCATTTTTTTTTTTTAAAGAACTATTTGCTTATGTATGTATGTGAGTACACTGTAGCTGTCTTCAGAAGAAGGCATCAGATCCCACTACAGATGGTTGTGAGCCACCATGTGGTTGTCCAGAATTGAACTCAGGACTTCTAGAAGAGCAAGAAGAGCAGTTAGTGCTCTTAACCACGGAACCACCTCTCCAGCCAGGGCATCCTGTATCATTTTTGCACTTTTAACTATTCACACATTCTTCTCCCTTTGTTAGTGCTTTCATGGGACCTATCCTGGGAGGATTTCTGTGTGAGAAAATTGGTTTCGAGTGGGCAGCAGCTATACAAGGTGTATGGACTCTGCTAAGCGTGAGTAACCAGGGATGGGTGGGGTTTTCTTCCATTTTCTTCCATTGTGGAGACATTGGCCTTGGAGCACTTACTTTGACAGTGTGTTTTATTGCATTAAAGGGTGTTGCGATGGCCTTATTTTATCTCTGGGAGGACTCAGCAACAAAAAGAAGGTATGTCAACTGCTGGATTTGTTTCCTTTTAGAAGAAATCAGCTCATGAGAGTAGAAAAGAAGTATCATTTTCCATCCTGCTTGCTATTGGATTTCAAGGCATCCTAAGCCTCATTATTTGACATACAGATCCAAGGAAGTTCTTGAGTTGAAATGTCAATACTTAGTGTTTAGTTTTCTTTTGTGGGAAGAGCTGGGAGTTGAGACAGGGTTTCTCTGAGTAACCTTGGTTGTCCTGGAATGCACAGTGTAAATCAGGCTGGCCTTGAACTATGGCCTTGAACTCAGAGATCTTCCAGGCTCTGCCTCTCTAGTGCTGGGATTAAAGGTGTGTACACAGCCGCCACCACCCAGTGTGGGTTTTTTTTTGTAACAAAACCAGTACTGTTGTTTTTTTCTGTACTGTAGATCTAAAGCTCAGAACGTCCTTGGCACAGAGGAAGAACGAGCTGCTCTCTTGCCCAATGACATCTAGCCTCGAAAGCTCTGGATTGATCTAGATGGAGAGACAAGTGCCATGATGGTGATTGCAGCCTGGAGGAGCTTGTTGTGTGCCACACAGAGATCTGTGCTTCCTGCACTCGCATCCTGGAAGTGTCAAGCTGCTTTTACACTACCCGGAGCCAAGCTGTACTTCCTGTGGTTCTGGAAAGCTGGCTCGCCAAGCCAGCCCATTGGAGCATCTAGGAGAAAGGGCAAAGCAACAGAAGCTGGTGTTTCTAAAAGACCGACCTTGACTGTCAGGTGTTTTTATTGACCGCCTTTGCTTTCTTATTCTTGTGTTCACTTTTCACTCCAAGTTCACAGATGCTATGAATGTACCTCTTAAAATCGATAAGTGAGAAAAATGAAGCTATTTAATTCACGTTGAACATATAAAATAAAACGAATAATTTTATGAAATCAGTTTCAAAAGATGGCCTTTCTCTGCACTGAAGTTTGTACTCATCAAAAAGGCAAAATTCCTGCCTACCATATAAAAACTACAGAGCATTAGCTTTCAGATTTTCTAAAAGTGATTGCATAGCATGTTCAAGAAAAAAATGATTAATGTACTTGGGTCCTGTGACATTTCCTGTCATGATCTGGGCTTATATACATTATTTCCATAACATTGTTTGTTTCTGATCTTAGCACATCTATGTTTTAGTCCCATGATTTGTTTGCTTATTGTGTTTACTACTCTTCATACTCCTGCGAAATGTGTTCCATCACTAGGCTGGACAACACCTACCTCCCTACACCCAGCCAAGCAAGAGCCTTGTTCTCCACGTTGGAGAAATACTCCAACTTCACAGAAAATCCTTGCTTCTACTTGAAGTTGGAATGTCAACTTTATACCTCCTGATTCATTTTCATAATATAGTAGCTACATTTCCTTTATAATAAAATAATAAATGATTTTTGTCTAGCTATTTGTTATATTCATTCAAAACACTTTTGAAACAATGTTTCAAGTATCTCAAGGGGAACCTGAAACTCACCTTGTAGCTGAGGACAACCCTGGACTCCTGATCCTCCTGCTTCTAACTTCCCAAGTGCTGGGATTAGCATGTATGCACCACTACACATGGACTGGGTATTGAACCCTGGGCCTTGTGCATGCTTGGTAAGCACTCTACCAACTGGTTTATGGGCACAATCCCTGAAATACCTTCTGAATTCTTTCTCAGGATCAACCTTGCATAGATAGGTACCAGGGACATAATCGATACCCTTATGCAACATACACCAGTGAAAGAGAAAGAGAGCAGAAACACCAGAATTTATAGCTTATAGTGATACTCAATAAAAGAACAAGTAGTGGTATTGCTTATTGTGTTTACTACTCTTCATACTCCTGGGAAATGTGTTCCATCACTAGGCTGGACAACACCTACCTCCCTACGCCCAGCCAAGCAAGAGCCTTGTTCTCCACGTTGGAGAAATACTCCAACTTCACAGAAAACCAACAAGTTGTTGACTTTGGGGTGGAAGTCTCTTGACTTCAGGTACCGAAGCTTAAAAATAAAAACTTCATTTTCTGAGCACTCAGAGAGGCAGCCAGTTTGGGATCTGAACATTTTTAAAGGATGGAAATACAAAGCAAGGGAGTAGCTGGACCTAGCTGCAATGTTATCCAATTGTATTTCAACATTATGGGTTAAGCCAGGGAGAAACTGTTGGAAACTGGGCCAAATCCAGGGCACCTAGCATCAAGGTCCTTAATTCATTCTCCTAAACTTTAGTTATGGAGCTCAGAATGATAAGGGGACAAAGGAGCGGGTCAACTGCATGTAGTTAATTAGGACATAATAGGCAATTACATTGGTTATAATTTTTATAATTTATGTACCTTGGTTTAGATAACAGCAATTTCTATATTCCTCACCTGTTAACATAAAATTAAGAAAATATATAGATAAGTGGGATAGGTGTTCATTCCTAGGCTGGGAACATGAACTTGTTTAACCCCGCCAGCAAGATGGAGGAGAAGTTGTCCTTGATGGCTGGACTCAGACAGCTGTTTACAACAGAAGCTGTTCAGCTAAAGGGAAGTCACCACCTAGAACCTTGAATTTAGTTTCTCCCTATGATTGAATGGAGTCTGAAAATGAAATGGTAGCATTTAAAAGTTTCTTTTGCTTGTTCCTAACAGTATAATAGAGGGCTGCCTGGTACTGGTTATGCCTGCATGGGAACTAATTTGCACAAGCCCATGCCATGGAAATGGGACTTCATTGTAGAGACCTGAAGTAAAATGAGACAATCATGGCAGCAGTCCACTGGCAGTATGGAAGATGACAGCATGGTCCACTGACTGGAGTCTGGTGAGCAACAGTTAGGTGGGATGAGATAGCTGGCCAGCTTGGCAATGAGGGTTACCAGAATGTATGTCCCTTTTGTCAAGTTCTTGGAGTCTGTGTGTACATTGAGTGAGGATGCTGGCAAGCAACAATGGAGATGGAAGGAAAACTTTGAGAGGAAATAATGTTTGGGGACCATAGAGGTGGCCTTAGAACTCAAGGGAAAAGATGAAATGTCACACAGAAATGGAAATATCAGCGTTGCTGCTGTGAGGGAAGTGGGGGAGCAGATTCAATAATGACTCCTAGGTTTGGCCATGTGGTGTGATAGAAGGCTGCACCTCTTAGTGAGATGGTGAAGGGATGGAGCAGAACTTACTGAGGGGCCAGATAAAAACCATGATGAAGGAGGTGTGGTGGTATATGTCTTCAATTCCAGCACTCCTGAGGGAGAGAGGTAGGTAGATCTCTGTGAATTCAAAGCCAACATAGTCTTCATATTGAATTCCTCCAGGACCAGCCAGAACTATATAATAGAGAGACTCTGTCTCAAACAACAACAAGCAAAAACAATAACAGCACAAGTAATGATAATAAAACCCTGACAAGATACTTTTATCTCACACCATCACAGGGCAGCTCAAGGACAAAGGAGTACTTCTGTGAAAGTGACTCTGACATCCACTGTCGAAATTGAGGTCCATATGTCTCATGAGTTCATTTCTTTGTCTCCACCCCCTCTTTGCCTAAACCTAAAAGGGAGAAATGACCCTTTTAGGTCATTTCACATCAGCACATGCTGATTTTATTTTATGCAATTAACTAAGAAGAGGAGGGTACATTCATTTGCATACAATGATTCCCTTTCCCAGACTGCAGAAAATGACCAGGACCTTTGAGCAAGTGTGGAGAGCAAAGCAGGGCTGGGCCTTGATGGTCCTGGTTCTCTCAGAGTTTTTCTATCTTCTTTTGCATTGAGGAGGGTGGGTGAGGAGCTGGGTGGAGGGCACCACCATCTCCTCTTTGGCAGGTGGCCAAAGACTCCACCAATTCCCTGCACTTCTTATATTACCGCCTCCAACAAGGGATGCTACTGAGGCACAATCTCACTGAAACACTCTAGTAGATGTCCATGGCTCTTTCAGCCAGTCAGTTATCAGTCATTGAGTGTTGAGAGTCCAGTGTCAGTGCAAAGATTTCATGCTTTTCTTCATTCTCATTCCCAACATGCTGCTTTTAACATGTGCCTCAGATCAAACCATTTTACTTGTTTCTCTTTTAAAATTTCATCAGCATTAAGATAAATGACAAAATAGTGTAAAACTTTGAGATGTCCTCAGGGGTAATGGAGGCTGTCTGGGCTCTCCCTGTCTCTATCTCCTTACCAAGTCTGGGCATCCAGTTTTGTCTTTTCTTCTTCATCTTGGAGACTTTGGTCCTGGTCTCACATGGCCAAAGAAAGGGGATCTCAGATTCCCATGGAGTCAAATGTTTCCAAGTTCCAGAGATCTTCAGTGGGCTGAGAGGCCCTGAACTGACAGTCTTACTGGGCCAGCTGAGGTGGTGGTAAAGATGGTCTTGCTAGGGCCACCAGAAATGTGAGAACCATTCTGGAATAAGCACTCTGACAGGAATGAATGTGCAAGAGGAAATGTCACTGGTGGATGCCAATGTTGCTAGCCAGACAACTTGTGGGCAACCCACGGAGAACATGTTTCTATGCTTTGAAATGTTCTCCCTCAGCTGTCTGTATGGTTGTTTTCTCAAAAGTGTGACTTTCTCAAATTCATCTGTCCCCAAGACATTCAAATGAGAGATGTTTATCTTTATTCTCAAGAGCCAGATAACAGTCTCTGGGAGTTACCTTGGCAAGTATATCCATTAAGTGCAGCAAACTTCTTCATTACTTAGACACTTTACATTTCTCCCATATTTAGCCTTGGTTTTTGTGGTTTGGGGGTTTAGATTGGCAGTGCAAAGGCTATTTGTCTAGTTGTGGTGAGTTTAGCTGATATTAGCTGGGCTTCTTGTGTTTGGTAGCTTTGGATTTGGTTGTGATTAAGTGCACACTGTGTTGGACTTACCTAGGAGAGCTGAACAATTGGAGAGGTCTCTTTCTGCAGTCCCTCATCTCTCCTGAAAGTGAACCTGTTAACAGTTTCATTGAATCAAAAATGACTTCAATTGAATCAAAAGAAATAGTCAAAATTGGCAGGCTCTCTCCCCATCTCTGCTTCCACATTTATGAATGTCTTTATTATTATATTTTTTTATTATTTAAAACAATTTTAAAATTTAAATATATTTTGATCATATTCTCCTCCTCCTTTAAGTTCTTCTGGATCCCCCTCTTATGCCCAACCTTAAGTTCTTTCTCAGAAAACAATAAAAAAAATCCATCAACAATAATGCCTCACACACATACAAACAGGAAAACAAACTAAAAACACACTCAAAAAACAAACAAACAAACAAACAACCCCCCAGCAAACTGTAATCAAATAAAAGCATATAAAAAACTTGCTCATTACCATTATATGTTGGTCAACTACTCTTGAACATGAGGCCTGTCCTAGAGCAGTTGATATACCCAGTGTTATTCTATTGGAGAAAATAGATTTTCCATCTCTCAGCAGGTATAAATGAAAGTTCGATTGTTAAGGTTTTTAGTCATTTATTCATTTACTCATTCATTCATTCATTCATTTTAAAAAAATCTAACAAAAGAAAGCATAAGATAAAACAAAACATTGCATTTAAATTGGACAAGACAAGCCAACAGAAGGAAAAGATCCCAAGAGAAAGTAACAAGTCTAGTATGGAGTTAACCAATCAGATGTGATTGAATTTGAATCCCACATCATAGGAGAAAATCCATTCCAAGTACAGCAAACATGGTCAAAAGCATGTGGCAGCTGTGTGACATTAAATGATCATACACAGCACAGTTTGAACACACCATATTATTGCATCCAACCTGTAAAGAAGTTGTCAGCAGAGGAGATGACTATAAAATTTAGTCCAGAGCCAACTCAATGTCTTTATTTTCTAAGCTTTGTTGGAACACATTATGTCACAAGTAATTTGTACCATGTTGTCTGTTTTAACAGTGGACCTGTGTAATACCGTTATCCATATTTAAAGGAGTTTGATCAAAGGCAAACTGTCTACATGTAATTAACCAAGGAAAGGCTTTGAAGACTTTAATGTTAACTGTTTCTCCCACCTAGGAAATGCTGTACTTCTCACTAGTTAGGAATTACTTACACATATTGTTTTGAAGACCTAAGAGATACTTTTTAAATATTTATATTGCCATATTCTTACTTGGATGCTTTGAATGACTACATACATCCAGTTCTGCATCTATGCCTCTGGTATTGCTTTTTTAACCTTCCTGGAATCCATTTTCTAAAAAATAAAAGACATTTTCATATCTGAGAGCTACATTTTAATGTCTATGGTTGTAATTCTAAGCAGAAAGAGGCTAAAGTATGGATAGTGTTCAGATGGACTGTAGATATGACAGATACTACAGATTCTCTTCAGGCATGGTGGCTATGAGGTCTTCATGTGTATGAAGCAGGCAGAAATGAGTACAGTTGAGGAATTTTTTTTTTTTTTGTAGAAGCATATTTTGTGTCTCCTCCAACCCCATGTACTGATTTAAGCATCATGGGAAAACATTGTGCCAACTGGAAAAACCTTAGATGTAGTAAATGTCACTTAACCTAGCGTTCATATTTATAGGATATGTATTCCACATTAGAAAACCAAATCAACATTAAAGCCACAAGCAAAATAAAAAAAATAATAAAAGCATGTGGCAGGCCCTAGTAGAAAAATTACTGCTGTTATTTTTCTAACTGGACTTGATATGCCTGTCAAATAACCTTTCAAATATATTTGTTTATGCTGGCAGATTAGTGATACTTCCAGCTTTGATTAGAGTATGAGGGGAACCCTTCAGGTGACCAGATAGGGAAGCAAAGATGAATAGATGAGAATGTAAACTTTCAAGTTTCAAGTACTAGGATTGGATCACACCTAATTGAGTTTTGGCCAAAGGAATTCCACAGGAATGGCCAAACAATCCATTGGTGAGACTATATAGGTTGCTCTTCACAAACTAAAAATAAAGCCGCATTGCTGAAAACAACAACAGAACTTATAGATGGATATCTTAAGCTAATGCTTAAGTCCTCAGTCCTAATGTACAAGTGTCTTTTTCTATGGAAACATAATCTGCAGCTCTGAAAAGAGAAATTCAAACACCAAGATACATACCTTGAGATCTTCAGTGGTGTCTTATTTGCAAGATATGCTAGCAGAATGAGTACCACCTGGGCATGCATATTTCACTTGATTTGTGGATCATTTCTGTTTAAGTACCTTTACTTAAGCTAAAAAACATGGTACAATGTAATGGAGAAACCTTCTGTGAAGATCTACGTAAAGAAACACATACGAATGTTCTTCAATCAAAAGAAAGCAATTATAAATAGCAGAAAGCACTGAAAGCTTTCTATAGGTGACATTCCTAGTAAGAAACATTCTTTTGGTGTTCACATAAACACTCTTTTACTGACTAAGTAATTTAAAGCTAATATATCCTGAGTTATGTAAAAACAAGCACTTAAATTATTTAAAGCTAACACTTTTCTGATTATTAGCAGAAGGAGTACCACTTGTGAATGCATAGTTCACTTGATTTTTGGAGCATCTCTGTTTAAGCTCCTTTATTTTAGCTGAAATGCACTGTACAATGTAATGAAGAATTTTTCTGTAAAGATACATAAAAGGAAAACACAGTGTTCTCAAATTAAAAGAAAGTAATTACTAAATCTGAATGCACTAAATGCTTTCTATAGGTTAAAAACCTGGCAATATACAAACTTTTGGTGTTTGCATACTCTTTTACTGCCTAAGAAATTTAAAGCTAAGATATCCCGAGTTATTTAAACAGAGCACTTTTCTGGTTATTAGCAGAATGAGTACCACTTGGGCATGCATAAGTCACTTAATTTTTGGAGCGTCTCTGGTTAAGTTCATTTATTTTAGCTGAAATGCACTGTACTATGTAATGAAGAAACTTTCTGTGAAAATACGTGAAAAGAAACACATACAATGTTCCCAAATTAAAGGAAAGCAATTAGAAAAAGCAGAATGCACTGAATGCTTTCTATGGATGAACTTTCTAGTAAAATCATTGTTTTGGTATTCATATAAACTCTTTTACTGCCTAAGAAATTAACAGCTAAGATAACTTGAGTTATTTAAAACTAACACTTTTCTGGTTATTAATAGAATGAGTCCAACCTGGGCATGCATAGTTCACATGATTTTTGGAGCATCTCTGCTCAAGTACCTTTATTTCAGCTAAAATGCACTGTACAATGTAATCAAGAACTTTTCTGTTAAGATACACAACAAGAAACACACACACTATCCCCAAATTAAATGAAAGCAATTTTTAAATCCAAAAGAGGTAAATGCTTAATATAGGTGACAAACCTGGCAAGATAAAATCTTTGTGTGTTCATATACTCCTGTACTGCCTAAGAAATTTAAAGCTAAGATAACTTGAGTTATTTAAAACTAACACTTTTCTGGATATTAGCAGAATGAGCACATCCTGGGTATGCATAGTTCACTTGATTTGTGGAGCATCTCTGTTTAAGTAGCTTTATTGCAGCTGAAATGCACTGTAGTAATGAAGAATTTTTCTGTGAAGATATGCAAAAAGAAACAAATAGTTTTCTTGAATTCAAAGAAATCAACTATAAAAAACAGAATGCCTTGAATAATTTCTGTATGTGACAATCCTAGTAAGAAACATTCTTTTGGTTCTCGCATAAGCACTCTTTTACTGCCTATGTATTTTAAACTTATCTTGAGTTATTTAAAACCAATACATTTCTGGTTATTAGCAGAATGAATCCAACTTGTGCGTGCATATTTCACTTGATTTGTGGAGCATCTCTGTTTAAGTACCTTTATTGCAGCTAAAATGCACTGTAGTAATGATGAAATTTTCTGTGAAGATATGCAAAAAGAAACACATAATTTTTTGAATTAAAGGAAATCAATTATAAAAAAAGAACAGGCTGAATACTCTCTATAGCTGACAATCCTAGTAAGAAACATTCTTTGGTTTTCACATAAACACTCTTTTACCGCCTATGTAATTTAAAGCTAAGATATCTTGAGTTATTTTAAACTAACCCATTTCTGGTTATTAGCAGAATGATCCTAACTGGGAGTAATTTAACTCTGATTATGTGAAAATCAAAACAACATGCCTTAACAGAAACATCACCTGTGAGATGCATTCAGTGGTTTTTTTTTTGGTTTTTTCGAGACAGGGTTTCTCTGTGTAGTCCGGGCTGTCCTGGAACTCGCTCGGTAGACCAGGCTGGCCTCGAACTCAGAAATCCGCCTGCCTCTGCCTCCCAAGTGCTGGGATTAAAGGCATGCGCCACCACGCCTGGCTTTAATAGTTGATTTTTAACGTGAGAACAAACTATGGTTTTGTTTTTGGGAATCTTCAGAGACTGTTTTTCCATTACATATCACAGTACATTTCAGCTGTAATAAAGGTACTTACTTGTACATTCTATACAAATCAATGATATATGCATGCATGGGTTTTACTGTGTTTATGTGAAAATTAAGACAACATATCTTAATAGAAACATCACATGTTAGATGCATTCAGTATTTTCTACTTTTTAATAGTTGGCTTTTAATGCAATAACAACATACGGTTTTCTTTTCAAGAATATTTATTTTTACATAGCATACTACAGTGCATTTCAGCTGTAATAAAGGTACTTAATAGTATATTCTATACTAATGAATTAAATATGCATGCCCAGGTTTTACTATATTTATGTAAAAAATCAAAAAAAAATCTTAACTGGAACATCACATTTGAGATGCCTTCAGTGTTTTCTCCTTTTAATAGTTAGCTTTTGATGCAGGGATAATGTATTTTTTTTTTTTTTTTGAATCTTCACAGAACTTTTTCGCTTATATACTACAGTGCATTTCAGTTGTAATAAAGGAACTTAATCATACATTATATACAAATCAATGAAAAATGTATGCTCAGGTTTTACTGTGATTATACAAAAATCAAAACAACATATCTTATCAGAAACATCACCTGTGAGATGCATTCAGTGTTTTCTGCTTTCTAATAGTTGGCTTTTAATGCAGGAACAATGTATGATTTTCTTTTCATGTATCTTCAAAGAAAGGTGTTCCATTTCATACCATAGTGCATTTTAGCTGTAATAAAGGTGCTTACTCGTACAATCGATAAGAATCAATGAAATATGCATGTCCATGTTTTACTGTGTTTGCACAAAAATCAGAACAGCATTTCTTAAAAGAAACATCACCTGTGAGATGCATTCAGTGTTTCCTACTTTCTAATATTTGGGTTTTAACGCAGGAACACAGTATAGTTTTCTTTTCATATACCATCACAGAATGTTTTCCCATTACATACTACAGTGCATTTCAGCTATAATAAAGGTACATAATAGTACATTCTATACAAATCAATAAAATTTGCATGCCCAGGTTTTACTGTGTTTATGTGAAAATCAAAACAATATACCTTAATAGAAATATCACCTGTGAGATGTGTTCAGTGTTTTCTGCTTTCTAAGAGTTGGCTTTTCACAACGGAACAACGTATGGTTTTCTTTTCATGTATCTTCACAGAATGTTTATTCTTTTAAATACTATAGTGCATTTTGGCTGTAATAAAGGTACTTACTCATGCATTCTATACAAATCATTCAAAAATGCATGCCCTGATTTTACTGTGTTTATGGGAAAATCAAAACAGCATATCTTAACAGAAGAAAACAACTGTGAGATGCATTCAGTGGTTTCTGCTTTCTAATAGTTGACTTTTAACATATGAACAACATTTGATTTTCTTTTCATTTATCTTCACAGAATTTTTCTTGCTTACAAATAATATTTGGCTTTTAAATAGGGAACAATGTATAATTTTCTTTTTCATATGTCTTCATAGAATGTTTTTCCATTACACACTACAGTGTATTTCAGCTGCAGTAAAGCTGACTAGTACATTCTACGCAAATCAATAAAATTGGCATGCCCAGGTTTTACTGTGTTTATGCAAAGATCAAAACAATATACCTTAACAGAAAAATCACCTGTGAGATGCATTCAGTGTTTTCTGCCTTCTAATAGTTGGCTTTTAACCCAGAAACAACGTGTGGTTTTCTGTTCTTGTATCTTCATAGGATGTTTTCCCTTACATACTACAGTGCATTTTCACTGAAATAAAGGTTCTTACTCGTACACTCTATACAAATCAATTAAATATGCATTCCCATGTTTTACTGTGTTTGTGTGAAAATCAAAACAGCATATCTTAACAGAAACATCACCTGTGAGATGCATTCAGTGTTTTCTGCTTTCTAATAGTTGGATTTTAACTTGGGAACAACATATGGTACTTCTTTCTTGTATCTTCATAGTATGTTTTTCTCTCACATGCTACAGTTCATTTCCGTGGTAATAAAGGTACTTCCTCTTACATTCTATACAAATCAATGAAATATGCATAGGCGTGTATTTATGTGAAAATCAAAACAACATATCTTTACATAAAAAACACCTGTGAGATGCATTCTAATAGTTGAGTTTTAACACAATAACAACCTATAGTATTCTTTTTGTGAATCTTCACAGAATGTAAAAGCAATATACAGTAGCCAACATCAAACTAAATGGAGAGAAGCTTGAAACATTCCTACTAAAATCAGGTACTACACAATGCTGTCCACTCTCTCCCTACCTATTCAATATAGTACTGGAAGTCCTAGCCAGAGCAATTAGACAACAAATGAAGTCAAAGGGATACAAATAAGAAAGGAAGAAGTCAAAATTTCACTATTTGCAGATGATATGATAGTATACTTAAGTGAGCCCAGAACTTCCACCAGAGAACTCCTAAACTTGATAAACAACTTCAGCAAAGTGGCTGGATATAATATCAACTCAAACAAATCAGTAGCCTTCCTTTACTGAAAGGATTAACAGGCTGAGAAAGAAATTGGGGAAATGACAGCCTTCATAATAGTTACAAATAATATAAAATACCTTGATGTGAATCTAACCAAGCAAGTGAAAGATCTGTATGATAAGAACGTCAAGTCTCTGAAGAAAGAAATCGAAGAATATCTCAGGAAATGGAAAGATTTCACATGCTCATGAATTCGAAGGATTAATATAGTAAAAATGACCATCTTGCCAAAAGAAATCTACAGATTCCAAATCAATTCTTCATAGAGCTAGAAAGAGCAATTTGCAAATTCATTTGGAATAACAAAAAACCCAGGATATCGAGAACCTTTCTCAACAATAAAAGAACTTCTGGGGGAATCACCATCCCTGACCTCAAACTGTACTACAGAGCAATAGTGATAAAAACTGCATGGCATTGGTACAGAGACAGGCAAGAAGATCAATGGAATAGAATTGAAGATCCAGAAATGAACCCATACACCTATGGTCACTTGATCTTTGACAAAGGAGCTAAAACTGTCCAGTGAAAAAAGGACAGCATTTTTTTTTTAAATTAAAAAAGAAATTTATTTCAGAATGTTTCAAAACTAAATAGATTTTTCTTCCACACTCAGACATACTCACTGAAAACCAGCTAACTGTTCAAGATAATCAGAAGTATACGCAGTTACATAGTGGAAGAGTAGAGGAAGAATAACATTGAATCATTTAGATGTGAAATTAAAAGAAAATCTTAAATTAATAATATGAACACTTTCTCCATCAACTATATTATGATTACAGGGACATATTTTTGTTATTAGGTGAACTGTTTAGCTCCATTAATAAAACTATGCTGTATAATTGAATTTGTCACCAAGATGCCGAACTGCCAAAATTGTTTATGAAGCATGAAATATTGAAAAATGAAAGTGTTAGGCCATGTGGCATATTTATTTTAAAAGTATGTGAATAAAAACAAAAGTCAGTACAATTTCATCTTTAGGGAATGTGAGCTATCACTAGTAGATGATAGACACATTGTGATGTTTCATTATTGTCATCTCTTAACTCTCTTACTCATGCTTTATATGCATGGTGTGCCCACCCGAGAACTGGAAATTATTTTGAAACTTTGATCATTCACTGGGAATTAAAGTAGGGTCTTCAGAAGCACACTGATGTCTTTCCTTTGCAGGAAAAGCATCAATGCAAAAGCATGCATAGTGTGCAAATGTTAAACATCAGCAACCCAAAGAAAAGAAAGGACAGAATGCCCTCCCGCAGGGTCTGTGCTAGCATCCTTAGCCACCAGCTAGTGCTGGTCTCTTATATAGCTGTGGGGCTTTTAGAAGGTAAAGCCTACTAAGGAACTGAGCTACTGTCATAGAGGTTTGAGGTTTCATGAGCTCAGTCCCACTTCTGGTTCATTCTCAGCTTCTCATTCCTCCAGAATGTAAGATAAGAACATCCAGCTGTGAGCTCCAAACACTGTGGACCCATCCATTGTACTGCCATGACTTCCCTACTATGACTGACTGAACCCCTTCAAACGGTGAGCTGAAATTAGTCCTTCTCTCTTTTTTCATTTTTATTGGATATTTTATTTACATTTCAGATGTTATCTCCTTACCCCATCCCTCACTTCCTCCCAGGAACCCCCTAACCCATTGCCCCTCCTCCTGCTTCTCTGTGTATGTGCCCCTACTTACCCCCCCCAATACTCAAGAAAGCAAATATAGAGACAAAGTGTGGGACAAAAACTGAAGGATGGGCCGTCCACAGATTGCTCCACCTGGGTATCCATCCCTTGTCCAGTAACCAAAGGTAGAAACTGATGTGGATGTTAGGAGGTGCATGCTGACAGGAGCCTGATATAGCTGTCTCCTTAGAGGTCTGCCAGAGTCTGACATATTCAGAGGCAGATGTTCACAGCTAACCATTGAACTGATCAAGGGGTTCCCACTGGAGGAGTTAGGGTGAAGACTGAAGGAGCTGAAAGGGTTTGCTGCCCTATGACAAGAGCAACAATACCAACCAACCAGATCTCCCAGGGTCTAAACCACAAGCCTGGGAGCACTTAGGGAGGGACCATGGCTCCAGCTGTATGTGAAAGGGAGGATGGCCCTGTCGGGCATAGATGGGAGAGGAGATCCTTGGTCTCATGAAGGCTGGATGCCGAGTGTGGGGGAATTCGAGGATAGGAAGGTGGGAGAAGGGGGTAGGTGCAGGCATGTACCCATAGAAACAGGAGGAGGGGGGATGGGATAGGGAGTTCCTGAGTGGGGGGGTGGGGCAGGGAATGGGATAAGGAGATAACATCTGAAATATAAATGAAATATCCAATAAAAAAGATACTTTGTTTTGATTTTGCATAAACACAGTAAAACCCAGGCATGCATACTTCATTGATTTGTATAGAATGTACAAGTAAGTAAATTTCTTTCAGGTGAATGGCAGTTTAGTACGTTAGGAAAAAAAATTCTGTGAGGGTACATGAAAAGAAAATTACTGGTTGTTCTTGCTTTGAAAGCCAACTATTAGAAAGCAGAAAACAGTGAATGCATTTCAGAGTGATGTTTCCCTTAAGATATGTTGCTTTGATTTTGTCATAAACACAGTAAAACCCTGGCATGCCTATTTCATTAATTTGTATAGAATGTATGAGTGAGTATGTTTATTACAGCTGAAATGCAGTGTAGTATGTAATGAAGAAACTTTCTGGAAATATACACCAAAAGAAAACCATACATTGTTCCTGCATCAGAAACCAACTATTAGAAAGCAGAAAAGTGGAATAAATCTCACAGGTGATTTTTTTTTAAGATAAGTTGTTTTGAATTCACATAAAGACAGTAAAACCTGGGCATGCATATTTCATTGATTTGTATAGAATGTACTAGTAAATACTTTTATTACAGCTGAAGGGCATTGTAGTTTGTAATGGAAAAATATTATGAGAAGATACATAAAAAGAAAACCATACTTTGTTCCCATGTTAAAAGCCAACTATTAGAAAGCAGAAAAGGCTGAATGAATCTCACAGGTGATGTCTCTGTTAAGGTATGTTGTTTTGATTTTCCCATAAACCCAGTCACGCATATTTCATTGAGTTGTATAGAATGTATGAGTAAGTAACTTTCTTACAGGTGAAAGGCACTTTAGTATGTAAGGAAAAAATATTTTGTGAGGATACATGAAAAGAAAATTACCCATAGTTAGCTGCTTTAAAAGTCAATTAGTAGAAAGCAGAAAACACGGAATGCATCTCAGAAATGATGTATCCCTTAAGATGTGTTGTCATGAACACAGTAAAACCCAGGCATACATATTTCATTTATTTGTATAGAATGTATGAGTAAATACCTTTATACATCTGAAATGCACTATAGTATGTAATGAAGAAACTTTCTGGCAAGATACACTAAATGAAAACCATACATTGTTTCTGCATTAAAAATCAACTACTAGAAAGCAGAAATCGCTGAATGCATCTCACAGGTGCTGTTTCTGTTAAGATATGTTGTTTTGATTTTGGCATACACATAGTAAAACCTGAGCATGCATATTTCATGGATTTGTATAGAATGTTCTAAGAAGTACCTTTATTACAGTTTAAATACACTGTAGTATGTAATGATGAAACTTTCTAGTAAGATAAACCAAAAGAAAACCATATGTTGTTCCTTCATTAAAAGCCAACTATTAGAAAGCAGAAAACACTGAATCCATCTCACAGGTGATGTTTCTGTTATGTTGTTTTGTTTTGGGTATAAACACAGTAAATGCCGGGCATGTGTATTTCATTGAATTGTATAGACTTTATGAGTAAGTATCTTTATTACAGATGAAATGCGATATAGTATGTAAGGAAAAATATTCTGTGAGAATACATGAAAAGGTTGTTTCTGCTTTAAAAGCCAACTTTTTTCAAAGCAGAAAAACACTGAATGTATCTCACAAATTATGTTTTCTGTAAAGAAATTTAACTTTTATTTTGTATAGAATATATGAATAGTACCTTTATTACAGCTGAAAAAGAATTGTAGTTTGTGACTGATCCTGAGACATCCTAGAGGACCGACTGCATCCAGAGCAGAGGGTAAGACACCTTGCCCACCACCCCACTCCCCAGAGTTACAACTGGGACTCAGGGGGAGGTTTAAGGAATGAGCAGGCACCCCAAACCCCGCCCCTCTGGAACACACCACCTTCTGCCAGGAACCTGTTCCCTTTGCCTGGGCAGACCCCTTTGGTGGTCTGCTCCTGTGGAAAACACTGATCCTGAGACATCCTAGAGGGACCGACTGCATCCAGAACAGAGGGTAAGACACCTTGCCCCACCACCCCACTCCCAGAGTTACAACTGGACTCAGGGGGAGGTTAAGGAATAAGCAGGCTGCCAAATCCCGCCCTACGGAACACTACCCCCCTTCCGCAGGAACCTGTTCCCTTTGCCTGGGGCAGACCCTTAGCTGGTCTGCTCCTGTGGAAACACCAATCCTGAGACATCCTAGAGGGACCACTGCATTCAGAGCAGAGGGTAAGACACCTTGTCCACCACCCTCACTCCCCAGAGTTACAACTGGGACTCAGGGGAGGTTAAGGAACGAGCAGGCACCCAAACCCTGCCCCTCTGGAACACTACCCCCCTTCTGCCTGGAGCCTGTTCCCTTTGCCTGGGGCAGTCCCTTAGCTGGTCTGCTCTTGTGGAAACACTGACCCTGAGATACCCTAGAGGGACCGACTGCATCCAGAGCAGAGGAAACACCTGTCTGAGACACCTAGAGGACCTACTGCATCCAGAGCAGGAATACCACCTCCCTTCCGCTCAGAGCTTGGTATTTTTACCTGGGCAGACTCTTAGCTAATCTGCTCCCTGGAAACACCTGATCCTAGACAACCTAGAGGACCTACTGCATCCAGAGTAGAGGAAGCTTAGGATCACAGAACACAGAGACATCTGGAATCTGAGGAGATCTGACACAAGCAAGATAACTGGAAAGACAGACTCTAGTCAGACACAGCGAGCACAGTAACACTAGAGTCAACCAGATGGCGAAAGGCAAGTGCAAGAACACAAGCAACAGAAACCAAAGTTACCTGACATCATCATAACCCAGTTCTCCTACCAAAGCAAGCCCTGGATACCACATCACACAGGAAAAAACAGGATTCAGAATTAAAATCACTTCTCATGATGATGATAGAGGATTTTAAGAAAGACATAAAGTAACTCCCTCAAAGAAATACAGGAGAACACAGGTAAACAGGTAGAAGCCCTTAAAGAGGAAACACAAAAATCCTTTAAAGAATTGAAAGAGAAACACAGGTAAACAGGTAGAAGCCCTTAAAGAGGCAACACAAAAATCCTTTAAAGAATTGAAAGAGAACACAGGTAAACAGGTAGAAGTCCTTAAAGAGGAAAACAACAAAAAATCCTTTAAAGAATTGCAAGAAAACACAACCAAACAGGTGAAGGAATTGAAAACAAAACCATCCAGGATAATAAAATGGAAATAGAAACAATAAAAGAAATCTCAAAGGGAGACTACTCTGGAGATTTGAAAACGTAAGGAAAGAGATCACGAGTCATAGATGCAAGCATCACCAACAGAATACAAGAGATAGAAGAGAGAATCTCATGTGTAGAATATACCATGGAAAACATTGACACAACAGTCAAAAGAAAATGCAAAATGCAAAAAGCTCCTAACCCATAACATCCAGGACATCCAAGACACAATGAGAAGACCAAACCTAAGGATAATAAGTATAGATGAGAGTGAAGACTCCCAATTTAAAGGACCAATAAATACTTCAACAAAATTATATAGAGGAAAATTTCCCCTACCTAAAGAACGAGATGCCCATAAACATACAAGAAGCCTACAGAACACCAAAACAGACTAGACCAGAAAAAAATATACCCCCTGACACATAATAATCAAAAACACCAAATGCACAAAACAAAGAAACAATACTAAAAGCAGTAAGGGAAAAAGGTCAAGTAACTTATAAGGGCAAGACCGATAAAGAATTACACCAGACTTTTCACCAAGAGACTATAAAAGCCAGAAGATCCTGGTCTGATATCATACAGACCCTAAGTGAAACTACAAATGCCAGCCTGGACTGCTGTACCCAGCAAAACTCTCAATCACTATAGATGGAGAAATCAAGATATTCCATGACAAAACCAAATTTGCACACTATCTTCCCACAAATCCATCACTTCAAAGAATAATTGATGGAAAACGCCAACACAAGGAAGGAAACTACAACCTAGAAAAAGCAAGGAAGTAATCTTCCAACAACCCCCAAAAAAGGTAGCTACACAAACATAATTCCACCTCTAATAACAAAATAATAGGAAACAACAATCATTTTTCCTTAATATCGCTTAACATCAATGGACTCAATCTCCAATAAAAAGACGTAGACTATCAGACTGGATACAAAACAAGACCCAGAATTTTGCTGCATACAAGAAACACACCTCAGTGACAAAGACAGGACACTACCTCAGAGTAAAAGGCGGAAAACAATTTTCCAAGCAAATGGTCCCAAGAAACAAGTGGAGTAAGCCATTCTAATATGAAATAAAATCGACTTTTCAACCAAAAGTAATCAAAAAAGACAAGGAAGGACACTTCATACTCATCAAAGGAAAAATCTACCAAGATGAACTCTCAATTCTGAACATCTACGCTCCAAATGCAAGGGCAACCCACCTACATAAAAAAACTTTACTAAAGCTCAAAGCACACATCACACCTCACACAATAATAGTGGGGGATTTTAACACCCCGCTCTCTCCAATGGACAGATCATGGAAACAGAAACTAAACAAAGACACATTGAAATTAACAGAGGTTTTGAACCAAATGGATTTAACAGATATCTATAGAACATTTCATCCTAAAATAAAAGATTATACCTTTTTCTCAGCACCTCATAGTACCTTTCTCCAAAATAGACCATATAATTGGTCACAAAAACAGTCCTCAACAGATACAAAAAGATTGAAATAATCCCTTGCATCCTATCAGATCACCACGAAGTAAGGCTGGTCTTTGATAAGGACAGAACCAAGGGAAAACCCACATGCATGTAGAAACTGAACAATGCTCTACTCAATGTCAAGGAAGAAATACAGAAAGAAAGTAAAGACTTTTTTAGAATTTAAACGGAAATGAGGAAACATCATACCAGAACTTGTGGGACTCCTTAGGTTAGGGAAATTTTCCTCTATAATTTAGTTGAAGATATTTACTGGTCCTTTAAATTGGGAATCTTCATTCTCATCTATGCCTATTATCCTTAGGTTTGGTCTTCTCATTGTATCCTGGATTTCCTGGATGTTCTGGGTTAGGACCCTTTTGCATTTTGCATTTTCTTTGACTGTTGTGTCAATGTTTTCCATGGTATATTTTACACATGAGATCTCTCTCTCTATCTCTTGTATTCTGTTGGTGATGCTTGCGTCTATGACTCCTGATCTCTTTCCTACATTTTCTATCTCCAGATTAGTCTCCCTTTGAGATTTCTTTATTGTTTCTATTTCTGTTTTTAGATCCTGGATTGTTTTGTTCAATTCCTTCACCTGTTTGGTTGTGTTTTCTTGCAATTCTTTAAAGGATTTTTTGTGTTTCCTCTTTAAGGGCTTCTACCTGTTTACCTGTGTTCTCCTGTATTTCTTTGAGGGAGTTACTTATGTCTTTCTTAAAATCCTCTATCATCATCATGAGAAGTGATTTTAATTCTGAATCCTGTTTTTTCCTGTGTGATGTGGTATCCAGGGCTTGCTTTGGTAGGAGAACTGGGTTATGATGATGTCAGGTAACTTTAGTTTCTTTTACTTGTGTTCTTGTGCTTGCCTTTCACCATATGGTCAACTCTAGCATTAGCTGTGCTCACTGTGTCTGACTGGAGTCTGTCTTTCCAGTTATCTTGCTTGTGTCAGATCTCCTCAGATTCCAGATGTCTCTGTGTTCCTGTGATCCTAAGCTTCTTCAGCTCTGGATGCAGTAGATCCTCCTCTGCTCTGGATGCAGTAGGTCCTCTAGGTTGTCTCAGGATCAGGTGTTTCCATGGGTGCAGATTAGCTAAGAGTCTACCCCAGGCAAAGAGACCAGGTTCCTCTGCTCTGGATGCAGTAGGACCCTCTAGGATGTCTCAGGATTGGTGTTTCCACAGGAGCAGACCAGCTAAGGGTCCTCCCCAGGCAAAGGGAACAGGTTCTGGGCAGAAGGGAGGTGGTATTCCCGAGGGGCAGGGGTTTGGGTGCCTGCTTGTTCCTTAACCCCAACCTGAGACCCAGTTGTAACTCTGGGAGTGGGGTGGTGGGCAAGGTGTCTTACCCTCTGCTCTGAATGCAGTTGGTCCCTCTAGGATGTCTCAGGATTGGTGTTTCCACAGGAGCAGACCAGCCTAGGGTCTGCCCCAGGCAAAGGACCTACAACAGGTTTCTAAATTAAATTGTATGATGACTTTCAGCTGTAATGTAGCAACTTACTTGTCTATTCTATACAAAACAATGAAATATGCATGGCTGGGTTATACAATTATTTACTGGAAAATCCAAACAACACGTTTTAAACAGAATCTTCATCAGTAACATTCATTCAGTGTTTTCAGCTATCTAAGTGTTGCATTTAGTTCAGAAACTAAGAATGCTTTGCTTTTTGCGTATCTAAACATCAGGTTTCTTCATAAGCTTGTATGGTGATTTTCAGCTGTAAGAAAGCATCTTACTTGTCCATTCTACACAAAATAATGAAATATGCATGTCTGGTTCATACAATTCTTTACTGGAAAATCCAAATAACATGTCTTAACTGAAACTTCACCTCTAACATGCTTTTATTGTTTTCAGTTTTCTAATAGTTGCATTTAGGTCAGAAATACTAATTCTTTGCTTTTTGTGTATGTATGAAACAGGTATCTTCATACACTCTATGGTTATTTTCAGTTGTTAACATAGGAAGTTACTTGTACATCCCATATAAAACCATGAAACATGGCCTTGTGGTACAATTTTTTTATGCAAAAATGCAAACAACATATCTTAACTGAAAGATCACCTGTAACATGCATTCCATGTTTTCAGCTTTCTAATAGTTGCATTTAGCTTTGGAAGTAAGAATGCTTTGGTTTTCGTGTATCTAAACAACAGGTTTCTTCATAACATTGTTTGGTGATTTTCAGCTGTAATAACGCAACTTACTGTTACATTCTATACCAACAAATAAAACACGTCTGGCAGGATGGTGCAATTGCCTATACAAAAATCCAAACAAAATGTCTTAACACAAACATCAAGTATAACATGTATTCACTGGTTTCAACATTCTTATAGTTGCATTTATTTCAGGAAATAGAAATGCTTTGCTTTTCATGTATCTAAAAAAACGGCTTCTTCATAACCTTGTATGGTGATTTTCAGCTGTAATACCATAAGTTACTTGTAAATCCAATATCAAAGAATGAAACATGCATGGCTGATGGTAAAGTTGTTTATGCAAAAATCCAAACAACATGTCTTAACAAAAACATCATTTGTAACAGGAATTCAATGTTTTTTAACTATCTAATAGTTGCATTTAGTTCAGAAACAAAGAAAGCTTTGCTTTTCATGTATCTAAACAACAGGATTGATCATACATTGTATGGTGAATTTCAGTTGTAATATACAAATTTTCTTCTACATTCTGTACAAAACAATGAAACATGCATGACCAGGTGGTACAATTGTTTATGGAAACATCCAATCAAAATGTTTTAACAGAAAAGTCACATGTCACTTGCATTCAGTGGTTTCAGCCTTATAGTAGTTGCATTTAGCAAACATATGGACTATGGGATGCTTTTCAGGTATCTATACAGACTGTTTCTGCATTACATTGTATAGTGCTTTTCATCTGTATATTAGCAACTTACTTGAAAATTCTATACAATACAATGATATATGCATGGCCAGGTAGGACAACTGTTTATGCAAAAATTCAAGCAACATGGCTTAACAGAAAGGTGACATGTAACATGCATTCAGTGTTTTCAGCCTTCTAGTACTTGCAATAATCTCCCTATTAACAATGGCTTGCTTTTCAGGTATCTATACAGATGATTTCTGCATTATATTGTATAGTGCTTTACAGCTGTAAAACAATAACTTACTTGTGCATTTTATAAAACAAATGATAGATGCAAGGCCGGGTGGTGCGAGTGTTTATGAAAAAATACAAACACACATGTCTTAACAGAAACATTAAACATGAGATGCATTCAGCATTTTCAGCCTTGTAGTAGTTGCAAGTAGCATAGGTACTCACTATGGGTTGCAATGCAGGTAACTATACAGAGAGTTACTACATTACATTGTATAGTGATTTTCAGATGTAAAACAGCAACATACTTGGACATTCTATACAAAACAATGATAGATGCATGGCAGCCTGGAACAAGGGCCTATGCCAAAATCCAAATAACATGTCTTAACAGAAACATCACATGTAAGCTGCATTCAGCGTTTTCAGCCTTCTAGTAGTTGCACATAGCATAGGTACTCACTATGGTTTCCCTTGCAGGTACATATACAGAGGGTTACTGCTTTACATTGTATAGTGCTTCTCAGCTGTAAAACAGCAACTTACTTGGACTTTCTATACAAAACA